>CM024580.1:21627485-22227485 GCA_014182395.1 Eucalyptus sp. ANBG9806169 | reverse complement strand
ATAGTTTTATCGATGATATCATCGGTACATCATTTCCAATCAAAAGAATATCATCGACATACAAAACTAGAAATGCAATTGCACTCCCACTGATCTTGTTTTATACACAAGGTTCATCCGGATTTTTTATGAAGCCAAATGATTTGACTACCTCATCAAAATGGATATTCTAACTTCTGGAGGCTTGTTTGAGTCCATAAATGGATCTCTTAAGCTTACACACCTTCCATTTTTCACTATTGGATTCAAAACCCCGTGGCTGTTCCATATAGATGTCCTCCTCGAGAAAACCATTTAGAAAAGCCGTTTTGACATCCATTTGGAATATCTCATAATCTAGGTGTGCAGCTATAGCCAACATAATCCGAATGGATTTTAGCATGGCCACAGGTGATAAAGTTTCGTCATAATCAATTCCTTCTTTCTGACGATAACCTTTCGCCACTAGTCATGCTTTGTAAGTTCCAATTTGACCTTCAGCATTCATCTTCCTCTTGAAGATCCATTTACAACCAATTGGTATAATATCATCGGGCAGGTCAATTAAGGTCCAAACTTCATTGGAATACATTGAACCCATTTCAGATTTCATGGTTTCTAGCCATTTACCATAATCGATGTCCGACATCGCCTCCTCATAGGTTTTAGGATCACTAGGTTGATCACTATCATTCACAATGAATAATGGTTTAATATGATCAACCGAGTGTCTATAACGAGCAAATGGGCGAAACGTTCTCGCACTTCTCCTAAGAGGTTGTGTATTAGAAGCTCCCATTGAATCAGAGATTGGTATCTGAACTCAGTTGTTTGGTACTTCATTATTTTCTTCTTGTAAGACTATTTTCTACCTAGCACCACCTTCTTGGACGAACTGATTCTCCAGAAAAGAAGCGTGCTTGCTCACCAAAATTCTTTGGTCCAAATGAAAATAGAAATAATATCCAAGAGTTTCCTTTGGATATCCAATGACGCGACCTTGTTAAGAGCTTGCCTCAAATATTTCCATTTTCAGCTTTTTCACAAAAGCTGGACAACTCCAAATCTTAATATGATTAAGACTAGGTTTCCTACTATGCCATATCTCATAGGGCATAGTTGGAACAGATTTGGATGGCACTCTGTTAAGTATATATACAGTTGTCTCAAGGGCATATCCCCAAAAAGATATTGGCAAATCGGTGTAACTCATCATAGATCGCACCATGTCTAATAAAGTACGATTTCTTCATTCATATACACCATTATGTTCTGGAGTTCCCGCAGGTGTCCATTGTGATAAAATGCCATTCTCTTTAAGATAGTCCAAAAACTCAGTACTAAGGTATTCACCTCCTCGATCTGATCGAAGAGCCTTAATACATTTTCCTAATTGTTTCTCAACTTCGGCCTTGAATTCCTTGAACTTTTCAAAGGATTCAGATTTATACTTCATGAGGTATAAATAACCATACCGTGACTGATCATTGGTGAATGTAATGAAGTAATTATAACCACCTCTAGCAATTTCATTAATTGGTCCACATACATATGTATGTATTAATCCTAATATGTTAGCAGCTCGTGCACTATGTCCCACAAAAGGCGCTTTGGTCATTTTTCCTAGAAGACATGCCTCACAAGTCGAGTATGACTCAAAATTTAATGGATCAATGAACCCATCATTACTCAATTTGTTAATTCTGTCTTCTTCAATATGACCTAATCGGAGATGCCAAACATACTTTTTATTTGGACTATCTCTAGGGCATTTATTAATTATGGCATTTATATCAATTATATTTTGCTTATTGACATCGGTAATCGCATTACCAGACATTGTAATGGTATAAAGATTTTTGGTTAATAAGCTAGAACCAATACATCTTCTATTATGATAAATAGAACATACATCATCAGCAAAAGAAAATTCATAATTCTCTTTACCCAAACGAGGTATAGAGATGATGTTCCTAATAGCATTCTTATAATGCAAACAGTTTTTTAAAACCAATACATGTCCAGAAGGCAAACAAAAATGAAAAGTCCCTATAGCTAACGCAACAACTCTTGCTCCATTGGCAAATGTCGGGACAATCTCATTTCTCCCTAGCATCCTGATTGTTTCTAGATTCTGCAAACACATACAAATATGTGAAGTTGCAGCAGAATCTAGAACCCATGAACTAGATTTAGCACTAACCATAAGATTAGTTTCAATAAGTATAGACACCATACCTTCATAAGGTTGGTCCTTGAGCTTGACCTTCAAGCTCGCGAGGTGCTTCTTACAATTCCTCCTCTAGTGCCCCTTGACACCACAGTAATGACATTTCTCTTTATCGATCTTGGGTTTTGGTTGCACAACAGGTTTGATAGACCTCTTCCATTTCTTTTTATTTAAAATAGTCTTACCCCTTGAAGAAGAAGCCTTAGCCATAGCCATTATATTTGGTCTTGTGTTGTGCATTTCCTTCTCATAAACTACTAGCATGCTATGTAACTCAGTGAGAATTTTCTCCATCTTATGCATGTGGAAGTTTTGGACAAAACCAGAGAAGGAATCGGGTAAAGATTGGAGGATCAAATCCACAGCTAACTCGTTGTCCATAATGAGATTTAGCCTAGCCAATTCTTCAATGTGCCATATCATTTTCAAAGCATGATCATTAACTGATGATCCTTCAGCCATCCTCATACGGTACAACGCCTTAGATATCTCATATCTAGAGGTTTGACCATTCTCATCAAAGTATTCCTTTAAGTGCAAAATGATCGACCTAGCATCTTCCATAGATTCATGCTTATTTTGTAATTCATTATTAATCGAAGCAAGCATATATGACCTAACTTTTAAGTCATCATCCCCACTTATCATAAGTGACACGCTCCTCTTGGGTCCCACCCTCAAGAAAGGAGGTTGGCATCTTTTCATCAAGCACATACCCATTTTTTTTTTTAATTGAGAACAATTCTCAAATTCCTCACCCAATTAGTGAAATTGGGTCCAGTCAAACAATTCTTGTCAAGTATAGAAGTGAGTGGGTTTGTGGTCACCATTTTCAAAGTAATATTATATTTGTTGCAGAAAATAAATTGTTAGCCGTTGTATCTTTCAAAATAACTATTTTATTTTGGCCTTTAAATGAAATAAATCCTTCCACTAAATTTATATTCGAATCCCATACTCCTTAAGATGGGAAGCGGTAATCTTTGTTGGGTAAAGATTACTAGTGGGGATTGGAGTCCCACTAGCCCAAAGCCCACCTCACCTAACAGTTATTGGTGTTCTATGAACTTAGTGAGTAAACCAACTTGTTCAACGCATCATATACGAGTCCTAATCATAACTTCGACCTCTAGACCAAGAAAACCTCACCTAATAGTTATTGGCATCATGATGATAGTTAAGTCTCGCCCATCGTCTCATGCAAGTATTGAAGGCACAAACGATTACCTCACCTAATAGTTATTGGCATCATGATGATAGTTAAGTCTCGCCCATCGTCTCATGCAAGTATTGAAGGCACAAACGATTACCTCACCTAACAGTTATTGGCATCATGATGATAGTTAAGTCTCGCCCATCGTCTCATGCAAGTATTGAAGGCACAAACGATTCCCTCACCTGACAGTTATTGGAAATCATTTGGCTCCAACCCCCACAGCATCACATGCATAATGGAGTGGTCCAATATTATGAATGGTAATTAACCCCTATGTATCCGTAGCCAGTCAGTTAACCACTATAATGTTGGATCAAACCACGACAATGGAATGCCACGAGTCCGAAACCCGTTTCGACTTATTATTAATAAGGAGATTTGAGTCGTTATTAATGGTCTCACTTTGCACATTAACCGATTTAACATGCGCAATAACATAAACACAAAAATAAATAGATATCATATAAACATCTATCCTACGTGGTGATCATGGAATTATGGTTCAATGGGTCTCGAGCCAAAAAGACCCATTTAGCCATTTTAATGTTTTAATAATATGGACATGCTCTTCACTTCTTCTTCAATCTTTGAACTCTTCAAAGACCGGGCTCATAGAGCTCTCCAGCTTAATGGCTCCTCCAATGGCTCCTCTCAAACTCGTAGTATTTACATCAACAATTGATATAATAAACTATGCTAAAATGACATTTCATGAAAAATTAAAGTAAAATAAAAGGAAGGACGCAACCTCCATTTAATAATTACATCCCCAAAAAGAATACCTGTAATCATCATACATTCATCCATACAACAATCATAATGATTAGGGATTTTTCTATGATCACCACCATTCCTTGCGAGCCACAAATTCAAAATTTAAAGCTCTGGAAGGCATAAATAAAATTCTGCATTCGATTAAATTTAAAGCCGAACAACGCAAACCACGTCAAGAAATCGAAATCAATGAAACAAATTTCACGAGTGTGATTCCGAACGAAAGTTGCAGTGTCAACTTTAAATTCACAATCACGAATCAAATGAGAACATTTTGTTTAGCAATACACGTAATTGAAGATATCGAAAAAGGAGTGAAATGCAATGGCTCACATCATGAGAGATATTAGATATGCAAAGATTATATTTATACTTTGACGTTTCACATTTTCATTACACATTACATAGATGTCGACCACTACTTTACTGATATCTAGACACAATTTATACTTTGATTTTATATGTCAAATAATTTAGACAACGATGAAAACGTGTTAAATCATATCTATTCGTGTCGGCATTTGAAGGTATTCATATTGTGACGGGTTGTATTTGGATTCTCTCTCCGAAACCAAGCCGGGGGAACCAACTCTCCAATTTCACTTCAGAAAACGCTGTTTAGAGATGAGAACGGGGAAGCCTATTGATGCTCGGGCCTCGGGCCAGCATGGCCCGACCCTCCACATTAATGGGCCGGGTCGAGCACAACACACGTTAAGGGTGGCGCAATAGACCAGGAGCAGAGTCCAATAAGATCATCATTGAAATCTTTGGGAAACAATGGTCCCGTGAAAACATAACAAAATTAATTCATCTTGAAATCATATCAACAATCCAACATTTGCTTTAACATCACATGAGGAATTGGCAATTTTGATGTTACTTGACCTGCTCGAATCGATTCCGCATATCCGCGCTTCTTTCCGTCGAATTAATCTTCTAGTAGATTCTAATCAAGTCTCCAAATTTCACGAAATGTTTGGAGTCCCACATGATTAACCTTACAAGATGTGATTCATGTCGCGACACCTCCAATCCGTACCTAGGTAGTCACATTACTTGATTATTATATGTGCAATAGCGCACGGCCTGAAAGTGAACACGCAATTTCCTCCCCAACCGTTTGTGATGTTCTTCTACATAACCAACTTGAATTGAAATGCAACAAGGTTTTTCCAACAGACAAAAAAGAAGTTCCTATGTCCATTTGTGCTTTTGGTTTTAATTTCGCAATGACTTAGGCCTTTGCACGTCTAGGGCAGATTTCGTTTTCCATTATAACCTGAATGAGCCAAATTTCAGATTATATGCTTAAACTCAGAGTACAATTTGAGAACAATTTGATATTGTAGCTGAATCACAGCTCCCGAAGCTTTTAATCAAGAAAATGAAGCTATGGGGATGCTATACTTCTCTATCCGGTTCAAGTTTTTCACTTGGCCATCTATCTAGTTCAAGTTGAGTGGCAAATTATACTTACATTTCTTGAACCGCAAAAGATTTTACTAGAATTAATATACAAAAAATGTTTTGCATTTATTGCTTCTACATCTAAAAGCATGATTCCATCACAATTTTAATACCTAATCATCATTGCGTGAGATTTTACTTTTAATTTTGGTAAAATCTCATAATTCGATTAATATTGTACCTAAATTGGCGACAAAGCAAACCATTTTATTAGAGAGATCAGTACTCAGTACAACAATATAAAAACATCTAATAAAAATTGAATTAACCTATCTAAATTTAGAAGGATGGTAAAGTTGTAAAACAATTAAGCAAAGTGTGAGGAAATATTATTTCATTTCTAGCATAGATTTTGTTTGTTCTGATCTGTAGTCTCATGAGATATAATGGGGATTAGTGATAATGGGTTAAAAAAATTGGTGGGTCCAACCTCCAGAAAACATTAATTGGATATATTGTCTAAAATCTGGGCATGATGAAAGCTCCTTGGAAATTGGAAGTCCCCCGCTTACTTGTACTTCACTAGGTCGACGATTATAAATGAAAGAGAATGCCCTTTCTGACCTCTCTCCGAATGAAAATGACTTAAATTGAAAAAAAAAAAAAATACAGGTGTTTATGTACTTGATACAAGAAATTTAATGGACAATGGCATAAATAATTCATCCAATGTGTAATGTACTAATTAAAATTTTAATTTGTTTGATGTAATCCTTAAATTATTGGTAAATGTTCAATCTAGTTACTAGAATGTCGTCCCTTTGTTAATTCAGGTTAACAAAATCTATTGATATGGATTTTTATCCGTTAGGTTTGAATTATGGTCTACAAAAAGAAGTTATATGTAGATTATTCATGTAAGATATTCCTCTTTGATTAGGTTATGACAATCCATGTCATCAAATAACGATGGACATGTCAACACCTAATTTCTTTTCTTTGTCTAAAGTAGATGGGTAAAAGAGTGGACAAGTTAACTCGTCATTTCTAAAAATCCACCTCGACATACAATAATCCACATCATCAAAAGAATGTCGATTTATCATTTAAGCAAATAAAGAGATTACATTGAACATTTACTAATGGTTTATGGATTATATTAAATAAATTAAAAGCCTAAACACGATATTATACATTGAATCAAAATTCGTATATCATTTATGCTAATATTAATATATTATTTGTGTCATTTTCCCTTAAATTAAACAATTAAGAGAAAAGTGAAAAGCCGAGTGATAAGAATGTGGTTTCAAAGGTCTCTCTTTCATCAAGTTTTTGTTCATCCATTGGATATCTTTGCACATTACAATGGATGGAGTCTTCCTCACCCGAATGGTCCAATGCACCTTGGTCTTTGACCAAGGAGCGTGGATCCCAAAAAGGAGAGATCCAACCCCATTATTTCTTTAATGTTTTCTTATTTCTTTGCTTCTTTTGGCTACCTTACACATTCTTGGCCATTAAGTTGTGCACAATACGCCCAAAAGAAATAATTAGCATCCCACTTATGATCGTCCATCAATCTCAAACTTGTTGTGTGAATGCCGATTCGATTCCAAACATTTCAATAATGTCGATTCAGTACTTGTGGCCAATTTTTACACAAAAGTTTGGGAAAATTGAAAAGTTTAGGATTGAATTGACATTTATATAATAGGTTTAGAGTTAATTGGATAATTTTTCTATTGTAAACACTACTAGACAATCGATAGTATTGACACGTAAGAGGATAAATTAAACATGAAATTAATTGTAGTTTTGCTTAGGAAAAACCTACGAGATTTATCCGTTTGACATGGACATTTCGTTGATCATTATTATTGTTAATAAAAATAAAAATAAATAAATAAATAAATAAAACAGAAGAAAAGGGTAAATAGTTTAGTGGAGCTCCAAGGTGCCACGAGAGAGCAAGAGAAAGGGAATCATCAATGGTGGTCAAATTTGGGTTGGTCGGCGCTTCTACGCAAAGAAATCAGGTCTTATCCTCCTAATTTTTGCCATTTTTTCATAGCCTAATTTATCATTTATTTGGACTAGGGTCAAGAAGGCGCATCAACTTTTTTTTTTTTGGCAACCAACCAAAATTTAAGGGCTAAAACTGAAATTCTTAAAATTTTTAAAATCCAACTTATAATTAAAAGATGACCTAATCAATCATACCTTTAATTTCTCACTTAACGCCGACCCATGTGCGAATAAAAAGGCAAAAATGCAATTTAGCTCTTAAAAGATTGAAAATCTAACTTATACAAAAATTGAGAGGGTTAAAAAAAATGAAATTTTGTCAAGCTTTAATTTTTCGAGACTAAACACGCGGACTTCTTGGGGTCAAATAATAGATAAAATGAGAAGATAAAGACATGGATTTGCTGCCGTGTCCAGGCCATCCGCGTCTGTTCCCCGCGTCCCTAAGCAGCTAAGGCTCCGTTTGTTTTCATTTCTTTTTTCTGTTTTTGAACAATTTTTTTGTTTTTCTGTTCCTGGGAACAAAAAGGAATAATGAAACGCGTTTGTGTGCGTTTTTGTTCCCAGAAACACATATGGAACAGAAATAAGAAACAAAAAAAAGTTATTTCTTGATTCTGGAACAAAAATTAAAAACACATTTTCTCTCTTCTCTCTTTTTCTTCTCTCTTTCTTTTTTTCTTTCTCTTTTTTCTTTGGCCGGTCACCGGCCTCGGCCATGGCCGGCGACCGGCCAAAGAGGGCCGGCGACCTTGTCCGGGCGTCGTCGCCGGCCCCGGCGAGGCCGAGCGTCACCGGCCCTTGGCGAGGCTCGGGCTCACCCAGGATCCGGCGAGCCCAAGCTCGCCCGGCCAAGGCGAGGCCGAGCCTCGCCCAACCACGGCAAGCCTCGCCGTGGCTGGGCGAGGCAGCCGGCCCTCGTTGGCCGATCGGCCAGCCATGGCCGAGGCCGGCGACCAGCCAAAAGAGGAAAAAAAGAAAAAAGAAAGAAATTAAAGAAATTAAAAAATAAAAGAAATAAAAAAAGAATACAAATTTACCAAACGTGTTTCTATTCATTTTTTTTTTTTATTCCCAGAACAAGTTTACCAAACGCGTTTTTTGTTCAAAAATTGTTCCCCGGAACAAAAACATTTTTTTCTATTTATATTCCCTGAAACAATTTTTAAACGAAATGTTACCAAACGCACCCTAAACAACCAACCGAAAAAAAAGCAGCTAAACGACAAGCATGATGAATTTGAATTTAATATTAAACCATGTGAATTCGGAAAAAAAAAAATGAAGACATGGATTTGCTGACGTGTCCTCGTCTTTCCTATCCTACGTCGGAGCCCATTTCATTTCCTTAGATTGCCTTCCTCGCGCCCCCAAATGTCCCAAAAGGAAAGAAGCATCCACAGGCCCAAAAAAGGAAGATGGAATATGTGAAAAAAAGAAAAAAATCAAAGAGTCAATGATCATTATAGGAAGGAAAGATAATATAAATGATTTATAAACTCTGGCTCAACGTATAATGTGGTATATAAATTTTAATATAATGTACAATATCGTCCCTAAACTTTTAATTTGTTCAATATAGTCCATGAACTTTTGAGACATGTTTAATTTAGTTTTTTAATTATATGAAAATATTCGATATTATCTCTTTCATTAAACATATATAAAAATTTTATGAATCATATTAAACATATTAAAAATTTAATGATCAAATTGAATATTAAGCTTAAATTTAATGACCACATTGAACAAATAAAAAATTCAAAGATCACATTGCACGTTAGACTAAAATTTAGGGACCATCTGTGTTATTATCCAAGAAAACTATGTGCGCAGTATCTTTCTCTATCTTGGATATATATATTCACAAGAAACGCTCGGCAGCAACACCAAATCACGAGAGTCGAGCGAGAGAGAATGGCGGGTGCTGTCGGAGACGCAGCTTCTCACGATGTTCAGTCCCTCTTGTCTTCTCCGGATAGGGACTTCCTCATCCGGAACAACGGCGATCAGGTAATACTCGGTTCTCTCCTTTCACTTTTGCTCTTTCGGGAAAGGAGAAAAAAAAAAGAATTGTGGGTCGGCGTTCTTGTTGAAATTCTCGTGGCCTTCGCGTGGGTTGTTCCGGTAAAGCACCCGTGTTCGTGCGAGAAATTGTTGTTCTGGTGATCGGCTTTTGAATTTCGAATTGGGATCTGATTCTTTGTTGGTGCTTCTCTAGTCGGATTGGATGTATCTTGAGCATTTTCGGGATTTTGTGGAAAAAATTACTGCACTAGTCCTAAACTTATCGCAATTGTACCAATTCAATTCTAAACATTCTACGATTGTGTTAATTTAGTTTATCTGACGAATTTTTGTTGGCCAATACCAATCGTCCAGCCAACATTGATGTGAACAATTTTTAACAAAATTTTTTTGTGAATTTTTATTTTTATTTTTCCTTTTGTTTTTCTTTGTTCTCTTCTCCTTTTGCTTCTTTTCTTCCCCACAGTAGACGGGAAGGTTCTAGTGAGGCTCGCTTGTGACTAACAAGGCCATGGTCGCCTTTGCCTAGGACCTTGGGCGAGGCGGCTTTGCCTAGATCTAGGCGAGCCTGCCTTAGGCTACCGTCGGCAAGGCAATGATGAGGCTGGCCTCACCAGATCTGGGTAAGGTTAGACAAGGCTCAAAACCCTCTTTGGCAAAAAGGAAAAGAAGGAAGAAGTGAAAAAAGAAAAACAAAAATAAAAAAGTTTGAAAAACATAAAATATTATTAAAAATTATCCATGTCAACAACCGCCGATCAAATTGACCGAGTGGATTGAATTGACATAATTACAAAAAGGTTTATGATTAAATTGACACAATTGAAATAGGTTTATGACTTTTTTCGTAATTCCGCCGAATTTTGCACGGTGGTCAATTGATCTATTGTGCTTTCCTTGCTGATTGCTGTATGAAAGAGCTCAAATGAGGAATCTTCTGTTCTATGTCAGGTTAAGGTCGATAGCCTGAAGGGGAAGAAGATCGCCTTGTACTTGTCCGCGTCGTGGTGTGGTCCGTGCCAACGGTTCACCCCGTTTCTGGCGGAGGTGTACGACGAACTTTCCCCAAAAGGTGACCTGGAGATCATTTTTGTTTCCGCAGATAAGGATGAAGAGTCCTTCAGTGGATACTTTTCCAAGATGCCATGGCTCGCAATCCCGTTCTCGGACGCGGAGAAGCGCGACACCTTGGATAAATTGTTTAAGGTTAGGGGAATACCCCACCTTGTGATTCTCGATAGCACCGGTACAGTCGTAACGAATAGCGGAGTCCAGATCGTCCTCCAGCATGGAGTGGAAGCTCACCCTTTCACTCCAGAGCGTATCGAAGAGTTGCAAGACCAGGAAGAAGCTGCTAAGAGAAATCAATCACTGACCTCTCTTTTGGTCCATGGATCTCGTGACTTTGTAGTTTCGTCCGATGGGAAGAAGGTATACCTTAAAAGATCTTCGATGCATTTGAAACTGATGGTCGCGTGTGCTTACCATTCGGCTTTCCATCCTCTTTTTACTAATCTAGTTATGTGGCCAAACTAGGTTCCTGTTACTGAGCTCGAAGGGAAAACTGTGGGTCTGTACTTCTCATTGTCCACGGACGAATCATGCGTTGATTTCGTGCCGAAGTTACTCGAGGTTTATGAGAAATTGAAGGCCAGAGGAGAGAGTTTTGAGATCGTTCAGATACCTTTCGATGATGACGAAGCATCATTCAACCAATCCTTTGGAAGCTTGCCATGGTTTTCTTTACCATTGAAAGACAAGAATAGTGAGAAGTTGATTTGGCAGTTTGAGCTGTCGACCCTACCCACTCTGGTCATAATCGGTCATAATGGGAAGACTGTCCATTCCAACGTTGCTGAAACCGTCAAAGAGCATGGCGATGCAGCTTACCCATTCACTCCGGAAAAGTTTGCAGAGCTCGCGGAGATAGAGAAGAAAAGGGAAGAATCTCAGACCTTGGAGTCAATCTTGGTTTCAGGGGATCTGGATTTCGTCATTGGAAAGGATGGAACCAAGGTAAGTTTTTATTTAACCTAGAGGCTAATGACTTGGAAAATTTTAATGTCTGCAATGAGGCCCCGATTATCATCATCCCTCAGGTTACTTGAGCTGAGGAAAGGATTGAAACCAGGTCTATAGCTAGGAAAATCCTTTACAAATATGCAGTTTTGACGTGCCTTGTCCATCGATTGGTGGTTCATCTGAAAGGTTGTTTATTAACTTCGATTGCAGATTCCGGTATCGGACTTGGTAGGGAAGACCGTCCTCCTTTACTTCTCGGCACACTGGTGCCCTCCTTGCCGAGCATTCCTTCCGGTGCTTACGGAGGCATATGAAAAGATCAAGGCCACAGACAATGCCTTTGAGGTGATCTTCCTCTCCAGTGACAAGGACCAATCAGCCTTCGACGATTATTTTGCTCAGATGCCGTGGCTGGCACTCCCCTTTGGTGACGAGAGGAAGAAATCCCTGAGTCTCAAATTCGAGGTCCGGGGGATCCCCACACTCATAGCCATTGGCCCGACGGGCCAGACAGTGACTAAAGAAGCAAGGGATCTTGTATCGGAGCACGGGGCTGATGCTTATCCTTTTACCGCGGAACATCTCAAGAAGTTGGAGGAGAAGTTGACTAGGAACGAGCCAGATGAAGAAGGAGATGAAGAAGACGGTAAAGCAGCTGAGGAGGAGGCAAAGGAAGGAGGAGAAGCCAGAGAAGTCTGCGATGGTGAAGTCTGTTATAAAGCCTAAAGGTTACTTCTTAGTTGTTCCGTTTTCTATGACTCGTTTGAAGCAGTTTTCGCCTTTTTTTTATGTTCTGGGTGGATGTTTCTGAGCTCGATCTGCGAAGGGCTTGTGTGTGTGAAAAATATGGTTTGAATTATGACTTTGACAATTTGCTGTCTTAATAAAACGTTTATAGTCGACCAGCCGTGTGCCAAACAGAGCAGTAGGCTCAAATAGTCTGTGACCGGCAGTCGTCGTATGGGCGGCTCGGTCTCTCCTTCTGAAGATGCAGCTTTGAAATTCTTATCCACACTGGAGTTAATAGAACATACTCATTCAACACAATTTGGGTGGATCATTCCTAAAGTCCTGGTGGTTAGTTCTTTTTCGGTTCGCCATTATGGTAATAGGCCCTTCGTTATATAATTAAACAGTGGCTCTAGATCCGGATCAATTGATATAATTTGTGACGATGGAAAGTTAATTCCCCACATTAAAGTCTCCCAAGTCTTGCTTGATAATCCCATGCTCCCGGAACGCATGTCGCCAATCGTCTTAAGGAAAGAGCGATTGGGCAAAACAGGATGGAAAAAGTGCTGCAAAAGAAGTTCATTCCTTGCCAATCCTCGACGCTTATAAAGCAGCTGGTTTGCAAGAACTGTAAGCGTTTCTAGGCCAAATTGCAGCTGACGTTTAGGAAGAGCATTTATCAGCAATATGTCTAGTTGTTGGGGAAAGAAGATGGCTTGATTCGACATTTTTTCCCCATATATAAACTTAAACGTGATACCAAGAACATGAGACATGATGTTCATATATCTTCAACTTCGTGTATGTGGTTGAATTTGCAGATAGAATCGGTACATTCGATGTCAAATGTTCTTCATTCTTCAGCAGAACTTGGTACATTTAACAACACCATATGCTTTCGATTTCAACATTTCCACACTTCTTCTTTGAGTAGGACTCTTTTTTTTTTTTTTTTTTTTTTTTTGGTAAGGATGAAAAAATGCCGGCATTAACTGCGATTCCAGACTCGGCCTACCTCTAAAGATTTTGATCGAGTCTTTGAAAACCCATTTGATTGACAGTGGCTGAATAAGAGGTCGCAAATTTCTAAATTAGGAAAACGAAGATGTGGGAATACTATGCTTCTTTATATGTTGAGGCTTCTTACTTGGCCAAGTATCTAGTTCTAGTTGAAGGACGAATTTTACTAATACTACTTTTTTTTGGTTGGTCAAAAGAAATTTCCATTCATTACCGAAATGATACTTGAAAACAAATCTCAAAAATCACAATAATAAGACAAGCCCATAAAAATCCAAAATAAACCAAAAACCAGATATTAGGGCATATCATCAAAGCACGGTGGTAAAAATATTCAAAGACTTGTCCTTTAAGGATAGATCAGTGACCGCATCTAAGTGAAATTATCGGCGGCAAATTACTGAATCACACATCATCATCATCATCATCATCATCATCATCAGTGATAAACACACGTCAAGATCTCCTTCTATAGTTATATCTTTAACTTTGACAGTGTACATCTGGGTTCGATGTCCCCAACAACATTATTGTATGGAGATAACATAAATATGTTGAAGAAGCTTGAATATGACGCCTATGACAATGAGCCTTGTAGCTAATGTGATGCGCCAAAACTTTTAACTAAAACATGTTGAACAAGCATATATTTGACACTTAAAACTGCCGTGAGTACCATTGAAACTAGAGGCGAAATACTTATTCTAAAACTCCAAAATCTAGAATTATGATTCTTATAATTAAAACACGTTGAATGAGCACAGATTTGACACCAAGACTGCAATGAATATCATTGAAACTTGAGGCGAAGTACTTATTCATTAAAACCCAAAATGTAGAATTATGGTGCATTTGTTTTCTAAAAAACTCAATGATGAAGGAAAAGGCATTCCTGAAAAGTATTTTTTAGGAATATGATTGGTTTTCTTTTATTTAGTGATATAGGATCAAAAACATTTCCGGATATTTGGGCCTCATTATTGGAAAATGATTTCCATTCCATGACTTTATTTTAGGAAAAAAATTCAAAATTTTAATCATTTTAAAAATTTTATTTTTTAAAAAAAAAAAATCAAGTTTTTAATTAATTTTACTTTTTTTCTCTTTTTTATTTTTCTTTTCTTTTAAAAAATTGAATTTTTAATTTTTCTCTTTTCTTTCTCTCTTTCTTTTCTTTTTCCCACTTCCTCCGTCATGACTGACCGTTGGCAACAAGCTTGGTTGTGACTATGGCTGGGCGAGCCATGAGCTCGCTTGGATTTGGCGGGCCTTGAACTCAACCGCCTCGCCATCTAGAGCTCACTTGGATCGGCTAAGCCTCAAACTCACCTGCCCACGTCATGGCCGGTCGTTGGACCGCTGACCATCGTTGAGGCACGTAGATGATGGATGAAGAAGGAGAAATGAAAAGAAAGAAAAGAGAAAAGAAGAAAATAAAAATAAAATAAAAATAAAATAAAAATATATTTTAAAAATTGTTTTAAAAATAAAATATAATTAAAAATGGACTTTTAAAAAAATTATTTTTACAAGAATAAAATTTTTATTAATCAAGTACCCAAAGATTAAGAAAATATTTGGGGAAACATTTTACTGTTCTTTCAAATGGGAAGTCATTTTCTTGAATTAATGCTTTGGTAGGAAAACATTTGCCGTTGACTCATTTTTCTAAGTAAATCAAACGCCAAAAAATATGAAAATGTTTTCTAGAAAAATACTTTCCATAAAACAAACACATCCTTAGATTGAAGAGAAAATCACCTAGTCATAAGATTGGGAGGATAAAGCTCCCAAAATGAATATACAAAATGCAATGATTCGCATTTTTTGTTTTTTTGTTTTTTTGGTTGGTCAATGATTCGCATTTATTCACAAATTTAATATTCAGTCATGATTATGTAAGGTTTTATTTTCTTCTTCTTCTTTTGATAAGTGTACAAAAAGTCTCAAAATTTATTGTCAAAATATAATCAAGTCCTAAAACTTTCAAAAAGTATAATTGAATTTTGATGCAATCCACTTCCTTCATTAGTTCCATCCAATTTGGCCGATAGAAAGAGCTAACGTGGCTTATTTATTTATTTATTTATTTATTTATTGTTTCTTAAAAAAGATGCGCTGAGATGGCTGCCACATCAGCTAACTTAAAAGAAATGAAAAAAAAAAACGAAAGGAAATAAATTAAAAGAAGAGAAAACCCTAAATATTGTTTGGGCGGCCCGATCATCTCTCCGGCAAGTTGGCGGTGGGGACAACGAGACAAAGTGGACGGTGATGGCAGTGGCGAGCTCGGTCATGGCCGCTGGTAGCTTCAGAGCCATGTCTGAGCTTCCGGAAAGAGCTCATTTTGCCAAAACCGAACTCAAACCACCGGAAAACTATCGAACGCCGGGAGCATCCATGCTTATCATTGCGTTGGTCCGATGCACTTACCTTCTTTTTTTTTGGGGGGTAAAATCTTATGACCCTATTAACACCAAATTCACATTGATTTTAAGCAAGAACATTTTGTTGTCGCGGCCGACACAGTGATATAAAAAAGTTCAAATAAAAATAAATTAAATTATGTAAGGTATAGCATAAACTAAGATCCGATAGTTTGGCAGAAAGATTCATATATTTCTTTCTACCATACAAGCTATTATTCTTATTGTAATTTATTGTAATGTAACAAGTTATAGTTTAGAAAAATTTAGACTGTATAGACTTAATATATATTAATCTACAATATATATCTTTTTGACGTATGTACATGAGATATGTAATTACGTAGCATTCCTATAAAGTCATGGTAAAATTGTAAAAAAAAAAATCAGCAAAGCTAAAGAAGGAACAATAAGCGTGGTGTGAGATTTTGGCCCAAGTTTGAACCCATATGCTACATTTGGATGGAGTATAACCATAAACAATTCCACAAATATTGGAACCTATATACTGCATTTGGATGGAGTATAACCATAGATGGTTCTTGAACAAGTCAACTGACATCCCTATTAACTTAGCTAAGATGCATAAAAACGTAAAAGGTAGAGCTTCACTCTACAAAAATAAAAAATAGAAATTGGACCTTTCCAGATAAATGTCATATTGGCTAGTATGTGGAGACTTCCTACCTCCATCTTTTTGAAATATTAGCTCAATTTGTAATGCTAGGGAATGCCTTTAAGTTGTTGTACTTCATCTAGTCCATAATACTTGCATCAAAAAAGAAAAAAAATTAAACTCAAGACCTCTTACTTTAATATCATGAATAGATTGGTAGACGTGAATTGTTTTAAAAACTTAAATTATTTTATAAAGGCATGATTCAATATTTAAATATTCTAACACATATCGTCCTTTCAGAAGTGGAAATATATAACATGAATTATTTATAGCGGCTTTGGATCCTTAATTTATATGTCTTTTAAGTCTGAAAAGGTTGCTCAATCTATTCATTAATTACGGTAAGGCTTTTTTACAATAATGGGAAAAGAAATCAACAAAATCAGTTAGTTTCGTTAAAAAAAAAATGAATTAGCTAATGACATCCCCAGTTCAGTTTTAAAATGATGAAACCGAATTTATTTTGTTTGATATTTGGGCCTTTTTACTACTTTTGCAAATTGGGGGTTCTCTAAATTGTAGTTTATGGTGTCTTTGAGTGAAAGAATTGACTACGAATTAGCTTCCTAAATTTTCACGTGTTTAATTTGCTGAAAATGATCAGTCAATGAAAAACCATTTAAGGTCAAAGAAAATATACATAATCAAAGTTAGGAAAACGAATTCTCTAATTTGAAAAGGGGAAAACATTTTCTTTGAAAATGATTTCTAAAAAGAACTTTTTATGAAAAAACTGAAAACGTCGGTAAGTCAAGCCAAGTTTGTGAAAATCAAGAAATAAAATTTCCAATATAGGTTTCGAAGAACAAAACAGCCAACTAGAGGGAAATTCCATTTTCCATTGGGCCTTTAGCACCCTATTTGCTAGCTTGTTTATCTCTCTTGGACGATGGGCTAGACGCACAAAACTGAGACCGGCCACTTTCATTTTGCAATCGGCGATTCAGGCCCCTTAGGTAATAATTGATACCCGAAGACTTGACGTTGACTCTCTGTTCTTGGGCTTTCCCTTTCAAAATTAGTAGAGCCAGACTGGTGCAAATGAAGTTGCGGTGTGTTATAAAATGATATGGCTTTTATATTTTTGAAATGCATATCTATAAATTGCGCGTTGCTTAAGCCACTGAAATTTTAAAGTAGCCATAGCCGCAGCTGTAGCTTGAGGTATTTACCAAATGATTTATGAAAGTCGCTACGCTCCTTTCCACAGCTACTTCTACTGCAAGAAAGCCGTTCAAAAGGGTAAGGACTTGGTTGTTCACTGGATAAATAGTGCTTCATTCTATTTTTTCGTTTCCGGGACCAAAAAAATAGAAATCCATTTGGTAGATTTTTTATTCTCGAAAATAAATTTGAAATAGTATCAAGAAGTAGAAAAAAAAATTATTTTATTTTCCTAGAAACAACTCCAAAATCAATCCTACCCGTTTTTTTTTTCTCTTTTCTTTTTCTTTTCCTTTTTTTTTTTTTCCTTTTCTCTATTCTTCTTCCTCCCAGCCAGTCACCAACTACTATCGCTCGTCAACAACCGACTAGGCAAGGTTAGGTGAGCTCGTCGAAGGCTCGCTTGGCCACCACGAAGCTAAGTCTTGCTGACCTCACACCAGTTGGGCGAGGCTTACTTGTCCATTGACGAGGCTCGGCATCACCTAGATCTAGCAAGGTTGAGCCTCGCTAGAGGCTCGCCGTAGCCAAGCAAGCCTCCGGCGAACTCATCGAACCTTGCTCTGCCGATCACTGACCACAATCAAGGAGGGAGAAGAAGGAGGAAGGAGGGAGAAAAAGAGAAAAGAAAAAGAAAAATATAATAAAAGCATTTAAAAATTAAAAGAAACAAAAAAAAAATTAAGAATCTTACCAAACTCAATTCAATTTTAGGAATAGAAATTTTGATCAGTTACGAAACGTCTTCAAATGCTCAAAATCTTGTCCAAGGAACAAAATAAAAAATAATCATTTCTAAATAAAAATTATTATTGAAAACAAAATTATTACTAAACACACCTTAATAGACATATGAAATTTGCATTGTAAAAAAGGGTTCTAAAAAATATGCTGATCCCTAACCCTTGACGTCGGTCAGATAGGAAAAAGAAAAAAAGAGAGTGAATCTCGCCATTAATCAGAAACATTTTTAAGTTTTTGCGTGTTTTGGTATCTTATATAAAAAATAACAAAATAAATAAATAAGTAATTGCAATAGGGAGTTTTGTTCATCAAGACCACGCCCCATGTTGTAATTATGGTGGGTTAATGAATCAACGAAAGTGAGCAAAATGAGATGTGCCATTTATATATCTCATTAATTCGTGGACCTCTCGAATTCGTATATCTAGTTAATTCCCTGGGTTACCAAAAAAAATGGTATATGAACCATGAATTAAATAAAAATAAAAATTTAGAAGATACATGAATTAAATGAATACAAGAATCTTGGAGATGCATGAACCGTGAATAGTGGGTTGGGTACAAGGTCCAATACAAATAGGGTCGGGTACAGAGTCCAAAAAAGGAGAACTGGTCATAACAGGATCCAGGTTTAAGACACTACCTACCCTGGACCCGATCACCCCTAGTTGGTATTAGCATTGTACAAATATAATTATATGGAACACTTCTTAAAATTGGCATAGTAAAGAAACTTGAAGAGATGAGATTTTCGCTTCTCTTTGGAATGAAGACTTTGAAGTCTGTTGATAGAGTTTTTGAATTCCTATATAGAAATGGTATATGAACCATGACCACCGCCCTCAGCGGTGCAGCTGGCTCTAGCTCTCTCCCCCAAGTTCGAATCCCAGAGGCGGCATTAAGGATTCTTACCTAGAGTACTGTGGTGGTGGGTCCTGTAGTCGCTCCCCCAGGGTCAACCCTATTTCCATTGGAACCTGTTTTGTAATCTCCTGATATCCTATACGACTTTGAATTTTATATTAATACGCAAGAAAATAACGTAATCCTCCTAATTTGTATCGAAACATTAATCATTTGTAATAAATAAATAAATGAACATTTTGACTAAATGAAAAATTAAGGATTCACGGGGCTAATTATAATAAATAAAATCATAAGGCAAAGAATTAGCAACAAACATGGGTTTAATAGTAGTCTTATTCCCACAACTACTACATGAGGCTACTCATTTATGCAAGCATTACTCCTCCTATAAAAGAGAAATTAGGCGAGCCAATTCACGTGGTACATAAGAATTTGGCGGCGACGAACACCGTCCGTCCATTGGACGGTGCGAGAGGGAGCCGATGAGGGAGGGAAGCAAGCGAGAAAAGAGGAACGATGAAGGAGGAGTGCCGTGCATGTTTGAGAGAGCCAAGAGGAAAAACACCGTGTGATTGTGGGAGTAAGAATAGAAATAAGGGGGAAAATAAGGTTTTGAACCTATACTTACAAAACTAGTTCCCAAACCGGTTCCAAAACCGGTTCGAGAATCGGTTCCTGAGTGGGTAATCAATCGGACTTGGTTCCCAGATCGGTTTCAACGGGAACCGGTTCTCAACCCTATTTTCCGAGTGGGCCGATCAGGTTCCCGGGTATTACCCGGTCCGGTTGCACACCTCTAATACCAACAAGTTCAATGTGTTTTATCTTGGGACATGAAGTTCATGAAGCTACTTAGCACCTTAAGCAGGAACTAATCATTTTAAGGAGATTCGGTTAGTCATATTTCACCTCTAATCACTATTCTTTTTGTTATCACTTTCTCGAATTTATTATTTTCTGGTTACAACAAACAATATTACATATTCTTTCCTCAGTACGTCTTCTTCTACTTTTCCTCTCTATTTTCCAACACCCCATGATGGGATAGTATCTTTTTCTTGATTGATTTAGGACCAAAGTCCTTTCTAGAAGATAAATATTTCTTTTTCAGGAGTATATTAATTGATGAAAAACTCAAGCTAATGCAAATTAAAATATCAAAGGGTCACTTCAATTGGAAAATTGGCAACGCAACTAGCCAGTTGGGCAGAGTTACATCAGGAAAGGGAGCCTTTGTCTATTAACAAAAAAGCCAGCAACTAATATGTACAAAAAATGAAAGAAAAAATTAATACAGAACGAAAAGCACGATTCAAATTTTTAATAAGAATCCAAAATACAATTGGATGTACAAAAATAGAAAACTGTGGAAGTTAAGATTTTTTACAGAATAAGACGATGTTTATATCCATCTTTTCAAGTTATCAATTGATCTATTATTCAGTATTTATATTGTTATTATTCATCTTATAGTAAATATCCATCGTGTCGGAATCTTCTTTGTATTTTCAAAAAGTTGTTTATCACTCTTTTGGAAGGTATGACATAGGATGGATGTTCATTGAGATTGAACTATTATAATTGTATATTTATTTTTAAGGTCATAGTGTTATAATAGAAAAGGAATCACGACATCGACACATTGTGCTAGTATGTGATCATTATGGTTTGTTTTTGGATATCTAATTTGTTTCGTAGAAAATAAGTAATTTGAAAAATATTTTCTTTAAAACAATTACTTGTATAACTTGAAATAATTAATCAATAAAAAAATATTTTCATTACCCCGAATGAGCTGAATTTGAAATATTATGCTCAAACTCAGAGTTGGGTTTGAGAACAATTAGATATTTTAGCTGAATCATAGCTCACGAAATTTACAATCAAGAAAATTGAAGCTTTGGGTATACTAAGCTTCTCTAAGACTATCGAATTCAAGTTTCTCATTGTCCTTTCTTGACGGAACTCTGCACAACTAGCCAGTTGCGTTACCTATTTTCCAATTGGGCAGCCACCCATTAATATTTCAACGGAAAATTCCAATTAAAAACTTGAAATACTTCATTTTTTCAAATAAAAACCTGAAGTGAAATTTATTTTAAATAAGGGCTTGAAGTGTCATTATTTTCTCAAAAAAAGTCTTAAAGTAGATTTTGTTTCAAATAAAGGTTTGACTTTCTAGCTAGTCAAGGATGTTTTAGTCATTTTCCTTTTTTTGAATTTTTTCTCTTTTATGATTTTTTTTCTTCTTCACTAGTGGCCAGGCGACCACCGATGATGTCAAAAAGGCTAGGTGAGGGCTACCTTCACTAGCCATTGGCGAAGGACAACCTCCCCTAGGGAGACCGCCCTTGCAGCCATCGACGAGGCCGGCCCTTTCTAGATCTGGGCGATGGTGGTCTTGCTAGTGACTAGCCCTTGCTAGATATAAGCAAAGGTCACCTCACAAATAGCTGGTGAGGGACGACCTTGCCTAGGTGAGGTCGTCCCCGCAAACATCAGGCGATGTTGCCTTGGGTGAGGTAGCCAACAGCTTACAAGGATCACCAAGCCTTCGTTGGCCCCAAAAAAGGGTACCCTTGCCCGCAGCCGGGAAGGGTTGCCGAGCCCTCGTTGAGGAAAGGAAAAAACGAAAAAGTGAAAAAAGAAAAGGAAATGATAAAAATAATTTAAAATTAAAATTGTAATTGGATGAAAATGTCCTTGATTAGTTGGAATATTTAGCTAGGCCCTTATTTGAAACAATCATGGCCACTTTAGGTTCATATTTGACACAAAGCCCACTTCGAGCCCTTATTTAAGAAAATGATAGCACTTCATACATTTATTTGGAATTTTCCCATATTTCAATATGTGCTAGCTTGATATTTTCACAAAATAATGAGCAAATCCTGAATAAGAAAATTTCTTTTTTCTAGAAAGAAAATTATTAGTCCTAAATCAACCAAGAAAAAGTACTAAACCCAAACGTCAATTCATTATGGGGCACTCGTATGATCTCGAAGAACGAATCTCCCAATCCCAAATAATCGTAATTCTTTACTTTTTTTTTGTAATTTTTATATAAAATATTATAACATGGAAACATTTAAACGTGTTCGTGCTCAACGGTGATACTCGCTTCTTTTATTTTTCAAATTTTTATCTAATGGTCATTAAGGCTTAGGGATGCTCTCCCCTAGAATTTTTAAAAACCTCCTTCATTGTAATCTATTCATATGCCTATTATTACTCTTTGGAACAACTTTTCTGAAACAATTTCAATGGTAAAAAGGAGCTTTACGACTTTTATGAAGTAATTGGTAAACGCCTCACAATTACGGCTACTTCAAAACTCCAGCCGCTTATAATAACTTTTGAGGAAGCTACTGACTTTCAGGTGTTGCAATTTATAAAATGTACATTTCAAAAACATAAGCGCCACGTCATCTTACAACACACCGCAATTTATTTTTTATTTACCCCTTTTACCATTCCTTTTGAAATTTGCAAAGAATTTCATTTCGGTATTACAATATGTTAAATCTTAATTTTTTAAAAGCATATCTTATTCTTAAGCTTGCGATTTTGCCCTTTTATCAGCAAGGGAGCCTTAAGTGAACAGGTCTGTGGCGGTTCGATTCAGCTTCGCCTCACCCTCGATAATTTTCGGTTACCAAAACAAATTATCAGGGCCCTCTTAACCCTAATCCAAATGAATAGTTGCAAAATCGTCAAGTTTAATCTATTTAATTCAATGAGAAAATCTTAAATAAGAAAAAGATTAAAGAAGAAGAAGAAGAAGAAGAAGAAGAAGAAGAAGAAGAAGAAGAAGAAGAAGAAGAAGAAGAAGAAGAAGAAGAAGAAGAAGAAGAAGAAGAAGTTAAAAGAAAAGAATCACTGCAAATGATAATTTTGAGAATTGAAAATTCTATAAAAATTTGAGAATGATTTCCAAGGAGTGAAATGGGGGGGTTTGAAAAAGTATTATGCAAAACTTAGGGCTTGTTCGGTAACTAGTCTATTCTTCTGTTTTTTTGTCTTTTTGTTCTCTAGAACATAAATTTATTTGTGTACGTCAATTAATTTTTCTATTTCCAAGAATAGATTAGTGGTCAGGAAATAGATTTGGAATAAATATAAGAAGTAAAAAAAAAAAACCACTTTTTATTTTATTTTCAAGAATATATAAAAAAAAAAACCATTTATAAATCGAAATTGTTCTCGAGAACATAATTGTTGTCAAAAGGAGCTAAAGAGGAAAGAATGTGAAAGAGTGGTTGGAAAATGACTATGCACTAACGTGTCCATGGTGATGTGTAACACACTCATTTTTGTTTAGACCGGAGAAAATATTAGGTGCCCAAATGATCGACAGTTAGTTTTACACAAGTTCATTCAATGTCCAATACATGTCATTTTTGGGCCCACCTATCAAAAACCCTTATATCCTCTCTCTTAAATGAATGTTTTTACTTCTTTTCTTCTTCTTCTTTTTTTCATTCTTTTTCTTATTCTTCGTCCTCCTTTCACTACGCTAGAGACGACAATGCCTCAACTCAAACTCACTATCAACTTAATCCCACGGATCGCCTTCCACCACCTCACCATCATCTCAGTCCTCCATCGTCAAGCCCGAGCTCAATCAGCGAACTTGAGCCTCAAATTTTGGATCTAAGCTCGAACAAACCCTAAATTTGTGATCTAGAGCTCAGCTCAACCAGGCAACGGATGAGGTGGAGGTGGAGGCGGCATCATGGTTCGCCGACGCGGTGGAGGGCCTTGAGCTCCTAGCTAACGCGGGCACCGACATAGAGGGCACAAGAGGAATTGGACAAGAGGTGGCAGCGTTGGAGGTTGGAAAAGAAGTGAGCGAAGATTGAGGATTGAGGCAGCGGGTCTTGGAAGCGATAGAGCGTTTTGACAAAAATAGACTTCGAATCAAAAAACGTAAAAGATAGAGGAGAGAATGTCACATAATTGAAGAGAGAGAGAGAGAATGCAAGGATTTCTTACAAGTTGATCCAAAAGTGATACGTGTCGATCGTGGAATAGATTTGTGTAAAACTGATGTGTTCATTACTTAGATACCTAGTATTTTATAATTTAGATCGGGTACATGCAAAAACAAGGGGATAATTGGTCTTTGATCTCATACATTTGGCGTTTACACTCTTTGGTCAAGCTCCTATATAACACCCACTCAAAAAAAAGGTAACATGAAACTTGAGATCAACTATACTTTGAACAAGGGAGGAGGAGATCAGAAATTGATAGTATCAGATCGACGACTAAGGTTTCCGACTGTAAATGACAAAAGAAAATGCTTTTCTTGGTCAAAAAAGGAAATGCTTTCGAAAAATCTTTATTTTTTAGACTAGTATTTTCCCTTTTTCAGATTAGAGAATTTATTACACATATATGTATTTTTACTGTAATTGATTTTCCATTGACTAATTATTTTTAACAAATCAAATACAGGAAAGTTCGGAAAACTAATTTGCAAAGAATTCTTTCACTCAAACAAATATATCGAAAGGTCATTATTATCCTTTCCTAATGTAGCTCTACACAACTAGCTAGTTGTGTTGTCTATTTTTCCAATTGAGTGGTGACTTGTTAATCTTTCAATTTGCGTTAGCTTGAGAATTTCACCAATTGATATACAACTCTTGAAAATAAACATTATTTTCTGCAAAAGACATATTCGTCCTAATCCCAAATATCAATTCATTCATTATGGGGCAACTTGTATGGTGCTGAAGGACCGAATCTCCTTATAGCAATTTATCATAATTATTTATTTCTTCCGTAATTTTTATAAACACACGAAAACTTAGAAGGACTTACGGTAGATAGTAAAAAAATTTCACTCTCTTTTTTTATCCAGCCATTAGTGATTAAAGAATTCTTTTTAAAAATCTTAGGAAACCCCCTTCATTATGATCCAAAAATTCAAATGATTACTATCATTTGGCATGGCTTTGAAGCATTGTGGCTTCTATAAAGTATTCGGTGAATGCCTCACAGTTACAATGGCTTCGAAATTTCAGCAATTTTATAATAACTTTTCTAGGAAGCTACCACATCCGGTGTTGAGGTGCTGCAATTTATGAAATATACCTTTCAAAAAACACAAAAGCCACATCATTTTGGAACACACCACAAATGTCTCTGCACCCATCTGGCTCTACTAAGTTTGAGAGGGAAAGACGTAGAAGAGAGAGAGAGGATGCAAGGATTTCTGACATATGGGTCCAAAAGTGATAGATGTTGGTCGTAGAATGGACTTCTGTAAAATTGATGTGTCTATCACTTAAACACCTAATATTTTATCGCTTAGACCAGGCACTTGCAAAAACAAGGGGATATTCCATGTAGATGCTTCTTCTTGGAAATTGGTCTTTGATCTCATCCATATGGTGTTCACACTTTTTGGTCAAGCTCCTATATCTACACCCATTCAAGAAAAAAAAAGAAAAGAAGGGTAACATGAAATTTGAGATCGAACGAAACTTTGAACAGGGAGAAGGAGATCAGAAACTGATAGTATTAGATCCATGACTAAGGTTTCCGACTGTAAATGATTAAAAAAAATGCTTTTGAATTTTTTTTATTTTTTAGGCTAATATTTTCCCCCTTTTCAGGTTAGGGAATTTATTATACATTTTTTTTTTTACTATGATTTGATTTTCCATCGACTAACCATTTTTAACAAATTAGACACATGAAAGTTCAGAAAACTAATTCGTAAAGAATTCTTTCACTCATACAAATACATCCAAAGGGTCATTATTATCCTTTCCAATGTAGCTCTGCACAACTAAAGAGAAAAGAAAAAAAGGAAAATAATAATAATAATAATAACAAAATCCAAAAAAAATTAAAAAATTAAAAATACATTTTTTAAATTATTTTAATAGGAGTAAGTGTTTCATTAACCAAAGACTCTTAGACTAGGAAACATTTAGAAAAATGTTTTCCGATTCTTTCAAAACAAAAATCATTTTCCTAAATTTAAGTTTTGATAGGAAAATCTTTTTCATTAACTAGGAAAACATTTTCCGTTGACTTATTTTTATAAACGAACCAAATGCCGGAAAATATGGAAAATGTATTCTTGGAAAATAACTTTTGTGAAACAAAAAGATCCTTAATCGGAATTGCTTTCCTTTATAAAAGAGGAAGAGTTTGAGATTTAAGAGAAAGTCATTCAATCCCAAAAAAAAGAGACGCTTAAGAAGCTTGTAAAGATCCGGTTCATTTCTCAAGAGTATGATGGAGGATGTGATATCCATTGAGATCGAACTATTATAATTCTTTTTTTCAAGATCATGTTGCTATAATGGTGGAGAAAATTGCATAAGGTCTTGGCTTTCGAGACCTTGTCGCCTTTAATAAAGCACTATTAGCCAAGTAGGCTTGGCGTTTATTCCAACATCCAGGTTCTTTATGGAGTAGGCTCTTCAAAGGGCTTTATTTCCCTTTAAAAGAATTCTGGCATGCAGATAGAGGCGCCAGGCCCTCTTGGGGTTGGCAAAGCATCTTGTCAAGTCGGGAGTCTATCTTAAGCAAGTTACACTGGTCGGTAGGCAATGGGCAGAATATTCGGGTCAGGGAAGACAGATGGCTTCCTACCGGTATAATAGGGGGTCCTGCACCTAGGAATGAACCTAAAATGGTTGCTGACTTTATTTGTTCAGAACAACAAATTTGGAATCTGTCCTTACTTCGGGACAGTTTTGATGATCAGATAATCCACGAGATCATCAAAATACAAATCAGACCACAGTATATAGAAGATCAGCTGATATGGATGGGGCGAGCTAATGGTTTGTACACTATTAAAAGCGGATATAATCTTATCATGGCAGGTGAGCGACAACAAGGGCCTAATCAGGCGTCATCTTCCTATCATACTCCACGACAACTATGGAATACGCTCTGGAAAGCGCAAATCAGTCCCAAATTGCGCATCTTTCTATGGTCTTTATGTCAGAATGCCATAGCAACAGCTGAAAATCTCTACTACCGTCATGTAATACCGGACCCTATATGCAAATTATGCAAGAACAGCAACATTCATCCAATTCCAGAGTCCACAGAACATATATTTTTCCACTGCCCTTGGACGAATGCCGTTTGGTCCAATTTATAGCTCCCATTTACTTTGCAACATACTCAAACTCATGGATTTGATGCATGGTTGCTAAATATCTCACAGAAAAAAGATCTCTTACCACATCTTGCGCTGATCAACTCTATTTTGTGGCATAAATGGAAAGCCAGGAATGAATTTCTCTTCCGTCGCAGAATCCCCAACCCTTCCCAGGTCGTTCTTGTCGCCATTGCATCTACCCGCTCATATCAGAGCTGCCTGCTTACAACACTACATCAGCAAACACAGTCGCCTCATTCAGACAGCGATCAACCATTGGATTAGAACCAAGTCGCTTCAGGGACACTTACCTCCAGTGGATCTACTCGATCGGATTCCAGATCAACTCAGACTCGCCGTCCCTCCTTTCCATCTCTGTCTCAGTGCTAGCGTCCCCCTGATCCGGGTGTGCTCAAGGTTAATATCGATGGCTCCTTTTATCCGGGCTCTCACGAAGGATCGATCGTCTGTGTCTGCCGCGACTCCTCAGGACGGCTGATAGATGGATTCACCAGTCGAACCCTCTTAGCTTCGGCCCTGCAAACCGAACTGCAAGCCCTTAACTTAACGCTCCTTCTTTTGCAGCGCAAAGGACGAACCCATGATCATCTTCTCTTAGAATCCGACTACTTGGAGATGGTACTAACGCTTCAACAACCTAGCCGCACGCCTTGGGAAGCCAAAGCACTCTTTGTTGAAGCGGCTGCTCTACTGCGTCTTTTTCCAAACCTAGCTCTCCGCTTCTGTCGCAGGGAAACAAATTTTGTTGCTGATTGGGCTGCCAAAGCCCACGGGCTTCATCTTCTTCCCTCTAATTGGGCTGCGAACCCCCCTTCTTTCTTGTTTGATCTTTTATGTACTGAAGCTTTAAACGCATGTAATCCTGCTGCCAGTCAATGCACTATTTTATCTTTCAACCAAAAAAAAAAAAAACATTGATAATTCGCGAGTTTTGTCTTTAAATACAAATTTCACTTATAATAATTTTAAGCCAAAGAAATTTCACTCTATCCAAGTATATCTTCTATAACCCTATGGCTGATGGGAATAAAACCTTACGGAAGCCGGGAACAAATAATAAAACCCTACAGAAGCCGGGAATAAAAACTTACAGTTGATGGATGTAATAAAAGGCATAAGAAAAAACCAAATCAAAGTAACGTACTATATTAAATGGTGAAAATAACCCCGAAAATCTCCTAAAAAAAGGGATACGAACACCTGGAGTGCCAAAACTTTAGTATGGGGAGATAAGTGCCAAAAGATCGGAAAGGTACACTTAAATTCTAAAATTGAAGCAAAATGAATAAGTTAAGTGCCAACAATGAAAATCCAGCCAAAATACTAACGTGGTGTTTTTCGAGTGAGACAAATGTAAAACAACGTTATTTTGTATACTGATGTGGCTAGATAAGTCGAAAACGACATCGTTTTGCATAGTTAAATAAGCTAATAAACGATATTGTTTTGCCTCAGATTTAAATTTTAATTATAAATATATATTAAATTAAAATTTTAAATTTTAAATTAAAAAAAAAATAAGAGAGGGGAGGAGCGAAAGGGAAGAAAGAGAGAGGGGTTAAGAAGATTGCAGAAGGGCGAACGCATTTTGCCTGCGAGAGACATCGTCTGGGTTGCCGCTTATTCTGGCCGAGACGTCAGCCATAAATTGCAAAGATGAAAAATAAAGGATAGAAGTCAAAGCGGGACCCTCTGATTTTGTGGATGGTATATATTGGCAAGTCCAGTGTGCTGAGAGTCTCTTACATTTTGAAGATATGTGTGTTCTTAAATATAGAGGACATGAAAGGAGGAGTAGGTTATTGTAACAACCTTAAATGCCTAGTAGCATATGGCATCTTTCAGGCTGGATGAAGTCGAAGGATGAACCCTTCACGTTGGATTTATCCAAGCTATTAGAGCTGTCAATGGCAATATCCATCCTCCAAAAAGTCCTCGAACAATCGACGAACTAAGAGGGTACACATAATGAGAAGGTGGTGGTTAACAAATAGGATATTATGATGGTCAAGTCAACAATTGATAGGTTATCGTGTATCATGAGATCATTGGCTAATGATATAGATTGATATATATCATTCTATTGATTCTTTTATCGAACTATATGTTTAATGTTATTACGTCATTGTCGTTATGTTTAACTTGATTCAAAGTTAATTAGAAATATGGTCAAGGCGGGTTATGAATTTTTTCCTTGCCTTGACATTGTCAATAGTATGTGATCCATGCCAATTCAGTCCCTTTGTGCTTAGCATTTTTCTCACAATTTTGTTCTTCACATTCTTGATTGTAAATAGGGTCACTCGTCTTATGCACTTTGTCCTTCTTCCTCGTATCAGAAGTTGTGTGCTTACCTCTGGAAATGTGTTATGCAATAAATAAAAAATTATTTCTTTTACAATGCTGGGCCTACATATTGATGCAACTGAAAGATCGATCGATGGATTACAAATTCCCTATTTTTCTAGGGAAAACAAAAAAATCACGCAGCATCAATAATGAATGCTGCATCAACAATGAATTCAATCTACTTGTATAACGAAAAAATCGAGTTGAACTCAGTTACTGTTGCTACCGTTCTCTGTGCATGATTTTCCTCATGAGCTTCTTGCTTTACATTCCCAAGTAGCTGAAGATTGGAGTGTCAGGGACCGGGATGCAATTGACGACCCAATCGATAGGCCAAGACACGGCCGCGATCCCAACGCATGCACCCCATTGTCCCCAACTCAACCGCTCTGTGTCGGCGAACCGCTTTAGGAACTCAACCATCACCACTTGAAGGACCACTGTCACGAAGATGATCCCGAGGAACAACTTGTTCTTGTGAATGCCCTCGAACACATTCCTCTTCTCGAGTTTCCTCGTGTTAAACATGTTGAGGACCTGGCACAAGAGGAACGCATTGAATATTAGTGTCCGCTTCACCGCCTCGTCCATGCCGATGATTGACTCGCCCTTGAACTGTAGAGTGAGGAGAATGGCCATTTGGTATGTTGCTTGGGCCACAATGTTCCTCCACATGACGTTGGTTATGAGCGGCTCGGTTCGTCCCACCGGGGGCTTCTCCATGAGCTCCCTGGTGGGCCGCTCTGTGGCCAGAGCTAGCGGGCCAAGTGTCCCCATGATCAGGTCCACCCACAAGAGCTGGACGGCTGTTAGGGGGACATCGCGGGAAGAGAAAGCGGCCACGAAGTTAATCACGAGGGCCGTGACATCCGCCGTGAGCTGGAACAGGATGAACTTCTGGATGTTATTGTAAAGGCATCGACCCCACTGCAGCGCCATCTTCACGGAGGCAAAGTTGTCGTCGAGGATTACGATGTCCGAGCTCTCTTTGGCGCCCTTAGTGCCTTGGATGCCCATCGAAAGCCCTATGTCTGCTTCCTTGAGGGCTGGTGCATCGTTCGTGCCATCCCCTGTGACGGCAACCACATGGCCTATCTCCTTCAGGCATTGAACCATGAGGAGCTTATCGGAAGGCGAGGATCTCGCCATGACCCGGATATTCTCAACTCTCCGAAGCCTCTCCGAATTCTCGTAATTGTAAAAATCAGCTCCTTCCACAATGGCTTCGTTGGAGGCATCATCCCCGGGCCTGAGAATCCCGCACTCTGTGGCAATGGCCTTAGCGGTGAAGATGTTGTCTCCCGTTATCATCTTGATGTTCACTCCCGCGTCCTGACAAGCTTGGACCGCTTTCTTCACGCCTGGACGGCACGGGTCCTTAATACCGACAAGTCCTAGTAATGTCAGGCCGTCCTCTTGGATCTTCTTCCCCTCTTCTCTTTTTAGGGTAGCTTCCTCGGAGACTTGTTTATGAGCAAAAGCGATGCACCTGAGGCTGCTCGCCGCCATCCCCTCAATAATCTTCTGAAATCTCCCCCTTTCATCTTCATTTAAATCTTTCGCTTTCCCCGACCCCTCGTAGACGCTGGAGCAATTTGCCAATATCATCTCTGCTGCTCCTTTCCAGTGCACATGGAATGTGCCGTCCAACCTCTTCCTTATTAGGACACCGCTTCTCTTCTTCTGCGAGTCGAAGGCTTCGACATGGATGACTTCACATCTCTTCTTTGTCTCCTCCATGTCCACGCTCAATTGCAAAACGGCCCAGGAAAGAATCGCTTTTTCGGTTGGACTACCGGAGAACTTGTACTCTGATCCCGAAGACGGCCCATAGACACTGCCCATGGTGTTCAAAGCGACCCCATCTTGAATCAGATCCAGGACAAACTTGGAGACAGAGGAGTATGTGTTTTCCGCCACAGAGTCTTGGCCGACCCAGAATTTTGTCACCTTCATCTGGTTCATTGTCAGAGTGCCGGTCATGTCTGTGCAAATAGTGGTGGCTGACCCCATTGTCTCGCAGGCTGAAAGCTTCCTCACCATTGCACGAGCCGCCATCTTCTCCATCGAATAAGCAAGAGTGAGGCTTTCAACGAGCAGCAAGCCTTCAGGAATTGTGACCATTACGATGGTCACTGCAGCTGTGATGAAGCCCACCACAGATTTTATGATACAGTCACCTATGATTTGGCCTGCATTGAAATCCAGCAAAGTGACAACGAGGCCTACTTTGCCAATCAACAAGGTGAGCTTGTTGAGCCGAGCCCGTAAGGGGGTCAGCTCGCTGTTGTCATGGCTGATCGAGCTCATCATCTCGCTCCACGTTTTGTTCATGCCAACGGATGTAACCAGCATCTGAGCACACCCCTCAGCGACCTTTGTTCCCGAGAACAGGAATGGATTCTCCTCATGCTTCACCTCTACGTGATCACTCTCCCCAGTCATGCTTGATTCATCAACCTAAATTGACAACACAAACGGCACACGTGGTTTAGTGACGCTAGGATGATATGATACAACGCGTTCTGGACCTTAACTTGAAGCAAAGAAAATGAAAGACAAACAACTATGAAACAAGAACAAATGTAATGCGTTTTAACATTAGAATTTTTTTAACAGAGTTTGCTCTACTATAACTAGAACAACGAATAAAAACCATTACTTATCATTTTTGTTAAAGAATCAAGATTATGAAAATGACAGACTGCCCAACATGACTTAATGTGCAAATCTAATGCGTCAGACCAGCACATATTGTCATCCACACCTGCAAGGATCGCCCGGCCAGGAACAGCCCATCTGCCAGAACTTGATCACCGATCTTCAAACAAACAACGTCTCCTACGACGATCTCAAATACAGAAATCTGCTGCTGCCGACCCTTCCTTATCACATCAATGAGAATATTATCGCTCACCCGAGATAACTTTTCAAACTGCTGGTTTTGGCGGTAATTGCTCCCAGCAGACACGGCAATCATGAGGAACACTGCGACAAATATGCTGCCACCATCATACCAGCCTTCCTTGACCCCATTCTTCTTGATCCCAAACCCGAGTGAAAGCCCGGCGCAGACAAGAAGAATCATGATTGTGAGGTTCTTGAAAGCCTGACCACGAAGTGGAAGAAGCCCTTGGCAGGCAGTTTCTTGTATGAGTTGATGCCAAACGCATTTTGCCGGCGAGAGATGTCATCTGGGTTGCCGCTTATTCCAGCCGAGACATCAGTTTCGAGTGCTGAGGCGACTTTCTGGACCCCGCCGAATTCCTGGAGGTGGCAGAGGTCCTTGTCCTTGACCAGCTTGGTGAGCTGTGACTGATCAATGTTGAAGGAGCTGGGCTGGTCAGAGCCAGTGCTCTGTGTTAAAGAGACAAAACACAGATTAAAAACACAGAACAAAGAAGCTGATAGAAGCAGAGGAGCTGAGCAAAGTGAAGATGATGAGTTGCAACTACAGCTGAACAAGGCAGCTGAATAAACCAAAGCAGAGCAAGATCGAAGTGAAGCTGAAAGATGAGCTGGCAAGCTATAAAGAAGTCAAAGAAACAAAAGCTAAGCTGGTGATCTGTAGAAAAGCTGAGCTGGCAATCCCTGTGAAGAATCCGACTATACAAAAGAATAAAACCAGGAACAGAAGTTGATCAAGCCACTAAAGGAGTTGCACATGTGCCAAGATTAATCATTATGTTACTAAAGTTGTTAAATCTGTTTTGAAAGAAAGTCTAAGTAGTTAAGCTTTAGTATAAAGGGATTGAAGGAAACTGATGAACTCATTTTTCTGAAAACTCGAATCTCTCTGTTCTCTAAAATTCTCTCTGTTCTTCTCAAGTTCTCTCTGTATTTTTGTTCTTCTTCATATAGTAAAGCTTTGTGAGGTTGAACAATAAGAAAGATGAAAAGAAATGTTCAACTGGTGTATTGCAATTGATTGTTCAGCAACTACACAATCAGAATTCTCTCATATACAGGTCATCTTCTAGATTCTATTTCTTCTCAATCTGGACCAGATCGAGGATCGAAATTGAAGCATAGGAAGTAGATTTTCGTGGGGACAACTTCTTGGTTTTCTTTGCGGAGGTAGTGAAGGCTCGGGAGCAATATATGGTCATGAAGGCTAGACGCCATGGCGGCGGGCAAGTCGAGAGAGACCTTGTAGCGTACATCGACAACACGGAGAATGGGTTGCCCCGAAAGTGAGCCCGCGTTCGTTCGAGTTCGTTCCAAGCTGGTGACGGAGTCAACGAAAGGTAAAAAAATATGGAGATACGAGAGAGGGCCCAATTCTGCGCGGTTTCTTCTAGATGATTTGCCGTTAATTCCCCCGTCATCAACGGGGCATCCGAGACTTTTAGACATCGAGTTTTTCTCATTCGTTTGAGAAAAAAAAAAAGCCTGTGTTCGCCCATTTTAGTCCCACCGATTTGAAATACGCGGTATCGTTATATCTTTCTTCATCCCTCGTTCAATCATGTGATCGGTTGATTATAAATATAAATATCATTCGCATTCATTTTCTTTTCGTTGAATTTGATCTTGGATGATGGCCGCATTTATAATGTGCCGATTAAAGAATTGGTTTTTTTTTTTTTTTTTTTTGGTCAGTGATTAAAGAATTGGTTAGAGCAACTTTTCCTCTCTCCAATCCGGGGTGGTGGAAAGCATGACCGTGTGATGCACACGTCTCAAAGTGAGCACGGATGGGAATCGAAGTGTGAAAAGGAGATTTTCGTGGGGAACACTTGTTGGTTTTCTTTCGTGGGGAGCAATATATGGTCACGAAGGCTAGACGCCATCGCTCGGCAATCTTTCGCATAGCGCCTGGCAAGTTGAGAGAGACCTCGTAGCGGACATAGTCGCACGGAGAATGCTGGTCATGGCTGGTAAGGGACACTCGGGCTCTGGTGAGTCCTCCAATGAGGTATCGCAGAGTGCAAATGGCAAGACACGGGAAAAACTCTGATGTTGTTGGCGTTTGGTTTAGCCGCTCAAAAAGGCAATTTTGGAATTGAAGTGATGATGGGAGACAACGCCCGTCGATCGCATATCTTTTATCGGACTAGAGGTTGATCTCATTTGCGCAAGGAATTAAGCGACTTTTATTTACTTACACGGCGCGCCGTCGTGTTTTTTGACAATGACGAAACAGGAATTTTTTTTTTTGTTTTGGTCGGAACGAAACAAGAATTGACTTCTTGCTTTTTCGTCTTATTATGGCCTTGTTTGATTCAGCATTCCCAAGGGGCTTTCAGCCCCGAAAGTCCCTTGGGAAAAAATTTAAGTGTTTGGTTCAGTATTTGGAGGTATCATTGGCCAAATGTTGGCCTTTGAAATGCAAGTCTACCTCTACTATTCATCCGTTAACTTTTTCTTTTTTTTTTCATTAAACCGATCATCTTCCTCACACCCCAACCGCTGTTGATCGGCGATGGAGTTTCATCGGATTTTATTTGTATTTTAAGAAAAAATAATAAAAACCCTTTGCAAATGTTGGGTTCACCTTCTTCTTCTTTTTTTGTCATTTTTATCTTTTGACAATCAATAGCCCAACTTTTTATCAATACACTGGAATGATCATTTGATTAATACTACAATAATTAAAAAAATATATTCAAAGTTGAAAACAAACCTAAAAGAACCTTAGGCCAAAAATTGAGCTTTGCATCTAATCTATAATCAAATTCTTTTAATATAATTTTTAAATAAATTTACTAATATATATCTTTTACATTATTCCTAACATGAAAATGTAAAAGGTTATATAGTCATTGTTTCTTTTTTGCAATTTTAAAAATATTAAAACTAAAAAACTTAATTTGGTCACACTAAAGAGCTTTTCAAATATATGTTTACCAAACAGTCTTACATTTCCCTAAAACACTTTTCAGTTATAGTTTACCAAATAGTCTAGCATTTCGGAAAACCTCTTTATCTCAAAGGTATTTGCATTTTCCCAAGGGCATTTCCCCAAAGTCGAACCAAATGGGCCCCACATCATGACAATTGAAAAAATTAAGTTCTTAACTAACAAGTGTTGTCTATTGGTTTAGCTCTATATTTTTCAATCTCTACTCAAAATCAATGACTCGCAATTCAACCTTAATTTAAAGCTAAGCAAACTTTGGTGCTCTAAATAAAAATTAGGTTTGATAATATAAATTGATGAATGCAATTTTATAAGGATTGGGGATCGGTTCCCAGATGGATCCATGGAATCAACAGGCAATTCCCTGTTGTAAGTTTTTCAAAAATGATCTTTAGTGGGCGGTTTTTTATTTTAAGGTGGGAATCGATTCCCTGATGGATCCATGGAATCAACAGGTGACGGCTGCCGCCTGAGGTCGCCCGACCCCGACAACCCTCTGAAGGCCAGATCTGGCCATCCTGACTGCCGGATCCGGCGGTCCAGCCATCGGATCCGGCGGTCCGGTGGCCGGACTTAAAAAAAAGTGTATTTTTGCTTTTTTAATTTAATAAAAGTTAATTACAAATGCAAATTTTACTAAACAGTATATTGGCCAAAGTTGTTTTTCAATGCAAATTTTACCAAACGATGTTTGCATTTCGGAAAACCACCTTCACCCAAAAGTATTTACATTACTACAAATGCATTCCCCAAAAGCCGAACCAAATGGGCCCTTTGTCTATTAAAGAAAAAGGCTACCCACTAATATGGACAAAAAATAACAAAATATATAAAAAAAAAAGAACGAAAATTGCTATTTGAATAATTTTGGAAAGAGCCCAAAACATAATAGGGTGTACAACAATAACCAAGATAATATGATATTTATGTAGATTCTTTTAAATTCTTAGTAGGAATAATGGCATAAATGATTTATGAGCTCCATAAACTTTAGTTTAATGTTAATGTGGTCTCTGAACTTTTAATTTGTTCAATGTATATGTAGTCTCTGAACTTTATGAAAATGTTCAATGTAGTTTTTCCATTAATTCAAGATCATGGATAATATATAATCCAATGACTAAATTAAACATATACTAAAAATTCAAGGGACTACATTCAAAAAAATTAAAAGTTCAATGGCAATTTTCCATATTGAGCTAAAGTTCATAGACCATATTGAACAAATTAAAGTTAATGGACTACATTACATATTAGACCAAAGTTCATGGATTACTTATATCATTTTCATTTATCAATTTATCTATGATTTTGTGTCTATGTCGTAACATCGTTGCCACTCATCTTATAATAAAATTGATTTAGGGTGCGTTTGTTTGAGGAAAAATTTCATGATAAAGGAAAATCATTTTCGGAAAATCATCTTTTAGAAAAATAGTTCGTTTTCATTTATTTAGTGATATGTGATTGAACATATTTTCTAGTGTTGGGATCTCATTCGAAAAATAATTTCAATTAAGAAAACCATATTTTTTCTTTTTTTTTTCTTTTTTTTTCTTTCTTTTTCTATTTCCATCTCCCTCTATCAATCGTCAAGCCTCATCAATAGCCACAAGCGAGCTTGAGCTTGCCAGGATCGAGCAAGCCAGGAGCTCGCCAACCCTGACCAACTCGAGCTTGTTGACCCGCATCATGGCCGATGACTGATAGTTGTCACCAAGGCACACGACCAATGAAGGAAGAAGGAGAAAGGAAAAGAAAGAAAAGAGAAAAGAAGAAAAGAAAAAGAAAAATAATAATAGAATTCAAAACATGAAAAATAATTAAAATTCAACATTCTTTTAGATTATTTTAATAAGAATAAACATTTCATTAACCAATGACCCTTAAACTAGGAAAACATTTTGGAAAATGTTTTCTGATTCTTTCAAAAAGGAAATCATTTTCCTGAATTTAAGTTTTGATAGGAAAATATTTTCCGTTGATTTATTTTTCTAAACGAACCAAATTCCAAAAAGTAAGGAAAACATTTTCCCGAAAAATATTTTCTACGAAATAAATGGACTCTTAGTTGGAAGTATTTTTCTTTATAAAAGAGGAAGAATTCGAGATTTAAGGGAAAGTCGTTCGATAAAAAAAAAAAAAGATGTTTAAGGGTCAGTTCGTTTCACGGAAAACAACTTCTGGGAAGCTACCACATCCGGTGTTAAGGTGCTGCAATTTATGAAATATACCTTTCAGAAAACACAAAAGCCACATCATTTTGGAACACACCACAAATGTCTCTGCGCCCATCTGGCTCTACTAATTTTGAGAGGGAAAGACGTAGACGAGAGAGAGAGAGAGGATGCAAGGATTTCTGACAGATGGGTCCAAAAGTGATACGTGTTGGTCGTAGAATGAATTTGTGTAAAATTAACGTGTCTATCACTTGAACACCTAATATTTTATCGCTTAGACTGGGCACTTGCAAAAACAAGGGGATATTCCATGTAGATGCTTCTTCTTGGAAATTGGTCTTTGATCTCATCCATTGGTGTTCACACTTTTAGGTCAAGCTCCTATATCTACACCCATTCAAGAAAAAAAAATGTAACATGAAATTGAGATCGAACTAAACTTTGAATAGGGAGGAGGAGATCAGAAACTGATAGTATTGGATCCACGACTAAGGTTTCCGACTATAAATGATAAAAGAAAATGTTTTTTTTTTGTCAGAAACGAAAATGCTTTTGAAATTTTTTTATTTTTCAGGCTAATATTTTCCCCATTTTCAGGTTAGGGAATTTATTATACATTTGTTTTACTATGATTGATTTTCCATCGACTAACCATTTTTAACAAATTAGACGCATGAAACTTCGGAAAACTAATTCGTAAAGAATTCTTTCACTCAAATAAATACATCCAAAGGGTCATTATTATCCTTTCCTAATGTAGCTTTGCACAACTAAAGAGAAAAGAAAAAAATAATAATAACAAAATTCAAAAAATAAAAAATAATTAAAAATTCGACATTTGTTAAATTATTTTACTAAGAATAAGCGTTTCATTAACCAAAGACTCTTAGACTAGGAAAACCTTTTGAAAAATGTTTTCTGATTCTTTTAAAATGGAAATCATTTTCCTAAATTTAAGTTTTAATAGGAAAATCTTTTTCATTAACTAGGAAAACATTTTCCGTTGACTTATTTTTATAAACGAACCAAATGCTGGAAAATATGGAAAATGTATTCTTGGAAAATAACTTTTGTGAAACAAACAGATCCTTAATCGGAATTGTTTTCCTTTATAAAAGAGGAAGAGTTTGAGATTTAAGAGAAAGTCATTCAATCCCAAAAAAAAGAGACGCTTAAGAAGCTTGTAAAGATCCGGTTCATTTCTCAAGAGTATGATGGAGGATGTGATATCCATTGAGATCGAACTATTATAATTCTTTTTTTCAAGATCATGCTGCTATAATGGTGGAGAAAATTGCTATTATCGCATGGCATGTTATGTTAGGACACGAGATAATTACCGTTTACTTCTCTTTATGTCTATTTAATTAGGAACTTTAGTCGCGGGTGATAAGGATGGAACCTTCCTTACTTAAATTGTTCAATGCTCTTTCCGGTGGCAAGTCTCCCCGTCCCCTCTTTCGTTGGCGTGGGTCCCAAAATGCAGGGGTCCATCGCCATCATTTCTTTTATGTTTTCTTATTTTTATTTTTTTTTGCTCCTTTCGACTGACCCCGACGCATTCTTTGGCTTGTAGGTTTTAAACGATACACCACCAAAATAAATATTAAAAAAGAAATAAATAACATTCCGCTTCTACTTGTCCAATTGATCCTAAAACTATTATGCAAATGCTTATTGGATCCTAAATTTTAATGTTGCCAATTTTTGCAGAAATATTTAAGATTAAATTGAAAAAAATTGAAAAGTTCATTTTGAATTGACATCTATATAACAAATTCGTGATTGATTAGGTAATTTTCTCGATATAAAACTGCAAGGCAATTGATACTTCCGGTTATGGAAACTTAAGAGGGTAAAATTAAACATGAAATCTTAATAAGAATTGAAAATTTATAGTTTTCACTGTGCTCACTATTATTGTTAATCGTAAGTCTTTATTGATCTTATATGCCAAATAATTGCAAATTAGTAAAGTTTTGAAAATTTAAAACAAAAATAGAAAAAGAAAAGGGTAAATAGCTTAACTATCCATATCAAATCAGCGAATCTTAATCATTTTTCTCATCTCTAATTTTTCTCTTTGATCAGATAAATTAATCGCAACAATTTTTTATCCTTTTTCATACCCTTTCTCGTTATTTTTGGACTAGGGATAAAAGGCGCATCAACTTTTTTTTTTGGGGGTGGTTAACCTACCAAAAATTAAGGGGTAAAATTGAGATTCTCAAAAAAATTAAAACCAACTTATAATAAAAAAAAAAATTGACTTGAGCAATTATACCTCTAATTTCTCATTTGATGCCCTCCCACGAGTGAAGAAGAGGTTAAAATGCAATTTAGCTCTTAAAAAATTTAAAACCAAACTTATACGAAATTTGAGAGGGTTAAAATAAAATTTTGTCGAAGTTTAATTTTTGGAGATGGATTACTTTGGAAGGAAGCAAGGAATGATCAACGGGTCAATAATAAATAAAATGAGAAGATAAAGACATGGCTTTGCCGACGTGTCCAGGCCACCAACTAACGGATGACACAATCTTAACCACTAAGAATAATACTTCGCGTGATACTTTTCAACTTCCCCTCTTCCCATCTCTGCAAATCAGCCTCATCCTCCCAACTATTGCGAAATTTTAGATTTTATAGAATTTTCTATAATTTTTCATCTTCTGATTACCAATTATTTGGACGAGGGCTAAGAAGGCACACTTTTTGGTTTTAATAATCATAATTCAACAGTTGCAGGATTTTTTTTTTTTTTTTTGGCTGACAGGTGCAAGAAGGATGAACCGACCATTTAGAGATATATTCGCCCACCGGTCACCGCCCACGTGCCAATGAAAGATAAAACCTATAGTCATGAATAAAAAACAAAAAATTAAGATTTAATTTTTTATAATATCGAGAGGGTAAAAATAAATAAATTTTTGCAAACTTCTACACAGGAGATTTCTTGGGGGAGGAGGAAGCATAAAATGGCAAAAGGGCTAAATAAGAGAAAAAATCGAAGTAAGGAAAAAGAAGACATTAATATGCTGACGTGGACGTTTTCCAACGTTGGAGCCCATCTCCCGAGATGCCATCCTTGCGCCCCCCAAAATTCCAAGGAACAATCCAGAACCCCCAAAAAAAAAAAAAATAGAAAAAGGAAAAATTAAAGAGTTAATTTTAGTGATGATTTAATTTAAAAAAAAAAAAAACCACCTGTCTGCCCGCCCGAGTTTTATATAAACAGGAGCCCGCCATTGGAGGATTTCTCACGCATGCTCCGCAAGGACACCAGAACACTGCAGCGAAGGCGACGAGGATGGCGGACGATGTAAAAGCCGGGGCTTCTTCTCACGATGTCCAGTCCCTCTTGTCTTCTCCGGACAGGGACTTCCTCATCCGCAACAACGGCGATCAGGTGCAACTCGGTTCCCTTTTCGACTTTCGCTCTTTCCCTGGAAGATAATAGAGAGAGAGAGAGAGAGAGAGAGAGAGAGAGAGAGAGAGAGAGGGAGGGAGGGAGAAGAATTGTGGGTTGGCGTCCTTGTGGAAGTTCTCGTTGTTTAGCTGACTACCCAGTTTCGTGCGAGGAATTCTTGTTCTTGGTGATTGGTTCTTGAATTTCGAACTGGGGGAGGGTGGGGGTCGAGAGCATTTGCCGATCTGATTCTTGGTTGGGGCTTCTCTTACCGGATTGGAAGATGGGTTCGTGCGCCTTTTAAGTCTAGATGCCGATGTTCTTTCCGGTTGGTTCTTTGCTGGGAGTCTCTGATTACCAAGCCGTCGGATTGTGATGGCTAAGCAGGGGAATTTAGTTCCAGATAAGTTAATTTTTCGAGTGCTAGCCATTTGTTTCCTTCAGAAACTGGATGATTGGTAATTGATGCATTAGTTTTTAGGGAAAGATATATACTTAGAGCCGTGCAGATGCAGTAGATATGAATTTCGTGAAACTATGAAGTTTAATGCTCTTTAGTGTAAAGGTCCACACATCCACACATAGAATGTGGTATACTTGTTTTGGTCGGTGAGACTGTTGATTTGCTTGTGAATTAATGAGTAGTGCTTAAGGGAAGTGCTTCTCCAGTTGGCATTTGGATGTATCTTGAGCATTTTCAGGATCTTTGCGTGGTGGTCAAGTGATCTAGTATGCCTTGCTTGCTGATTGCTGTTGAAAGAACTCAAATTAGGAATCTTTTTGTCCTATACCAGGTTAAGGTCAATAGCTTGAAGGGGAAGAAGATCGGCTTGTACTTTTCCGCGTTGTGGTGCGGTCCGTGCCAACAGTTCACCCCGATTCTGGCAGAGGTGTACAATGAACTTGCCCCAAGAGGTGACCTGGAAATCATTTTTATCTCCTCAGATGAGGATGAGGAGTCCTTCAGTGGATACTTTTCCAAGATGCCGTGGCTTGCAATCCCATTTTCCGACTCGGAGAAGCGCGATAGCTTGGATGAATTGTTTAATGTCAGGGGAATACCCCACCTTGTCCTTCTTGATGGCACAGGTACAGTCTTAACAGATAGTGGAGTAGAGATTGTCCGTGAGTATGGAGAGGAAGGTCATCCTTTCACTCCAGAACGCATCAAAGAGTTGAAAGACCAGGAAGCAGCTGCTAGGAGAAATCAATCATTGACCTCTCTTTTGGTCATTAAAACTCGTGACTTCGTAGTCTCGTCTGATGGGAAGAAGGTAGACCTAAAGGGATCTTTGATGCATTTGAAAATGATGGTCGCATGTGCTTATGATTCGGTTTTCCATCGTCTTTTTACTAATCTAGTTATGTGGTCAAACTAGGTTTCTGTTTCTGAGCTTGAAGGGAAAACTGTGGGCCTGTACTTCTCGTTGTCCATGTCCAAATCATGCGTTGATTTCACGCCAAAGTTGCTTGAGGTTTATAAGACATTGAAGGCCAAAGAAGAGAGTTTTGAGATTGTTCAGATACCTCTCGATGATGACGAAGCATCATTCAACCAATCCTTTGGAAGCATGCCATGGCTTTCATTACCATTCAAAGACAAGAAATGTGAGAAGTTGGTTAGGTACTTCGAGCTGTCAACCCTACCCACTCTGGTCATTATTGGTCAGGATGGGAAGACTGTCCATCCCAATGTTGCCGGAACTGTCGAAAAGCATGGCGTTGCAGCTTACCCATTCACTCCAGAAAAGTTTGCAGAGCTTGCAGAGATAGAAAAGAAAAAGGAAGAATCTCAGACCTTGGAGTCGATCTTGGTTTCAGGGGATCTGGATTTCATCATTGGAAAGGAAGGAACCAAGGTAAATTTGTTTTTTCTCCTAGAAGCTAATGACTCAGAAATTTTTAATGTCTACAATGAGGCCCCATATAAAGTTGTACCTTGGGTTACTTGACTTGAGGAAAGGATTGAAACCAGGTTTATAGCTAGGAAAATCCTTTCCATATATGCAGTTTTCATGTGCTTTCTCCATCAATTTGTGGTTCATCTAAAAGGTTGTTTCTTAACTTCGATTGCAGATTCCAGTATCAGACTTGGTAGGGAAGACTGTCCTCCTGTACTTCTCGGCACACTGGTGCCGTCCTTGCCGTGCATTCCTGCCGGTGCTTACGGAGGCATATGAAAAGATCAAGGCTGCCGACAATGCCTTGGAGGTTATCTTCATCTCCAGTGACAGGGATCAAACTGCCTTTGATGATTATTTTGCTCAGATGCCGTGGCTGGCGCTCCCCTTTGGTGACGAGAGGAAGAAATCCCTGAGTCACAAATTCAAGGTCCGGGGCATCCCCATGCTTGTAGCCATAAGTCCAACGGGCCGGACGCTGACTAACAAAGCAAGGGATCTTATAATGGACCACGGGGCTGATGCTTATCCTTTTACTGCCGAACATGTCAAGAAGTATGAGGAAAAGTTCAAGGAAAGTATAAAAGGCTGGCCAGAGAAGTTGAATCATCCTTTGCATGAAGAGCACGAGCTCATTCCAGCTCAGAGGAGACGGTACACTTGTGATGGCTGCGATGAGGAAGGGGAGGGGTGGTCATATTATTGCGAGGAGTGTAAATTTAATCTCCATCCAAAATGTGCTGTTAAAGAAGAGAAAGCAACTGAAAACGAGTTAGATGAAGACGATGAAGCAGCTAGGGAGGAGCCAAAGAAAGAAGGAGATGCCAAAGAAGGATGGTTCTGTGATGGTGAGGTCTGTCGTAAGGCCTGAAAGTTGCTGTATAGTAGTTTCGTTATCTATGACTCGTTTGGAGCCGTTCTCCTTTTTTTTTTTTCTGGGTGGATGTTTCCGAGCTTGATCTGCGAGGGGTTTGTATATGAGTAATATGATGTGCGTTATGACTTTGACAGTTTGCCGTCTTAATAAAATGTTTATTGTCGACAAGCCGCGTGCTAAGTAGAGCAGTAGGATCGAATATTCTTTGATCGGCAGTTGTCGTACACGCACTTCCGTCTCTCCTTTTAAAGGTGCAGCTTTGAGATGTCGCATGCACACTGGACTTTAATAGAACGTGCCTAATCGATACAATCTGGATGGATCAGTCCTAAAGTCCTAGTGGTTAGTTCCTGTGCAGTTCGGCATTATGGTAACAGATCCTCTGTTATATCATTAGATGGTAACTCTAGATCCGGATCGGTTGATGTAATTTGTGACAATGGAAAGTTAATCAGCTCCCATTAAGTACCCCCAACTCTTGGTGTAAAATCCCATGCTCTCGGAATGCACGTCGCTAGTCGTATTAAGGAAGAGCGATCGGGAAAAACAAGACAGAGAAGGCGCTGCAAAAGTTCATTCCTTGCTGATCCTCGATGCTTATAAAGTAGCCCGGTTTGCAAGAACTGTTGGCTTTTGTAGGCCCAATTGCAGCTCACGTTTATGAAAGAGCATCTGTTAGCAATATGTCTAGTTCTTGGGCAAAGAAGATGGATTAATTTGACTGTTTTCCCCACATATCAAACTTAAATGTAATGTCAAGAACACGAGAATTGATGTTCGTTTATCTTCCACTTCGTTGAAGAGGTTGAATTTGAGGATAGAATCGACGTGGAATGTTCTTTCCTTCTCTAGCAGAAAAAGGAACTCGATACATTCAACAACGCCACGTGCTTTCAATTTCCACATTTCCACACTTCCTTTTTTGGTTGAATTCTTTTTCTGGCAAGGACGAAAAGATGTCGGTATTAATTGCGATTCGAGAAGAGACCTAACTCTAATAGATTTGATCGAGTCTTGAATGTCGAGAAATGGTTGGAGTCCCATGTATAGTTCACAAAACTTTCGATCAAGAAAATGAAGCTATGGAGATACTGAACTTCTCTCTCTGGCTCAAGTTTTTTACTTGGCCATGTACCTAGTTCAAGTAGAGCGGCAAATTTTATTTTATATTACTTGAAGCACAAAAGTTCTTGCTAAAATCAACATACAATATGTAATTTACATTTATCGTTTCTCCATTTAAAAACATGATTCCATCACAATTTTAATACCCAGTCATGATTGCGTAAGCTTTTACTTTTTAATTGTGATAAAATTTTATGACCCTATCAACATTATATCTATATTGATTTTAAGCAAATACGGAACCGGAACATTTTGTCAATGGGGTCAATACAATGATATAAACAATTTTAAATAGAAAAAATCAATCCATCTAAATTTGGAAATTCACGGCAAAGTTGTAAAAATATTTTAACCGAAGTGTAAAGAAATACTATTTCATTTCTAGCATATATTTTATTTAATCTAAACTGTAGTTTAATGAGATATGGCGGGGATTAGTCATAACTCATAATGGCTTTGACAAATCAGTGGGTTCTACCTCCAAAAACATTTATTAGATAATTTGAGTAAAATCAAGGTATAATGGAAGCTTTTTGGAAGTGCCCCGCTGACTTTATTACATCCTGTCCGTGTTTATAAATGAAGCAGAAAGCCCTTTTGGGACTCTCTCCAAATAAAACTCATTTAAATGAAAAATTGAAAAACATAGGTACATTGCAATATTTACGTACTTGATTTAAAAATTCAAAGAAAAATGACATAAATGGTTTATGAATTTTGGTTCAATATACAATATGATCCTTGAACTATCTGCAAGTATTCAATCTAATTCCTAGAATAGTGATGCAGCTTCCAATCTTTTAGGTTTGAATGGTGGGCAAAACAAAAAATAAGTTATTTATGAATTATCCACGTAAGATATTCATCTTAATTTGGATATAATAATGCATGTCATCAAATAACAATGGATATGAAAATGCTTAAATTTTTTCCTTGTCTAAAGCAGATAGGTAAAATGATAGATATATTGAATCATTATTTCTAAAAATTCAACTCAACATATAATAATCTACGTCATCAAAATAACATTTGGTTTGCCTTTTGAGCAAGCCTAAAGATGGCATTGAATACTTATCAATAGTTTGAGAACTACATTGAATAAATTAAAAGTTTAAAGACAATATTGTAGATCGAGAGAAAAATTCATGGACCATTTATGCTATCTTCTCTTAAATTTAAGGAACAAGAGAACAGTAGTAAAAGCTGTAGTATATGAAAGTCATATTCAAAGCAAATGGAAAATTGATTTTTAGCAAAAAAAAAAAAAAAAAAACGTGGTATTGGGTGGGAATCAGCACGATGCAAGAAAAGGACAATAATTTTTTTCTGTTTTTTCTCAATGCCTGCTCAAAGAGTCGGTTTTCCTAGTCTACAACAAAAATATTGTCTAAAAACCGGAAATTTTATCAACTTAAGCCAGGTTTGTGAAAATATAAGGGCAAAAGCTACAAAAAAATCCCTAAACTTTACCTATAATGACACATTTACTCTAAATTATTTTTTATGACACTCAAAATTCAAAACTGTGTCCACCGTAACACATTTACCTTGATTTTTTTTTTTTTTTTTGTGATACAAAAAATCCCAAACTTTACAAAAAGGCTTTGTCTCCCGCAACGCAAGTTGCGGGAGGCTGGCATCATTTTTACGTGGCGTCGGGGTGGTTTTTTTCACCGGGAGTTTATGGCGCATACAAAAAAAAAAAAAAAAATCCCAAACTTTTATCTATGTAACATACTTACCTCAAATTTTTTTTTTGTAATGCCAAAATCCAGAACTTTTTCTTGAGACACCAAATTTTTTGGGTAAATTCATCACACAAGTAAAGGCTTGAGGTTTTTACTGTCACAAAAAATAAATTTGGGATAAAGATGTCACACCGTATAAGTTTAGGGTAAATGTGTGACATTAGTTTAGTTTGGAGATTTTTTTGTCACGAAAAAAAGTTTAGAATAAACATGTTATAGGTGACTTTTATCCGATATAATTTATCCAACATAAGTTCCCAGGGATGAAATAGCCAATTATGGGGGAATTCTTTTTTTCGTGGGGCTTTTACCACCCAATCTGCTAGCTTGTTTATCAGACGCGCAAAACTGGGATGAGAGAACTTCATTTTGCAATTCATGGTCCACGCCCAGTCAGGAATAATTAATACCCGAGACCAGACGTTGACTCTCTGTTTTTGGGCTTTCTCTTTCAAAATAAGTAGAGCCAGATTGGTACAAACGTAGTTATGGTGTGTTATAAAATGAGGTGGCTTTTATGTTTTTGAAATGCATATTTTATAAATTGTTGTAGCTTCCAAATTCCTATAAAGTTATTATAAGCTGCTGAAATTTTAAAGTGGTCATAGCTGTAGCTGTGAGGTGTTGACCTAAAAATTTACGAAAGTCACGACACTCCTTTTACACCCCTATTAGGCATAATCCTAGGCATATGCATTTTGGATTGTAATAAGGGTTCCTCAAGATTCTTCGAAAGCAGATCCCTAATCCTTGATGGGGTTGGAGAGAAAAAAGGGTAAACCTCACCATTAATCGCAAATCATTTTAAACTTTTGTGTGTGACAATATTTTAAATAAAAATAATGGAAAAAATAATTTCGATCAATTGCAATCCGGATATTCATCCTTCGAAACCATACAAGTGCCCCAAAATGAATTGACATTTATAATAGTATCTTTTTCTTTGTTGATTTACGTCCAAGATGTCTTTTTCTAGAAAATAAATTTTTCTTTTTCAGGATTGGTATATTTATTGGCGAAGATATCAAGCTAATGCGTATTAAAATATCAAAGGGTCACTTCAATTGGAAAATTGGTAACGCAGCAAGCTAGTTGGGCAGAGTTACATCAGGAAAGGATATTAATGAGTTTTTGTCTATTAACAAAAAGGCCACCAACTAATATGAATAGTTCTAAAGAAGAATCCAAAATACAATTTGATGTGCAAAAGTAGAATAATTATAGAACTAATAAGATATATTACGGAATAAGATGACGTTCATATCAATCTTTTCAAGTTATCAAAATATATACTATTCAGTATTCAAATCGTTATTATTCATCTTATAATAAATATCGATAGTGTTGGAATCTTCTATCTTTTCAAAAGGTTGTAGATCACTCATTGATATTGGACTATTATAGTTGTATTTTTATTTTTAAGGCCATAGTGTTATAATAGAGAATAAAGTATGCTAAGATGATTTTTTAAGTCTATTTAACCTATATTTATTTCGTAAAAGATAAATGATTTTTACAACATTTTTCCTTAAAAAAGAATACTTGTATCACTCTAATAAAAAAATAAAAAAATAAGATTAGGCTTTGGGGATACTAAGCTTCTCTATTTGGTTCAAGTTTCTCACTTGGCCATGGTTCAAGTTGAGTGGCAAATCTTATTTAATATCACTTGAAGCACAAATTTTTTTACTATAATCAATTTTCAAAACGAATGGATTTGCATTTATTGTTTCTCCTTTTAAAATCATAACTTCATGGTTGCATAAACTTGCACTTTACCTTTTTATTTTGCTAAAATTTCATAACCCTATTGACACCATACTTACATTAATAACAAAAGTAATGACAGAATCAAAATAGTTCCTCAATGAAGTTGATATAACGATATAAAAGAGTCTAAATAAAAATATTAACATATGCAAATTTAGAAAGTCATGGTAAAGTTGCAAAAAAATAAAATAAAATCAAGCAAGGTAAATAAAAAGAATTTGAAATGAAAAAAGATTGAAAAATACAGGTACGTATCAATATTTATGTACTTGATACAAAAATTTAACGAACAAGGGAAAGTAAAAAGGAAATATCCATATAAAAGTCAGATTAAAAGCAAATCGAAAATAATTTGTAAATAAAAATGAAAATGAAAAACACGTGTTATATTCTGTCTTTTTCACAATATCCGTGCAAAGAGTGCGTTCTCACAATAAGTAAAAAGGACGACCTGCCCTGGATTAGGTATTGTCGGTGATAGATAATGCCCAAAGACTTGACGTTGACTGTCTGTTCTTGGTCTTTCCCTTTCAAAATTAGTAGAGCCAGTTTGGTAAAAATTTATAAGATGACGTGCCTTTTTGTGATTATGAAATGCATATTTTATAAATTGTGGCACTCCAATGTCGGGTGCGGTAGCTTCCTAGAAAGTTATCAAAGGCTGCTGAAATTTTGAAGTAGCCGTAACAATGTCAAGGAATCGAGAATCGCCTCAATTGCAAAGAACCGGGCCGAAACCAGTACAAAATCGATGGCTCCTATGAGGACTAGCCTAGGTCTCGATTCTAATTTAATGATTACTTAATTATTTTGTAATTTACCAAAATATATGTTTGTAGTTATTGGACATTATGAAAATTTTTGTCCTTCCACCACCCGTGTTAGCGGCATAGTGGTTGAGTGCAGGTTCCTTTCGGGAGAGGTCCTGAGTTTGACTCACTGCGTCGTCTACCTTGCGAGAAAGGAACCTACGACTTACCCGGGACAGCAAGGGTGGTGGTGACTCTACGGCTCCTCCAGGGTTTACTCCGCCGCGAAGCGGTGCAAAGAGGTTCCCTAGGTACAAAAAAAAAAAAAAATTGTCCTTCCAATGTGTAATAGGATTAACCCCATTCTAATAATTTATTTACTCACTTTCTTAGCCAAAACAAAATAAACAAAGAAGAAAGAGAGGACCTGTTGGAGATATTCATAAATGTTGTAGTGCTTTGTTGTCGTGATATAAAATTAATAGTCAATGGCTCATTTTAAGAGCATAATAAAGTCTCTCTTTAACCATCCCCGTGATTAAATTATTAGTCGATGTTAAAAAAAGATGGATCAAAGGAATCGAGAATCGCATTAAATCGGACAAAACCGGCAATTTCCATGGGGACTAATCTAATTCTTAGTTCCAATTTAGTGGAATGGGTGAGTATCGATTCAATTCCCGATTCTAGGTGTGGAATTGCCCACCTAGATGAGACCATTATATATATTGATTACTTAATTATTTTGTAGCTTTTTTGACCAATATATATTTAATAGACAGTATTGACTAATTTTGTCTTTCGAGTGTATAATAGGATTAATCCCCTACCTTTCTTTTTTTCATTATAATAATATATTTACTTACTTTCTTAGCCAAAACAAAATAGACAAACGAAGAGAAAGGATAGGACCAGTTAGAGATATTAGGGGTGTGCAATGGGAACTGCCCGAACCGAGAACTGGCTGGACCGGACCGGACTGGCCAGTTTTGGGTGGTTCCCATGGTCAGTGGTCCAGTTTCCGGTTCTTAATATTGGAATTGGCGACCGGTTGGTCCGGTTCCAAGGTGGGAACCGGATTGACTGGACCAGACCAATTTTTTTTTATATAGTTTATATACATATAATAAATATAATATATAAAAACTATATATAATACATGACTATTATATATAAAAATTATTGCAATCAGAATTGCAATCGAGGTAACAACCTCTTGTATGACCAAGAGACCATCAAAACTCTTCTTGTTATTCTTTATTCATAGAGAAAACTTACTTGTTAGTTTCAACTTTTGATTACTTAATTATTTTGTAGCTTTTTTGACCAATATATATTTAATAGACAGTATTGACTAATTTTGTCTTTCGAGTGTATAATAGGATTAATCCCCTGCCTTTTTTTTTTTTTCATTCTAATAATAAATTTACTTACTTTCTTAGCCAAAACAAAATAGACAAACAAAGAGAAAGGATAGGACCAGTTAGAGATATTAGGGGTGTGCAATGGGAACTGCCCGAACCGAGAACTGGCTGGACCGGACCGGACTGGCCAGTTTTGGGTGGTTCCCATGGTTAGCGGTCCAGTTTTCGGTTCTTAATATTGGAATTGGCGACCGGTTGGTCCGGTTCCAAGGTGGGAACCGAATTGACTGGACTAGACCAATTTTTTTTATATAGTTTATATACATATAATAAATATAATATATAAAAACTATATATAATACATGACTATTATATATAAAAATTATTGCAATCGGAATTGCAATCGAGGTAACAACCTCTTGTATGACCAAGAGACCATCAAAACTCTTCTTGTTATTCTTTATTCATCGAGAAAACTTACTTGTTAGTTTCAGCTTCTACTCAAGTGGGACAAGGCTCCAAGAGTTCCTCATGCTCACACTCTCTCTTGCTCCCCTCACTGATAAAAGACAAGACACTTCAAGCCTCCAAGAGTCCCACATAGACTAAACATTCAAAGTATAGAAGAGAGATTGTTTATAAAACCTAAGTCAAGCACAACCCTTAGCCAAATTTTTCATGGCTTTTATGCTGTAAAACACACGAAGTGTGATATTGCAAAGTGTGTTTAATGCGAGCATTGTGTGATCATCTTTTTATCTTTTCTTGGTTCAAGGAGTCTTAAAAAGCTAAAATTCTCATTCAGGTAACAATTGACCTTAACTAAACCAATCCACATCAATCTGATAGTTGCAATTAAAACACTTTGTCTTTTTATGTCCTTCTCCTCCCAACAGGGCAATGGTGCTGCCTCCACCACGTATTTTCTCTAGGAAACCAAATAATAATTCGGAATCACGCGAGTGAATTTGAATATTTTGCATGTGGAAACATGTGTGATTAGTTTTATTGGATCGCTTGGGAACCAAATTGGATTGATTGGTCCGGAGCACGGTCATTCTTTAGTGAAAAAAAAAAAAAAAACGCCAATTTCGTTGGACCGGATCGGACCCGACCGGAACCAATGGTCCGGTTTGGTTCCCGGTCTTAAGACCAAATGGTTCGGTCCATGGTTCCCAATTTTGGGAATCGGCTCTCCCGGTCCGGTTCTCGGTTCCTGGTTCCAAGGTGGAACCGGACCAAACCGGGAACTAATCACCCCTAAGAGATATCCCTAAATGTTGTGGCACTTTATTGTATTAATACAAAATTAAGAGTCAATGGCTCATATTAAAAGCATAATTAGGTTTCTTCTTAGCTATGCCCGTGATTAAACTAGTTGAGGTTGAAAAAAAAAAGAATCAAGTGATTAATGTTTTAATTTCTTTGGAGGTTAGGACTTCTAATGTGGAGTCTAATTCTCTATACGTTCTTGATATCGGAAAACCTTAAGAGGACCACATCATGACAATTGAAAAAATTAAGTTCTTAACTAACGAGTGTTGTCTATTGGTTTTGCTCTATATTTTTCAATCTCTACTCAAAATCAATGACTCGCAATTCAACTTTAATTTAAAGCTAAGCAAACTTTGGTGCTCTAAATAAAAATTAGGTTTGATAATATAAATTGATAATGCAATTTTATAAGGATTGGGGATCCGTTCCCAGGTGGATCCATGGAATCAATAGGCAATTCCCCGTTCTAAGTTTTTCAAAAATGATCTTTAGTGGGCGGTTTTTTATTTTAAGGTGGGAATCGGCCATTCAAACCATGTTCATCCCTAGTCAAAACGTTCTTTTGCATAGCTAAAGTAGTTGTTGGAAGTCTGTTCCAAATTATGGTAGGCGTACGAAATTTGGTTTATAATGAAAAGGCCTTCGAAAGACTCTTGGTAAGCAAATCCAACCAATGATGGCCATAGGATAGAGAGGAGTGATTTTCACCATTGATTGTAAACCCTTCTAAATTTTTTGTGTGATTCAATATCTTGTGTAAAATTTATGAAAGAATAATGAATAATTACGATAAATTGCGATCCAGAGATTCGTCCTTCGACACCATGCAAGTGCCCTCATAATGAACTGCGTGTGGGATTAGGGCCAATATGTCTTTTGTAGAATGTAATAATTCTTTCCAAGGAGTTGCATATTATCTCAAGCTAATGCACATTAAAATATTAAGGGTTAATACCATGAAAAACCTCAAACTGGTACACCTATGACAAATTTACCTCAAACTATTTTTTTGACCATGAAAAACCTCAAACCGATACATTTGTGATAAGAGAAGAACAAGAAGAAGAAGAAGAAGGTCGCGGCCAATGGGTGGCCAATGTCTGACGAGGGCCATAAGAAACTTATGGCAGATGAAGAAGAAGAAGAAGGCCACGCGGCCAATGGCTGACGAGGGGCTAATGAGGGCCATAAGGAAGAAGAAGAAGTCCACGCGGCCAATGGCTGACAAGGGCCATAAGAAACTTATGGCGGAAGAAGAAGAAGGCCACGCGGCTAATGGCTGACGAGGGCCATAAGAAACTTATGGCTTGTTTGGTAATTAGTGTATTTTTCTGTTTTCTATCTTTTTGTTTTTCAGAATATAAATCCGTTTGTGTATGTCAATTAATTTTTATATTTTTCAGAATAGATGAGTGGTCAGGAAATAGATTTGGAATAAAGATAAGAAGTTAAAAAAAAACTATTTTTTTATTCCCAAGAATATAAATAAATAAATAAACCATTTATGAACCGAAATTGTTCTCGATAACATAATTGTTGTCAAAAAGGAGCTAAAGAGGAAAGAATGTGAGAGAGTGGTTGGAAAATGACTATGCACTAACATGGCCATGGTGACATGTAATGTGATTATTTTTGTTTAGACCGAAGAAAATATTAGGTGCCCAAATGATAGACACATTAGTTTTACATATATCCATTTGATGTCTAACACATGTCACTTTTGGGCCCACCTATGAAAAACCCTTATATCCTCTCTCTTTAATTAATGTTTTTACTTTTTTTCTTCTTTTTCTTTGTTCCTTTTTTTCCTTCTTCTTCTTCCTCCTTTCACTTTGCCAGAAACGACAACACCTCAACTCAAACTCACTATCAACTTAATCCCGTGAATTCCCTTCCACCACCACTTCACCATCATCTTAGTCTTCCATTATCAAGCTCAAGCTGAATCAATGAACTTGAGCCTCAAATTTTGGGTCTAAGCTCGAGTAAGCCCTAAATTTGTGATTTAGAGCTTAGCTTGACAAGGCAAGGAATGAGGCGGAGGTGGAGGCAACATCATGGTTCCTCGACGCGATGGAGGGCCTCAAGCTCCTAGCTAATGTGGGCACCAACATAGAGGGCACACGATGAGTTGGACAAGAGGTGGCAGTGCTAGAGGTTGGAGAAGAAGTGAGCGAAGATTGAGGCGGCAAGGTCTTGGAAGCAATAGAGCATTTTGACAAAAATAGAGTAGTTGTTGAAGAGAGAGAGAGAGTGTCACATAATTGAAGAGAGAGAGAGAGAGAGAATGCAAGGATTTTTGAGAGGTGGGTCCAAAAGTGATACTTGTCGATGGTGGAATGGATTTGTGTAAAAACAAGGGAATATTCCATGTAGATGCTTATTTTTCTTGGAAATTGGTCTTTGATCTCATCCATTTGGCGTTCACTCTTTGGTCAAGCTTCTATATCTACACCCACTCAAAAAAAAAAAAGGTAACATGAAACTTGAGATCAACTATACTTTGAACAAGGGAGGAGGAGATCAAAAATTGATAGTATCATATTGACAACTAAGGTTTTCGACCATAAATGATAAAAGAAAATGCCTTTTTTGGTCAAAAAAGAAAACGCTTTTGAAAATCTTTATTTTTTAAGCTAATATTTTCCCTTTTTCAGATTAGAAAATTTATTATATATATTTTTTATTATAATTGATTTTCCATCGACTAATCATTTTTAACAAATCAAACGCATGAAAGTTCAAAAACTAATTCGCGAAGAATTCTTTCACTCAAACAAACACATCCAAAGGGTCGTTATTATCCTTTCTTGATGTAGCTCCACACAACTAGCTAGTTGTGTTGCCTATTTTTCCGATTGAGCGTTGACTTGTTAATCTTTTAATTTGCTTTAGCTTGAGAATTTCACCAATTAATATACAACCCCTGAAAATAAACATTATTTTCTGCAAAAGACATATTGGTCCTAATCCCAAATATAAATTCATTCATTATGGAGCCACTTACATGGTGTTGAAGGACCAAATCTCCTTATCGCAACTTATCATAATTATTTATTTCTTTAGTATTTTTTATTAAAGAAATATCGTAACACAATTGAAAACTTAGAAGGACTTACAGTAGATAGTAAAATTCACTCTCTTCTTTTATCCAGCCATTAATGATTAGAGAATTCTTCCCAATAATCTTTGGAAACCCTCTTCATTATGATCCAAAAATTGCTTTGGAAGCCCTCTTCATTATCATTTGGAATGGCTTCGAAGCATTGCGGCTTCTATAAAGTATTCGGTGAACGCCTCACAACGATAATTGCTTCGAAATTTCAGTAGTTTTATAATAACTTTTCTAGGAAGCTACCACACCCGGTGTTGAGGTGCTGCAATTTATGAAATATACATTTCTAAAAACACAAAAGCCCGAATGAATAACCATTCATTTCATGAAAAACCTGTGCAAGTGCGATCGATCCCTCTGCATCGTAATCAACAAAATAGGCATACGAATCTGCGTAATCAAGGATGGGAATCCACTGAGGCATCCAAATCCGTATCCCTATCCCCTTCCTCATAAACTGAATCTAGGGCCGGGGGGAATGTCTTCTATTGAGGGGAATCTTTTCAGCTTCAATCGACTGCTTTGAATTGAACGTTGTTTTGGAACACACCACAACTATCTCTACACTCATTTGGCTCTACTAATTTTGGGAGGGAAAGATGTAGAAGAGAGAGAGAGGATGCAAGGATTTCTGATAGGTGGGTCCAAAAGTAATATGTGTTTATTTTTGGAATAGACTTATGTAAAACTAACGTGTCTATCACTTGAACACGTAATATTTTATCGCTTAGACCAAGCATGTACAAAAACAAGGGAATATTCAATGTAGATGCTTCTTCTTGGAAATTGGTCTTTGATCTCATCCATTTGGTGTTCACACTATTTGGTCAAGCTCCTTTATCTACACCCATTCGAGGAAAAAAAGGTAACATGAAATTTGAGATCAAACTAAACTTTCAACAGGGGAGGAGGAGATCAAAAATTGATAGTATTAGATTCACGACTAAGGTTTTCGACTGCAAATGATAAAAGAAAATGCTTTTTTTGTCAAAAGAAGAAAATGCTTTTGAAATTTTTTTATTTTTCAGGCTAATATTTTCCCTTTTTCAAATTAGGGAATTTATTATACATATATATTTTTTTACTACAATTGATTTTCCATCAACTAATCATTTTTAACAAATCTAATGTATGAAAGTTCAGAAAATTAATTCATAAAGAATTCTTTCGCTTAAACAAATACGTCCAAAGGATCATTATTATCCTTTCCTAATGTAGCTCTACACAACTAGCCATTGTGTTGCCTATTTTTCCAATTGAGCGGTGACAAGTTAATCTTTTAATCTGCGTTGGCTTGAGATTTTCACCAATTAATGTACAAATCCTGAAAATAAACATTATTTTCTGCAAAAGACATATTGGTCCTAATCCCAAACATCAGTTCATTCATTATGGGACCACTTGTACGGTGGCGGAAGACAAAATCTCCTAATTGTAATTTTTCATAATTATTTATTTCTTTCATAATTTTTATAAAAAAATGGAATTCACTCTCTTTTTTTTTATTAAGCCAATAATGATTAGGGAATTCTTCCTAAAAATCTTTGGAAACCCCCTTCATTATGATCCAAAAATTCATATGCTTACTATCATTTGGAATGGCTTTGAAGAGTTGCTTATTCCGTAAAGTATTCAGTAAATGCCCCGTGGCTACAATTGCTTCGAAATTTCAGCAGTTTTATAAGAACTTTTCCAAGAAGCTACAGCACCCGGTGTCGAGGTGCTGCAATTTATGAAATATACATTTCAAGAAACACAATCTTAGCCACTAAGAATAATACTTTGCACTACAGGTGCCTCTTCACCCGTGTGGCTCTATTAATTTTGGAAGGGGAAGACTTAGAAGAGAGAGTCGACGTCAAGTCTTCGGGCATTAATTATTGCCGACCAGGCCAAGTCCAAGGCAGGTCATCCCGGCGAAGCAGACTTGGAAAGATCACTCTTCGCACGGATATCGAGAGAAAACAATAATAAAATTATCGTCCTTTCCTTGCGTTGTGCAGATTCTCACGCAACACGTGTTTTTCATTTTTATTTTTGGTAAAATTTATATTCGATTTGCTTTTAATCGGACTTTTATATGGACATTTTCCTCTCACCTTACCCTTATTCGTTAAATTTTTGCATTGAGTGCATAAATAATGATACGTACCTGTATTTTTAAATTTTTTTGTTCAACTTTACAAGGACTTTCTATACTTACATAGGTTAATTAATTTTTGTTTACACTCTTCTATATAGTTTTTATTAAGCTCACTGAGAAACTGTTATGTTTTTGTCCTTACTTTTAAAATCAATATAAATATAATGTTAATAGGATTACGTAATTTTAGCAAAGTAAAATGGTAAAGTAAAAGCTTGTACAATAATGACTAGGTATTAAAATGGTGATGGAGTCATGTTTTTAAAAGGAGAAATAATAAATGCAAATCAATACGTTTTCAATATTGATTATAGTAAACCTTTTGTGCTTAAACTAGATCTACAAGACTCGCTCTCACAACTGTTAGATCTAAGATTTTTCAATATGCTTATGTTGTCTACATACGATGATGGTGTTGCGGACGACTAACTTAGGCGCACACGGTCAAAAGGCAAAACCGTAATTATAGATGGAGATCTTGGCGTATGTTTATCACTTATAGTACTGTGTAATTCGATGATTAGCTGCCAATCCTTTTGCTTGGATCCGGTTGCAGATCTGCTCTTGAAGGACAACCTTATGATGATCTCTGTCATTATACATCTGTTCTTGATGGATGACCTTGTGATATCTCTGCCAATCATGCTATGATAAAACACCTTGATTTCTAGTTATCCATCTATTTTGTTACTATGACTTTTGAGATTTCCATTAGTTTCGTAATGAATGTAAATTTCCTTTTGACTTTAAAAAAAAAAAAAAAAAAAAACTTAAACTAGATTAATGGCCATGAGCCTTTGTCTATTAAAGAAAAAGACCACCCGATAATATGGACAAAAAATAACAAAAAATATAATAAAGAACGACAATTGCGATTTGAATAATTTTGGAAAGAGCCCAAAACATAATAGGGTGTACAACAGTAACCAAGATAATATGATATTTATGTAGATTCTTTTAAATTCTTAGTTGGAATAATGACATAAATGATTTATGAGCTCCATAAACTTTAGCTTAATGTTTATGTGGTCTCTGAACTTTTAATTTGTTAAATGTATATGTAGTCTCTGAACTTTATGAAAATGTTCAATGTAGTTTTTTCATTAATTCAAGATCATGGATAATATATAATCCAATGACTAAATTAAACATATACTAAAAATTCAAGGAGTACATTCAAAAAAATTAAAAGTTCAATGGCAATTTTCCATATTGAGCTAAAGTTCATAGACCATATTGAACAAATTAAAGTTAATGGACTACATTACATATTAGACCAAAGTTCATGGATTATTTATATCATTTTCATTTATCAATTTATCTATCATTTTGTGTCTATGTCGTAACATCGTTGCCACTCATCTTATAATAAAATTGATTTAGGGTGCGTTTGTTTGAGGAAAAATTTCATGATAAAGGAAAATCATTTTCGGAAAATCATCTTTTAGAAAAATAGTTAGTTTTCCTTTATTTAGTGATATGTGATTGAATATATTTTCTAGTGTTGGGATCTCATTCGAAAAATACTTTCAATTAAAAAAACCATATTTTTAATTTTTTTCTTTTTTTTTTTTTTCTTTTTCTATTTCCATCTCCCTCTATCAATCGTCAAGCCTCAGCAATAGCCACAAGCGAGCTTGAGCTTGCCAGGATCGAGCAAGCCAGGAGCTCGCCAACCCTGACCAACTCGAGCTTGTTGACCCGCATCATGGCTGATGGCTAATAGCTGTCACCAAGGCACACGACCAATGAAGGAAGAAGGAGAAAGGAAAAGAAAGAAAAGAGAAAAGAAGAAAAGAAAAAGAAAAATAATAATAGAATTCAAAACATGAAAAATAATTAAAATTCAACATTCTTTTAGATTATTTTAATAAGAATAAACATTTCACTAACCAATGACCCTTAAACCAGGAAAACATTTTGGAAAATGTTTTGGAAAATGTTTTCTGATTCTTTCAAAAAAGAAATCATTTTCCTGAATTTAAGTTTTGATAGGAAAATATTTTCCGTTGATTTATTTTTCTAAATGAACCAAATACCAAAAAATAAGAAAAATTTTCCCGGAAAATATTTTCCCAAAAGTCATTTTTCAGGAAAATGACAATATTTTCTAGTGTTCGGCTAAAACTTGAAAACGTTTCGAAAAATATTTTCCAGTGTTCGGTAAGGAAAATATTTTCTACTCCCCAGATTGGCGAGCGAGAGCGTCAAGCTCGAGGCTCGCCAAATTGACGAGCGCAAGTTTGAGATCGACGAGCTTGAGGTTCACTTGGTTTGACGACTAGCCAAGAAAGAAGAAGACGGGAAACAAAACAAAAAAAGATAAAAATAAAGAAAATTAAAAAGGAAATTAAAAATAATTCGAATTAAAAAAAGAAAAAGAAAATTAAAAAAGAATTCGAATGAAAAAAGAAAAGAAGAAAAAGAAAGGGGAGGAGGAAGTCATGATTTGTAGAGGTGTTAGATAAGAGAGATCAAGTGAGGAAAATGTTTTCCACTTTTCAAAAGTGGAAAACATTTTCCCCTACTTTAGAAGACTTTTTTCCTTTGATGGAAAACATTTTCCTCAAATAATTCATTTTCCGTGAAACGAACGCCGGAAAATCCGGAAAACATTTTCCCATAAATTATTTTCCGCGAAACGAACGGACCATTTGGAAGTATTTTCCTTTATAAAAGAGGAAGAGTTCGAGATTTAAGGAAAAGTCATTCGATCAAAAAAGAAAAAGAAAAAGAGATGTTTAAGAAGCTTGTAAAGATCCGGTTCTCTTCTCAAGAGTATGATGGAGGATGGGATACATTGAGATCAAACTATTATAAATTTTTTTTCAAGATCGTGCTGCTATAATCGTGGAGAAAATTGTGATTATCGCATGGCATATTATGTTAGGACACGAGATAATTACCATTTACTTCTCTTTAATTAGGAACTTTAGTCACGGGTGATAAGAATGTGGTTTCAAAGGTATTTCTTTCATCACGGTTTTGGTCATCCACCTATTTGGCCTTTAGCTTTTAAACGATACACCACCAAAATAAATATTAAAAAAGATATAAATAACATTCCGCTTCTACTTGTCCAACCGGTCGGCGCCGCTAAGCAAATCAGTCTTATCCTCCTAATTATTGTTAACTTCTGATTTCATAAACTTTCCATTTTTTTTTAATAATTTGGAATGATTCTTTTCTTTAACTATCCATATCAAATCAGCGAATCTGTAATCATCTTTCTCTTGCCTCTAATTTTTCTCTCGAATAAATTAGTCGCGACATTTTTACCCATTTTCATACCCTGTCTCATTTTTTTGGACTAGGGATAAGAAGGCGCATCAACTTTTTTTTGGGGGGGCGGGGGTGGAAATGCAATTTAGCTCTTAAAAAATTTAAAAACCAAACTTATATGAAAATTGAGAGGGTTAAAAAATAAAATTTTGTCAAAGTTTAATTTTTGGGGATGGACTACTTGGGAAGGAAGCAAGGAATGGTCAACGGGTCAATAATAAACAAAAAGATAAGATAAAGACATGGCTTTGCCGGCATGTCCATGTCTAGGGGATTGACTAACGGATGGCACAATCTTAGCCACTAAGAATAATACTTTGCAAATACTTTTCAACTTCCCCTCTTCCCATCTCTGCAAATCAACCTCATCCTCCCAGTTATTGCGAAATTTTAGATTTTATAGAATTTTCTATAATTTTTCAATTTCTAATTACCAATTATTTGGACAAGGGCTAAGAAGGCGCACTTTTTGGTTTTAATAGTCATAATTCAATAGTTGCAGGAAGGATTTTTTTTTTTTTTTGGTCTAATAGGTGCAGGAAGGATGAACCGACCATTTAGAGATATATTCACCCACCGGCCACCGCCCACGTGCTAATGAAAAGACAAAACCTATAGTCATGAATAAAAAAAAAAAATTAAGATTTAATTTTTTATAATATCGATAGGGTAAAAATAAATAATTCTTTGCAAACTTCTACACCGGAGATTTCTTGGGGGAGGAGGAAGCATAAAATGGCAAAAGGGCTAAATAAGAGAAAAAATCGAAGTAAGGAAAAAGAAGACATTAATATGCTGACGTGGACGTTTTCCAACGTTGGAGCCCATCTCCCGATATGCCATCCCTGCGTCCCCCAAAAGTCCAAGGAACAATCCAGAACCCCCCAAAAAAAAATAGAAAAAGGAAAAATTAAAGAGTTAATTTTGGTGATAATTTAATTAAAAAAAAAAAACACCTGCCTGCCTGAGTTTTTTCTGTCTATATAAACGGGAGCAAGGTGCCGGAGCCCGCCATTGGAGGATTTCTCAAGCACGCTCTGCAAGGACACCAGAACACTGCAGCGAAGGCGACGAGAATGGCGGAAGTTGTCGAAGGCGGGGCTTCTTCTCACGATGTTCAGTCCCTCTTGTCTTCTCCGGACAGGGACTTCCTCATCCGGAACAACGGCGATCAGGTACAACTCGGTTCCCTTTTTGACCTTCGCTCTTTCCCTTTGGAGGAGGGGAGAAAGAAAAGAATTGTGGGTTGGTTGGCGTCCTTGTGGAAGTTCTCGTTGTTTCGCTGACTACCCAGTTTCGTGCGAGGAATTCTTGGTCTGGTGGTGATCGGTTCTTGAATTTCGAACTGGGGGAGGGTGGGGGTCGAGAGCATTTGCTGATCTGATTCTTGGTTGGGGCTTATCTTGCCGGATTGGAAGATGGGTTCGTGCGCCTTTTAAGTTTAGAGGTCGTTGTTCTTTCCGGTTGGTTCTTTGCTGGGAGTCTCTGATTACCAAGCCGTCGGATTGTGATGGCTAAGCTGGGGAATTTAGTTCCAGATAGGCTAATTTTTCGAGTGCTAGCCATTTGTTTGCTTCAGAAACTGGATGATTGGTAATTGATGCATTAGTTTTTAAGGAAAGATATATATACTTAGAGTCGCGGGGATACAGTAGATATGAATTTCGTGATACTATGAAGTTTAATGCTCTTTAGTGTAAATGCTCACACCCAGAATGTGGTATACTTGTTTTGGTCGGTGAGACTGTTGATTTGCTTGTGAATTAATGAGTAGTGCTTAAGGGAAGTGCTTCTCCAGTTGGCATTTGGATGTATCTTGAGCATTTTCAGGATCTTTGTGTGGTGGTCAAGTGATCTAGGATGCCTTTCTTGCTGATTGCTGTTGAAAGAACTCAAATTAGGAATCTTTTTGTCCTATATCAGGTTAAGGTTGATAGCTTGAAGGGGAAGAAGATCGGTTTGTACTTCTCCGCGTCGTGGTGCGGTCCGTGCCACCGGTTCACCCCGATTCTGGCGGAGGTGTACAATGAACTTGCCCCAAGAGGTGACCTGGAAATCATTTTTATCTCCGCAGATGAGGATGAGGAGTCCTTCAGTAGATACTTTTCCAAGATGCCGTGGCTTGCAATCCCTTTTTCCAACTCAGAGAAGCGCGATAGCTTGGATGAATTGTTTAAGGTCAGGGGAATACCCCACCTTGTTGTTCTTGATGGCACAGGTACAGTCTTAACAGATGGTGGAGTGGAGATCATCCGTGAGTATGGAGTGGAAGGTCATCCTTTCACTCCAGAACACATCAAAGAATTGAAAGACCAGGAAGAAGCTGCTAGGAGAAATCAATCATTGACCTCTCTTTTGGTCATTAAAACTCGTGACTTCGTAGTCTCGTCTGATGGGAAGAAGGTAAACCTAAAGGGATCTTTGATGCGTTTGAAAATGATGGTCGCATGTGCTTACGATTCGGTTTTCCATCCTCTTTTTACTAATCTAGTTATGTGGCCAAACTAGGTTTCTGTTTCTGAGCTTGAAGGGAAAACTGTGGGTCTGTACTTCTCGTTGTCCACGTACAATTCATGCGGTGATTTCACGCCGAAATTACTTGAGGTTTATAAGACATTGAAGGACAAAGAAGAGAATTTTGAGATTGTTCAGATACCTCTCGATGATGACGAAGCATCATTCAATCGATCCTTCGGAAGCATGCCATGGCTTTCATTACCGTTCAAAGACAAGAAATGTGAGAAGTTGGTTAGGTACTTTGAGCTGTCGGCCCTACCCACTCTGGTCATTATTGGCCAGGATGGGAAGACTGTCCATCCCAATGTTGCCGAAACTGTCGAAGAGCATGGCGTTGCGGCTTACCCATTCACTCCAGAAAGGTTTGCAGAGCTCGCAGAGATAGAAAAGAAAAGGGAAGAATCTCAGACCTTGGAGTCGGTCTTGGTTTCAGGGGATCTGGATTTCATCATTGGAAAGGAAGGAACCAAGGTAAATTTGTTTTTTCTCCTAGAAGCTAATGACTCAGAAATTTTTAATGTCTACATTGAGGCCCCATATACAGTTGTCCCTCGGGTTACTTGACCTGAGGAAAGGATTGAAACCAGGTCCATAACTAGGAAAATCCTTTCCATGTATGCAGTTTTCAGATGCCTTCTCCATTGATTGGTGGTTCATCTAAAAGGTTGTTTCTTAACTTTGATTGCAGATTCCGGTATCGGACTTGGTAGGGAAGACTGTCCTGCTTTACTTCTCGGCACACTGGTGCCCTCCTTGCCGAGCATTCCTGCCGGTGCTTACGGAGGCATACGAAAAGATCAAGGCCACAGACAATGCCTTTGAGATGATCTTCATCTCCAGCGACAAGGACCAAACTGCCTTCGATGATTATTTTGCTCAGATGCCATGGCTGGCGCTCCCCTTTGGTGATGAGAGGAAGAAATTCCTGAGTCGCAAATTCAAGGTCAAGGGGATCCCCATGCTTGTAGCCATAGGCCCAACGGGCCGGACAGTGACTAACAAAGCAAGGGATCTTATAATGGACCACGGGGCTGATGCTTATCCTTTTACTGCCGAACATCTCAAGAAGTTTGAGGAAAAGTTCAAGGAAAGTATAAAAGGCTGGCCAGAGAAGTTGAAGCATCCTTTGCATGAAGAGCACGAGCTCGTTCCGGCTCAGAGGAGACGGTACACTTGTGATGGCTGCGATGAGGTAGGGGAGGGGTGGTCATATTATTGCGAGGAGTGTGACTTTGATCTCCATCCAAAATGTGCTGTTAAAGAAGAGAAAGCAACTGAAAACGAGTTAGATGAAGACGATGAAGCAGCTGGGGAGGAGGCAAAGAAAGAAGGAGATGCCAAAGAAGGATGGGTCTGTGATGGTGACGTCTGTCGTAAAGCCTAAAGTTGCTTTATAGTAGTCTCGTTATCTATGACTCGTATGAAGCCGTTCTCCTTTTTTTTCTGGGTGGATGTTTCCGAGCTTGATCTACGAGGGGTGTGTATGTGAGTAATATGACGTGCGTTATGACTTTGACAGTTTGCCGTCTTAATAAAATGTTTATTGTCGACAAGCGGCGTGCTAAGTAGAGCAGTAGGATCGAATATTCTTTGATCGGCAGTTGTTGTCCATGCACTTCCGTCTCTCCTTTTGAAGATGCGGCTTTGAGATGTCGCATGCACAGTGGACTTAATAGAACGTGCTTAATCGATACAATCTGGATGGATCAGTCCTAAAGTCCTAGTGGTTAGTTCTTGTGCAGTTCAGCATTATGGTAACAGGTCCTCTGTTATATCAATAGATGGTAACTTTAGATCCGGATCGGTTGAGATAATTTCTGACTATGGAAAGTTAATCAGCTCCCATTAAGTCCCCCCAACTCTTGGTGTATAATCCCATGCTCTCGGAATGCACTTCGCTAGTCGTATTAAGGAAGAGCGATCGGGAAAAACAAGACAGAGAAGGCGCTGCAAAAGTTCATTCCTTGCTGATCCTCGATGCTTATAAAGTAGCCCGGTTTGCAAGAACTGTTGGCTTTTGTAGGCCCAATTGCAGCTCACGTTTATGAAAGAGCATCTGTTAGCAATATGTCTAGTTCTTGGGCAAAGAAGATGGATTAATTTGACTGTTTTCCCCACATATCAAACTTAAATGTAATGTCAAGAACACTAGAATTGATGTTCGTTTTTCTTCCACTTCGTTGAAGAGGTTGAAAATTTGAGGATAGAATCGACGTGGAATGTTCTTTCCTTCTCTAGCAGAAAAAGGAACTCGATACATTCAACAACGCCACGTGCTTTTAATTTCCACATTTCCACACTTCCTTTTTTGGTTGAATTCTTTTTCTGGCAAGGACGAAAAGATGTCGGTATTAATTGCGATTTGAGAAGAGACCTAACTCTAATAGATTTGATTGTTGGAGTCCCATGTGATTTATTGTAGCTGAATCATAGTTCACAAAACTTTCGATCAAGAAAATGAAGCTATGGAGATACTGAACTTCTCTCTCTGGCTCAAGTTTTTTACTTGGCCATGTACCTAGTTCAAGTAGAGTGGCAAAGTTTATTTTATATTACTTGAAGCACAAAAGTTCTTGCTAAAATCAACATACAATATGTAATTTACATTTATCGTTTCTCCATTTAAAAACATGATTCCATCACAATTTTAATACCCAATCATGATTGCATAAGCTTTTACTTTTTAATTGTGATAAAATCTTATGACCCTATCAACATTATATCTATATTGATTTTAAGTAAATATAGAACCGGAACAATTTGTCAATGGGGTCAATACAATGATATAAAAAATTTTAAATAGAAAAAATCAATCCATCTAAATTTGGAAATTCATGGCAAAGTTGTAAAAATATTTTAACCGAAGTGTAAAGAAATACTATTTCATTTCTAGCATATATTTAATTTAATATAAACTGTAGTTTAATGAGATATGGCGGGGATTAGTCATAACTCATAATGGCTTTGACAAATCAGTGGGTTCTACCTCCAAAAACATTTATTAGATAATTTGAGTAAAATCAAGGTATAATGGAAGCTTTTTGGAAGTGCCCCGCTGACTTTATTACATCCTGTCCGTGTTTATAAATGAAGCGGAAAGCCCTTTCGGGACTCTCTCCAAATAAAACTCATTTAAATGAAAAAATTGAAAAACATAGGTACATTGCAATATTTATGTACTTGATTTAAAAATTCAAAGAAAAATGACATAAATGGTTTATGAATTTTGGTTCAATATACAATATGATCCTTAAACTATCTACAAGTATTCAATCTAATTCCTAGAATAGTGATGTAGCTTCCAATCTTTTAGGTTTGAATGGTGGGCAAGAAAAAAAGTTATTTATGAATTATCCACGTAAGATATTCATCTTAATTTGGATATAATAATCCATGTCATCAAATAACAATGGACATGTGAATGCTTAAATTTTTTCCTTGTCTAAAGCAGATGGGTAAAATGATAGATATATTGAATCATCATTTCTAAAAATTCAACTCAACATATAGTAATCTACGTCATCAAAATAACATTTGGTTTGCCTTTTGAGCAAGCCTAAAGATGGCATTGAATACTTACCAACAATTCGAAAATTACATTGAATAAATTAAAAGTTTAAGGACAATATTGCTAATCGAGATAAAAATTCGTGGACCATTTATGCTATCTTCTCTTAAATTTAAGAAACAAGAGAACAGTAGTAAAAGCAGTAGAATATGAAAGTCATATTCAAAGCAAATGGAAAATTTATTTTTAGCAAAAAAATAAAAATATAAAACACGTGGTATTGGGTGGGAATCAGCACGATGCAAGAAAATGACGATAATTTTTTTCTGTTTTTTCTCAATGCCTGCGCAAAGAGTCGGTTTTCCTAGTCTGCAACAAAAATATTGTCTAAAAAACGGAAATTTTATCAACTTAAGCCAGGTTTGTGAAAATATAAGGGAAAAAACTACAAAAAAATCCCTAACTTTACCTATAATGACACATTTACTCTAAATTATTTTTTATGACACCAAAAACTCAAAAATTTGCCCGCTGTGACACATTTACCATAAATTTTTTTTTGTGATACAAAAAATCGCAACCTTTTACTTATGTGACATATTTACCCCAGACTTCTTTTTTACCCCGAACTTTTTCTTGAGACACCAAATTTTTTGGGTAAATTCGTCACACAAGTAAAGGCTTTAAATTTGGGATAAATGGTGCGTTTGGGAACCACTTTTGGGGAAAGTCTTTAGGAAAATGCAAATACCTTAGAGTTAAAGGTGTTTTCCAAAATGCAAGTGTGTTTGGTAAATTGTACTTTGAAAGCTCTTTGTGAAGTATTTTGAGTAAAATGGTGTTTGGGAAATTACGTTTACGAAGTAGCTTTGTGGTAAAAAAAAAAATTGTTAAAAGAAAAATAAAAAGAATTTGACCGGCAAGGGGCAAAGCAGCCGCCGGTGACCTCCGGCGACCTCCGGCGACTTCCGGCGACCTCGGATCTGGGGCGGCGAGAGGGCGGCGAGGTCGCGTGACGCCGTCGCGACCTCCGGTGACCCCGAATGCTGGGGCGGCGAGGTCGCGCGACGCCGCCTCGACCTCCGACGACCCGGATCCGGGCGGCGACGTCGCGCGACGCCGCCTCGACCTCCGGCGACCTAGATCCGCGGCGTCGAGGTCGCGGGAGGACCTCACCGCCCCAAATCTGGGTCGCGGTGGGGTTGCGCGACCTCGCCGCCCCGGATCCGGGGCGGCGAGGTCGCGGGAGGTCGCGCGACGCCGCCGCGACCCGCATCTAGGGGCGGCGAGGTCGCGCGACCTAGATCGGGGCGGCGGCGTCGCGCGAAGAAGAAGCTCGCGAAAGAAGATCGCCCGTAGCCCCGCGACCCGGGCGTCGGTCGTGCCACCTCCGGCGTCGGTCACGCCACCTCCGGCGTCGGTCGTGCCACCCCGATGGTTGCCGGCGTCCCTCTAGCGATCGCCCCCCCCACACCGTCGCCCAACCGAACCCCCCGGAGAAGATGAACAGTGTCGCGTACAAGTGCAAAAACCGGAAAGACAAAAAATTCATGAGGACAAGAAAGGCAAAATAATTTTTTTCTTTAATGGCCCCCCAGCATGCCGAGAATGCCGAAAAGCCCAAGGCACCCCCAAGGCAGCCTTGGGCATTCGGGCTTCAAAATGCTAGCTTTGCAAGTAAGATACTTGCAAAGTTTTTTCCCAAACACTCTTTTTTGGCCCAAGGGGCTTTTCAGCTTCAAAGCTCCTTCCAAAGCTATTCCCAAACGGTGCCAAATATGTCATACTGTATAAGTTTAGGGTAAATGTGTGACATTAGTTTAGTTTGGAGCTTTTTTTGTCATGAAAAAAAGCTTAGAATAAATATGTTATAGGTGACTTTTACCCGATATAATTTATCCAACATAAGTTCCCGGGATGAAATAGCCAATTCTGGGGGAATTCTTTTTTTCGTGGGGCTTTTACCATCCAATCTGCTAGCTTGTTTATTAGACGTGCAAAACTGGGATGAGAGAGCTTCATTTTGCAATTCATGGCCCACGCCCAGTCAGGAATAATTAATACTCGAAGACTAGACGTTGACTCTCTGTTTTTGGGCTTTCTCTTTCAAAATTAGTAGAGCCAGATTGGTACAAACGTAGTTATGGTGTGTTATAAAATGAGGTGGCTTTTTTGTTTTTGAAATGCATATTTTTTATAAATTGTAGTAGCTTCGTAATTCCTATAAAGTTATTATAAGCTGCTGAAATTTTAAAGTAGTCATAGCTGTAGCTGTGAGGTGTTGACCAAAAAATTTACGAAAGTGGCAATGCTCCTTTCAACAGCTGAAATTACTATAGGAAAGCCGTTCACAAGGATAATAGGCATATGCATTTTGGATTGTAACAAGGGGTTTCTAAAGATTCTTCGAAAGCATATCCCTAATCCTTGATGGGGTTGGAGAGAAAAGAGAGTAAATCTTGTCATTAATAGCAAACCATTTTAAATTTTTGTGTGTTACGATATTTTAAATAAAAATAATGGAAAAAAATAATTTCAATAAATTGCAATCCAGAGTTTCATCCTTCGAAACCATACAAGTGCCCAAAAATGAATTGACATTTATAATAGTATATTTTTCTTTGTTGATTTAGGTCCAACTTGTCTTTTTCTAGAAAATAAAATTTTCTTTTTCAGGATTTGTATATTAATTGGTGAAAATATCAAGCTAATGCATATTAAATATCAAAGGGTCACTTCAATTGGAAAATAGGCAACGCAGCAAGCTAGTTGGGCAGAGTTACATCAGGAAAGGATATTGATGAGCTTTTGTCTATTGACAAAAAGGCCACCAACTAATATTTAAAAAAATAAAAAAAAATAATACAGAAGGAAAAGTGTGATTTGAATAATTTTTAATAAGAATCCAAATACAATTTGACGTGCAAAAGTAGAATAATTGTAGAACTAATAAGACATATTACGGAATAGGATGACCTTCATATCAATCTTTTCAAGTTATCAAAATATCTATTATTCAGTATTCAAATCATTATTATTTGTCTTATAATAAATATCGATTGTGTTGGAATCTTCTGTCTTTTCAAAAGATTGTAGATCACTCTTTTGGAGAGCATGATGTGGATGGATGTCCATTGATATTGAACTATTATAGTTGTATTTTTATTTTTAAGGTCATAGTGTTATAATAGAGAAGAAATTATGCTAGGATAAGATGATTATGATTTTTTAAGTATATTAAAACTATGTTTGTTTTGCAAAAATTAAATGATTTGTACAATATTTTTCCTTAAAAAGAATACTTGTATCGCTCCAATAAAAAAAAAATTCAGCTTTGGGGATACTAAGGGGGTGCATGACAAACCAAAATTTCTATTCCAGAAACAATTTTTTTATTTCAGATTTGTTTCTGGAATAAAAATCCGTTTGATAAAATTATTTTATTTTTCTATTTCTGAAATAGATTTTTGTTCCAAAAATATATTTGTAATAGAAATCGAAATCGAAATAAAAATTTCTATTTTTCTATTTCGGAATAAAAATAAGAAATCAAAATTCTTCTCATCATTCGTCCTTGTTACAAACCAGTCGTCCATCCGTCGCCGCCATCGCCTGTCACCGTCTGCCATCCATCGGTCACCGTCCACCGCCGTTCACCAGCCGCCGCCGCCACCGCCGCCACCGCCATTCGCCGACCACCACCGTCCACCGTTCGCCGACCATCGCCGCCCGAAAAGGAGAAATTTTGTGTCGTTATCAAACGAATTTTTATTTTTAGAGTAGAAATTTTGTATCGTTATCAAACGGGTATTTTGGTTTAGAAACTCATCTAGAAATAGAAATAGATAAATTTATTTCTCTTCCAAAAATCAATTTCTAGCCATAATGGTATTCATTCGCGCCCTAAGCTTCTTTATCTGGTTCAAGGTTCTCACTTGGCCATAGTTCAAGTTGAGTGTGGCAAATCTTATTCAATACCACTTGAAGCCCAAAATTTTTTATTATAATCAATATTCAAAACGAAGCCATTTGCATTTATATTGTTTCTCTTAAAACCATAACTCCATGGTTGCATAAACTTTCACTTTACCTTTTTATTTTGCTAAAATTTCAATACCTTATTGACACTGTACTTACATTGATAACAAAAGTAAGGACATAACCAAAATAGTTTCTCAGTGAAATTGATGCAACGATATAAAAGAGTCTAAATAAAAATATTAACATATATAAATTTAGAAAGTCACGGTAAAGTTGCAAAAAAAAAATTCAAGCAAGGTAAATAAAAAAATTTTGAAATGAAAAAAGATTGAAAAATACAGGTACGCATCAGTATTTATGTACTCGATGCAAAAATTTAACGAACAAGAGAAAGTAAAAAGGAAATATCCATATAAAAGTCGGATTAAAAGAAAATCGAAAATAAATTGTACAAAAGATAAAAATGAAAAACACGTGTTATATTCTGCTTTTTTCACAATATCCGTGCAAAGAGTGAGTTTCTAGTCTGCTTTACCAGGACCACCTGCCCTGGATTAGGTATCGTCGGCAATAATTAACGCCCGAAGACTTGACGTTGACTCTCCGTTCTTGGTCTTCCCCTTTCAAAATTAGTAGAGCCAGTTTGGTAAAAATGTATAAGATGACGTGGCTTTTTGTGGTTATGAAATGCATATTTTATCAATTGTAGCACTTCAATGTTGGCTGCGGTGGCTTCCTAGAAAGTCATCGAAGGCTGCTGAAATTTTAAGTAGCCATAGCTGTGAGGTATTTACAATATACTTTATAAAAGTCACAATTAGAGGTGTGTTAAGAAATCGAAAATCATCTAAACGGCACAAAATCAGGCCGAACTAGTACAAAACCAGCGGTTCCCATGAGGATCGATCTAGGTCTTGGTTTCAATCTAATGAAATCGGTGAGTACCGATCTAATTTCTTGTTGAACTTGACAAGTATATATAAAAAAATTTAAAAATTATTTTCATTATTTAATTATTTTGTATTTTTTTACCAGGTCTCTCGAGTATGTACCCCATATTTTTTTTTCATTTTAATAATCTATTTACTTACTTTCTTAGCAAAAACAAAACAAACAAACAATGAGGAAGGAGAGGACCTGTTGAAGATGTTCATAAATATTGTGGCACTTTGTTGTCATGATACAAAATTAAGAGCCAATGGCTTATTTTAAGAGTATAATTAAATTAGTTGACGTTGAAAATAGATGGATCAAAGGACTACCCCTTGTTGGTCCCGGGGGACGGAGGAGGCTAGATTAGCCAAAAGATAGTTATCGGTTCAAGGACGCAAGAGCTAATTGTTCTACACTTCTTACTTGGTGTAGCTTGTTACATGGGTTGTGAGTGAGAACTTAGTTTCCGTCTGGGTATGTGCCCTTGGATTGCTGTTTGAAAATAGATGGATCAAAGGACCTAAGAATCGCATGAAACCAAACTGGACTAGCACAAAACCGGTAGTTCCCGTGGGAACTAGTCCGGCTCCTTGTTCCAATTTAATAAAACAAGTGAGTATCGATTTGGTTCTCGATTACAAGCGTGGAATCGCCTACTTGGATTAGACCAATACATATATATATATATATATATATATATATATATATATATATATATATATATATATATATATATATATTATTTTGTACTTTTTATATTATTGACTAATTTTATCTTTTGACTGTATAATAGGATTAACCTCTTACTTTTTTTCTTCATTCTAATAATCTATTTACTTACTTTCTTAGCCAAAACAAAATAGACAAATGAAGAGGAAGGAGAGAATCGGTTGGAGATGTCCATAAATGGTGTGGCGCTTTATTGTCATAATATGAAATTCAATAATTAGGTCTCTCATTAGCCATTCCCTTGATTAAATTAGTTGATGTTGAAAAAAAAATGGATCAAGTGATTAATGTTTTAATTTCTTTGGAGGCTAGGACTTCTAACGTAGAGTCTAATTCTCCACATGTTCTCGATGTCAAGAAACCCTAAGAGGACCACATCATGACCTTTAACAACATTGAGTTCCTACTTAACGAGTATTGTCTATTGGTTCCACTCTATATTTCTCAATCCCTACTCAAAATCAATAGCTCGCAATTCAATCTGAATTTAAAGCCGAACAAGCTTTGGTGCTCTTAATAGAAACTAGGTTCATCATGATATAAATTAATAAATGCAACTTTGTAGGGATTGGGAATCAGTTCTTGGGTGGTTCTATGGAATCAACGAGTGGTTCCTTGTTTCAAGTTTTTCAAAATTGGTCTTTAGTGGATAGTTTGTTCTAAGGTAGGAATCGACTATTCGGACCATGTTCATCTATAGTCAGAATATTTTTTTGCAACTAAAGTTGTTATCGGAAATCTATTCCAAATACTAGTTAGGCATATGGATTTCGGTTTATAATGAAAGAGGTTTCGAAAGATTCTTGGGAAGCAAATCCAATGATGGCCATAGGACAAAGAGGAGTGATTTTCACCATCGATCGTTAACCCTTTTAAATTTTTGGCGTGTTTCAATATCTTGTGTAAAAATTATGAAAGATAATAAATAATTACAATAAATAATTACGATAAATGGCGATCCGGAGATTCTTTCTTCAACACCTTACGAATGCCCCCATGATGAAATGATGTTTGGGATTAGGGCCAATATGTCTTTCATAGAAAGTAATATTTCTTTTCAGGGAGTTGTATATTAATTGGTGAAAATCTCGAGTTAATGCATATTAAAATATTATTGGGTCGCCATTGAATTGGCAAAAATAGGCAACGCAGCTAGTTGTGCAGAGCTCCATCAGGAAAGGACATCAATGAGTATATGTTTAAATTTTCTTACGAATTAATTTTTTAAACTTTCATACATTTAATTTGTTGAAAATGATTAGTTGATCAAAAACCATTTACAATTAAATATATATATATATATATGTGCTCAAAGTTAGGAAATAAATTCTCTAACCTGAAAAGGTAAAAAAATTTCGTAAAAAAATGATTTTCTGAAAAACATTTTCATTTATCATGAAATTTTTTTCCAAAAACAAATACACCCAAAGTGCTTACAGGTTATGCTAGGATGAGATGAATATGATTTGTCTTTAGATGTCTATAGGATTCTTTTATTTATGAAAAATGAATGATTCAAAAAACTCATACCAAAAATCGAGCACTCAAAATAATTAGCTAATAAAATATATTTTCATCATCAATAATTATTCATATATAATTTTCGAAAATATTTCTTGTTCTCATTGTTTTTTCAAATTATTTGTTTTTGCAAAATAGATAAAAGGGAAACCTTAATTGCAAATTCTATGAGTTTTCGATCTCCTCCTCCCTTCTTCAAAATTTAGTTTGATCTCCACTTTCATGTTGCTTTTTGTCCTTGTTCCTGTTTAGGAGCTTGACCAAAAGAGTTTGAATAGCAAAAGGATGAGATCAAACACCAATTTTCCAAGAAAGAGAAACACCGACGTGGAACCCCACCTTGCTTTTTGTACGACTGTCACCTTAATCTTGACTAGCGACAACACGTCCTTGTGACCAACCGCGCGGACACGTCAAGCGCACGGTCATTTTCCAACCCCTCCTTCACGTTCTTCCTTCTTTATCTCCTTTTTGACTAAGGATAACACCTCCTTGGTCACCAAGTTTCGCATAATGCTTTTTAATTCCCCCCCTTTTCACCCTCCCTGCAAATCGGTCTCATCCTCCTAATTCGGATTTTTGTAGAATTTTCAACTTTTTAAAATTATCATTTGAAGTAGATTGAGAAAATGAAAAAAGTTCATGACCAAATTTACATCTGTATTATAAATTTATGATTGATTCAGTAATTTCTCCACTATAAACATTACAATGTAATTGATGCTTTTGGGTATTGAAGCTCAAAGAGGATAAAGTAAACATGAAATTTTATTAAGAATTGAAAATTTGTAGGCTTCGCTTAGGAAAAAGCTACGAGATTTTTCATCTATTTGATGGGGCCATTTTGTTGCTCATTACTGTTGTTAATCACAGTCTTCATTGATCATATATGCTAAATAATTGCGAGTTAGTAAAGTTTAGAAAAAAAAAAAAAAGAAGAAGAAGAAGAAGAAAAGGGTAAAATAGCTTAATGGAGCTCCATAATGCCTCGAGAGAGCAAAAGAAAGTGAATCATCCTTGGTGGTCAAATTTGGGTTGGTTAGCGTGACGAAGCAAAGAAATTATCCTTACCTTTGCAAGTCAGTCTTATCCTCCTAATTTTTGCCAACTTCTTATATCATATAATTTTCATTTTTCAATTGTATTATTTTCTTCAGTTATCCCTATCAACTCAACGAATTAGTATTTATCATTTTCTTGTCTATGATTTTTCTCTTTATTAAATGATCGAATTTCCTAAAAAATTTCCAACTTTAAGTTTAATCTTAATTTTGTTCCAATTTTTTTTGTCTAAAAAAAAAAAAACCTAAACTTTAGATTCAATCTCGAATTAGCCTTGATTTTTTTTTTGTCTAAGAAAATACCCTAGAACCCGAATTTTGTTTTGTCTAAAAAAATCACCAACTTTCAATTTATTTTCAAATCTAGGCTCGTGGTGCAATCCCTACTTAACATGGCATTTACACATTGATAAGAGATCCACGTTAGGAAGGTGACATGAAAAGTTATCTCCAAGATAAAACTATTATAGAATAGGAAAATTACGGACAACTAACGATGATTTTTGAATAGAGGACTAATGGAGGCAAATTTGAAACTAAAGTCAAAATTGATGATTTTTCTCTTAGATAAAGATAAAGTTTGAAACAGATTTGAGATTGAATTTAAAGTTGAGTTTTTTCAGTCAAATAAAAGTTGGGGACAAATTTGGACTGGATCTAGAGTTTTAGATTTTTTTCTAGACAAAAAAATTAAGAAAGAATTGGAACTAAACCTAAAGTTGAGATTTTTTTTTTAGGGAATTAGTTCTTCATTAGATAGTTGTAGCGATAGATTTACCATTTTTCATACCCTATTTTATTATTAGGTGCATCAAATTTTTTTTTTGGCAACCAATAAAAATTTAAGGGGTAAATATGAAATTCTTAAAAAATTAAGAAAGAAATTCTTAAAAACTTAAAAACCTAAATTATAATTAAAAATTGACCTGAGCAATCATACCTTTAATTTCTCATGTAACACCAACCCAACGCGCGAATAAAAAGGCAAAATACAATTTAGCTCTTAAAAAAATTTAAAATCTAATTATATAAAAAGGTCACTGGCCCTCACCAGCCACTTGAAGAAGAAGAATAGGAAAGAGAAAGGAAAAAAAATGAAAAAAGTAAAAATATTATTTAAAAATTAAAAGAAAATGATTTGGAGTAGAAATTTTGAGCACGGTACCAAACGCAATTCTATTCCATAATCGGAAATTTTGACGATTCTGAAAATGACTTAAAATACTTAAAATTATTTTCGGAAATAGAACAAAAATAATAATTTCTAATCAGAAATTTTTCTTGGGACACGTCCACGTGTTTCCTACGTTGGACCCCATTTTCCCAGTGATGCCGTCCTTTCAGCCCCCATAAGTCCAAGGAAGCATCCAGAAACCCAAAAAAAAAAAAAGGAAAAATTAAAGAGCTAATAATCGTAATAATAATATTAATACAAATAAATAATATATGTGCTTGCACGGGATTTTTCTCTATGTATATAAACAGAGCAGAAGGAGCCCGCCATAGGATAACTCTCAGGCAGACTCCCTGCAAGGACACCAGAGCAGAGCACGAGGAGCGAACGCGACGAGGATGGCGGACGTTGTCAAAGGCGGGGCTTGTTCTCACGATGTCCAGTCCCTCCTGTCTTCTCTGGACAGGGACTTCCTCGTCCGGAACAACGGCGATCAGGTGAAACTCGGTTCTCTTCTTTCGCTCTTGCTCTTTCACTGGAAGAGGTGGAAGAAAAAGAATTGTGGGTCGGCGTCCTTTTCGAAGTTCTCGTGGCCTTCTCGCGTGGGTTGTTTCGCTGACTACCCAGTTTCATGCAGGAAGTTCTTGTTCTGGTGATCGGTTCTTGAGTTTCGAACTGGGGGAGGGGTCGAAAGCATAGGTGATCTGATTGGAAATGCCGATGTTCTTTTTGGTTGGTTCTTTGCTGAGAGTCTGTGATTACGAGGCCGTCAGTTTGTGATGGCTAAGGTGGCGAATTTAGTTCAAGAGAAGCTAAAGTTGGTCTGATCTACGATCATCATTTTTCGAGTGCTGTCCATTTGTTTCCTTCAGAAACTGAATGATTGGTAGTTTTTTTTTAGAATGATTGGTAGTTGATGCATTACTTTTTAGAGAAAGACATGTTACTTGGATCACGTGGACGCATCGTATGTGGATCCAATATTGCTATGAAGTAATGCTCTTTAGTGTAAATGCACACACCTTCAGGGTGGTATACTTGTTTTGGCGGAGAAGACTGCTGATTTGCTAACTATTTAATGAGCAGTGCTTAAGGGAAGTGCTTCTGCAGTTGGCATTTGGATGTGTATCTTGAGCATTTTCAGGATTTTTGTGTGGTGGTCAAGTGATCTAGTGTGCCTTGCTCGCTGATTACCGTATGAAAGAACTCAAATTAGGAATCTTTTTGTTCTATATCAGGTTAAGGTCGATAGCTTGAAGGGGAAGAAGATTGGCTTGTACTTCTCCGCATCGTGGTGCAGTCCGTGCCACCGGTTCACCCCGATTCTGGCGGAGGTGTACGATGAACTTTCCCCAAAAGGTGATCTGGAGATCATTTTTATCTCTGCAGATAAGGATGAAGGGTCCTTCAGTGGATACTTTTCCAAGATGCCGTGGCTTGCAATCCCATTTTCCGACTTGGACAAGCGCAATAGCTTGGATGAATTGTTTAAGGTGAGGGGGATACCCCACCTTGTCATTCTCGATGGCACAGGTACGGTCTTAACAGATAGCGGAGTCGCGATTGTCCGTGAGTATGGAGTGGAAGGTCACCCTTTCACTCCAGAACGTATCAAAGAGTTGAAAGACCAGGAAGAAGCTGCTAGGATAAATCAATCAGTGACCTCTCTTTTGGTCCATGGATCTCGTAACTTCGTAGTTTCGTCCAATGGGAATCAGGTGAACCTAAAAATGATCTTCGATGCATTTGAAACTGATGGTTGCATGTGCTTATGATTCGCTTTTCCTCCTCCTTTTACTAATAGTTATGTGGCTAAACTAGGTTCCCGTTACTGAGCTTGAAGGGAAAACTGTGGGTCTGTACTTCTCGTTGTCCGTGCACAGGGCATGCGTCGATTTCACCCCTAAGTTACTGGAGGTTTATGAGAAATTGAAGGCCAGAGGAGAGAGTTTTGAGATCGTTCAGATACCTCTTGATGATGATGAAGCGTCATTCAACCAATCCTTTGGAAGCATGCCATGGCTTTCATTACCATTCCAAGACGAGAAATGCGAGAAGTTGGTCAGGTACTTTGAGCTGTTGACCCTACCCACTCTGGTCATTATCGGTCAGGATGGGAAGACTGTCCATCCCAACGTTGCCGAAACTGTCGAAGAGCATGGCATCGCAGCTCACCCCTTCACTCCAGAAAAGTTTGCAGAGCTTGCAGAGATAGAGAAGAAAAGGGAAGAATCTCAGACCTTGGAGTCGATCTTGGTTTCAGGGGATCTGGATTTCGTCATTGGAAAGGATGGAACCAAGGTAAATTTGTTTTTTCCCCTAGAAGCTAATGACTGGGGAAATTTTTAATGTCTACGATGAGGTCCTAAATATTGTTGGCCCTCGGTTACTTGGCCTGAGGAAAAAATTGAAACCAGGTCCACAACTAGGAAAATCCTTTCCATGTATGCAGTTTTCATATGCCTTCTCCATTGATTGGTGGTTCATCTAAAAGGTTGTTTCTTAACTTTGATTGCAGATTCCGGTATCAGATTTGGTAGGGAAGACTGTCCTCCTTTACTTCTCGGCACACTGGTGCCCTCCTTGCCGAGCATTCCTGCCGGTGCTTACGGAGGCATACGAAAAGATCAAGGCCACAGACGACGCCTTTGAGGTGATCTTCATCTCCAGCGACAAGGACCAAACTACCTTCGACGATTATTTTGCACAGATGCCATGGCTGGCGCTCCCCTTTGGTGATGAGAGGAAGAAATTCCTGAGTCGCAAATTCAAGGTCAAGGGGATCCCCATGCTTGTAGCCATAGGCCCAACGGGCCGGACGGTGAGTAAAAAAGCAAGGGATCTTATAATGGACCACGGGGCTGATGCTTATCCTTTTACTGCCGATCATCTCAAGAAGTTTGAGGAAAAGTTCAAGGAAAGTATAAAAGGCTGGCCAGAGAAGTTGAAGCATCCTTTGCATGAAGAGCACGAGCTCGTTCCTGCTCAGAGGAGAATGTACAATTGTGATGGCTGTGGTAAGGCAGGGGAGGGGTGGTCGTATTATTGCGAGGGGTGTGACTTTGATCTCCACCCAAAATGTGCTGTTAAAGAAGAGAAAGCGACTAAAAGCGAGTTAGATGAAGACGATGAAGCAGCTGGGGAGGAAGCAGAGGAAGGAGGAGATGCCAAAGAGGGATGAGTCTGTGATGGTGAGGTCTGTTATAAAGCCTAGAAGTTACTGTCTAGTAGTTTCGTTATATATGACTTGTTTGAAGCAGTTCTTTTTTTTTCTGGGTGGATGTTTCCGAGCTTGATCTGCAGAGGGTTTGTATGTGAGATATATGGCGTGTATTATGACTTTGACAATTTGCTGTCATAATATAATGTTTATCGTCGACTAGCCGTGTGCCAAACAGAGTAGTAGGCTTGAATAGTCCGTTTGTCATGCAAGTGTCTCCGTCTCTCCTTTTGATGATGCAGCTTTGAGATTTGCATGCACACTGGACTTAACAGAACATGTTTAATCAATGCACTTTGTATGGATCTTTCCTCAAGTCCTAGTGGTTAGTTCTTGTTCAGTTTATGGTTATGGTAATAGGTCCTCTGTCACATCAGCAGATGGTGACTCTACATCTGGATATGCTGATATAATTTGCGGCAATGAAAAGTTAATCATCCCGCATTAGTTCTCCAAAGTCTTGCTTGATGATCCCATGCTCCCGGAATGCATATTGCTAGTCTTTCTTAAGGAAGAGCGATCGTAAGAAACAAGACAGAAGAGGTGCTGCAAAAGTAGTTCCTTGCTGATACTCAATAGTGATACTACATGCTTATAGAAGCATTCGGTTTGCAAATACTGTCTGGCTTTTCTAGGCCGAATTGTGCAGCTCTCGTTCACGAAATAGCATCTGTGAGCAATGTCTAGTTCTTGGGGAAAGAAGATGGATTAATTCAACTTCCCCTTATTTCAAACTCAAATGTAAATGTCAAGAGCATGAGACTTGATGTTCATATATCTTCAACTTCATCGAAGAGGTTAAATTTGCAGATTGAACTGGTACAGTTGACTTCGATTGTTCCTTCCTTCTTTAGCAGAAAATGGAACTTGGTACATTCAAAGACACCATATGCTTTCAATTTCAACATTTCCACACTTCTTTTTCTCTTTCTCTGGTAAGGACAAAGAAATGTCGGCATTAACTGCGATTCAAGACTAAACCTAAATCTATAGATTTTGATCGAGTCTAGAATGTCAGAGAAATGTTTGGAGTCCCATGTGATTTAGGACTTCTAGTGTGCTTACTTTTTTTTTGGTAAAATTTTATAACCCTGTTAACACTATATTTATATTGATTTTAGACAAGAACATTTTGTTGTTAGGGCCGAAACAATTATACAATAAAGTTCAAATAAAAATATATTAATCTATGTAAATTCAGAAAGTCATGGTTAAATTGTAAAAAAAAAAAAATCAGCAAAGCTAAAATAAGCGCACTGTGGGATTTTGGACCAAGTAAATATTTAAATACGAGACCTTCTATTTTGATACCATGAATAGGTTTTGTACCAATTATTCTAAAAAATTAAATTATTCGATGAAAACGTGATTTGATATTTAAATATTTTAATGCATACAGCTATTGACATGTCATTTCATTTGTTTGAGATCATCTTATTAGAAGTGGGAATATTTAACATAAACTATTTATGTCCCCTTCTGATCCTTATTTTATATGTTTTTATGTCTAAAAAGGTTGCTCCGTCTATTCATTAATTACGGTAAGGCTTAATTCCATTAAAGGGAAAAGGATTAAAAAAATAAATTTGTTTCATGACACAATAAATTAGCTAACAATAGCCCCAGTTCAATAAACAAAACAAGAAGTTGAAACCTAATTTGCTTTGTTTGATATTTGGGCCTTTTAGTTATTTTGCAATTCGAGCTTCTCTAAAATTTAGTTTAACGAGATGCGGTGGGTAAGTGATAATGGGACTTAAAAAATCAGTGAGTTGACCCTCCAACAATTGTCCTAATATCCTTTAAAACTCTCAAACTTTAGGTTTAATCTCAATTCTATCTCGAACTTTCTTTGTCTAAAAATATTTTACTAACTTTCACTTTAGTCCTAAATCTGCCTAGGCATACAATAATTGCTAACTAGTTTCTTTGATATTATCAACATCAAGGTCATTTTGATCTTCATTATCGGAATCTACATCTTTATCAGCACCCTCACTTTCATATAAAATAATAGTAGCCTCATGATGTTAATGATTTTAAAGAAAATATGATGACATTTAGACAGAGGGTTAATGGGGGATTTAAGTGAAAGTTGATAATTTTTTTTTTTTTGAAAAAAAAGGTTCAAAGTAGAATTGGGATTGAACTTAGGACTGTTTGCTTGAAAAAGAATATTTTTTTTTCGAAAAATTATTATCCGACTTTGTGGTATATGGATAAGGGAAAACTAATTAATTTATGAAAAGCATCAACATGCTTAGATTGGAAGAAAACGACCTCTTATTTAGACAAGAGAAAAATCAATTTCTATAAAGCACTAAACAAATAAAAACTCGAAAGTTTTTTTTTATAGAAAATATATTTCTTTATCATGAATGAACATAACCTTGAAGTTTATGATTTTTAAGGAAATTAAGTCTTTAAAAATTCATTAGAAGATTGGGTAAAGCTTAGATATAATGAGGGCTTATCGGACTATAAATGAATTTATTCCACTTCGTTGATGGATTTTAAGTGAAACAAAAAGCTCTTCCTGAACACTCTTTGAATTAAAATATATATATCGAATGAGAAAAATTTGAAAAATTGCAGGTAACTATAAACAGCAATAATTATGTACTTACATTTTTTTTTTTTGTCAATCCTACTCTATGCCTATTCTACACACTCTCTCTCAGACTTGTCGCCCCGCCTCTTGCGGGCGTAGGAGTCGAAATCCACTCTTGAAACTTACTCGTCCCCACCCCATCCCCCGGTGGGGATTTGAACCCCTCACCTCCCCCTTCCATGATGGAAGGGTGGCCACTGGGGCGAACCCCCAGTGGTTATGTACTTACATTTAACGAGCAAAGAAAAAGTTCAAGGCGATCTTCATATCAAAGTGATATTCGAAGCAAATGCAAAGAAAAAAATATAGGGAAAAAAGAAAAGAAAATAAAGGACACGTGGCTTTGGAGTGGGGAATCCTAACAAACGCAAGAAAAGGACAATGATGATTATATTCTTGTTTTTTTCTCAATGTCTGTGCACGTTAGTCTTAGGCACTGTTTGGATCAGCACTGTCGCAATTATTAATTCGCGAAGACTTTGGCCTAGAATTTCTCGGTCTTTTCGAAATTTTTGAAAAGCCAGTTTGGTACCAAATGTTGAGGTGGCATGATGTGATATGTCGTGCGGATTAATACCATTAAAAATTTCCTGTCCAAATTACTGTTCTTAAATTTGATTTTCACATTATGAAAATTTTGAAATTAATGTACTCATGACAAATTTATCATCCGTTAATTTCCATCCAATATTCCCATTAAATTGCCGATGTTGAAACACGCATAACAAATAATTAAGATGATCGGGATACAATATGAATCTAACTTGATGATTTAACATAAATGAGTTTTTTAGATGACATTATTTTGGGGAAGTGTGATCGAAAGAAAATGAATTGATAGTAGAAATTAGGAACCAAATATGATCCTCCTCCCTCCTTCCATCTCAAATTGCCAAAGTCTCAAGGAAAAATTAAGGATTTTGACATATTTTTGAAATATAAGGGATCTCTCGTGTAAAATTAACAAATTTTAGCATGTTTTACGAGGTGAGATTCTAGTGATTTGAATTTTTTCTAAGGCCACACTTTTTCCACTCTTCTTTTAGTTTAAAAACTCCTTTTTTTTTTTTTTTTTTTTTTTTTATGTGTTCTGACCATACCATCCCTTATCAGAACTAGTTCTAGCACAACTTTATAATAGCGATCTTTTTCTATTATTTGGTAAACATTTTTAGTTTTGTTTCTTCTTCTTTTTTTCTTGCAAGTCCCATTTTCCTTCTTCTTCTTTTCTTCATGCATTTGACATCTCAATATCTGCTTTTATAAATCGTTTCTTTGTTTCCTCTCTTGTTGGTCATTTTTTTCTTTTTACGCCTCCCAGTGTTCCTTCTTTTTCTTCTTGCATGAACCCCATCGTCCTCTGTTTTTTCAATCTATGATGACAAGCTCGCTGTCCTTTACACTTTCGCTAGCATCGACATTGGGTTCACTAATGACCACTCCAACAAGCCCTTTTTCTCCGTTGTACGCACGATCTTATTGCACCATGAAAGGTAATATTGAAAAGAATTGCTTCTTTCTCTTCCTTTTTTGTATATTTTTCTCTTCTTTTTGCACATGTGAGTGTTTAGAGAAAGAAAAGACATTGAGAAAGAAAAGGTGTCTCCACCATATGTAGGCATAAATTGAGGGCAATAGGTGAGTCATGTTCTTTTAGGTAATATGAAGCGAGATTTGAATTAATAATTTAATTTGATTCAGTTTTCAATATCATGTCTGGGTATTGAAGTAAGTAGTTCTTTTGGAGATTGCAACTGCATGAGATATTTGTGAGAGAAGATGAAGAAGAAGTGGGAGCCGTTGGAAGAAGAAAATGACTTGCAAAAGAGAAAACAGAAAGACGACTTGCAAGAATAGAGAACTAAGACATTAAAGGCATGGAAAGAAAGAAAAAGAATGAGGAAAGTGGGACTTGCCCGAAAAAAAAAGGAGGAAACAAAATATAAAGCGTTACCAAATAATAATTGAAAAAAATATCACTTTTGTAAAGTTGTATCAGAAGTGGTGGGTTTCATAACGGACAGTATAGTCAAACAAAAAGGATTGTACAACCTAAAAAAGGAGTAAAAAAAGCATTGCTCTTTTCTTTGGTAGTCTGAAAATTATTTTTAGAAAAATAAGTCATGAATATACTAATTCAAGATTTTTTGTGGCACGGATTCTTTTTGTAAAACTATAGATCTTAATATCGAGTGAAGTAGCTTATTAAAAAGTTATTATAAGCTGCAAATAATTGTGATTGTGATATATTTACTTGTCTCTTTATGAGAGTTGCGTAACTCATTTTCACACTTGAAGTTGTTGCGAGAAAAGTGCTCAAATGGAAAGTAGGCATATGAATTTTAAACTTTTATAATAAATGGAGTTTTCAAGCATTTTTTAAGGTATTTTTTTTCCTTTAAAATGTTAACTTTTTAATAATTTAGTCAGGTCCTAAATTTATATTATCATTTCTTTTGTCAAGGTTAGAGAACTGTACTTGTAAGCGATTGCATTAATGTATTTTACTCACACCCCAAGAAAAAAAGAAGCATCAACTATGGAATATTCTCCATACCTTTTGTACGTGCCGCGTCTCAACGAGGAGCAATCGCGTCACACGTCACGACGCACACGTCACCATCCCACCTTTGACGACGTCATCCGTTTCGTCCTCGCCTAACCTTTCTTTTTGTGCTTTTCTCCTTTGCCCCATTTTGACTTCTTTTTTTTTTGTCGGTGCCCCTTTTTGACTTACCTACCACATTCTTGGCCATTAAGTTTTTGCATAATACTTTTTAATATCGCCCAGACAAAAAAATATTAGTGAAAAGAAATAAATAACATTATCTTTTCTCTCCTAGGGCAAAGGTGACGACTTTTCACCAATTTTTTTTTTTTTTTAACGTTCTATTTATTTTTTATTTTTTATTCGGATTAGGATGGCACCCATTAACTTGTTCCGGAAGCAAGGCAAAAGCGAATTGACACTCTCAGGCTTATTTACTCGAGTTGAGCGATTGCACGCTTTCGTTTTTCAATTGACGGCCACGTGCTAACGGAAAAGGCAAAACGCGAATTTGTGAAATAAAACTAAACATTTCAAATTACTTAAAGTTTTAACTTTTATTATAGGGATAAATGCATTGAAAGTTCTAAAATTTGTTAGGAAAATATAATTGAGTTCTAAAATTTTTAAAAAGTATAATGAAATCCTAAAATTCATTACGAGAGTACAATCGAGTAATAAAATTTTCACAAAGTGTTATCAAATCTTAAAACTTGTCACGAAAATTAAATTGAGTTATAGAATATTTTAAAAAATGCAATCGTCAGAAAGATTTGATTAGATAAATTTGATTGCGCTTTTTGAAAATTTTAGAACTCAAATACCTTTTCGTGACGAAGGCTTAATTGCACTTTTCGAAAATTTCAAGACTAGATTATACTATTGTAATAAATTTTATAACTTTCTATGTAAGCCTTTATTATGGAATCGATTGGGCCAGACGAAAAATTATTCGGAAACTTCGGCCTCGGATGCTGGACACGTGGACTCTTAGAAAGGAAGTAAGGAGTGGTGGAAGGAAAAAAAAATTAAAAATAAGAAAAAAAGAAGGCATCGATCTGCTGACGTGGCCAAAGCTTCCCCTGCGACCGCGACATTCCCACGTTGGACTCCACTTCCCGAGATGCCATGCTTGCGGCCCGGAAAGTCCCAGGAAGGAGAAGCATCCGAAAAAGAAATATATTAAAAAAAAAAGGTTGAAAAAAAAAATTAAGAAGTCAATGGTCATTAATAAAAAAAAAAAAAGAATCAAGAAAATTATCTGCGTGCCAGACAAGCTTCTTCATCTTGCGTAAATATATACTGAGGGGAGCAGGAGACCGCCATTGGAGGGATTCTCACGAGAACAAAGCTCAGCAAGCAAACGCCCGAACCGCACAGGAGCTCGAGCGACGAGGATGGTGGATCTTGTCGAAGGCGCGGCGGCGGCGGCTTCGCACGATGTGCAGTCACTGCTGTCTTCTCCGGACAGGGACTTCCTCATCCGGAACAACGGCGATCAGGTGAGGCTCGGTTCTTTCCTTTTTGCTTCTGCTCTTTCGGGGAAAAAGAATCGTGGGTCGGCGTCCTTGTTGAAGCTGGTCGTGTTCTTAGGGGCGTGGGGGTCGTTTTGCGAAGTGCCCATTTTCGCGCGAGAGGTTCTTGTTCTGGTGATGGGTTTGTTTGAAGAGACGAAGTTAGCTGGAGGTTGAGAAATTGTTGATCTGATTCTTTGTGGGCGCTTATCTTCTTGTCGGATTGGGAAGATGCGGGTTCTTGCGCCTGTGGACTTCGAATCCCGAAGTTCTTTCTGGTTGTTCTTTGCGGGGAGTTCGGGATTGCGAAGCCGTTGGTTTGTGTTGGCTAAGCTGGCGAGTTTAGTTCAAGATAAACGAGTTTAGCTCAAGATAACTTCTATCCATTTGTTTTCTTCAGAAACTGGATGATTGGTAATTGATTTATGACTTTTTGAAGAAAGATTTATACGTAGAGTCACGTGGACGCAGTATATATGGATTCGATTTAGTATGAATGCTTGCGTCTTCAATGTGGTTTAGTTATTTTGGTCAATGAAGCTGCGAAATTGCGATTGAATTAACGAGGAGCGCTTAACTGAAGTGCTTCTCTGGTTATTTGGGTGTATCATGAGCCATTTAAGGATTTTGTGAGGTGGTCAATCAACATTAGTGTGCCTTGCTTGCTGATTACTGTTATGAAAGAACTCAAATTAGGAATCTTTTTGTCCTGTATCAGGTTAAAGTCGATAGCTTGAAGGGGAAGAAGATCGGCTTATACTTCTCCGCGTCGTGGTGTGGTCCGTGCCAGCGGTTCACCCCGACTCTGGCGGAGGTGTACAATGAACTTTCCCCAAAAGGTGATCTGGAGATCATTTTCATCTCTGCAGATGAGGATGAAGAGTCCTTCAGTGGTTACTTTTCCAAGATGCCGTGGCTTGCAATCCCATTCTCCGACTCGGAGAAGCGTGATAGCTTGGATGAATCGTTTGAGGTGAGGGGAATACCCCACCTTGTGTTTCTGGATGGCACTGGTACAGTCTCAACGGATAGTGGGGTGGAGATTGTTCGTGAGTATGGAGTGGGAGCTCACCCTTTCACTGCAGAACGCGTCAAAGAATTGAAAGACCAGGAAGAAGCTGCAAAGAGAAACCAATCAGTGACCTCTCTTTTGGTCGATGGGTCTCGTGACTTCGTAGTTTCATCCAATGGGAAGAAGGTAAGCTAAGATCTTCGATGCAGTTCAAACTGATGGTCGCGTGTGCTCATGATTCAGTTTTCCATCCTCTTTTACTAATCTAGTCATGTGGTCAAACTAGGTTCCTGTTGCTGAGCTTGAAGGGAAAACCGTGGGTCTATATTTCTCCTTTTCCAAGGACAAATCATGTGTTGATTTCACGCCAATTTTACTGGATGTTCATGAGAAGCTGAAGGCCAAAGGAGAGAGATTTGAGATCGTTCAGATACCTCTAGATGATGATGAAGAATCATTCAACGAAGCTTTTGGAAGCATGCCGTGGCTTTCATTACCATTGAAAGACAAAAAATGTGAGAAATTGGCTAGGTACTTTGAGCTTTCTACCCTACCCACTCTTGTCATAATCGGTCCTGATGGGAAGACTCTCCATTCCAATGTTGTTGAAACTGTCGAAGAGAATGGGGTTGAAGCTTACCCATTCACTCCAGAAAAGTTTGCAGAGCTTGCAGAGATACAGAGGAAAAAGGAAGAATCTCAGACCTTGGAGTCAATCTTGGTTTCAGGGGATCGAGATTTTGTCATTGGAAAGAAAGGAACCAAGGTAAATTTGTTTATCCTCCAAGAAGCTAGTGACTTGCAAATTTTTATAGTCCTAAATTTCGTCATCCCTCATGTTACTCAAGGTGATAAAAGGTTGAAACCTGGTTTGTAACTGGAAAATCATGTCCATGTGTGCATTTTCACGTGCCTTTTCCAATCAACTCAAGGTCGTTTCTTAACTTGGATTGCAGATTCCAGCATCGGACTTGGTAGGGAAGACTGTCCTCCTTTACTTCTCGGCACACTGGTGCCCTCCTTGCCGTGCTTTCCTGCCAGTGCTCACGGAGGCATACGAAAAGATCAAGGCCAAAAACGATGCCTTTGAGCTGATCTTCATCTCCAGCGATAAGGACCAAGCTGCCTTCAACAATTACTATGCTCAGATGCCGTGGCTGGCGCTTCCCTTTGGCGATGAGAGGAAGAAATCCCTGAATCGCAAATTCAAGGTTGACGGGATCCCCACGCTCATAGCCATCGGCCCGACGGGCCGAACACTGACTAAAGAAGCAACGGATCTTATATCGGAGCATGGGGCTGATGCTTATCCTTTTACCGCTGAACATCTGAAGAAGTTGGAGGAAAAGTCGACTAAGAACGAGCTGGATGAAGAAGAAGACGAAGAAGACGATAAAGCAGCTGGGAAGGAGGCAAAGGAAGGAGGAGAAGCCGGCGAAGGATGGGTCTGTGATGGTGAAGTCTGCTACAAAGCCTAAAAGTTACTTCTTAGTTGTTCTGTCTTCTGTGACTCGTTTGAAGCAGTTTTCTCGTTTTTTTATGTGGGTGGACGTGTTTCGAGCTTGATATGCGGAGGGTTCGTATATGGGATGTATATTCATGCTTTGGGTGTGTTATTATGTGACTTTGACAATTCGCAGTTGTAATAAAATCCTTATCGTATACGAGCCCTGTGCCAAGCAGAGCAGTAGGCTACAATAATCTGTGATCCGCATTGATTGTACCAAGCAGCTCCGGCTCTCCTACAGAAGATGCAGCTTTGAGATTTGCACGTTATAGAGCATGTTATATCAGTGGATGGTGACTCTAGATCCAGATCAAAATTGATTTAATTAGTGATAATGGATGAAGTCTCCCAAGTCTGGCTCGATGCTAGGTTTTCTGACGATTCATCGAAAAAGCAAGAGCGCTGCAACATAAGTTAAACTGCGATTAGAGAAAAAAGTAAGGCATCCTACGGTAAACCTGCTAATTTAAGACACGAATCACATGTTTGCTTCCTGTATTATGCCAATATATATTTCATCTTTCGCCTGATTTATATTGCTTTTCCTTCCCAAAAGCAACCAAAAGTCGTTCAGCAGGGTTTTCGAAGCTTCGCTTCGCTATATGCAAGCGATTGCTTCGCCACATTCATACATATGTATGCAACAGAGAAACTAACAACTGGAATATACGAGTTCAACTAGTGAAACAACGCTCAAAAGCCACAACCCTCAAATAAGAGAATACTAGATCGATTCATGTCCATCAAACTGATAACCGAACCAAAGAAGTTGACATATTATCCATACCAATTCCATCCATCAGCAGACATTGTTACCCAAACATAAAGCCAAACATTAGAACCGACCAAACTTAGATAAACATAGAGCTTGACTCAATGAAAACTTTTCGCAAGAAACTTAAAAGCCGCCGCGCGACAAAGGACTAAGTGAACCACTGGGGGTTCGCCTCAGTGGCCATCCTTCCATCTTGAAAGGGGGAGGTTGGGGGTTCAAATCCCCACTTTCTCATGGGGGATTGGGGTGGGAATGATTTCATTTTAGGAGTGGGTTTCGACTCCCACACCTTGCAAGGAGGCAATGCAAAAGTCTGAGAGTGAGTGTTAGAGTAGGATTAGCGTAGGATCAACCAAAAAAAAAAAAAAAAAAAAAAAAAAAGACGAAGGACTAAGTGCAGAGTCGATTCTTTCTTAATGTTATAAAGCAAATCCAAAATAAATTTTACGAAAAGCAGAAAATAGAAACCGGTAGCATTGGGTGGAGGCCCACAATGCAAGAAACGGACAATGATCATATCCATTTTTACCTCGAAACGTCCGTGTGAGAGCGAATGTTCATTGGACGAACTACACGAGATCGGAACCGTCGGCATTGTTTAATACGCGAAGAGTTGACGTAGACTCTTCTTGGTCTTCCCCTTTCGAAATTCTTGAAAAGCAGTATGGTATAGATGGGGTAATTCTTGGAAACAGCAAGCACTCTCCACCAAAACAAGAGTGAACGGACGAATGGCGGATGTTGTCGAGGGCGAGGGCTACCTTCCTAGCCATTGGCGAAGGATGACCTCCCCTAGGGAGGCCGCCCTTGTGGCCATCGACAAGGCCGACCTTCACTAGATTTGAGCATTGGTCGCCTCGCTAGTGACTAGCCCACGCCAGATATAGGCAAGGGTCGCCTCACCAGCAGCTAGCAAGGGATGGCCTTGCCTTAGGGGAGGCCGCCCTTGCAACGATCAGCAAGGTTGCCTTGGGTGAGGCGGCCAATGGCCGACGAGGGTCATTAAGCCCTCGTCGGCCCTAGATAAGGGTGGCCTCGCTTGTAGCCAGAAAGGTTTACCAAGCCCTCGTCAGGAAAAAAAGAAAAAGAAAAAAAGAAAAGTGAACAAAGAAAAGGAAATGATAAAAGAAAATTAAAATTAAAATTGTAATTGGATGAAAATGCCTTTAATAAATCAAAATACTTAGCCAAGTTGGCAATTGGCGAGGTTAGGCCCTTATTTGAAACAACCATGGCAATTTTAGATTCTTATTTGATATAAGGTTTACTTAAAGTCCTTATTTGAGAAAATGATAACATTTTATACTTTTATTTGGAATTTTCCCATATTTCAATATGTGTTGGCTTGATATTTTCACAAATTAATGTGCAAATCCTGAATAAGAAAATTTCTTTTTTCTAGAAAGAAAATTATTGGTCCTAAATCAGCCAAGAAGTACTAATCCTAAACGTCAATTCATTATGGGCCACTCGTATGATCTCGAAGAACGAATCTCCCACTCCCAAATAATCGTAATTGTTTACCCTTTTTTTGTAATTTTTATATAAAATATTATAACATGCAAACATTTAAATGTGTTCGTGATCAACGGTGATACTCGCTTCTTCTTCTTTTTCATAATTATTATCTAATGGTCATTAAGGCTTAGGGATCCTTTTCCCTAGAATTTTTAAAAACCTCCTTCATTGTAATCTAAGATTCATATGCCTATTACTCTTTGGAACAACTTTTCAGAAGCATTTTCAATCGTAAAAAGGAGCGTTACAACTTTTATGAAGTATTTGGTAAACGCCTCACAATTACGGCTACTTCAAAACTCCAGCCGCTTCTAATGACTTTTGAGCAAGCTACTGACTTTAAGGTGTTGCAATTTATAAAATATACATTTCAAAAAGGAAAGAATGTGAAAGAGTGGTTGGAAAATGACTATGCACTAACGTGGCCATGGTGACATGTAACGTGATTATTTTTGTTTAGACCGAAAAAAAATATTAGATGCCCAAATGATAGACACATTAGTTTTACACATATCCATTTAATGTCCAACACATGTCACTTTTGGGCCTACCTATGAAAAACCCTTATATCCTCTCTCTTTAATTAATGTTTTTACTTTTTTTCTTCTTTTTTATTTTTCCTTTTTTTCTTCTTCTTCTTCCTCCTTTCACTCTGCCAAAGACGACAACACCTCAACTCAAACTCACTATCAACTTAATCACGTGAATCGCCTTCCACCACCACTTCATCATCATCTTAGTCCTCCATTACCAAGCTCAAGCTGAATCAATGAACTTGAGCCTCAAATTTTGGTTCTAAGCTCGAGTAAGCCCTAGATTTGTGATCTAGAGCTCAGCTTGACCAAGCAAGGAATGAGGCGGAGGTGGAGGCAACATCATGGTTCATCGACGCGATGGAGGGCCTCGAGCTCCTAGCTAATGCGGGCACCGACATAAAGGGCACACGAGGAGTTGGACAAGAGGTGGCAATGCTGGAGGTCGGAGAAGAAGTGAGCAAAGATTGAGGTGGCGAGGTCTTGGAAGCGATAGAGTATTTTGACAAAAATAGAGTAGGCTTTGTCCTTTGTATTAGAAAACACAAAAGAGAGAGAGAGAGGAGAGAGTGTCACATAATTGAAGAGAGAGAGAGAATGCAAGGATTTCCAAAAGTGATACGTGTCGATGGTGGAATGGATATGTGTAAAAACAAGGGAATATTCCATGTAGATGCTTCTTTTTCTTGGAAATTGGTCTTTGATCTCATCCAATTGGCGTTCACTCTTTTGTCAAGCTTCTATATCTAGGCCCACTCAAAAGAAAAAGGTAACATGAAACTTGAGATCAACTATACTTTGAACAAGGGAGGAGGAGATCAGAAATTGATAGTATCATATCGACGACTAAGGTTTTTGACCATAAATGATAAAGAAAATGCTTTTTTTGGTCAAAAAAGAAAATACTTTTGAAAAATCTTTATTTTTAGGCTAATATTTTCCCTTTTTCATATTAGAAAATTTATTTTATATATTTATTTTATTATAATTGATTTTCCATCAACTAATCATTTTCAACAAATCAAACGCATGAAAGTTCAGAAAACTAATTCGCGAAGAATTCTTTCACTTAAACAAATACATCCAAATGGTCGTTATTATCCTTTCCTGATGTAGCTCTCGCCTATTTTTCCGATTGAGCGTTGACCTATTAATCTTTTAATCTACTTTAGCTTGAGAATTTCACCAATTAATATACAACTCCTGAAAATAAACATTATTTTCTGCAAAAGACATATTGGTCCTAATCCCAAATATCAATTCATTCATTATGGAGCCACTTATATGGTGTTGAAGGACCGAATCTCCTTATTGCAATTTATCATAATTATTTATTTCTTTAGTAATTTTTATTAAAGAAATATCATAACACAATTGAAAACTTAGAAGGACTTACAGTAGATAGTAAAATTCACTCTCTTCTTTTATCCAGCCATTAATGATTAGAGAATTCTTCCCAAAAATCTTTGGAAACCCTCTTCATTATGATCCAAAAATTGCTTTGGAAACCCTCTTCATTATCATTTGGAATGGCTTTGAAGCATTGCGGCTTCTATAAAGTATTCGGTGAACGCCTCACAGCGACAATTGCTTCGAAATTTCAGTAGTTTTATAATAACTTTTCTAGGAAGCTACCACACCCGGTGTTGAGGTGCTGCAATTTATGAAATATACATTTCCAAAAACACAAAAGCCACGTTGTTTTGGAACACACCACAACTGTCTCTACACCCATCTGTCTCTACTAATTTTGGGAGGGAAAGATGTAGAAGAGAGAGAGGATGCAAGGATTTCTGATAGGTGGATCCAAAAGTAATACTTGTCAACCATGGAATAAACTTGTGCAAAACTGATGTGTCTATCACTTGAACACGTAATATTTTATCACTTAGACCAAGCATGTACAAAAACAAGGGGATATTCATTGTAGATGCTTCTTCTTGGAAATTGGTCTTTGATCTCATCCATTTGGTGTTCACACTATTTGGTCAAGCTCCTTTATCTACACCCATTTGAGAAAAAAAGGTAACATGAAATTGGAGATCAAACTAAACTTTCAACAGGGGAGGAGGAGATCAAAAATTGATAGTATTAGATTCACGACTAAGCTTTCCGACTGCAAATGATAAAAGAAAATGCTTTTTTTTTTTTTGTCAAAAGAAGAAAACGCTTTTGATTTTTGATTTTTTATTTTTCAGGCTAATATTTTCCCTTTTTCAAATTAGGGAATTTATTATACATATATATTTTTTTGCTACATTTGATTTTCCATCAACTAATCATTTTTAACAAATCAAATGTATGAAAGTTCGCAAAATTAATTCATGAATAATTCTTTCACTTAAACAAATAGATCCAAAGGGTCATTATTATCCTTTCTAAATGTAGCTCTACACAACTAGCCAGTTGTCTTGCCTATTTTTCCAATTGAACGGTGACCGGTTAATCTTTTAATTTGCGTTGGCTTGAGATTTTCACCAATTAATGTACAAATCCTGAAAATAAACATTATTTTCTGCAAAAGACATATTAGTGCTACTCCCAAACATCAGTTCATTCATTATGGGGCCACTTGTACGGTGGTGGAGGACAAAATCTCCTAATCGTAATTTATCATAATTTTTATAAAAAAAAATGGAATTCATTCTCTTTTTTTATCCGGCCATTAATGATTAGGGAATTCTTCCTAAAAATCTTTGGAAACGCCCTTCATTATGATCCAAAAATTCATATGCTTACTATCATTTGGAACGGCTTTGAAGAATTGCTTCTTCCGTAAAGTATTCAGTAAATGCCTCATGGCTACCATTGCTTCGAAATTTCAGCAGTTTTATAAGAACTTTTCCAAGAAGCTACAGCACCCGGTGTCGAGGTGCTGCAATTTATGAAATATACATTTCAAGAAACACAATCTTAGCCACTAAGAATAATACTTTGCACTACAGGTGCCTCTTCACCCGCGTGGCTCTATTAATTTTGGAAGGGAAAGACTTAGAAGAGAGAGTCGACGTCAAGTCTTCGGGCATTAATTATTGCCGACCAGGCCAAGCCCAAGGCAGGTCATCCCGGCGAAGCAGACTAGGAAAGCTCCCTCTTCGCACAGATATTGTGAGAAAACAAGAATAAAATTATCGTCCTTTCCTCGCGTTGTGCAGATTCTCACGCAACACGTGTTTTTCATTTTTATTTTTGGTAAAATTTATATTCGATTTGCCTTTAATCGGACTTTTATATGGACATTTTCCTCTTACCTTACTCTTATTCGTTAAATTTTTGCATCGAGTACATAAATAATGATACGTACCTGTATTTTTAAATTTTTTTGTTCAACTTTGCAATGACTTTCTATACTTACATAGGTTAATTAATTTTTTTTTAGACTCTTCTATATAGTTTCTGTTAAGCTCACTGAGAAACCGTTATGTTTTTGTCCTTATTTTTTAAATCAATATAAAGATAATGTTAATAGGATTACGTAATTTTAGCAAAGTAAAAAGGTAAAGTAAAAGCTTGTACAATAATGACTAGGTATTAAAATGGTGATGGAGTCATGTTTTTAAAAGGAGAAATAATAAATGCAAATCAATACATTTTCAATATTGATTATAGTAAAACCTTTTGTGCTTAAACTAGATCTGCAAGACTCGCTCTCACAAGTGTTAGATCTGAGATTTTTCAATATGCTTATGTTGTCTACATACGGTGATGGTGTTGTGGACACCGAACTTAGGCGAACACGGTCAAAAGGCAAAACCGTAATTATAAATGGAGATCTTGGCGTATGCTTATCACTGATAGTACTGTGTAATTCAGTGATTAGTTGCCAATCCTTTCGCTTGGATCTGGTTGCAGATCTGCTCTTAAAAATTTTTAAACCAAACTTATATGAAAATTGAGAGGGTTAAAAAGTAAAATTTTGTCAAAGTTTAATTTTTGGGGATGGACTACTTGGAAAGGAAGCAAGGAATGGTCAACGGGTCAATAATAAACAAAATGAGAAGATAAGGACATAGCTTTGCCGGCATGTCTAGGCAATTGACTAACGGATGACAATCTTAGCCACTAAGAATAATACTTTGCATAATACTTTTCAACTTCCCCTCTTCCCATCCCCGCAAATCAGCCTCATCCTCCCAATTATTGCGAAATTTTCGATTTTATAGAATTTTTTATAATTTTTCAATTTCTGATTACCATTTATTTGGACGAGGGCTAAGAAGGCGCACCTTTTGGTTTTAATAATCATAATTCAACGGTTGCAGTTGCAGGAAGGATGAACCGACCATTTAGAGATATATTCACCCACCGCCCACGTGCCAATGAAAAGACAAAACCTAAAGTCATGAATAAAAAACGAAAAATTAAGATTTAACTTTTTATAATATCGAGAGGGTAAAAATAAATAATTCTTTGCAAACTTCTACACTGGAGATTTCTTGGGGGAGGAGGAAGCATAAAATGGCAAAAGGGCTAAATAAGGAAAAAAAAATCGAAGTAAAGGAAAAAGAAGACATTAAGGGGTGCATATTCGACCAAAAAAAAAGGGTGCATAACAATTCCTTAATATTCCACATTGTTTCGAAATAGAAATCCGTTTGATAAAATTATTTTATTTTTCTATTTCTGAAATAGATTTTTGTTCCAGAAATATGTTTGGAATAGAAATCATAAGAAAAAAATTTCTATTTTTCTATTTTTGAAACAGAAATGAGAAATAAAAATTATTCTCATCGTTCGTCTTTGCTATGAATCGGTCCTCTATCTGTCACCACCGACCACCGTCCATCGGTCGCTGGCGATCGTTGTTGCCATCCGCCGATCGCTGGTCGGGTCCGTCATCGTTCGAAAAGAAGAAATTTTGTGTCGTTATCAAACGAATTTCTATTTTTAGAGTAGAAATTTTATATTGTTATCAAACGAGTATTTTTGTTTAGAAACTCATCTAAAAATAGAAATAGAAAAATCTATTTTTCTTCTAGAAATTAATTTCTGTTCAAAATGATTATCATTCGTGTCCCCCGCGAAAAGTCCAATGAACAATCCAGAACCCCCTCCCCCAAAAAAAAAAAAAAAAAAAAAAAGGAAAAATTAAAAAGTTAATTTTGGTGATAATTCAATTAAAAAGAAAAACACCCGCCTGCCTGAGTTTGCAGTTTTTTCTGTGTGTATATAAACAGGAGCAAGGTGCAGGAGCCCGCCATCGGAGGATACCTCAGGCACGCTCTGCAAGGACACCAGAACACTGCAGCGAAGGTGACGAGAATGGCGGAAGTTGTCGAAGGCGGGGCTTCTTCTCACGATGTTCAGTCCCTCTTGTCTTCTCCGGACAGGGACTTCCTCATCCGGAACAACGGCGATCAGGTAAACTCGACTCTCTCTACTTTTGCTTTTTGTAAGGAAAAAAGAATTGTGGGTTGAAGTTCTTGTGGTCTTCGTGTGAGTTGTTTGACTAACTACACAGTTTCGCGCAGACGATTCTTGTTCTGATAATCGGTTCTTAAATTTCAAATTAGGGGGATGGCTGAAAATAATATTGATCTGATTCTTCGTTGGTGGTCCTCTTGAAGGATTGGAAGATGTGATTCTTGCGCCTTTTATGTTTAAATTTCGGATGTTCCTTTGTTTGTTCTTTGCTGGGAGTTTGTGATTACGAAGCCATCGGTTTGTGATGGCTAAGCTGGCGAATTTAGTTCTCGATAAACTAATTTGGTCTGATCTTTGATTATCATCTTCGAGTATTGTCTATTTGTTTCATTCATAAACTGGATGATTGGTAAATGATGTGTTACTACTACTCGAAGAAACAGATATACTTAAGAGTTACGCGGACACTGTGTAAGGATACGACCCTGTTATACTGCAACGCCCTTTAGTTTAAATGCTCACACCTTCAATGTTGTTTACTTGTTTTTGTCGATGAGACTGCTGATTCGCGAGAAAATTAATGAGTGCGCTTCTCTGGTTGTCAGTGGGGTGTACCTTGAGAATTCTTAGGATTTTGCATGGTGGTCAATCAATTTGGCCTGCCTTACTTGCTGATTACTGTATGAAAGAACTCAAATTAGTAACTCTTGGTCTAAATCAGGTTAAAGTTGATAGCTTGAAGGGCAAGAAGATTGGCTTGTACTTCTCCGCGTCCTGGTGTGGTCCGTGCCACCGGTTCACCCCAATTCTGGCGGAGGTGTACAATGAACTTTCCCCAAGAGGTGATCTGGAGATCATTTTTATCTCTGCAGATAAGGATGAAGGGTCCTTCAGTGGATACTTTTCCAAGATGCCGTGGCTTGCAATCCCATTTTCTGACTCGGACAAGCGCAATGGCTTGGATGAATTGTTTAAGGTGAGGGGAATACCCCACCTTGTCATTCTCGATGGCAACGGTACAGTCTTAACAGATGAAGGTGACAAGATCGTCCGTGAGTATGGAGTGGAAGGTTACCCTTTCACTCCTGAACGCATCAAAGATTTGAAAGACCAGGACGAAGCTGCCCGGAAAAATCAATCATTGACCTCTCTTTTGGCCCATGGATCTCGTGACTTCGTAGTTTCGTCTGCTGGGAATAAGGTAAACCTAGAAAGATCATCAATGCATTTGAAACTGATGGCCACGTGTGCTTATGATTTAGTTTTCCATTTTTCTTTCTACTAATCTAATCATGTGGCTAAACCAGGTTCCAGTTGCTGAGCTTGAAGGGAAAACCGTGGGTCTATATTTCTCGTTATCCAAGAACAAATCATGCGTTGATTTCACACCAAAGTTACTGGAGGTTTATGAGAAATTGAAGGCCAAAGGAGAGAGTTTTGAGATCGTGCAGATACCTCTTGGTGATGATGAAGCATCATTCAACCAAACCTTTGAAAGCTTGCCATGGCTTTCGTTACCATTAAAAGACAAGAAATGTGAGAAGTTGGTTACATACTTTGAGCTCTCGACTGTACCCACTTTGGTTATAATTGGTCCCGATGGGAAGACTATGCATTCCAATGTTGCTGAAACCGTTGAAGAGCATGGCGTTGCAGCTTACCCATTCACGCCAGAAAAGTTTGCAGAACTTGCAGAGATAGAGAAGAAAAGGGAAGAATCTCAGACCTTGGAGTCACTCTTGGTTTCAGGGGACCTGGATTTCGTCATTGGAAAGGAAGGCGCCCAGGTAAATTTGTTTTTAATGTCTACAATGAGACCCTAAATATCATTATCCCTTGGGTTACACGAGCTGAGGAAAGGATTGAAACCAGGACTATAAATAGGAAATCCTTTCCTAATATGCAGCTTTCACATGCCTTTTCCTTCCATTGGTGGTTCATCTAACAGGTTGTTTCTTAACTTCGACTGCAGATTCCTGTATCGGACTTGGTAGGGAAGACTGTCCTCCTTTACTTCTCGGCACACTGGTGCCCTCCCTGCCGTGCATTTCTGCCAGTGCTTATCGAGGCATATGAAAAGATCAAGGCCAAAGACAACGCCTTTGAGGTGATCTTCCTCTCCAGCGACAAGGACCAAACTGCCTTTGACAATTATTTTGCTGAGATGCCATGGCTGGCGCTTCCCTTTGGTGACGAGAGGAAGAAATCTCTGAGTCGCAAATTCAAGGTCCGTGGGATTCCCACGCTCATAGCCATTGGCCCAACAGGCCGGACGCTGACTAATAAAGCAAGGACTCTTATAATGGAGCACGGGGCTGATGCACATCCTTTCACCGCCGAACATCTCAAGAAGTTTGAGGAAAACGAATAACGCGAGTCTTGTGAAGGAGATGTAGACGATGAAGTGGGTGGGGACGAGGAAAGGATGGAGTAGACGCCAGAGAAGGATGGGTCTGTGATGGTGAAGTCTGTAATAAAGCCTAACAGTTACTTTTTAGCTGTGTGTTTTCCATGACTCGTGTGAAGCAGTCTTCTCCTTTTTCTGTGGGTGGATGTGTCCGACCTTTTTTTTTTTTTTTTTTTTTTTTTTGCATGTCCGACCTTGATCTGCGAAAGGTTTGTATATGCGATGTATGGTGCGTATTATGACTTTGGTTTGTATCATGACTCTTAGCACTTTGCTGCCATAATAAAATATCTATAGTAGACGAGCCGTGTGCTACATAGAGCATGTTACATGACCCAACCACAGCACGAGAAGGTAGATTATATGCCTGGGATATACCATTCACATGCATCATTTCACCACCAAGCGACATCTTATAGAGCATAATGCATACTGTTATCGTAGTCATTAATCAAAGAAAACCAGATGAAACATTAATCATAAAGTTAAGAATGGGGAATTACGAGAAGGTAAAAAAAACGTGGCTCATTCTACAAAACTTGACATAGGAGAAGGAGGTAGACTGGAAACTCTATAGAAGCATGAAACGATCACTTTTATATCTTACTGCTTCTAAATTGGACATTCTATCATACCTTAAAGAATCACACCTTAGGGCAGTTAAGTGCATCATTGAATGTATTTCAAGTTTTCCATAACTTGGTTTGTCATACCCTAAACATTCAGATTTTCTTTAATTAGGGTACTCAAATGCTGACTTTGCTGGTTGTAGGATAGATAGAAACAACACATCTTGTACTCATCAGTGAGAGTATAATTTTGAGGTGAATTGTCAATTCAAGGAAGAGAGTTGTTGACCCAAAAATTATTATTTCACCTTATATGAAATGATCACAAGACTTGCCTTTGTATATGCTCATGTTGCGACCTACCCCTCGAGGGAGAGAGAATAGGTTTAGAGGTATTGCTTAAAAGACGAGCTTATGATTCATGATTAGGCATGGGCCCTCCCAAGCCCATACCTCGTTCAAATTGAAGAAAATTTTCTAAAGAATGAGTCGCCACTAACTTGTTGGGGTCGGCTAGGAATCAAGTGAGGCATGAAAGTGTACAGTTCGCAACTAGAGAATCTAGGATTGAGAACTTGATTATACTAATTTTTCGGTACCTAATCTTGTTTATTTAAAAAAAAAAAATTCTTGCTAGGCAGTCTAGATTAATTTTAGCCATATCCTCTAACACGTGAAGTGATTATGCAGATGCACAATCATCAACATAATAATCGATAGTCAAGGAAAGCATTAAATGCACATCATAGGATAGCAAAAAATTAACACTAAGGAAGAGGTAAATATTAATCTTAACTAGACTAAAGGGAACCCAAAATCAATATACCAATACCGCACAATCAAGGGCATTTGTCCTTAAGGACAATTGAAACCCTAAGGTAAAGTCTTAAAGGTCTAGTCAAACTTGGGCATAATTCCAAATTGAAAAGCTTCCTATTTTTAGGATAAAATTACTACAAAGATTAATTTTAACCCTTTCTAGAAATTTTTAAAAAATTAGAAGCTTTTTTTTTCGATTTTTTTTTGGATTTTTCTATTTTTTTTAGAAAATGAATTTTCGAATTTTCCTAAAAAAATTGAGAAAAAGGTTGAATTGTTTTATGCTTTCTGATTTTTTGAATCGGAAAATTTTTGAATTTTTTTGAATTTTTTGGCATTCTTAATATAATTTAATATATAATATTATTATATTCAGGAAAACGGGTTCGGACCGGGTAAACCCAATCCAGCCCGCTAATCCGATCTGAGCCCAAGTCCAACCCACTTCGGATAAAAAAAATATTTTTTTAGCTTTTTTAAAATATGGGAAAAAGCCACTAAAAACCTTAAACTTTGCCAAAAGTGACAAATTTACCCAAACTTTTTTTTTGTGACATGAAAAACCCTGAAGTTTGCTAACCATGACACATTTACCTCAAACTTTTATTTGTGACATAAAAAATCCTGAACTTTCATTTGTGTGACACATTTACCCCAAATCATAGGGGCATTTTGGTCTTTTGGTTTTTATACTTTTTATACTTTTTTTTCATTTTTTAATTTTTTTTCTTCCCTCCGCCGGCGTCCGGCGAGGGCCGCCCTCGCCGGCGTCGGGTGAGGGCTCCGCCATGGCCGGTGGAGGGAAGAGAGAAGAAAAAAATTAAAAAAAGAAAAATTAAAAACATAAAAAATAAGACGAAAATGCCCTTAATGAGGTAAATATGTCACAGTTTGCAAAGTTTGGGGTAAATTTGTCACTTTAGGCAAAATTTGGGGTTTTTGGTGGCTTTTTCCCTTAATATATATATATTTTCCTTTCTTTTTTCTCTCTTTTTGTCTTATCCCTGCTTTGTCTTTTTTGCTGCTCCATCTTCTGCACTTCCTCACTAGGTTGCATGGACACTCTTTGGGACCTTTCGTGTCATGTCTGACACTTCGACACGTGTTCGACACGCTTCGATATGTGGTCAACGCGTGTTGGAATATCTGACACGCAGTCAATTGCTTTCGACGCGCTCCAACACGCGAGTCGGAAATTCCGACACGTGACTATGACATGCACTGGGTTATTTTTACAAATTTCCAAAACTTCTAGAATCTAAATATAAATATATGAAAAAAAAAAATAAAATAATAAAAGCTAAAACAAATTTACAAATTTTTCACTTGATGAGTCGGAGACGGAGTTTTTTTTTTTTTTTTTTTTTTTTTTTTTTTTTTTTTTTTTTTTTTTTTTTCAGAAGAAGTGGATAATGTGGATGAATGAATTTTTGTTATATTTAATAATGGAATGTTGATTATTTTTTTCTTATTGTTAAATTTTAAATTTAATAGTAGAACGTGGATTACTTGTTTTTTCTTCTAAGTTTTATGGATTATTATAATGAAATGTAGTTAAATTTGTCAAATTAAAACAATGAATGATATTAACAAATGTAGGATTAATGTTTTTTTTTTTTTGGTCAGTTTTACTCTATTCCTATTCTACACTCACTCTTAGACTTTTGCCCTGCCTCTTGCAGGGCGTGGGAGTCGAAACCCACTTTTGAAACTTACTCGTCCCCACCCCATCCTCCCCTGAGAAGGTAGGGATTTGAACCCCTCACCTCCCCCTTCCATGTTGGAAGGGTGGCCGCTAGGGCGAATCCCAGTGGTTGGATTAATTTTTTTAGTATAGATTAATTCTAGGCTCTTATTATTATTATTATTTTTTTTTTGTCAGTTCTATTCTATTCTTATTCTACACTCACTCTCAGACTTTTGCCCTGCCTCTTGCAGGGCGTGGGAATCGAAACTCACTCTTGAAACTTACGCGTCCCCACCCCACCCCCCTGAGAAGGTGGAGATTTGAACCCCTCACATTCCCTTTTCATGTTGGAAGGGTGGCCACTAGGGCGAATCCCAGTGGTTTATTTTTATTATTTAGTTATTTATGCATTTATGTATTAAAATATTTATTTAATATATAACGTATCGGAACGTATCGAAATTTTTTACTTTTGAGAAATAATGTGTCGTCGTGTCGTGTCATGTCGTGTGGCCTTTTTTTTTTTCCTTTCTTCTGATCTTCTTCTTCTCCATCTTGTCTTTTTTCTTTTACTTACATGTTGGTTCCCCCACCTTCACCAAAACAGCCATTCTCCAGACAAACTCTCACCGGAAAGTTCTTTCTCCTCAACACCAACCGCCGATGCCAACCTACGTGGCCGCGAACGAGAGGTGCGGTCGCCTCCGGCGGTCCCCAAACTCCAGCGACCCCACTGACCTAATACGGACTCGGAGACTTGACGGACCCGACCCACCATTGGTCGAAATAGGTGACAAGGAAATGCCGACTAAGCAACCGCGAACGAAGGAAACATGGAATCACAACTAGCATTCCGAAAGCAAAGCAAAAATCGGTGTAAGTGTTCACAAATCTAACCGAGACATTTTCACAAACAGTTGACGTGCGCTAACAAATCCTAAGGTTTCCAGCTCCGCCGGGACTCGAATCCACGCCGGCGACCTTGACGCACAACGTATGGGGAATGTGGAAACAAAATATAAGGACAACAAGGGCTGGAACTCGCGTGAGCCGGACGGCCGCGATCTCCAGCCCGGTGTGCCCAAAACAGAACGCAAGCAGGGCCGAGCGTACTTGTTCGGCTTGAGGACGTCGCCGAGAAGGTCCTCGGACGGGTCTGCGCGAGGCTGAGGCACCCTCTCTTGCTCACTCAGTCGCTTGGACCTTTCACTCTCCGTTTACCATCTCTCTCTCGTTCTCGGTCTCCCCCTTCTGTGTTCCTCTCTCAAACGAACCAGCCCCCTTTATCCCGCTCTCTCTCTCTCCGCTCGGCAAGGACGTCCTCGCTGGCGACCATCCTCCGCCGTCCTTGCCTTGCGAGCCGCTCGACATCCCCTGCCCCCTGTCCTTCCGTCCTTCCCTCCGCTCAATTGCTGCTGTCCTTTTCGCTTTCTGTAGGTCGCGCGGAGCCAGCTCAAGGAAGAAGACAAACTGGGGGAGTAGGCCGGGCCGAAGAGGAGAGGAGGCTGGGCTGGGCCTGGCTGTGCGAGAAGGAGAGGGAGAAAGGAGGGGCAGGTTGGGCCGAAGCCGGATTTGGCCCAAGCCGGCCCCTCAGCACGTTTTTTTTTTTTTAAAAAAAAAAATATGTATTTGAAAAAAAATAAATTAGGTGTCAACAGCTTATTACATGACTCTTACTCTAAGGACTCATAAATATATGTAGCATTGAAAAGAGATAGATTCCCGGGAATTTTCAAAACATTAAACTAGAAATTACGATACGAATAGACTCTTGAAAATGACACTACGATAAGGCTCTTAAATTTGTGCACCAGTCTTGAGAGCTGAATTAACATCGACATTAAATTGACAACTAGGTAGCCAATCCACAATCATCAAAATCGATAACTTTTTCACTGCATCGATAACCTCTCCACATCATCGACGACTTCCACTTATTAAATTATATCCAAAATTTGGTTAAATTATTAGCACTCCCCCTTCAACCAAATTCTCTTATTCTTCTCATATTTTGCTTTAAAACAAGCTTGTCTCAGCCTCTTTCTTTTATCCTCTAGCCGTATATCAAGGAAATTATCCATTAGCTTCTTCTCTAGCTCAAGCAAATTCACCACCTTTATGAGCTGCTCCTCGTTCTGTGAATCTCCTTCTATTTCCTAGACATTCTTAATGAGAGTTTGGAGGCTCATCAACTTCTGGTGGGGCCATTGACGGACATGGATGCCTAACTCTCTACACTATTTCTTCAAGAGCTCATTCCGATGTTGAGCTCCTTTACTACATGAGTTATCGGCATGTAAAAGTACTACAATATTTGCTCCCTCGACAACAATCTGCTATTGTTGTGGCTATCACTCTTATCTATTGGGCGTCTCCTATCGCTACCACCCACTTCATTGTGCCTATTTTCTTGGTCACTGTTATGGAGTAGCAAAACACGTTTCTCGGGCTCATTCTATGCACCCATCTCCCCAAATATCATAGTCCCATTTGCAGAATAATTTTGAATTTTATGACCTTCTTGAATAGCATCATGGGGATTGAGCTGAAAATCAAGAATTTGTGGGCACAAAGGGTAGAGTGGGAAGCTTGTGATTAGAGGAGAAGCTTCACAAAGGCCATATAGACCAAACATAAAATAATAGTTTCAATCTTGTGCTGCATTTCCATTTCCAAGGAAGACAAGATCAGGACATGATATAATAACTTTGCCTTCAACAAAAATTTTGGAATTATCAACGAACGAAACTTCCACCTTGATTGTTTCATCTAACTAGGCAAACATCTCCTTTTGGCCGCATATGTGATTGCTCACACTAATGTCCAAGTGCCACGTCTCTTTTTGTCAACATTTATCTTCTTTAAATGCCAATAAAAAAACTTGCTCCGCATCATTCACTAAATTTGCTTTTTCGTCTGCTCCATTACTTTCTTTATACCAACAGTCAGTAACAAAATGGCCAAGTTTATAGCAATGATAACATCAAATTTTAGAGTTATCATACTATTGGCCTCTCAATTTCTTTCCTCTTTCACAAACATCTCTTTGATTCTTGTATCTACCATCATTTTGAGCAATATCTCCTCTGCTTTGTCCAAGACCTCTACTTTGAAAGCGACCTTGACCACAATCTTGATTAGTCCCTCGAATTTGCACGGATCTCTACTTTTCTCCTCCTCATCTTGAAATCGTTAATTGAGTTTGGAGTACTTCCCCCACAGGCTCATGCTTGTTTCTTTAAAAATTTTCTTCATGGGCTTGCAATGATCCTGGAAGCTCATTGATCATCATGGTATCCGGGTCTTTGGACTCTTTGATTATAACACCAATGTGACTGTAATTCTTGTCTAGGGATTGAATCTTCTAAAAAACTCAAACATTTGGAACATCTTCACCAATTTTTTTTCACCAATTTTTTTTCATCTCGTTGACAATTACAAGACTCTTGTGAAATAATTAGCAATCGATTCAGATTCGTTCAAATGGATTGCCTTGAATTCACCTCTCAAAGTTTGAAGGTGCATCTTCTTAATTTTTTTGTACTTTTTGATGTGTGTGTGAAGGATATCCCATGCCTCCTTAGAAGTAGTAGCGTTTGAAACCTTCTTGAACATAGAATCATCTAAAGCTCGATAGATGATTGACAGAGCATATTGATATGTTGCTTAAACCTTCTCCAAGGTAGTCTTTTGATTTTGACTCAAGGTGGTTTCATCCTTTTGCTTATCATGGTCGGTGTTGACAAGTTCCCATACACCATAGGCACCAAGTAGAGCTTTCATTCTAATAGCCTAGTTACCATAATTTCTTTTGGTAAGATGAGGGTAATGAAGAGGAAGCTAAGTGTTTGTTGAGGCCATGGCCACAAACTGTAAGCTCTAATACCTATTTGATAGGATAATTTGAAGGTGAATTGTCGATTCAGGGTAGATTGTTGTAGATCTAGAATTTATTAATTCACCTTTTTTTACCTTATACAAAATGATAAGAAGACTTACCTTTTTAGAGCCTTGTTACACTTACTCTTAATGACTCATAAATATATCTAGCATTCCAAGGAGAAACAAACAAACTCTTGAAAATGACACTACAATAACAAATTTATACTTATGCATTAGTCTTGAGAGCCAAACTGACATCGAAATTAAATTGACAACTAGGTTGCCGATTGACAATCATTAAAATCGATAACTTGTCCGCTACATTGATAACCTGTCCCCATGACAACTTCAACTTACTAAATTATAGCCAAAATATGGTTTAATTGCTAACAATCAAATGATGAGATGCATGCTTGTGTCATGGTTCTCGAAAAGGCAAAATTGTGTTGCTTTTTTACTAAAGAAGCTGAGATATAGTTACAGGCAGTTGCTATGCATGGTTTTTATGGATGAGATAACAGTTGAAAGACTTTGGAGAAGAAAACACAAATTTTCCCATTATGGGGTGACGGTACTAGTGCAACTATGTTAACCAAAATCATTTTATTCATTTTAGAGCTAAACATGGTCATACATTTTATACACGATCATGTTAACAATTGAGATGTTTGCATTCATTCTGTTGATTCATAGCATAAATTAGTTGATATCTTTACAAAAACAATTAATAAATCATGCTATGAGTTTATTCGAAATGAGTAATAGATATGCTATTCTTTCAACGAAGAATTTTGAAGACATGTTTATGCAAGGAAATCAAGTAGAATCACATCACTCCCTAGTCAACCGACAAAGCTCCTGTTAGGATGTATGTGTGGGTTGTGTAAGAGAAAACTTATATAGGAGAATTGATGTGGTGTGGAGCGGTTAATATATATATCATAGTTCCCCATAACTCAATGCTTTAAGTTTTTGAGTGAAGGTGAGTCCAATTGGATATATTGAGGGGCTTAGACGTGGGCTCCCTCTTGGCGATCTCCTGGGATTAAAGTATCAGAATTCTATTGCATGCTCCCAATAAATGTTATTAAAGCCAATGATTAGTGACCAATGTGGTTTTTGGACAGTAGGCGTTATAATGTAGCAACGCGGGCCCAATGGTAGACTTTGAGATGATGTTGAAGGTGAAAGGGCTAGTCAACACCTAGAGGGGGGTGAATAGGTGTAAATAAAAATTTAACAAGACTTAGTAGAAATAAATTGCCTATATAAGATAACCGACTGTAATTGTATTTCAATTCTGAGCAGTTGAGTATAACTACGAATAAAGTAAGTAGTTCAAGGAAAGAGAATTAAGACACAAGGTTTATAGTGGTTCGGCTTAGATCAAGCCTACGTCCACTCTCCCGTGTTGACAGCCTATTGGCTAGATTTCACTATGAACCAAAAGAGATTTTACAGCAGTGTGATGTAGACTTCTCAAAAGAAAGACTCTACTGGTCTCTCACTATGTTTCACGAGAGTTTCTCTCTTTTGTCTACAACTTGAGTTTGACAGATGAAAGAACAAGGAACTATGGAGATTCAGACTTTGAAATGCTTTTTTTTTCGCACTCTCGAACAACTAGTGAGTCCTCCTTATATACTCCTTCATGCCTTCACAACTGTTGGCACTTTCCAAAGGAATTTGACCAATCTACCTGTTGGACATAATCAATCAAGGTGATCTCAAGTCGTTAGATGAGATATGATAAAAGCTCGTCAATCCTACGTGCCCATACAATCAGGATATTTGGTTTCCATAAGTAGAACCTTCCAAGTTTGCTTGTCTATCAAAAGATCTTCATATCGGAATAAATTCCAATAAGAATAATTAATCAAGTAGATACTATATCCAGCCATAAGGTCTTCCAAAAATCATACGAAACGAATCCTTGAAGATAATCCCGCATCTAGATAAGTCTTCATTCTTCGTCTGGAAACTGTTAGTGTAAGCAGACTTTGAATCTTGAGTCTGGCGACGGTAGAGTCTGGAGTTCTTCATACTGTTATACTTGAGTATGGAAGTCTTCAATCTAGACTATTGGAAACGTTTTGTTAGCTTCAAAACAATAAATGAGTTTTCTCTAACAATTCCCCATTTTTTTTATGGTGACAAAACTTTCCTGCGGATTTGAAAACTTTTGACCTGCAAAACAACACTTAAGTAATACATGATATCTTATAAAAATAAGTTGATTAGGACTTGGATAGCATCGATTCTGCAACCACAGAAAACATATTAATCATGTAAGATAAGATAACTATCCATCCACAATCGGTATCACAAGCTTAGTCATTACAGGTGTCAAAAGATTCAATAACAGTCAAAAGTCCGCAATATCAGTCCAAAGCTAAACCATAAATATCAAAGTAAAAAGTACCCAAAAAGATAAAGATAAGTCAGGTCAAATCAAATTTGCATAACTTCTCCCCCTTTTTGTCAACATCAAAAAGTGGAGAATGATTAAAAAAGAGTTGGGTAAAAATCATGGATGTTTTGGGATTCAAACGAGTTGAAAATCCTCCATTGACTTGACAGTTTCTTCCAGCTTCTTCAAAGTCTCCTGCAGCTGTTGAACATCCTCACCCTTTGTAGTTTCTTGCACTTGAAGTTTCAAGGCTTGTATTTGTTCTTGTAGAGAGGCTGAAGTTGACTGGAAAGTTGTTTGGAGATTCTTAATCTCACACTCCATTCCATATTACTGAGCCTTCACATCCAAAAGGATTTCCAACAGCCTTCGAAAATTTGTTATTGGTTCTGTTGTAGCACTAGGTCCAGCCGAGTCAGTTCCAAGAGTATGAAAATGTGAGGGAATATTAGTAGTTCGATCACCAGGACTGGGAGTAGATGCCTCAATGTTTACTTTAGGGTAGTGAGAGGCATACACATCCTCTGGATTTGCTGCAGATCTACTAACATCACTAGTAAGAGCAAGTGAAGAAAGACCTCTTTGTTGGATAATTTTTCTTAAAGTATTTTGAAGTTGACAAGACATTTTCATCAGTCTAGTCTGAAGACTTACAGACTCTATTGACAAAGTCTGAAGATCAAAGTCTGAAGCTAGCAAGACTCAAGACTCATGTTTCAAAGTCTACTCACATGGACAGTTTCCAGACTGACGTTTATTCTGATCTTTATTCTAACGACTAGAGAATATCTTTCTACTGGATTCAGCACTAAAAGATCTTAATTTCGTATTCGAATATGTATAGATTCTTTAAAGATTTCGCGACTTATATTTGGAAGGATCTACTTATGGAAACCAAGATCCTGATTGTATGGGTGAGCAGGATTGATGGGCTATCAACACTTACCTTAAAGAGCTCGAGATCTCTCTAATTGATTCTGTCCAACGGGTTGATTGTAAGAACTTCTTTGGAAGGTGCCAACGGTATGGAAGGCATGAAGAAGTATATAAGAGAGATGCTCTAGTTGTTGAAGGGTGCGGATAGAAGAATTCCAAAGTCTGAATCTCCTTTTTCTATTTTGCGATATCATTCTTCGAGCGTCATATGTAATCAAAAGAGAGATCATATTGTAGTGAGACCTTGAGGAAGTGTAGTAGAGTTTTCTACACTGTGGACTCAAGAGTGTGAGACTCGTAATCACTCTTTTTGATTCTTAGTGAAATCCAGCCGTAAGGGCTGTCCGTGCGGGAGAGTGGACGTAGGCTTGGTCTAAGCCGAACCACTATAAATCTGAGTCTTGATTCTCTATCCCTAATCCTTTTATCTTTAACTCGCTTTCATTTGCTGCAATTGTTGGTTTTAATTCATTAACCTCTCATTCGGATTAAATTATTAAAATTGCTTTAAACACCTATTCACCCCCCTCTAGGTGCTAATTCTAGTCCTAACACTCTTTTGTCAATAGCTCCCTCTGTTTGTATGCCTTCAAGTGGAGAAATAAATTCTTCTTCATATTCTTGCTCTACTACAGCATTTGAATGATGTTTTTCTTTTCCTTTTCCAGCAGTTCCACTCCTTGTCTTCTCTAGGTCACTTAACAAGGATACAGCCAATGTAGGCTCAAATGAGTCATATGACCCTCTTCTTCCTCTTCTTCTCTTCCTCTTCCTCTTTCTTCATCTCTCTTCTCCGTCTCTTCTCTTTCTCTTGTCTCTCTGTCTTTTGGCTTTTGAAAGCTAACAAAGCTCCGTAAATTTCTTAAAGTGAAGGCAGAGAGAGTAATATCATCCTCATCTTCTTCGTCCTGCAAGATGAGTGTTCTCCTCTTCTTGATAGGTTCGCTCATTAGTTCCTTCCCTTTTCTCTTCTAGGTTGTAGAGCCTTGTGTTGCCTTGACAAGGGACTTCTCCAGCATGCGCTCCAAAACCTTGTTGAGCTCCTTCAGACGCATCTTTGTGACAATATTCAGTCCAATCACCATTGGAGTAAGGCTTTTAACACACAGAAAGGCGGGAATATGAATTTTGAAGTGTCTGAAGAATCGTGTGATAAGAGCAGAGTAAGGGAGTTGTCCCTTGTCCTTCACCATTGTCCTGTACATGTGCATGAGGATAGTGTGAGGCAGTAAGAACTTATAACCAATGTTGATAGCGTACATCAACTTCGCTTCCAAGTGAGAGACATCAGTCTTTGATGTTGATTTGGGCCTGATGCAGTTGATCACGATCTTGTGAAGCAAGATATTGGAGTCATTCATCCTATTGTAGGAAATCTTGCCCTCAACAAATCTATCCCGAACAAGTTCCAGAGTGGCGTGAGCAACATACACACTAATTGGTTGGAAACTCCCTTTTTTCCACCCCAATCAAATCAACCAATGTGTTTACATCGACCACAAATTCCTTGTCCTTAACCGTAAAAGAAAATCTATTCGCATCCAAAAATGAGAGATTTGAATAGAAGTAAGCTGTGAGTTCTGGATAGGCGATAGTCATCTCAAAGCAAAAACGTTCGAGTTGAAGGAGTGCAAACTTCTTCCTCAGATTGATTTTCACAGAATCAAGAAAATGGAAATCCACACTTCTAGGGTTCTTCACCCCTCGCTTTAGCAGTTTTGAATAAGTTCTTTTGTGGTCCTTAGAATGAAAAAGGTCCATCCTTTCACCACGAACATTTGCAGCAATGCCCATCCTAGGCTGAAAATGCATATACATACTCTCATCATCATCCTTCCCTTCAGGTTGATTGAAAGCATCGAAACACAGATCACTTGAAAAATTCGCAAAAGTCATTGCTGCCAAACTTTTAGGCGCAATGCCTAACCTCTCCATTGCATTTAAGAATAAAATTTCGTTCTTATAATCATTTGTTTTCAGAAACTCATCGCAGAACCACCCTCCTTTAAGTTAGAGTAGAGTTTAAAGAGAAATTGGGGTTTTTGCGCTTTTACTAGCTCAACTTCTTCAATGATCTCTTCATCTAGTTGTTGCTAAGGAGGATCTTGTGTCCTATGTTGAGAAGACTGACGCGGTTGAGAATATTGTTGTTGACTTTGCTGCTGCTGTTGAGGAGAATCTTCTTCCTCGATCAGATCGAAGTGCGTAGGACCCTCACGCATATGCTGTGGTCCCTTGCTTGCGATTCTAGAAGACTTCATTTGGGAAGACATTGTCACTTTCTTGGGGAAATTCTCGAACTCACTCGTGAAAAAGGTGAAATCTTTTTGGATTAAACTAGAGAGAAAGCGAGAGCAAGTGGGATTTTTGTATTTTAGGGTTTGAGAGTGGAGAAGATGAAAATCAACAGTATATATAGAAAATGAAACAGGGTATATGAAACGTCACAAAGGAAACAGTAAAAACTGTTTTTTTTTAAATGAAAAACTGTCATAATTTCAAAACATGAAAAAGAAAAATTCTAAAAATAAAATAAGCAAGTAACGATTCAAAAAATTAACATACCTTTTCAAAAATTCATCCAAAAATAAAGTCACGTGCATTTAGAAAGAGTTAACTTACAGTTGTAACTTTTGGTCATTCTGAGTCTGAATACCTTCAGACTTTACCAGGTAAAAGATAAAATGTTCAGTCTAGCGCGAATAGACTCAAATAAGCTTTTCTCCAGTGGCTTTGTAAATATGTCTGCTAGCTGATTCTTTGAGTCAATGAACTGAATCATAACTTCTCCATTCTGAACATCATCTCTAATAAAGTGATGTCGAATCTCTATATGCTTTGCCCTTGAATGAAGAATTGGATTCTTTGTGAGATTAATAGCACTGGTGTTGTCACATTTGATCTTGGTGCATGATTCTTCAATACCATAGTCTCTTAGCTGTTGCCATATCCACAATATTTGAGAGCAGCAACTTCCAAGAGCTGCATATTCTGCTTCAGCTGTTGAAAGAGTTACGGTACTTTGTTTTCTTGAAAACCAATATACCATCTTGTTGCCAAGCAATTGACATGTATTAGAAGTACTCTTTCTATCAACTTTGCATCCTGCTAAATCTGCGTATGAATATCCAAGGAGAATAAAGTCTCCATCTTGGGGATACCACAAACCTAGCTTTGGAGTAGTTGCAACGTATTTGATGATACGCTTTGCAGCACTTAAGTGAGATTCTTTGGGATCTGATTGGAATCTAGTACAAAGACAAACACTAAACAAAATATCAGGTCTAGATGCAGTAAGGTAAAGAAGCGAACCAATAATACTCTTGTAAAGCTTTTAATCTATACTCTTTGTCCCTTCATCTTTATCCAGCTTTGAAGAACTTGACATTGGTGTCTCTGTCTTTTTGCAATTCTCCAATCCAAACTTCTTAATGAGATCTTTCGCATACTTCTCTTTGTGACTAGAAATACCTTTCTTCAATTGGTTAACTTGTAACCCTAGAAAGAAAGTTAACTCACCCATCGTACTCATCTCGAATTCATCCTACATTGTGACGCCCAAAAATTTCATTAGTTAGATTAAGTATATTTTAGTAAAAAAAAAAAAAAAAATTGGTACAAACCTACTTCGTACTTGAGAGAGTGAAAAAGGGAGTGGGATTAGTTTATTGAGAAAATTTTCTTCTTCCCCCACGTAGATAGCCAGGTGGGCTTGAGAAGGTAGGGGGGAGACAACACTTGTAAAGTCTATTTAGTTTCTCTTTATTTATTTTTTATTTTTTTTATTTATCTTTTTCCTTCTTGAAACCTTCGACACGTTTTTCCCTTACGAGCGTCTTCTCTTCTTCTTCCCTACCGAAAGACCCATTTCTTTTCTCTCCTGGTTCTTGCTTCGTTCCACCCAAAAGCCCAACCTCATCTCGGCCTCTCACGACCGGTGCCTCCATCCAGCAGCAAAGTCGTTTGTTCGGAGTTCTACCGACGGTCGTGGAACTCTAGTTCGCTTGGCACCTTCTCCCTTCCCCACCGGTGAAAGATCCAGGCAAGTGGGGCTGCTATTAAGGTCTTGAGTTCATGGATTAGCTTCGCCTAGCCGTGCATGTCGTTTTCGGACTTGGTATTGTGATTTAGGTGCAGAAGTTGGGCACTAAAGCTCTGTCCAGAGCTTGGTTGGGAACGTATGGGTTCGCTACTGTCCGGATGCTGAGTGTAGAGCTGTCCTCGGGGTCTAAGGTGTTCGGATGAACTCCTCGTAGCTCTACATGTGCGATTTATGGACTGTGGTTGCTGTTTGAGTCCAAAAATTGGGTACCGGAATGCACGTTTTTGGACTGGGTAGGCCTTCGATGTGACCACTTAACTTCAGTGCGTCGAGGGTGTCGAGAATCGCTTAGTCGACCGCTCAAAGGCTCCCGTTGATTAATTGGTTCCGTTAGATTTAATCTAGGTTTGTAGATTGCGAGTGTTTTGAGTTTTGTCTGCTGTTTTCCAGAATTGAGAACTCTTGACCCCTCTGGTTTGTCAATTTTGTGTGGCTCGTTATGTTGAGATTTGAGCAAAACTTCTTTCTTGAAAGTTGTGCAAGATACCTTGAACTATGACATATATTTTTTTGGGGATTTTTCCGAGGTTAAATAGTTAGCTTATGGACATAAGTTTCTATTGGGTGTATGCTGTGCAGAACTACAGTACGTGTGACCCTGTGACCTTGCGAATTTTCTATAGAAGTTCCTAGCTTGATTCTAGTTATGATTCCTTCATGAAAGTGGTAGCAGACATCTTCATGCATGACATATTAAAATTTCGTAGAAATTGGTGAAGTTTTAGGTACTGGAACATACTCTTATTTGTGCACGCTGATGCTGGAAAACAGTTCAGTTTGTGAGTCTTAGTTGTGTGATTTGCTGCTCCCTGTACAGAACTAATTAGGTTCAGCATCCTACGTGAAAAATGTTTGTTAATGTCTTATTTATAATATAATCAAAATTTTAGGATTTTCCAAGCCCATTTCACACGGTTTTCAAATTAATTCCTAAAACTATGCATTCTGGTTGAGTTTGCCCTTATTCTGAGTTGTTGGAATTCATGAGGAAGGTGATCGAATCCCAGGTTATGGTCTTCTGATGGTTTTGTGTATGACATATTTTCTAATGTTGTGGTTATGATTTCAATAAAACACTAGTTACGTAAGAATTTAATGTGGTTGTTCATATACTGAAACTGTTGGTGCTGCAACAAGGTGGATTTATGAATCTGTGGTTGGCTAAAAAGCCAATGTGAGACCTCGGGTGTCGGGATGCCTGGAGAGGGATGAAAGGAAGTAAACGGTATTCTCTCCAGAGGTCTGAGAGGGGTTGAACAGCTTCTCAGGGGACCTCGTGATGCCAGGTTGGGTGCGAGGGGTTCAGGGCGGAGTGTCGTCTCCCCATGGGATTTGTTGCAGCTAGATGTTTGTAGTTTAATAATTTGATAGTTGTTTATCTATTTGATGTGCTATGGTTCAAACCCAAGTTGGATTAACCGCTCCCTTGCTGAGTTTTTATCTTAAAAACTCACACTTGTTTATTATGTTATTTTCTTCAGATTGAAAGATGTCGTTTGCACCGCCTACACCGCCTCTTGCTTCGACCACTATCTTGTACGGCTCCCCCGCTGACTTTGTATGGCGCCAAGAGGAGTTCACCGACCGACATTTTCCTGGTATCACTTTCGTCAAACACATATCGTGTTTGACGGTTGATACGGGGGCATCTACGGGGCCGGCGTACATGGCCTTCGTCGCCCTCTATGTTAGAATGGAGGGTCGGTTGGTGGGGCCTTTGACGCTATATGACGACGGACCTGGCTTAGGTGGGAGCCCTGCGGTGTAGGAGGCGGCTAGGAGCACTCGACATGTGGGGGATATTTTGTTTCCTTTTGCTGTTTAACATGTATATACCAGTTGAAAGGCGGGATGTTTTAATGTTAGTGCCTACTAGTGTTTTTTGTAGGAATCCCCCTTCCTAACCTCATCTCCCTACATGTAATGGACAAAGCTTAATGATAAATAAAGGCGAGTGCAGTTCAGTTTATTCTGTTTTAGCTTGGAGTGAAGTTTAATTTGTATTCTGAAATCTATCTATCCTTTTTTTTTTTAAAAGAAAATTTTTCGGAAGATGGGTTTGAGTTCCTGGGTGCCACATACATGCTTCTAGAAAAATTATTGTATAGATTTTCATTAGTTGATCCAAAGATAATATCATCAACATAAATTTGAACAAGTAGAAAATATTTACCTTCATTTTTAATGAACAAAGTAGTATCTACATTTCTTTTAACAAAACCATTTTGGATTAAAAGATTACTTAACCTTTCATAGCAGGTTCGAGGTGCTTGCTTCAATCCATATAAAGCCTTTTTCAGTCTGTAGATTGAGTCTGGCTTTCTTGAATTTTCAAAACCAGGTGGTTGTTCCACATAGACTTCTTTTTGAATGAATCCATTTAGGAATGCACTTTTTACATCCATTTGGAATAACCTGAAATTTCTAAAGTAAGCAAAAACAAGTAATAATCTAATTGCTTCTAACCTCGCCACTAGTGCATAGGTCTCATCATAGTCTATTCCTTATTCTTGCGTATATCATTTGGCCACGAGTCTTGCTTTGTTTCTAACAACTTTTCCCTTCCCGTTCATCTTGTTCCTGAAAACCCATTTAGTTCCAATAATGGACTTACTTTTAGGTTTAAAAATGAGTTCCCAAACATCGTTAATGCTGAACTATCTGAGTTCTTCTTGCATGACTTCAATTCAGCTTTCATCAGCCAAGGCTTCTTCTATACTTTTAGGTTCAATCTTAGAAATGAGTGCTAAAGCACTAAACTCTTCTTTCCTTTTGGATCTAGTGCTAATTACTTCATCAATGTTGCCAATAATGAGTTCTTTTGGATGACTTGACTTGTGCTTCCAGTTGTTGGTTGATTTATGAGTCTCTTGAACCTCTACTTCAGTTGAGATTTCTGGTTTTCTTGTTGTTGAACTTCAAAAGTATGAACCGCTTCGGGGGAAGTAGACTTTATAAAGTTTAGAGCAAGTTTAGACTCTTCATGTTGAATCTGGTCCACTTGATTTTGCATAGAGTCTTGAAACTTGACGTTCATAGATTCTTCCACAGACTGATTCTTTTTGTTGAATACTCTGTAGGTTTTGCTTGAGGTTAAGTAGTCAACAAAAATTCCTTCATATGATTTTTCTTTGAACTTACCAATTCGAACATTTGCATTTTTCAAAACAGAACACTTACAACCAAACACATGAAAAAAAGAAACATTTGGCTTCTTCCTTTTAAATATTTTATAAGGAGTTTTCTCTATAATAGGCCTTAAGAATACTTTGTTAATGATATAGCAAGATGTAGAAACCGTTTCGGCCAAAAAATGAGAGGTAATATTACTCTCAATTAAGAAGGTTCTCGCCATCTCCTACAAGGAACTATTCTTTCTTTCCACAACTCCATTTTGTTCTGGAGTGTATGGAGAAGAGAAAACATGCTGCAAACCAAATTTATCACAAAAAAATTGCAAAGTCTTAATTTTCAAACTCACTTCCATGATCTGTTCGTATGCTTGATATAACATATCATTTTTCATTCTGAACCTTCTTGGCAAATTTAGAAAAGTAAAAGAATGCTTTAGACTTACTTGTCAAGAAAGATATATAAGTAAAGCGAGAGTAATCATCCACGATTACTAGATAAAATCTCTTTCCACCAATGCTTTGAGTTCTGGTTGGTCCAAAGATGTCAATATGCAGAAGCTACAAAACTTGATTAGTAGAAATTTGATTTATAGGTTTAAAAGAACTTCTGACCTGTTTTCCCAAAACACATGGCGTGCATAATTTAGACTTTTGATAAGCCAAATTAGGAAGTCCACGAACAAGCTTCTTAGAAGAAATCTTAGCAATCTGCTTCATGTTAACATGACCAAGCTTTTGATACTAGAGATTTGCTTAATCTTGAATGGAAATTAGACATTGAGAACTTTCTGGTTTTATATCTAGAATGTAAATATTCCCATGTCTTTGTCCAATAAATGACTGAGAGAAATCTTTACTAGTTTCCGAACAAATGCCTTCTTGAAAATTGATTTTGAATCCAGTATCGCACAGTTGACTTATACCGAGTAAATTGTAATTCAAGCCTTCCACCAAGGAAACATTATTAATTGTGAGACTTCTAATCTTCACATTTCCGTAACTAACAATTCTTCATTTGCTATTTCCTATAAAGGAAACTTTTCCACCATTTACTTGAACAAACTTTATAAAACAACTTGAATCTCCTGTCATGTGTCTTGAACAACCACTATCTAAATACCATTTGATCTTCTTCTTGATAATAACCTTTAATTATAAAAAGAACTCAAGCTTTCTTTAGTATCCACATTTTCTTGGGTACAAGGGAGTTAGAACAATAAACAGTCTTTACCCAATCCCTTTTAACAGGTCTCCAAACTTTGGGACATTCCATCTCGAAATGTTCTAAGTTGTTACACTTTAAACATTTGAGAGTACTTCGGCCAACAAGTTTTACAAAAGCTTTTTGAAAATGAATTCTATAAAATATTTTTATAGGTCTTTGTTTGATTCTTTCTTTTACCTTGGGAAAATCAATTAAAGGAACAATTTCAGGTGTCATACCCGAACCAGATTTGTTAAAATAAGGTCTTTGTACTAAAAGAATCCTCTCCAATTTTTCAGATTCTTTTGAAAACCTTTTTGTGATATTTGAAATGTCTTCTTTCAAAAAAGTATTTTCTTTTGAAAGAGAATCTGCATTATCCTTTAAATCAACAAAGCTTTTGTCTAGATTTTCAAATTTTTCTTTTCAAGAAATTTTCTGTTGCTTCAGTTTAGAATTCTCTCTTTTAAGCTCGGAAATCCTTTTAAGAGATGTTTTGAGACAAAGACAAAGTTCATCTATATATTTTGAGACTTTAATATGAATTTTTCAATTACTAACCTCGACTTCCCTGTCTGAGTCTAAGTCTGTTTCAGAGTCTGAGTTTGATTTAAATTTGCCATTAAACATATGTTGGCATATTCTTCATCACTTTTTTCGCATTCTGTATCACTCCATATCTCTGCTTTGAGAGTTTTTTTGTATTTCTTTGTTTTTTCTTTCTTTTTCTTCAATAGAGGGCAATTGGGTCTGATGTGCCCCTTTTTCTTGCATTCAAAGCAAATCACATCTTTGTTGTTTTCATAGTCCTCAATTAGATTCTTTTGAAATCGTTGAGTCCTTTGCTTCTTCCAGTTGAATCTTTTTCCCATCCTATTCAGCTTTCTAAACTTCCTTATCATGAGAGCTAGTTCTTCATCATTCATGTCATCTTTAGAATCCGTATCACCAGAATCAACGTTAAACTTTAAAGCAATTGACTTCTTACCTTTAGGATCTTCTTCTTCATTGATTTGTTCCACTTCATATGATTGAAGTGTGCCAACAAGTTCATCTACTGAAAAAGGTGCGATTCTCTAGGTTTCTCTAATTGAAGTCTTCATGTGATTCTATTCTTTGGAGAGTCCACACAGCAATTTATTGACCTTCATTGGTCTTGAGATTGGCTATCCTTGGTATGCCAAGCTATTTACGATTTCTGTGAAGCGACTGAACATATTAGTGATGGATTCTCCTGGCTTCATCTTGAAGGTTTCATACTGTCCGAGTAAAATATTGATTTTTGTTTCTTTGACTCGATCAGTTCCTTTATAAGTGACATACAATCTATCCCAAACTTCTTTTATTGTTTCACAAGATGAAATTATATTATACTCAACAGGAGATAAAGCACAGTATAAAGAGTAGATAGATTTAGCATCAAGAGCTTGTCTCTTGGTTATTTCAGCTTGTGTCATCTCGTCAGCATCTGCAACTTCCTTTCCTCTTTCTGAGGTTGATGTAGCTTTAGGAATAATTCCTTTTTCTACTACATCCCATTCCAGGGGATCCTTCAATTTTAGGAACGCCTTCATCTTGTTTTTCCACACATTGTACTCCTTCCCATCAAAGTATGGAGGTCTGGTGTTGCTTTGGCCTTCAACCAAACCTGGAGCCAAAATACTAGTCATAGATCTTTAGCTTAAGAAGTAAAAACACTTCAATAAATAAGCACACAAGCTCTGATACTAATTGAAATGGCTAGTGCAAACACCTAGAGGGGGGTGAATAGGTGTAAATAAAAATTTAACAAGACTTAGTAGAAATAAATTGCCTATATAAGATAACCGACCGTAATTGTATTTCAATTCTGAGCAATTGAGTATAACTATGAATAAAGTAAGTAGTTCAAGGAAAGACAATTAAGACATAAGGTTTATAGTGGTTCGGCTTAGATCAAGCCTACATTCACTCTCCCGTGTTGACAGCCTATTGGCTGGATTTCATTATGAATCAAAAGAGATTTTACAATAGTGTGATCTAGATTTCTCAAAAGAAAGACTCTATTGGTCTCTCACTATGTCTCACAAGAGTTTCTCTCTTTTGTCTACAACTTGAGTTTGATAGATGAAAGAACAAGGAACTATGGAGATTTAGACTTCGAAATTCTTCTTTTTCGCACTCTCAATTTACTAGCGAGTCCTCCTTCATGCCTTCACAACCGTTGACACTTTCCAAAGGAATTCGACCAATCTACCCATTGGACATAATCAATCAAGGTGATCTTTAGTCATTAGATGAGATATGATAAAAGCCCGTCAATCTTGCTCGCCCATACAATCAGGATCTTTGGTTTCCATAAGTAGAACCTTCCAAGTTTGCTTGTCTATCAAAAGATCTTCATATCGGAATAAATTCCAATAAGAATAATCAATCAAGTAGATACTATATCCATCCATAAGGTCTTCCAAAAACCATACGAAACGAATCCTTGATAATCCCGCATCTGGATAAGTCTTCGTTCTTCGTCTGGAAACTGTTAGTGTGAGCAGACTTTGAATCTTGAGTCTGGCAATGGTAGAGTCTGGGGTTCTTTAGACGATTATACTCGAGTCTGGAAGTCTTCAGTCTAGACTATTGGAAACGTTTTGTCAGTTTCAAAACAATAAATGAATTTTCTCCAACATAAGGTTAATGGAGATTCAAGATGAGATATCTTGATGTAGAAGATCCCTAGGTTAAGGGGTAGCGGACCTAAGGAGATTGTTATGATGCACATATGATAATGTTAGAGAAATCCCATATTAGAGATTAGTGTGGTGCGGAACAATTAATACATATCATAGTTGGTCCATAACTTAATGGCTTAAGCTTTTGAGTTAAGGTGAGTTCAATTGCATATGTTGGCAAACTCGGACTTGAGCTCCCTTGTGACAATCTCCTCGGATGGAGTTATCAGACTTTTACTATGTGCTCCCAACAACTCTAAGAAAAGTAAACTTCACAACTAGAGAAGATAGCTCCGAGATAGTGAGTCATGAAATTCCTCTTAAGAAGAAATATATAAAGTAGCCGTAAGGTTTTAAAGCTGAAGGCAATGAGCATCATGTATGCAGGTTAAGAAAAAGCTTATACGGCCTTAAGCAAGTGCCAAGGCAATGGTACATAAAGTTTCAATCATTCATGAAAAATCAATGATATAATAAAACAAACTCTAATTCTTGCATTTTTATGAAAAAATTCTTAGTAATAATTTTATATATGTCTACTATATGTGGATGACATGTTAATAGTTGATCATAATGCTCAGAAAATTAAAATCTTGAAAAATGAGTCGAATAAAGCTTTTGCAATGAAAGATTTAGGGCATGACAATTACTCCTGACACGAAAGAATATGAAACTTTGGCTATCTCGAGATTAGTACATTGAAAAAGTGCTAGAGAGATTCAACATGAGTAAATGCAAACTAGTTGTATTTCATTTGCTAGCCACTTCAAGTTTGAGTAGTAAAGAATTTCCTTTAAGTGAGAAGAGATTGAAGAGATGATGAAAATTCATTCTACGTCAGTTTGGGTAGTTTGATGTATCACATGATCGATACAAGATTATATATTGCACATGCATTTGGTGTTGTGAGCAGATTTCTTTCAAATCCAAGTACAAAGTACTAGGCCGCTGCAATGGATTTTAAGGTATTTTAAAGCCACTTTTAGGTTATACTTGTGTTTCAAAACGGATAGCCTTAGTTGAGGGGTTGGCCAGATGCAAATTATGCTGATGACAATGACTTTAGAAAGTCCACATGGGAGCAATATCGTGACAATCGAGATAAAAAAAAAAAAAAATGTGTTGATTTGTCTACCAGTGAAGTAGAGTACGTTGCTGTTACCAAAGGAGGTAAGGAGCTCTTGTGGATGTAGAAATTCCTACAAGAGTTGGGTTTGAAGCAAAAAAAAAATTGTTTTGTATTGTGATAGCATGAATGCTATCTATCTTAGCCAAAATCTGGTGTTGCATTCAAGATCAAAGTATTCCTATATGAAATATTATTGGATCTGAGAGAAATTGGAAGAAAAGCTTTTCCTACTCAACAAAATACATATCGATGACAATGGATCCGATATGATAACTAAAACATTCCCTATGATAAACTTCATTTTTGTAGAGATAAAGTGGGCATGGTGGAGCTTACCTCGTGAGGAGGAGGAGAAGACTTGGGCTTGGTCGGCCTCTTATGGGTCTCAGCTCATCATTTTAAATTAAAAAAAGAAAAAAAGAAAAAGATAGGGCTGAATGTTCTTGATTTAAAAAGAGAGAAAGAGCAATTTGTTGTAGCATAGAAAAAGAGGCAAAGATGTTACTTTGAAGAGGAGAAGGGTCAGTCTAGATTTGACAATGAAACTTAGTCGAAATTTGCCGAAATTTCGGTTTGCTGCTCATGAGTCCAAAATTTATAAATTAACTGATTTTGTTTGTTGAAATTCTTCTCCAAATTGTCTATCAATTTCTCTAGCAGAGGTTAAATCTTTCTTGCTTCTTTGTGTTAATCCACCTTTATTGCTATTTTGCTAATATGAAGAGCTTCTAGCTGTGTGACCAGAGATGAACTATTGTGTATTTCGCTATTCTCAATGATTGGTGGAAGTTTTTTGAGCAGCTCCAGAATTTTTCTCGTGTTGGATTTTTCACGTAAAATATGTGAGTGTTGTTTCTATCTTACTTTATATTTTTGCTCTATATCTACTACTTCGGGGTTGATGTTGCTAGAACGTTGTGACTAGTTGCTATTGGAGTTCTGGAAAAGATATTGATCCTGAACAAGTATAAACAGAACATTCTTGTCGTTTCTCCTCAATAGTCTAGGTGTGAAAGCCTTCACGTAAATTTGCCTTATCCTTGTCATGGATCCTCCATTATTGTCGCCATCGCCTTAGCAGCATTTCGAGTTCTTCCATTGAATCCAAGCTCGATGTTCTCCTCTTGGACAAAGCCGATGGTTTTGTTTCGACGAAGAATTGCTGTTGCCCAACCGTCGATTGCAAAACTGGCCGAGACAGCAGGCAATGGCGAACACAGCTAGGACGATCGTGGGAACTGTGAACACTATCCCGAGAGGGTATCGGCTTCAAAATATGTGAAGCAGCAAATCGACAATGTAATCAATGTGCATACCTCTAGTTGGGAAACATAAAAGCAAGAAGAAACCATCCAAAGACAAAATAGCCAAAAAAGCCGAACCAAACTAAGAAAGGTTTGAAAAATAAATTTGGGGTAAAGATGCCACACTATATAAGTTTGGGATAAGTGTGTTATATTAGTTTAGTTTTGAGTTTTTTTTTTTTTGGTGTCCAGTTTAGTTTTGAGTTTTTTGTTTCACAAAAAGGAAGAAGTTTAGAATAAATATGTTATTGGTGACTTTTACCCAATATAAATTATCCAACATAAGTTCCCGGGGATGAAATAGCCAATTCTGGGGGAATTTTTTTTTTCGTGGGGCTTTTACCACCCAATCTGCTAGCTTGTTTATCAGACGCGCAAAACTGGGATGAGAGAGCTTCATTTTGCAATCCGTGGTCCACGCCCAGTCAGTAATAATTAATACCCGAAGACTAGACGTTGACTCTCTGTTTTTGGGCTTTCTTTTTCAAAATTAGTAGAGCCAGATTGGTATAAACGTAGTTATGGTGTGTTATAAAATGAGGTGGCTTTTATGTTTTTGAAATGCATATTTTATAAATTGTAGTAGCTTTGTAATTCCTATAAAGTTATTATAAGCTGCTGAAATTTTAAAGTAGTCATAGCTGTAGCTGTGAGGTGTTGACCAAAAAATTTACGAAAGTCGCAATGCTCCTTTCAACAGCTGAAATTACTATAGGAAAGTTATTCGCAAGGATAATAGGCATATGCATTTTGGATTGTAACAAGGAGTTTCTAAAGATTCTTCGAAAGCATATCCCTAATCCTTGATGGGGTTAGAGAGAAAAGTGAGTAAATCTCGCCATTAATAGCAAACCATTTTAAATTTTGTGTGTTACAATATTTTAAATAAAAATAATGAAAAAATAATAATTTCAATAAATTGCAATACAGAGTTTCATCCTTCGAAACCATACAAGTGCCCAAAAATGAATTGACATTTATAATAGTATCTTTTTCTTTGTTGATTTAGGTCCAACTTGTCTTTTTCTAGAAAATAAAATTTTCTTTTTCAGGATTTGTATATTAATTGGTGAAAATATCAATCTAATGCATATTAAATATCAAAGTGTCACTTCAATTGGAAAATTGGCAACGCAGCAAGCTAGTTGGGCCTAGAGTTACATCAGGAAAGGATATTGATGAGCTTTTGTCTATTAACAAAAAGGCCACCAACTAATATGTAAAAATATCAAAAAAAAAAAAAAATTAATACGGAAGGAAAAGTGCGATTTGAATAATTTTTAATAAGAATCCAAAATACAATTTGACGTGCAAAAGTATAATAATTATAGAACCGATAAGATATATTACAGAATAAGATGACGTTTATATCAATCTTTTCAAGTTATCAAAATAGCTATTATTCAGTATTCAAATCGCTATTATTTGTCTTATAATAAATATCGATAGCGTCGGAACCTTCTGTCATTTCAAAAGGTTGTACATCACTCTTTTGGAGAGCATGATGTGGATAGATGTCCATTGATATTGAATTATTATAGTTGTATTTTTATTTTTAAGGTCATAGTGTTATAATAGAGAAGAAATTATGCTAGGATAAGATGATTATGATTTATTAAGTCTATTTAAACTATGTTTGTTTTGTAAAAAATAAATGATTTGTACAACATTTTTCCTTAAGAAGAATAATTGTATCGCTCTAATAAAAAAAATTAAGCTTTGGGGATAGTAAGCTTCTCTATCTGGTTCAAGTTTCTCACTTGGCCATAGTTCAAGTCGAGTGCGCCAAATCTTATTTAATATCACTTGAAGTACAAAAAAATTTACTATAATCAATATTCAAAACGAATCGATTTGCATTTTTTGTTTCTCCTTTTAAAACCATAACTCCATGGTTGCATAAACTTTCACTTTACCTTTTTATTTTGCTAAAATTTCATAACCCTATTGAGACCGTACTTACATTGATAACAAAAGTGTAAGGAAACAAATTCCTAAAAAATCGATCCAATACTCAAACGATCGAATACCGAAAATGAACACGGAAACGTGCCTTGTAACATGTAACACCGATTGAAGGCATATCACGAGTCGAACATACCTTGATTGCCATAGATTATGTACCGTCGCAGTTTTGAGGAATTCTTTGAAGCCTAGAGTCCATTCGTCGAGAGAGCGTGTACTACTTTAAAGGAGGGAAAACAGATAAATGTATTTCTCCTTCTCAAAACATAACTATTCTAATATCCCCTTTTTATTTTTTATTTTATATATTACATTAACTGTACTCTTTCACTCATGGGCTGGATTTTGGCCCAACATGAGCAGATGGGCTTAAGTTAGCCCATAAAATATAAAAACCCATCAAAAAATAAGAACAGAACCAAAATAGTGCCTCGGTGAAGTCGATACAATGATATAAAAGAGTCTATATAAAAATATTAACATATGTAAATTTAGAAAGTCATGGTAAAGTTGCCAAAAAAAAATTTCAAACAAGGTAAATGAAAAGAATTTGAAATGAAAAAAGATTGAAAAATACAGGTACGTATCAATATTTATGTACTTGATACAAAAATTTAACGAACAAGAGAAAGTAAAAAGGAAATATCCAAGTAAAAAGTCAGATTAAAAGCAAATCGAAAATAAATTGTAAATAAAAATGAAAATGAAAATGAAAAACACGTCTTATAGTCTGTCTTTTTCACAATATCCGTGCAAAGAGTGAGTTTTCCTGGTTTGCTTTACAAGGACGACCTGCCCTGGATTAGGAGAAAATATTTATTGGTTTGGTATCGCCATGTCAACATCTCACGTGGCATATATTTTTTCACTCGCATCCAATGATATCTTGACATGTGTTCATGTATCCACGTCAGCGATTGACGTGGACTTCTCTCTCCTTTACCTCTGGTCTCTTCCACCTCCATCCATAGCCGCCAACCTCCACTCCTCCTCGGCCGTTGCCACCAGGCCAACCACCATTGCATTCGAGCCGAACCTATTTTCTCTGTCTCGTCGTTCTCCAGATCTCAAATTTGGTCTTCATCTTGTCGTTCTCCAGATCTCAAATTTGGCCCGTCCAAGGCCGAAATCGTTAGCACTGGTCCATCCATGGTCAAACACGTTCAGGCGTCCATGGCTGTCGGGATATGTAAGCTCCGTCCATCGCCCGACGGCCATGGATGCTTACTTCCTCTGCTTTTCTTCTTGATATGTGAGCTCCATACATGGCAGCCATGGACGAGCAGACATGGCCAAATCTGAAGGCGGCTTTAGATCTGGGAGCCATGCCTTTAGTGCCACCACATCCATTGTTGAAGAAAGCACGACTTCAGTTCAGATCTGAAGCAGAGGGAGCAGAAGCCATTCTTTCTTCTCGAGGATGAACCAATCAGTCCAGATTTGAAGCCCCACTGACAACCGAGTGCAGTTCATGGTTGTCTGGACCTCCAGCTTGCCATCGAGGTTCACGGCCGTGGACAAGCCTTGTGAGCCATGGACGAGCTAGGCTTGCAGATCTGGAGGCATGACTCCAGTGCATATCTGAACGGGCAAGGACTGAGCCAACTGCAAGCATGACGAAGGGATAGCTTGGGTCGATTGCATGTGACGTCGGAAGCAGTGGGGATGCTAGCTGAACAGGGCGGTGCTCTGTGATGGAGGGGGAAGCGCCGGCGGCCATGGAGGACAACTAGATCGGCAAAGAAAGGAGGAAGTAAAGAAAAAACAATTTTTCATTTTTTTAATTCCACCTCAGCTGACACTTGTCGATTTATTATTGGACATAAGTAAAAAAACGCACGCCACGTCAACAATTGACGTGGCAGTTGGCAACCACTGAATATTATGGATTAGGTATTGTCGGCGATGTATAATGCCCAAAGACTTGACGTTGACTCCCTGTTCTTGGTCTTTCCCTTTCAAAATTAGTAGAGCCAGTTTGGTAAAAATGTATAAGATGATGTGGCTTTTGTGATTATGAAATGCATATTTTATAAATTGTAGCACTCCAATGTCGGGTGCGGTAGCTTCCTAGAAAGTTATCAAAGGCTGCTGAAATTTTGAAGTAGCCGTAACAATGCCAAGGAATCGAGAATCGCTTGAATTGCATAGAATCCGGCCGAAACCAGCACAAAATCGATGACTCCTATGAGGACTAGTCCACGTCTTGATTCTAATTTAATGGAACTGGTGAGTAGTGAGTACCAGTCTGATTCTCGTATATATATATATTTTTTTTAAATTCTATTTTTATTACTTAATTATTTTGTAGTTTTTTTTACCAAAATATATGTTTGTAGTTATTGGACATTATGACAAATTTTGTCTTTCTGGTGTGTAGTAGGATTAATCCCATTCTAATAATTTATTTACTCACTTTCTTAGCCAAAACAAAATAAACAAAGAGGAAAGAGAGAACCTATTGGAGATGTTCATAAATACTGTAGCGCTTTGTTGTTGTGATATAAAATTAATAGTCAATGGCTCATTTTAAGAGCATAATAAGGTCTCTCTTTAACCATCTACATGATTAAATTATTAGTTGAAGTTAAAAAAAGATGGATCAAAGGAACCGAGAATCACATTAAATTGGATAAAATTGGCAATTTTCATGGGGACTAATCTGATTCTTAATTCCAATTTGGTGGAACAGGTGAGTATCAATTCGGTTCCCGATTCTAGGTGTGGAATCGCCCAACTAGATTAGACCACTATATATATAAATTCTATTTTGATTACTTAATTATTTTGTAGTTTTTTTTACCAATATATATATATATATATTGGACATTATTGACTAATTTTGTTCTTTGAGTGCGTAATAGGATTAATCCCCTACCTTTTTTTTTTTTCATTCTAATAATCTATTTACTTACTTTCTTAGCCAAAACAAAATAGACAAACAAAGAGAAAGGAGAGGACTGGTTAGAGATATCCCTAAATGTTGTGGCACTTTTTTGTCATGATACAAAATTAAGAGTCAATGGCTCATATTAAGAGCATAATTAGGTTTCTTCTTAGCTATGCCCGTGATTAAATTAGTTCACATAGAAAAAAAAATGAATCCAGTTATTAATGTTTTAATTTCTTTGAAGGTTAGGACTTCTAACGTAGAGTCTAATTCTCCATATGTTCTTGATATCGGAAAACCCTAAGAGGACCACATCATGACATTTGAAAAAAATTAAGTTCTTAACTAATGAGTATTGTCTATTGGTTCTATTCTATGTTTTTCAATCTCTAATGAAAATCAATGGCTCGCAATTCAACCTTAATTTAAAGCTACGCAAGCTTTGGTGCTCCAAATAAAAATTAGGTTTGATATGATATAAATTGATGAACGCAATTTTATAAGGATTGGGAATCGGTTCCTAGGTGGATCCATGGAATCAACGGGTAGTTTCCTATTTCAAGTTTTTCAAAAATGATCTTTAGTAGGCGGTTTCTGATTTTAAGGTGGGAATCCGCCATTCAAACCATGTTCATCCATAGTCAAAACATTCTTTTTCACGACTAAAGTAGTTGTTAGAAGTCTATTCCAAATGATAGTAGGCGTATGAAATTCGGTTTATAATGAAAGGGGCTTTGAAAGATTCTTGGGAAGCAGATCCAACCAATGATTTGCCATAGGATAGAGAGGAGTGATTTTCACCATCGATCATAAACCCTTCTAAATTTTTTGCGTGTTTCAATATCTTGTGTAAAAATTATAAAAGAATAATGATTAATTGCGATAAATTGCGATCCAGAGATTCGTCCTTCGACATCATGCAAGTGCCCCCATAATGAACTGCGTGTGGGATTAGGGCCAATATGTCTTTTGTGGAATGTAATAATTCTTTCCAGGGAGTTGCATATTAATTGGTGAAAATCTCAAGCTAATGCACATTAAAATATTAATGGGTCGCCACTGAATTGGAAAAATAGGCAATGCAGCTAGCTAGTTGTGCAGAGGTACATCAGGAAAGGACATTAATGAGTATTTATTTAAATTTTTTTACGAATTAATTTTTTTGATTTTCACGTGTTTAATTTGTTGAAAATGATTAGTTGATAGAAAACAACTTACAGTGAAAAAAATACGTGTGCTCAAAGTTAGGAAAATAAATTCTCTAATTTGAAAAAGGAAAAAAAAATTCCTAAAAAATGATTTTCTTAATAACATTTTCATTTATCATGAAATTTTTCCAGAAACAAATACACCCAAAGTACGACATCAGTTTACAAGTTATGCTAGGATAATATGATTATGATTTATCTTTGGATGTCCATCGAGGATCCTTTTATTTGTAAAAAATGAACGATTCAAAAAACATGTTCCTAAAACCAAGTGCTCAAAAGAATCAGCCAATAAAAAATGTTTTCATTATCAACAATAATTTATATCTAATTATATTTGCAAGTGATGAAAATATTTCTTGTTTGTTTATTTTTTTTCCAAATCACTCATTTTTCGCGAAACAGATAAATAGGAAACTTTAATAGCAAGTACTATGAATTTCCGATCTCCTCCCTTCTTCAAAATTTAGTTATCTCCAATTTCATGTCGCTTTTTTTCCTTTTTCCTATTTAGGAGCTTGACCAAAAGAGTGTGGAACCACTGGAAGGATGAGATGAAACACCAATTTCCAAGAAAAAGAAGAATCTTGCCTTGTTTTTGTACGACGATCACCTGAATTTTGACTAGCGAGGACACGTCCTTGTGACCAACAAGACGGACAGGTCAAGCGCAGAGTCATTTTCCAACCGCTCCTCCTCGTTCTTCCTTCTTTATCTCCTTTTTGACCAAGGAGATAAACACATCCTTGGCCACAAAGTTTCGCATAATACTTTTCAATTTCTTCCTTTTTCACCTCCCTGCAAATCAGTCTCGCCCTCCTAATTATTGTGAATTTTGGATTTTTATACAATATTCGATTTTCATAATTATTATTCGAAGTGAATTGAGAAAATTAGAAAATTTATGAGCGAGTAGCATCTGTACGGCAAATTTAGGATTTAATTCGGTAATTTTTCCGTCGTAAACGCTACGAGGTAATTAAGGCTTATGAGTATTCAAACTTAAAGAGAATAAAGTGAACATGAAATTTTATTAAGAATTGAACAATTGTAGGATTCACTTAGGAAAAAGCTACAGGGCCGTTTTGTTGCTCATTATTATTGTTAACCATAGTCCTTACTGATATTTTATGTGAAATAATTGCAAATTAGTAAACTTTGGAAAAATCAACCAGAATGGAGCTCCAAGGTGCTACGAGAGAGCAAAAGAATTTGGGTTGGTCGGCGTGATTAAGCAAAGGAATCAGTCTTATCTTTGTAATTCAGTCTTATCCTCCTAATTACATTTCATAGAATTTCCATTTTACAATTGCATTCTTTTCTTTAACTATCCCTATCTGCTCAGCGAATTCGTATTCACCTTTTCTTGTCTATGATTTTTTTCTTGATTAAATGGCCTAATCCCTAAAAAATTCACAACTTTAAGTCTACTCTAATTTTGTCCCAAATTTTTCTCTTGTTGGAGAAAAAACCCCAAGTTTTACATTCAGTCCAAAATTTGCCTTGAATTTTTTTTTTTTTTTTTTGTCTAAGAAAGAAACCCCAAACTTTAGATCCAAATCCAAATTTACCCCAAATTATGTTTTGTCTAAAAAAATCGCCAACTTTCAATTTATTTTCAAATCTAGCCCCGTGGTGCAATCCCTAATTGACATAGCATTTACACATCGATAAGAGATCTGCATTAGGAAGGTGACATGAAAAGTTATCTCTTAAATAAAACTATTATAGAATATGAATATAAAGGATGAGTAACAACAATTTTTGAATAGAGGGCTAATTGGGGGCGGATTTGAGACTAGAGTAAAGATAAAAAGTTTGGAATAGATTTATGACTGAATTTAAAGTTGGGTTTTTTTAGTCAAGTAAAAGTTGGGGCTAAATTTGGATTGCACCTAAAGTTTGGGATTATTTTCTAGGCAAAAAAGATTCAAGACGAAATTAGAACTACACCTAAAGTTAGGAATTTTTTAGAGAATTAGGTCTTAGTTAGATAGATCTGTAACGATAGTTTTACCATTTTTCATACCCTATTTTATTATTATTTGGACTAGGGTCAAGAAGGCCCATCGACACTTTTTTTTTTTTGGGAACCAACCAAAATTTAAGGGGTAAATCTGAAATTCTTTAAAAACATAAAAATGAAAATCTTAAAAATTTTAAAAATCTAACTTTTATTAAAAAATTGGCTCGAGCAATCACCCTTTAATTCCTCACTTAAGGTGGACCCACATGCGAACAAAAAGGCAAAGATGCAATTTAGCTCTTAAAAAATTTATCTAACTCATATGAAAATTGAGAGGATAAAAAAAAAACTGAAATTATGCGAAGCTTTAATTTTTCGAGATGGACTTCTTGGGGAGGAAGCAAGGAACGGTCAAGGTCATCCCGGTCTTTCCTGCGGGTCCCTAAGCGCTAGACGACATGCACGATGAATATTCAACCATACGAAATAGGATTAGTCATGATTTTTTTTCTTTTGGTCATGAGTTAAATTCTATAACTAATAAGTTTCAACCTAAAACTCCATTGGTTCGTGAAAAATAAATGGCTTAAACAATATTTTCCTAAAAATGATTACTTATATTAATGAATTAATAAAAATTATTTCACCAATAATAATTTATAATTAAATATTTTCGTAAACAATGAAGATACTTTTCATTTATTATCTTTGTGAGTGAGATAAATGATTATTTTTATTTTCAAGTCATTTATTCTTAACGAAACAAAAGCGCCCTTAATCCCAATTTTTTTTCCAGGTTTTCTCTTTATTTAACATATGGATGGCACAAATTAATCCTAATTGATTTCTCATTAGCAAAGTCAAGAAAAAAGAAAAGCATCAATGTGGAATGTTCTCTTGTTTTGACTAATGGATAACACATTCTTGGCCACTTAAGTTTCACCTAATACTTTCCCCCTTGTCACAAATCCGTCTCATCCTCCTAATAATTGCAGATTTCGAATTCTTCTAAAAAATTTTACCTGTGATTTCCTCTTTGATTAAATAGATTAATCACAACAATTTCGTAATTTCTCAAATTTAATGGGAGGGAGAGAGGCGAGGGTGCTGATGAAAAAGGCAAAATTCTCAAGCTCATGCATAAAATACGGTTTTGAAAAAAAAAAAGATTAACTTGTTATAATATAAAATTGAGAGGGTTGAAATGAAAAATCCTTTTGATCACTTCTTCAAGCATCGGAGAGTGAAGATGCGGCTTCTTGGGGGTGTAGGAAGGAAGGAATGGTATATATAATTTGCTGACGTGTACGAGGCGTCCACGTGTTTCCTACTTTGGACCCCACTTCCCCGAGATGCCTTCCTTGCAGCCGCCAAAAGTCCAAGGAAGCATCCAGAAACCCCAAAAAAAAAAAAAAAGGAAAAATTAGGAACCTAATAATCGTAACAATAATAAAAAATAATATATCTGCGTGCACGATTTTTCTCTATGTATATAAACGAGGGAGCAGGAGCCCGCCATCGGAGGAGTTCTCAGGCAGTCTCTGCGACGATTCCAGCAGAACAGAACACAAGGAGCGAACGCGACGGAGATGGCGGACGTCGTCGAAGGCGGGGCCTCTTCTCACGATGTTCAGTCCCTCCTGTCTTCTCCGGACAGGGACTTCCTCGTCCGGAACAACGGCGATCAGGTGAAACTCGGTTCTCTTCTTTCACTTTTGCTCTTCCACCGGAAGAGGTGAAAGAAAAAGAATTGTGGGTCGGCGTCCTGGTCGAAGTTCTCGTGGCCTTCGCGGGTGTAAATGCTCACACCTTCAATGTGGTATTCTTGTAATGACCAATAAGACTACTGATTTGCTAGCTATTTAGGATGTGTTTGATAACGTTTCTATTGTGAAGAATAATTTTTTTTCCATAACACTTTTATTTGTTTCTGTTCTTGGAAAGAGTTTCTGAGCATTGAAACGTGTTTGGTAACATCACAAAATGTCCGTTCTCAGGAGAGAAATACATTCGGTAGGATCCCATATATTTTCATGACCTAGAATTTCTTTTAATTTATTAATAATTTTATTATATTTTTCTTTTCTTTTCTTCTTTTCCTTCTCTTTCATCTAGCCGTTCGCCGCCTAACGACTAGCCAAATAAAGGCCGGCAAGGTCAGCGTCGGGGGAGGCAACCTCGCCCGACCAAGGCGAGGCCAAGCCTCACCCTCGCGGTGGCCGGGTGAGGCTTGGCCTCGCCAAATCTGGGCGAGATTGAGCCTCGCCCGCCATGGCGAGGCTCACGATGGCCGGGCAAGAGGGGGCCTCACTGGTGGCCAGCGAGCTCGGGGAGACCTCGCTAGGGACCGACAAAGCTCTGGCAAGGTCTTCGAGCCTCGTCTGACCGATCCCCGACTGGCGTTGAGATCGACGACCGACTAGGAGAAGAAGGGAGGAAGAGAAAGGGAAAGAAAAATGAAGAAAAAAAAAAGGAAAAGAGAGCTTGATTTTTTATTTTGTTTCTTGAGTTCTTCTCGGAAACAAGAAGCAACTTTATTTTGTTTCTCATTTCTGTTCCAAATATGTTTTCGGGAACAAATTTGTTCTCAGAAACAAAAAAAAAAAACTTACTAAATGCATTTATATTCTATTTCTACCCTTGGGAACAAAATAACAAAATGCCTGTTCCTAGGAGCATTACCAAACGCGGCCTTAATGAGTAGTGTGCTTAAAGGAAGTGCTTCTCGGGTCGGCATTTGGATGTATCTTGAGCATTTTCAGGATTTTTTTTTTTGTGGTGGTCAAATGATGTAGTGTGCCTTGCTCGCTGATCACCGTATGAAAGAACTGAAATTAGGAATCTTTTTGTTCTATATCAGGTTAAGGTCGATAGCTTGAAGGGGAAGAAGATTGGCTTGTACTTCTCCGCATCGTGGTGCGGTCCGTGCCACTGGTTCACCCCGACTCTTGTGGAGGTGTACGATGAACTTGCCCCAAGGGGTGACCTGGAAATCATTTTTATCTCAGCAGATGAGGATGAGGAGTCCTTCAGTGGATACTTTTCTGAGATGCCGTGGCTGGCAATCCCGTTTTCCGACTCGGAGAAGCGCGATAGCTTGGATGAATTGTTTAAGGTGAGAGAAATACCCCACCTTGTCATTCTCGATGGCACAGGTACGGTCTTAACGGATAGCGGAGTCGAGATCGTCCGCGAGTATGGAGTGGAAGGTCACCCTTTCACTCCGGAACGCATCAAAGAGTTGAAAGACCAGGAAGAAGCTGCCAGGATAAATCAATCATTGACCTCTCTTTTGGTCCATGGATCTCGTAACTTCGTAGTTTCGTTCAGTAGGAACCAGGTAAACCTTAAAAGATCTTCAATGCATTTGAAACTGATGGTCGTATGTGCTTATGATTTAGTTTGCCATCCTCCTTTTACTAATCTAGTTATGTGGCAAAAACTAGGTTCCTGTTACTGAGCTTGAAGGGAAAACTGTGGGTCTGTACTTCTCGTTGTCCGTGCACAGAGAATGCGTCGATTTCACGCCCAAGTTACTGGAGGTTTATGAGAAATTGAAGGCCAGAGGAGAGAGTTTTGAGATCGTTCAGATACCTCTCGATGATGATGAAGCGTCATTCAATAAATCCTTTGGAAGCATGCCATGGCTTTCATTACCATTCAAAGACAAGAAATGCGAGAAGTTGGTCAGGTACTTTGAGCTGTCGACCCTACCCACCCTGGTCATTATCGGTCAGGATGGGAAGACTGTCCATTCCAATGTTGCCGAAACCATTGAAGAGCATGGCATCGCAGCTTACCCCTTCACTCCAGAAAAGTTTGCAGAGATCGCAGAGATAGAGAAGAAAAGGGAAGAATCTCAGACCTTGGAGTCGAGCTTGGTTTCAGGAGATCTGGATTTCGTCACTGAAAAGGATGGAACCAAGGTAAATTTGTTTTTTCTCCTATAAGCTAATGACTGGGAAATTTTAAATGTCTACAATGAGGTCCTAAATATTGTTGCCCCTCGGTTACTTGACCTGAAGAAAGGATTGAAACCAGGTCCTTAATTAGAAAAATCCTTTCCATGTATGCAGTTTTCACATGCCTTCTCCATTGATTGGTGGTTCATCTAAGACGTTTCTTAACTTTGGTTGCAGATTCCGGTATCGGACTTGGTAGGGAAGACTGTCCTCCTTTACTTCTCGGCACACCGGTGCCCTCCTTGCCGAGCATTTCTGCCGGTGCTTACGGAGGCATACGAAAAGATCAAGGCCACAGACGATGCCTTTGAGGTGATTTTCATCTCCAGCGACAAGGACCAAACTGCCTTCGACGATTATTTTGCTCAGATGCCATGGCTGGCGCTCCCCTTTGGTGATGAGAGGAAGAAATTCCTGAGTCGCAAATTCAAGGTCGAGGGGATCCCCATGCTTGTAGCCATAGGCCCAACGGGCCGGACGGTGAGTAAAAAAGCAAGGGATCTTATAATGGACCACGGGGCTGATGCTTATCCTTTTACTGCCGAACATCTCAAGAAGCTTGAGGAAAAGTTCAAGGAAAGTATAAAAGGCTGGCCCGAGAAGTTGAAGCATCCTTTGCATGAAGAGCACGAGCTCGTTCCTGCTCAGAGGAGAGGGTACAATTGTGATGGCTGCGATGAGGCAGGGGAGGGGTGGTCGTATTATTGCGAGGAGTGTGACTTTGATCTCCACCCAAAATGTGCTGTTAAAGAAGAGAAAGTGACTAAAAACGAGTTAGATGAAGACGATGAAGCAACTGGCAAGGAAGCAAAGGAAGGAGGAGATGCCAAAGAAGGATGAGCCTGTGATGGTGAGGTCTGTTATAAAGCCTAGAAATTACTTCCTCGTAGTTTTGTTATATATGACTACGAGGATGTTTCCGAGCTTGATCTGCAAAGGGTTTGTATGTGAGATATATGGTGTGTATTATGACTTTGACAATTTGCTGTCATAATATAATGTTTATAGTTGCCACACAGAGTAGTAGGCTCGAATAGTCTGTGATCTGCAGTTGTGTACAAGCGGCTCCATCTACCCTTTTGATGATGCAGCTTTGAGATTTGCATGCACACTGGACTTAATAGAACATGCTCAATCAATACAATTTGCATGGATTTCTCTAAAGTCCTTGTGGTTAGGTCTTGTTCAATTTATGGTTATGGTGACAGGTCCTCTGTTATATCAGTAGATGGTGACTCTACATCTGGATATGCTGATATAATTTTTGACAATGAAAAGTTAATCAGCCTGCATTAAGTCTCCCAAGTCTTGCTTGATAATCCTATGCTCCCGGAATGCGTGTCGCTAGTCTTCTTAAGGAAGAGAGATCGGAAAAAACAAGACGGAAGAAGCGCTGCAAATGAAGTTCATTCCTTGCTGATACTCTATAGTGATACTACGTGCTTATAAAGCAGTTCGGTTTGCAAGAACTGTCAGCTTTTCTAGGCCGAATTGTGCAGCTCAAGTTTATGAAAGAGCCTCTGTCAGCAATGGCTAGTTCTCGGGGAAAGAAGATAGATTTATTCAACTTCCCCTTGTATCAAACTTAAATGTAAATAGATTAATTCAACTTGTCCTTATAGCAAACTTAAATGTAAATGTCAAGAGCATGAGCATGAGACTCGATGTTCATATATCTTCAACTTCGTTGAAGAGGTTGAATTTGCAAAATAGAATGGACGAATGTTCTTTCCTTCTTTAGCAGAAAAAGGAACTTGGTACATTCAAACACACCATATGCTTTCAATTTCAACATTTCCACACTTATTTTTTTGGTCGAATTCTTTTTCTGCAAGGACAAAGAAATGTTGGCATTAACCGCGATTCAAGACTAAACCTAAATCTATGGATTGTGATCAAGTCTAGAATGTCTAGAAATGTTTGGAGACCCATGTGATTTTTTGTGGCTGAGTCATAGGTCGCAAATCTTTAAATCAAGAAAATGAAGCTGTGGTTGGAAGTTTATCCATTTGAAAACATGACTCCATCACAACTTTAAAGATTGGTCATGCTTAAGGTTTTACTTTTCTCTTTATGGGATAAATGCACTTGAAATTTTAAATAAAATTTTAATTAAAAAAATTAAATTTGGACCCAAATGACGTCATTTTAGCTGTATCATAAATTGCCTAGGCATAAAAAAAAAAATCGCTACTAGTTTCCTTCAAATTATTGATATCAAGGTCACTTAAATGTTCATTATCACTATCCTCACCTTCATATAGAATAATTACAGCCTTATGATGTCAATGATTTTAAAGAAACTGGGAGCAATATTTGGATAGAGGGTTAATGAGAGCAAATTTGGAATTAAAGTAAAAGTTAGTAATTTTTTTAGGAAAAAAGGGTTCATAGCAAATTTGAGATTGAACTTAGGGTCTGTCTGCTTGAATATATATATATAGAAAATTATTATCCGATTTTGCGGTGCTTAGATGACAGAAAATTAAATGATTTATGAAAAGCATTTTCCATTGACAAAAAAGCAACGAGTTTAGATTGGATGAAAACGACTCATCATATTTTAACAAGAATTTTTTTTTTCTCTAAAGTATTAAACAAATGAAAACTTGAAAATATTTTTTATAAAAAATATTTTCCTTCATCATGAAATTTTCATTGAAATGAATGTATCCTTAAAGTTTGGATTTTTTTGGAGGAAATTAAGTCTTTAAAATTCATTGGAAGATTGGGTGAAGTCTAGGTATGATGAGGGCTTCTCGGAATATAAATGAATTTATATACTCAATCGATGGATTTAAGTGAAACAAAAAGGTCATCCAGAACACTCGTCAAATTAAAAGAAAAAAAAATTGAATAAGAAAAATTGAAAAATTGCAGGTAAGTATAAACAGCAATAATAAGTATGTACTTACATTTACCAAGCAAATGCAAGAAAAAAAAAAAGGGAAAAAGGAAAATGAAGGACACGTGGCAGTGGAGTGGGGAATCCGAACAATGCAAGAAAAGGAGAATGATTATATTCTCGTTTTTTTTTTCTCAATGTTCGTGCACGATTGAGCTTTCATATTCTAATCTTCCCAGGACCACCCGCCCCGGATCAGTACTGTCGGCAATTATTAATTCGCGAAGACGTTGGGCGTAGACTTTCTCTCCTCTGGGCCTTTTCGAAATTCTTGAAAAGCCAGTTTGGTATCGGATGTTTTCGGTGGCATGATGTGACATGTCAATTATTAATACTATTAAAAATTACGTGTCGTGTTTACCATTTTTTAAATTTGATTCGCCCTAGTGGCCACCCTTCCAACATGGAAGGGGGAGGTGAGGGGTTCAAATCCCCACCTTTTCAGGAGGGGATGGGGTGGGGACGCGTAAATTTCAAGTGAGTTTCGGCTGACTCCCACGCCCGCAAAAGCATACTGCAAAGTTTGAGAGTGAGTGTAGAATAGGAATAAAGTAGGACTGACAAATGTTAAATATGACTCGAGTTTGAGTAATTGCAAAACGCGATTTGCTGGACTAAAAGAAGAAATATAAAATAAAGGAGGAAAGTTATTTGCCGAGAAGCCTGAGGATTCCGAATTGAAGGAAATCAATTCGTGGTTTTTGGCATGAAGAAGTTCTCCGCGTGCGTGAGAAAATAAAAGCAAGACCGTGGGGCCCAGATGGGCACACCTATAAAATATTATAGAAGTTTTCTTCTTTTGAATTCGCTGAAGCCCCTGCACGTAGAGCCTTGCACGTGAAACAAAAGGAAATTAAAGTGGTGGGGCCCAAGGTCAAACTTTTGACCTTGGGCACACACGCATATATATATCAGAAGACCCTATTTTCCGAAGACGCGGCTGAAACCCTACGAAACAGAAAGAGGAGCCGCGCGTCCATGTTTCCGAAGAAGTCGCAAGTCCTCCGCGCGAAGCTTTGAAGAGATACGCGAAGCCGTACGTAGAGCGTATTGTGTTAAGCTTGAACGTGCGGTAACTTTGTGCTTGAATTTATACCAAGTGAGTTGTTTATTTATAAACACTTTGGGTTTGGGATAAATTGGGGTTTGAAAACACCGAGAGAGTGTTTGAGTGACTCGAGTGTGTAATCTCCTCAGATCGCTGATCTATAGTGAAATTCGCCGCCGCTTCCCCCGTGGACGTAGGTCTTTACGATCGAATCACGTAAATCGGTGTCCGATTTATTTTTTTCTTTTTCTGTCTATATTATTGTTCGATCGCTCGCCCTATCGCAACAACAAAAAAAAAAAATTTTGATTTTCCTGTTATAAAAATTCAAATATTTTGTATTTTGACTATATTAATTCTTATGAAAATTATCACTTCTCGTACAACTTTATAAAAGTGATCATTTTCTATTATTTGGTGAATGTTTTTAGTTTTGTTCTTCTTTTTTTCATTGCGGATCTCATTTTCCTTCTTCTCCTTTTTTCACGCCTTTGACATCTCAGTGTCCACTTTTATAAATCATCTCTTTTATTTTCCCTCTTGTTGGTCATTCTTTTTTTCTTTTACGCCTCCCACTCTTCCTTCTATTTTTTCTTGCATGAACCCCATCGTCCTCTATTTTCAATCTAAGATGACAAGCTCGTTGTCCTCTACACTTTTGCTAGTGTCAACATTGGGTTCACCGGCGACCACTCCAACAATCCATTTTTCTCCGCCATACGCACACTCTTATTGGACCATGAAAGGTAATATCGAAAAGAATTGCTTCTCTCTTTCCTTTTGTTATATATTTCTCTCCTCTTTTTGCACATGTGAGTGTCTAGAGAAAGAAAAGGTTTTGAGAAAATGAAGGTGTCTCCACCATATGTAGGCATAAAAATTGAGAGCAATAGGTGAGTCATGTTCTTTTAGGTAATATGAAGCGAGATTCAAATTAATGATCAAATTTGATTGTAGTTTTGAGTGTCATGTCTAAGTATTGAAGGAAGCAGTTCTTGTGAGATTGTAGTTGTAAGAGAGATTTGTGAAAGAAGAAGGAGTGGAGGCCTTAAAAGAAGAAAATGGCTTGCAAAAGAGAAAATAGAGAGACGATTGTAAGAATAGAGAACTAAGATGTTAGAGGTATGAAAAGAAAGTAGGACTCGCCCATAAAAAATAAGAAACAAAATACAAAGCGTTACCAAATAATAATAAAAATATCACTATTGTTGAGTTGTTTCAGAAGTGATGGGCTCCACAATGGATAGTATAGTTAAATAACCAAAAAAAGGAGTAAAAAGAGCATTGTCCTTTTCTTTGGTGGTGCGAAAATTATTTTGAGATAAATAAATCATGAATGTATTAATTTAAAAAAAAATTGTCCCATGGATCCTTTTTGTAAAACTATAGATCTTGATATCGAGTGAAGAAGCTTATTAAAAAGCTATTGTAAGCTGCTGAAATTTCAAAATAACTGTGATCGTAATATATTTATATATCACTTTATGAGAGTTACATAACTCATTTTCACAGTTAAAGTTACTGCGAGAAAACTGCGCTAATGAAAAGTAAGCATATGAATATTAAATTTTTATAATGAAGGGAGTTTTCAAGCATTTTTTAAGTTCTTTTATTCCTTTAAAAGGTTTTTTTTTTTAAAAAATTTAGTCGGATCCTAAATTTATATTACCATTTCCTTTTTCAAGGTTAGAGAATGTACTTGTACGCAATTGCATTAATGTATTCTACTCACGCCCCAAGAAGAGAAGAAGCGTCGACTATGGAATATTCTCAACACCTTATGTACGGGCCTGGCCGCAACGAGGAGCCATCGCGTCACACGTCACCATCCGACCTCTGATGACGTCATCCGATCCGTCCTTGCCCCTGTCAACAGACGTTCTCCAATCTTCCTTTTTGTGCTTTTCTTCTTTGCCCCCGTTTGACTTGTCTACCACATTCATGGCCATCAAGTTTTTGCATAATACTTCTTAATATCACCCGGAGAAAAAAATTAGTGAAAAAAAATAAATAAAATTATCTTTTCACTACCAGGTGATGACTTTTCACCATTTTTTTTAATGTTCTATTTATTATTTTGGACATTTTAATGTTCGATTTATTATTTGTTTTTGACTCGGGTTAGAAAAGCACCACTTAACTTGTCCGAGGCATTCGACCAAAAAAAAACAAAAAAAAACTTGTCCGAGGCAAAAGCAAATTGACACCCTCAGGCTTATTTACTCTAGTTGAATAGTCTTACCCTTATAATTTTTCAATCGATGCCCACGTGCTAATGCAAAAGACAAAACGTAAGCTTGTTAAATAAAACATAACATTTTAAATTACTTAAAGTTTTTAACTTTTTTTATAAGGATAAGTAAACTGAAAATCATTAGGAAAGTAGAATTAAGTTCTAAATTCTCAAAAAATACAATGAAATCCTCAAAATTTGTTAAGAGGATACAATAGAGCAATAGAACTTCTAAAAAGTGTTATCAAATCTTGAAACTTGTCACAAAAATTTAATCGAGTCTTAAATTCTTTTAAAAATGTAATTATCAGAAAGACTTGATTAAACCAATCTAATAGCGTTTTTTGAACATTTAAGAACTCAAATGCACTTTCGCAATAAAGACTTAATTGTATATTTCAAAAATTTTAAGACTAAATTATACTTTTATAATAAATTTTATGATTTTCAATATACTTACACCTTTATCATGAAATCAAGAGGGCGAGACAGAAAAATTCTCTGGAAACTTCGACCTCGGATGCTGGACACGTAGACTCTTAGAAGGGAAGTAAGGAATGGTGAAAAAGAAAATCTAAAATAAGAAAAAACGAAGGCATTGATCTGCTGACGTGTCCAAGGCATCCGGTGACTTTCCCACGTTGGACCCCACTTCCCGATATGCCTTGCTTGCGGCCCCGAAAATCCCAGGGAGCATCTGAAGAAGAAAAATATAAAAAGAAAAGGAAAAAAAAATTAAAGAGTGCCAGAGAAAAATCAAGAAAATTATCCGCGTGCTAGAGAAGTTTCTTCATCTAGCGCGTCCATATATATGCATATATACATATACACATACCGGTGCGAAAGTTATGATTCCCGTTTCTTTGGATATTGAAAAAACTTTAAAAGTCCCTATCTATATATAATTCTTGAGGAATTCTAACGAGAACACGTTCAACAAGCAAACACCCGAATCGCACCGGAGTTCGAGCGACGAGGATGGCGGATGTTGTCGGAGGAGCGGCTTCTTCTCACGATGTCCAGTCCCTCTTGTCTTCTCCGGACAGGGACTTTCTCATCAGGAACAACGGCGATCAGGCAAGGCTTGGTTCTTTCCTTTTTTTTGTCTTTTGCTCTTTCGCGAAAAGGAGGGAAAGAGAATCTTGGGTTGGCGCTCATTTTGGTGTGAGAAGTTCTTGTTCTGGTGATGGGTTGTTTGAAAAAGGAAGTTAGATGGAGGTTGAGAAATTGTTGCTCTGATTCTTTGTGGGCGATTGTCTTCGTGTCGGATTGGAAGATGCGGGTTCTTGCTCCTATTCATAGTATATATGGATTCAATTTAGTATGAATGCTCCCGTCTTCAATGTGGTTTACTTAGAGATTGAATTAATGAGGAGCGCTTTAACTGAGGTGCTTCTCCGGTTATTGGGGTGTATCGTGAGCAATTTAAGGATTTTGCGAGGTGGGCAATTAACATTAGTGTGCCTTGCTTGCTGAGTACCGTTACGAAAGAACTCAACTTAGGAATCCTTTTGTCTTGTATCAGGTTGAGGTCGCCAGCTTGAAGGGGAAGAAGATCGGCTTGTACTTCTCCGCGTCGTGGTGCGGTCCGTGCCAGCGGTTCACTCCGACTCTGGCGGAGGTGTACAATGAACTTTCCCCAGAAGGTGATCTGGAGATCATTTACATCTCTGCAGATGAGGATGAAGAGTCCTTCGGTGGATACTTTTCCAAGATGCCGTGGCTTGCAGTCCCGTTCGCCGACTCGGAGAAGCGTGATAGCTTGGACGAGTTGTTTGAGGTGGAGGGAATACCCCACCTCGTGTTTCTGGATGGCACCGGTACAGTCTCGACGGATAGCGGGGTGGAGATTGTTCGCGAGTTTGGAGTAAGAGGTCACCCTTTCACTGCAGAACGCCTCAAAGAATTGAAAGACCAGGAAGAAGCTGCTAAGAGAAACCAATCAGTGACCTCTCTTTTGGTCGATTGGTCTCGTGACTTCGTAGTTTCATCCGATGGGAAGAAGGTAAGCTAAAAAGATGTTCGATGCGGTTGGAACTGATGGTCGCGTGTGCTCATGATTCGGTTTTCCGTCCTCTTTTACTGATCTAGTCATGTGGTCAAACTAGGTTCCTGTTGCGGAGCTTGAAGGGAAAACCGTGGGTCTATATTTCTCGTTGTCCATGTACAAATCATGCGTTGATTTCACGCCAATTTTACTGGATGTTCATGAGAAGCTGAAGGCCAGAGGAGAGAGATTTGAGATCGTTCAGATACCTCTAGATGAGGACGAAGGATCATTCAACCAAGCCTTTGGAAGCATGCCGTGGCTTTCATTACCAGTGAAAGACAAAAAATGTGAGAAATTGATTAGGTACTTCGAGCTCTCGATCCTACCCACTCTGGTCATAATCGGTCCTGATGGGAAGACTCTCCATCCCAATGTTGCTGAAACCGTCGAAGAGCATGGGGTTGAAGCTTACCCATTCACTCCAGAAAAGCTTGCAGAGCTTGAAGAGATACAGAGGAAAATGGAAGAATCTCAGACCTTGGAGTCAATCTTGGTTTCAGGGGATCGAGATTTCGTCGTTGGAGAGGATGGAACCAAGGTAAATTTATTTTTCTTTCCAAGAAACTAGTGACTTGGAAATTTTTATAGCCCTAAATTTCGTTATCCCTTGGGTTACTTGAGGTGAGGAAAGGTTGAAACCAGGTTTGTAACCAGAAAAATCATTTCCATATATGCAGTTTTGCGTGCCTTTTCCATCGATTCGTGGTTCATAAGGTCGTTTCTTAACTTGGGTTGCAGATTCCTGTATCGGACTTGCTAGGGAAGACTGTCCTCCTTTACTTCTCGGCACACTGGTGCCCTCCTTGCCGTGCTTTCCTGCCTGTGCTCACAGAGGCATACGAAAATATCAAGGCCAAAAACAATGCCCTTGAGCTGATCTTCATCTCCAGCGACAAGGACCAAGCTGCCTTCGACGATTACTTTGCTCAAATGCCGTGGCTGGCGCTCCCCTTTGGCGACGAGAGGAAGGAATCCCTGAATCGCAAATTCAAGGTCAATGGGATCCCCACGCTCATAGCCATTGGCCCGACAGGCCGGACACTGACTAAAGAAGCAAGGGATCTTATATCAGAGCACGGGGCCGATGCTTATCCTTTTACTGCCGAACATCTCAAGAAGTTGGAGGAGAAGTCAACTAGGAACGAGCTGAATGAAGAAGAAGAAGAAGAAGAAGATGAAGAAGACGATAAAGCAGCTGGGGGTCTGTGATGGCGAAGTCTGTTACAAAGCCTAAAAGTTACTTCTTAGTTCTGTCTTCCATGACTCGTTCGAAGCAGTTTTCTCCTTGTTTTATTATGTGGGTGGATGTATTTCGAGCTTTGATCTGCGGAGGGTTCGTATATGGGATGTAGATTCAGACTCTGGGTGTGTTATAATGTGACTTTGACAATTCGCTGTCGTAATAAAACCTTTATCGTGAGCCGTGTGCCAAGCAGAGCAGTAGGCTCCAATTATCTGTGATTGGCATTGATTGTACCAAGCAGCTCCGGTTCTCCCTCAGAAGATGCGGCTTTGAGATTCGCACGTTATAGAACATGTTATATCAGTAGATGGTGACTCTAGATCCAGATCAATTGATTGAATTAGTGATAATTAGAGGTGTTAAATGGGTCATTGACCAATTTATGGACCCATTTATGTTTAAATGGGTTATTAATGGATCGAGCCTTATTTACTAAAACATTCATAAATGAATTTTAAAAATAAAGAGAGTAAGATATATGGGTCTTCAATGGGTCAGTTTTGTACCAATTTAAGACCCATTTATCAACCCATTAAAAATGAACCAATTTATTTTCACCCAAAACCTCATAATTTCTATTTTCTCTTTTAACTTTATAAATATATATATATATATATATATATATATATATATATATATTAAAAAAAAACCGAAATTATTATTATTATTATTTTTTTCTTTTCTTATTTTCTTTCTTTCTTCTTCTTTTTTTTTTTTTTTTCTTTCTTTCTTCTTCCTCCGGTCGCCACGACGGCGACGGCCAGCGAGCCTCGAGCTCGCCAACGTCGAGCAAGCTCGAGCTCGGTCCTCGTCGAATCGGCGAGGCCGCCGACGCCCTAAGGTGAGACTCGAACTCGCCGGCGTCGGGCGAGGCTCGAGCCTCGCCGGATCCGGTGAGGAGCGAGCTCGAGCCGCCCGACACCGGCGAGCCTCGAGCTTGCCGGATCCGGCGAGGTAGAGGCCTCGCCAACGTCCGGCGAGGCTCGAGCCTTGCCAAATCCGACGAGGGGCGAGCTCGAGCTCGCCCGACACCAATGAGCCTCGAGCTCTCCCGGATCCGGCGAGGCCTCGAGCCTCACCAATCTGGGCGAGACTCGAGCTCGCCGGCGTCGGGCAAGGCTCGAGCCTTGCCGATTTGGCGAGCCTCGAGCTCGCCGGCGTCGAGTGAGCTCGAGGCTCGCTTGTGGCCGATCACCGGCCATCGTCATGGCCGGCGGCCGGCCAAAGAAGAAGAAGGACAAAAAGAAAAAGAAAAATTATATTTAAAAAATAAAATAAAGATAATTAAAAATTTATTTTTTAAAAATACAAATTAATTAAAATTCGATTTTTTAAAATAATTATTTTAAAAAATTATAAATTTGTCCATTAAATTTGTGTTTTATAAAACTATTTTAGCATTATCATTTAAAAAAATAATATATATATATATATATATATATATATATATATATATATATATATATATACGGAAGTATTTTAGTAATATAATTTTTTAAAAAAAAAAGACATGAATAAGTTTTTCTAAATTTAGTTAAATATGAAAATATTTTATTAATATGGGTTGAGTCGGGTATGGGTTGGGTCGGGTATGGCTCGGAAAATTTACATTAAGCATAAATGAGTCATAAATTGGTTAATGGGTCAATTTGGGTCGAACCATTAATGACCCGACCCAAACCCGACCCGACCCACCCGTTTAACAGCTCCAGTGATAATGGATCGAGTCTCCCAAGTCTGGCTCGATGCTACTTTTTCTAATGATTGATCGAAAAAGCAAAACCAGAAAACCGAAAAAGCGCTGCAAAAGAAGTCCAACTGCGATTAGAGAAAAAATTAAGGCATCTTATGGTAAATCTGGTAATTTAAGACATGAATCACATATTGCTTCCTGTATTATGCCAATATGTTTCATCTTTCGCCTAAGAGAGATAATGCAGCCTGATTTATATCACTTTTCCTTCCCAAAAGCAACTAAAAGTCGTTCACCGGGGTTTTCAACGCTTTGCTTCGCCAATATGCAAGCAATTGCTTAGCCACATTCATACATATGTATGCAACAGAGAAAGTAACAACTGGAATATACGAGTTCAACTACTGAAACAACGCTCAAAAGCCACACCCCTCAAATAAGAGAATACTAGATCAATTCATGTCCATCAAACTGATAACCAAACCAAAGAAGTTGACATATTATCCATACCAATTCCATCCATCAGCAGGCATTATTACCCAAACATAAAGCCAAACATTAGAACCGACCAAACTAGACAAACACAGAGCTTGCCTCGATGAAAACTTCTCACAAAAAACTTAAAAGCCGCCACGCAGGCGAAGGACCAAGTGCAGAGTTGACTCTTTCTGGATGTTATAATCGGCCAGTGTCCTCCCATCTTCCAGTTGCTTCCCGGCAAAAATCAGCCTCTGCTGGTCCGGAGGGATGCCCTCCTTGTCCTGGATCTTCGCCTTCACATTATCGATGGTGTCTGAACTCTCCACCTCCAGAGTGATGGTTTTTCCGGTCAGAGTCTTGACAAAAATCTGCATTCCACCACGGAGGCGAAGCACAAGATGTAGAGTCGACTCCTTTTGAATGTTGTAATCCGCCAGTGTCCGGCCATCCTCCAGTTGCTTCCCGGCGAAAATCAACCTCTGCTGATCTGGAGGAATGCCTTCCTTGTCCTGTATCTTAGCTTTGACATTATCAACGGTATCTGAGCTCTCGACTTCCAAAGTTATGGTCTTCCCAGTAAGGGTCTTGACAAAAATCTGCATGCCCCCCCTCAATCGCAGCACCAAGTGAAGAGTGGACTCCTTCTGGATGTTATAATCCGCCAAAGTCCTACCATCCTCAAGTTGTTTCCCAGCAAAGATAAGCCTTTGCTGATCTGGGGGAATGCCTTCCTTGTCCTGGATTTTGGCTTTGACATTATCAACGGTGTCAGAGCTTTCAACTTCCAAAGTGATCGTCTTCCCAGTTAGGGTCTTGACAAAGATTTGCATTCCTCCCCTCAGACGGAGCACCAAGTGAAGGGTGGATTCCTTTTGAATGTTGTAGTCTGCGAGTGTCCTGCCATCCTCAAGTTGCTTGCCAGCAAAAATCAACCTCTGCTGATCTGGGGGGATTCCCTCCTTGTCCTGAATTTTCGCTTTCACGTTATCGATAGTGTCTGAACTTTCGACCTCCAGGGTTATGGTCTTGCCAGTCAGGGTCTTCACAAAGATTTGCCTGCCACCTCTGAGACGAAGCACCAAGTGGAGTGTCGATTCCTTCTGAATGTTGTAGTCTGCCAGAGTCCTGCCATCCTCAAGTTGCTTGCCCGCGAAAATCAACCTCTGCTGATCCGGGGGAATTCCTTCCTTGTCCTGGATTTTTGCCTTCACATTATCAATGGTGTCCGAACTTTCAACTTCAAGGGTAATGGTCTTGCCAGTGAGGGTCTTCACAAATATCTGCATGCCACCCCTGAGACGGAGAACCAAGTGGAGGGTGGATTCCTTCTGAATGTTATAATCAGCCAAAGTGCGTCCATCCTCAAGCTGCTTGCCAGCAAAGATAAGCCTCTGCTGGTCAGGGGGGATTCCCTCCTTGTCTTGGATTTTGGCTTTCACATTGTCGATTGTGTCTGAACTTTCGACCTCAAGGGTGATGGTCTTGCCAGTAAGGGTTTTCACGAAAATCTGCATCTAAAAGATTCAAACAGGAAAAAGGATGAAATTAGACGACATGAAACTAGAACACGTATATATAGTACAAACAACCATATTAGCAAAATTGCAACTCCTCGACTGTGAGAAACACCAAGTAGACCAGCCAGATTAGATTCAGCTCTACACTCTTTACGGCTTATTTCACTCGTTGAAATTCTCTTCTTGATTTGCTTATGTAAGAGAGAGACAGAGAGACAACAAGAACGTTTCACTAGATCCTCCACGACCATCAACACACGTTTGCGAGGACAAACCAAGACTGGCGAAACCCTAAATCGAAGGTTCGGCACCAATCGATCAACCAAGAACAAGGAATTCCTCTCGCACGACAAAACTTTAGGCACCATTAGCAATCACAGGAGCATTGGTTAAGTGTTGGAATAAAACAAATCGTCGCCTTTATGAACGATCCAGAAACTAGGGGGCTGCTTGTTAATGTTCTTTTTTTTTTTTTGTTTATAAACAGATTTTGTGTTTTTTTGTTCCATGGAACAAAAAAGAACAGAAACGCGTTTGTTTGCGTTTTTGTTCCAAATCTATTTTTTGTTCCCGGAACACTTTTGGAATGAAACAAGAAACAAGAAAAAACTTGTTTCTTGATTCTGGAACAAAAATTAAAAACACATTTTCTCTCTCCTCTCTTTTTTCTCTTTTTTTTTTTTTTTTCTCTTTTTTCTTTGGCCGGTCACCGGCCTCGGTCATGGCCGGCGATCGGCCAAAGAGGGCCGGCGACCTTGCCGGGGCGTCGCTAACCCCAAGTGAGGCTAAGCGTCGCTGGCCCCTAGCGAGGCTCGGCCTCGCCGGGCCACCTCTAGGCTGCGTCACCGGGGTGCCCCGGCGAGGCCGAGCCTCGCCGGTGGTGGGCAAGCTCGAGCTCGCCCGGCTCGAGGCAAGGCTGCGCGAGCTCAAGCTTGCCCAGATCCGACGAGCCCGAGCTCGCCCGGCCACCGGCGATGCTCGGCCTCGCCGGGGCCGGCGAGCTTCGCCGTGGCTGGGCGAGGCCTCCGGCCCTCGTCGGCCGGTCGCCGGCCATGGCCGAGGCCAGGCGACCGGCCAAAAGAAGAAAAAAAAAAAAAAGAAAGAAAAAAATAAAAGAAAAATAAAAATATTAAAAAATTAAAAGAAATAAAAAAGAATACAAATTTACCAAACGTGTTTTTGTTCATTTTTTATTCCCGAACAAGTTTACCAAACGCGTTTTTTTGTTCAAAAATTGTTTCCCGAACAGAAACACTTTTTTTTATTTCCCTAGAACAATTTTTAAATAGAAATGTTACCAAACGCACCCTAAATGGCTAAAAGCTCTATAACATGGGGAACCCACAAGAATGGAAAGAAAGAAACCTTCTCTTCCATCCTCATCACTCCAAACAAACAAACGTCCGCACAACTCATAGATAAGATCAGCAGTTACAAAAAAAAAAAAAAAAAAAAAAAAAAAACAGAAAACTAGCACAAGCAAAAACCGATCGCCACGGGCCTCAACAAAGCACCGATTGATCGCGAAAGAAACCGAAAACCTAAGCCCCCGGCGCGAGAAATCAGACGATCCGCGCGCGGATCATCGCACGATCCGGCAGACGTCCTTTGGAGCAAGACAATCGAGGCGGAACCAGACGAAACCGCCTCGATCAATCGGAGAAGTTGAGAGAAAAAAAATAAAATAAAAAATTTGTCGACCTAGAACGTAGAGACGACGATGCAATCGAAACGGCGAAGAGCACAGCACGAGATTGAGATCTTCGAAGAGGAGGATCGGCGGATTACCTTGAGGCTTGAAGGAGAGAGAGAGAGAGTGCTGAGAGATGGAAGGGAGGAGGTAGGAAGGAACATGAAAATTTGGCTATCTCAAGATTAGTACATTGAAAAAGTGATAGAGAGATTCAACATGAGTAAATGCAAATTAGTTGTACTTCACTTGCTAGCCACTTCAAGTTGAGTAGTAAACAATTTTCTTCAAGTAAGAAGAGATTGAAGAGATGATGAAAGTTCATTCTACGTCAATTTGGGTAGTTTGATGTATGACATGATTAGTACAAGATTAGATATTGCACATGCATTTGGTGCTGTGAACAGATTTCTTTCAAATCCAAGTACAAAGTAATAGGCTCTTGCAACGGATTTCAAGGTATTTTAGAGCCACTTTTAGGTTATACTTGTGTTATCAAAATGGATAGCCAGAGTTGAGGGGTTACCTAGATGCAAATTACGCGGATGACAATGACTTTAGAAAGTCCACATGGGAGTAGTTTCGTGACAATCAAGATAGAAAACATGTGTTGATTTGTCTACTAGTGAAGTAGAGTATGTTGCTGTTACTAAAGGAGGTAAAGAATTCTTGTGGATGTAGACATTCCTACAAGAGTTGGGTTTGAAGCAAAAGAAATTTGTTTTGTATTGTGGTAGTATGAATGCTATCTATCTTAGCAAAGATCTGGTGTTGCATTCAAGATCAAAGTATATCGATATGAAATATTATTGGATTCGAGAGAAATTGAAAGAGAAGCTTTTCCTACTCAACAAAATACATATCGATGACTATGGATCCGATATGATAACTAAAACCTTCCCTATGATGAACTTCATCTTTGTAGAGATAAAGCGGGCATGGTGGAGCTTACCTCGTGGGGAGAAGGAGAAGACTTGGGCTTGGTTGGCCTCTTATGGGTATCAGCTCATCATTTTAAATAAATAAAAAAGAAAAAGAAAAAGATAGGGCTGAATGTTCTTGATTTAAAAAGAGAGAGAAAGAGCAATTTGTTGTAGCATAGAAAAAGAGGCAAAGATGTTACTATGAAGAGGAGAAGAGGCAGTCCAGATTTGACCATGAAACTTAGTCGAAATTTGCCGAAATTTCAGTTTGCTGCTCATGAATCCAAAATTTATAAATTAGCTGATTTTGTTTGTTGAAATTCTTCTCCAAATTGTCTATCAATTTCTCTAGCAGAGGTTAAATCTTTCTTGCTTCTTTGCGTTAATCCACCTTTATTGCTATTTTGCTAATGTGAATAGCTTCTAGCTGTGTGATTAGAGATGAACTATTGTGTATTTTGCTATTCTCAGTGATTAGTGGAAGTTTTTTTAGCCGCTCTGTAATTTTTCTTGCATTGGATTTTTCATGTAAAATATGTGGGTGTTGTTTCTATCTTACTTTAAACTTTTACTCGATATCTACTGCTTTGGGGTTGATGTTCCTAGAATGTTGTGACTGGCTGCTATTGGAGTTCTGGAAAAGATATTGATCCTGAACAAGTATAAACAGAACATTCTTGTCGTTTCTCCTCAATAGTCTAGGTGTGAAAGCCTTCACGTAAATTTGCCTTATCCTTGTCATGGATCCTCCATTATTGTCGGCATCGCCTTAGCAGCATTTCGAGTTCTTCCATTGAATCCAAGCTCGATGTTCTCTTCTCTTGGACAAAGCTGGTGGTTTTGTTTCGACGAAGAATTGTTGTTGCCCAACCGTTGATTGCAAAACTGGCCGAGACAGCAGGCAATGGCGAACACAGCTAGGACGATCGTGGGAACCGTGAACACTATCCCGAGAGGGTATCGGCTTCGAATATGTGAAGTAGCAAATCGACAATGCAATCAATGTGCATACCTCTAGTTGGGAAACATAAAAGCAAGAAGAAACCATCCAAAGACAAAATAGCCAAAAAAGCCAAACCAAACTAAGAAAGGTTTGGAAAATAAATTTGGGTAAAGATGCCACACGGTATAAGTTTGGGATAAATGTGTCATATTAGTTTAGTTTGGAGTTTTTTGTTTCACAAAAAAAAAAAAAAAAAGTTTAGAATAAATATGTTATTGGTGACTTTTACCCAATATAAATTATCCAACATAAGTTCCTGCGGATGAAATAGCCAATTCTGGGGGAATTCTTTTTTTCGTGGGGCTTTTACCACCCAATCTGCTAGCTTGTTTATCAGACGCGCAAACTGGGATGAGCCAGCTTCATTTTGCAATCCGTGGTCCAGGCTCAGTCAGGAATAATTAATACCCAAAGACTAGAGGTTGACTCTCTGTTTTTGGGCTTTCTCTTTCAAAATTAGTAGAGGCAGAATGGTACAAACGTAGTTATGGTGTGTTATAAAATGAGGTGGCTTTCTTGTTTTTGAAATGCATATTTTATAAATTGTAGTAGCTTCCTAATTCCTATAAAGTTATTATAAGCTGCTGAAATTTTAAAGTAGTCATAGCTGTAGCTGTGAGGTGTTGACCAAAAAATTTACGAAAGTCGCAATGCTCCTTTCAACAGCTGAAATTACTATAGGAAAGCTGCTCAAAAGGATAATGTATGCATTTTGGATTGTAACAAGGGGTTTCTAAAGATTATTCGAAAGCATATCTCTAATTTTTCATGGGGTTGGAGAGAAAAGAGAGTAAATCTCGCCATTAATCACAAACCATTTCAAATTTTTGTGTGTTACAATATTTTAAATAAAAATAATGGAAAAAATAATTTCAATAAATTGCAATCCGGAGTTTCATCCTTCGAAGCCCAAAAATGAATTGACATTTATAATAGTATCTTTTTCTTTGTTGATTTAGGTCCAACTTGTCTTTTTCTAGAAAATAAAATTTTCTTTTTCAGAATTTGTATATTAATCGGTGAAAATATCAAGTTAATGCATATTAAAATATCAAAGGGTCGCTTCAATTGGAAAATTGGCAACGCAGGAAGCTAGTTGGGCAGAGTTACATCAGGAAAGGATATTGATGAGCTTTTGTCTATTAACAAAAAGGCCACCAACTAATATGTAAAAAAATGAAAAAACAATTAACACGGAAGGAAAAGTGCGATTTGAATAATTTTTAATAGAATCCAAAATACAATTTGACGTGCAGAAGTAGAATAATTGTAGAACTAATAAGATATATTACGGAATAGGATGACGTTCATATCAATCTTTTCAAGTTATCAAAATATCTATTATTCAATATTCAAATCATTATTATTTGTCTTATAATAAATATCGATTGTGTCGGAATCTTCTGTCTTTTCAAAATATTGTAGATCACTCTTTTGGAGAGTATGATGTGGATGGATGTCCATTGATATTGAACTATTACAGTTGTATTTTTATTTTTAAGGTCATAGTGTTATAATAGAGAAGAAATTATGCTAGGATAAGATGATTATGATTTTTTAAGTCTATTTAAACTATGTTTGTTTTGTAAAAAATAAATGATTTGTACAATATTTTTTTCTTAAAAAGAATACTTGTATCGCTCTAATAAAAAAAAAATTAAGCTTTGGGGATACTAAGCTTCTTTATCTGGTTCAAGTTTCTCACTTGGCCATAGTTCATGTTGAGTGTGGCAAATCTCATTCAATACCACTTGAAGCACAAATTTTTTTACTATAATCAATATTCTAAACGAATCAATATGCATTTATTGTTTCTCCTTTTAAAACCATAACTCCATGGTTGCATAAACTTTCACTTTACCTTTTTATTTTGCTAAAATTTCATAACCTTATTGACACTGTACTTACATTGATAACAAAAGTAAGGACATAACCAAAATAGTTTCCCAATAAAATCGATGCAACGATATAAAAGAGTCTAAATAAAAATATTAACATATATAAATTTAGAAAGTCACAGTAAAGTTGCAAAAAAAAATTCAAGCAAGGTAAATGAAAAAAATTTGAAATGAAAAAAGATTGAAAAATACAGGTACGCATCAGTATTTATGTACTCGATGCAAAAATTTAACGAACAAGAGAAAGTAAAAAGGAAATATCCATTTAAAAGTCGGATTAAAAGCAAATCGAAAATAAATTGTACAAAAGATAAAAATGAAAAACACGTGTTATATTCTGCTTTTTCACAATATCCGTGCAAAGAGTGAGTTTTTCTAGTCTGCTTTACCGGGACGACCTGCCGTGGATTAGGTATCGTCGGCAATAATTAATGCCCGAAGACTCGACGTTGGCTCTCTGTTCTTGGTCTTCCCCTTTCAAAATTAGTAGAGCCAGTTTGGTAAAAATGTATAAGATGACGTGGCTTTTTGTGGTTATGAAATGCATATTTTATAAATTGTAGCACTTCAATGTTGGCTGCGGTGGCTTCCTAGAAAGTCATCAAAGGCTGCTGAAATTTTAAAGTAGCCATAACCGTGAGGTATTTACAATATACTTTATAAAAGTCACAATTAGAGGTGTGTTAAGAAATCGGAAATCATCTAAACAGCACAAAATCAAGCTGAACTAGTACAAAACTAGTGGTTTCCATGAGGACTGATCCAGGTCCTAATTTTAATCTAATGAAATCGATGAGTATCAATCTAATTCTCGATTGACTTGACAAGTATATATAATTTTTTTTAAAATTTTTTTATTATTTAATTTTTTTGTAGTTTTTTACCAAGTCTCTCGAGTATGTACCCCACGCACGCACGCACGCACGCACGCATATATTTTTCATTCTAATAATCTATTTACTTACTTTCTTAGCAAAAACAAAACAAACAAACAAACAAAGAGGAAGGAGAGGACCTGTTGAAGATGTTCATAAATATTGTGGCACTTCCTTGTCATGATACAAAATTAAGAGCTAATGGCTCATTTTAAGAGTATAATTAAATTAGTTGACGTTGAAAATAGACGGATCAAAGGACTTGAATCGCATGAAACCGAATTGGACTAGCACGCAACTAGTAGTTCCTGTGGGAACTAGTCCGGCTCCTGGTTCCAATTTAATAAAACAAGTGAGTATCGATTTGGTTCTCGATTACTTAATTATTTTGTACTTTTTTTAACCAATATATAAATATATATATATATATATATATATATATATATATATATATATATTGGATATTATTGACTAAATTTATCTTTTGACTGTGTAATAGGATTAACCTTTTTCTTTTTTTCTTCATTCTAATAATCTATTTACTTACTTTCTTAGCCAAAACAAAATAGACAAATGAAGAGGAAGGAGAGAATCGGTTGGAGATGTCCATAAATGTTGTGGCGCTTTATTGTCATAATATGAAATTCAATGGTTCATTTTAAGAGCATAATTAGGTCTCTCATTAGCCATTCCCTTGATTAAATTAGTTGATGTTGAAAAAAAATGGATCAAGCGATTAATGTTTAATTTCTTTGGAGGTTAGGACTTCTAACGTAGAGTCTAATTCTCCACATGTTCTCGATGTCAGGAAACCCTAAGAGGACCACATCATGACCTTTAATGACATTGAGTTCCTACTTAATGAGTATTGTCTATTGGTTCTGCTCTATATTTCTCAATCCCTACTCAAAATCAATAGCTCGCAATTCAACCTGAATTTAAAGCTGAACAAGCTTTGGTGCTCTAAATAGAAACTAAATTCATCATTATATAAATTAATAAAGGCAACTTTGTAGGGATTGGGAATCAGTTCTTGGGTGGATCTATGGAATCAACGAGCGGTTCCTCGTTCCAATTTTTTCAAAATTGGTTTTTAGTGGACAGTTTCTGATTCCAAAGTAGGAATCGACTATTCAGACCATGCTCATCTCTAGTTAGAATATTTTTTCGCAACTAAAGTTGTTATCGAAAATCTGTTCCAAATGCTAGTTAGGCATATGGATTTTGGTTTATAATGAAAGAGGTTTCGAAAGATTCTTGGGAAGCAAATCCAATGATGGCCATAGGACAGAAAGGAGTGATTTTCACTGTCGATTGTTAACCCTTTTAAATTTTTGGCGTGTTTCAATATCTTGTGTAAAAATTATGAAAGAATAATAAATAATTACGATAAATTGCGATCTGGAGATTCGTTCTTCAACACCATACGGATGCCCCCATGATGAATTGATGTTTGGGATTAGGGCCAATATTTCTTTCGTAGAAAGTAATATTTCTTTTCAGGGAGTTGTATATTAATTGGTGAAAATCTCGAGCTAATGCATATTAAAATATTAATGGGTCGCCACTGAATTGGAAAATAGGCAACGCAGCTAGTTGTGCAGAGCTCCACCAGGAAAGGACATCAATGAGTATAGTTTAAATTTTCTTACGAATTAATTCTTTAAACTTTCATGCATTTAATTTGTTGAAAATGATTAGTTGATTGAAAACCATTTACAATAAAAAAAAAATAAAAAATGCATGTGCTCAAAGTTAGGAAATAAATTCTCTAACTTGAAAAGGTAAAAAAATTTCGTAAAAAATGATTTTCTGAAAAACATCCAAAAACAAATACACCTAAAGTGCTTACAGGTTATGCTAGGATGAGATGAATATGATTTGTCTTTAGATGTCTATAGGATTCTCTTATTTGTGAAAAATGAATGATTCAAAAAACACATTCCTAAAATCGAGCACTCAAAATAATTAGCTAATAAAATACATTTTCATTATCAATAATTATTCATATCTAATTTTATTTTTGAGCAATGAAAATATATCTTGTTCTCATTGTTTTTTCAAATTATTTGTTTTTTGCAAAATAGATAAAAGGGAAACCTTAATCAAATTCTATGAGTTTTCGATCTCCTCCTCCCTTCTTCAAAATTTAGTTTGATCTCCAATTTCATGTTGCTTTTTGTCCTTGCTCCTGTTTAGGAGCTTGACCAAAAGAGTGTGACTACCAAAAGGATGAGATTAAACACCTAATTTCCAAGAAAAAGAAATACTGACATGGAATCCCCCCTTGCTTTTTGTACGACAATCACCTTAATCTTGACTAGCAATAACACGTGCTTGTGACCACAGCGCGGACACGTCAAGCGCACGGTCATTTTCCAACCCCTCCATCACGTTCTTCCTTCATCTTTTTTTCTTGTCTATGATTTTTCTCTTGATTAAATGATCTAATTTCCTAAAAAAATTCCAACTTTAAGTCTAATCTTAATTTTGTTCCAATTTTTTTTGTCTAAAAAAACCCAAACTTTAGGTTCAGTCCAGAATTTGCCTCGATTTTTTTGTCTAAGAAAATACCCCAAAACCCAATTTTTGTTTTGTCTAAAAAAATCACCAACTTTCATTTTATTTTCAAATCTAGGGTCGTGGTGCAATTCCTATATAACATGGCATTTACACATTGATAAGAGATCCACGTTAGGAAGGTGGCATGAAAAGTTATCTCCAAAATAAAACTATTATAGAATATGAAAATTACGGACAACTAACGATGATTTTTTAATAGAGGACTAATGGAGGCAAATTTGAAACTAAAGTCAAAATTGATGATTTTTCTCTTAGATAAAGATAAAAAGTTTAAAATAGACTTGAGATTGAATTTAAATTTGAGTTTTTTCAGTCAAATAAAAGTTGGGGACAAATTTGGACCGGATCTAAAGTTTTAGATTTTTTTCTAGACAAAAAAATTAAGAAAGAATTGGAACTAGACCTAACGTTGAGATTTTTCTTTTATAGGGAATTAGTTCTTCATTAGATAGATTCGTAGCAATAGATTTACCATTTTTCATACCCTATTTACCAATCTGAAATTCTTAAAAACTTAAAAATCTAAATTATAATTAAAAATTGACCTGAGCAATCATACCTTTAATTTCTCACATAACACCAACCCACGCGCAAATAAAAAGGCAAAAATGCAATTTAGCTCTTAAAAAAAATTAAAATCTAATTATATAAAAATTGAGAGGGTAAAAAAGAGGAAATTTTGTCAAGCTTTTAAAATCTAACTTATATAAAAATTGAGAGCGTAAAAAAATGAAATTTTGTCAAGCTTTAATTTTTCGAGATGAACTTCTTGTGGAGGAAGCAAGCAACGGTCAAGGGGTCAAATAACAAATAAAATGAGAAGATAAAGCCGACTTGCTGACGTGTCCCAGCTATCCCAATCTTTCCTGCGCGTCCCTCAGCGCTAGACGGCATGCATGATGAATATTAAACCATATGAAATAGGATTATTCATGAGCTTTCTTTTTTTTGGTCATAAGTTAAATTCCATAACTAATAAGATGCAACCTAAAATTCAATTTATTTTGCTAAAAATAAATGATTTAAAAAATATTTTCTTAAAAATGATCGCTTATATCTCTTGAAGTTATTAGTTTTTTTTTTTTTGTCAGTCCTACGCTAATCCTACTCTTAACACTCACTCTCGGACTTTTGCCATGTCTCCTTGCAGGATGTGGGAGTCGAAATCTACTCCTGAAATGAAATCGTCCCCACCCCAATCCCCCCTGAGAATGTGGGGATTTGAACCCCCAACCTCTCTATTCCAAGATGAAATGATGGAACCCCCAGTGGTTGAAGTTATTAGTTAAATTGATAATAATTTATAACTAAACATTTTCATGGATAATTAAGATACTTTTCGCTTATTCATTATCGTAAGCGATACAAATGGTTATTTTTAAGAAAATATTTTTTCAAGTGATATTCTTTTCGAAACATACACACCCTTAATTTCAATTTTTTTCTTGGATTTTCTATTTATTTAACAAACAGACAATATCACATCATAAAAGAATGACTGAAAATTAATCCTAATTGATTTCCCATTAGCAAACTCAAGAAAAAAGAAAAGCATCGAAATCGAATATTCTCTTATTTTGACTAACAGACAACACATTCTTGGCTATTGAGTTTCGCATTATACTTCCCCCTTTCCACATTACTTGCAAATTCGTCTCATCCTCCTAATCATTGCGGATTTGGGATTCTTCTAGAATTTCTTACCAGTGATTTCCTCATTTGTTTCCTCAATTTCTCAAATTTAACGGGAGGGAGAGAGGCAAGGGTGCCTACAAAAAAGGCAAAATTCTCAAGCTCATCAATAAAATACTGTTTTGAGAAAAAAAAATTAAGATATAACTTGTTATAATATAATATTGAGAAGGTTGAAATCAAAATTCTTTTTGAGTACTTCTTCAAGCATCGGAGGGTAAATATGCGGTTTCTCGGGGGAGTAGGGAGCAAGGAATGGTAAAAGGGGGTAAATTAAAAAATATATATCAATTACCATATATATATATATATATATAAAAGAAAAATGGAGACTGAGATTCGCTGATGTGTACTATGCATCAACGTGTTTCCTACGTTGGACCCCATTTTCCCTGGTGATGCCGCTCTCCCTCGCGTCTTACTCACCGTTTGCTGCGGCAGCGCCTGTTCATAAGACCTGCTCCTCACTCTCTCCCTCGAGAAAATGTTCAAATATTCAGTGGCATGCGTATACCATCTGCTGACGTGGTGCGCATTTACCACTCAGATATCGACACGCGTCTTGTGAGGAATCCGCTGGATAAGGAAACAGAGGAAGTTCTCTCGGTTTGTTCTCCTACGAGACAATCTTGAGAAAAAAACTAGGAAATTCAAGTGAGGAGAGAGATTTTTTGAGCGGGAGTGTTACACATTTATTGACCATTGACCTGTCTGCCCTTTCTTCCGTCAATATTTTGCTGGTTTTTTCTCTCTCTCGTCTTGTAGGAGAACAAATAGAGAACGACCGCGACTTCCTCTGTTTCCTTCTCCCCGCATCCCACCCCTCTGCTTACGCCTTTCTCTCTCTCTAGACACACAGCAACGCCGTCGACAATGGCCGCCGGGAGCCTCCGCTCTCCGGCCCCTTTCCTTGTCCTCCTCCACCTCTTCCTCGCCGCCTCCGCCGATGACTCCGTCGTCATGGCCGAGATCCTCGCCGCCCTCATGCCGTCGGGCTGGTCCTCGAGCCAGACCTACTGCAAATGGACAGGCGTCAGCTGCGACTCCTCCAACCGGGTCACCATCATAAACCTCTCTTCCTCCTCCCTCTCCGGCGCCCTCCCCTCGGATCTTTCCTCCCTCTCCCAGCTCCAAAGCCTCTCCCTCCAGAGTAACTCCCTCTCCGGCGCCGTCCCTTCTTTCGCCGGCCTCGCCTCCCTCCAGTCCATCTACCTCGACAGCAACAACTTCGCCTCCATCACCTCCGGCGCCTTCCAGGGCCTCACCAGCCTCCAGACCCTCAGCCTCAGCCAAAATCTCGACCTCCCCTCCTGGCAGATCCCGGCGGAGCTCAACGCCTCGACGTCCCTGACTGCCCTCTACGCCGTCAACGTTAACATCACCGGCACGATCCCGGACTTCCTCGGAACCCTCCCTAGCCTGACGAGTCTGAGGCTCTCCTACAACAACCTCACCGGGCCCCTCCCCTCCTCCTTCGGCACTTCATCGATCCAGAACCTGTGGCTCAACAACCAGGCGATGGGGCTTTCCGGCGGCATCAGCGTGTTGGCCGGGATGACCCAGCTGTACCAGGTCTGGCTCTTTAGCAACCAGTTCACAGGTCCGATCCCCGATCTCTCGCAATGCGCTAATTTGTTCGATCTCCAGCTTAGGGACAACCAGTTCACTGGGGTTGTGCCCGCCTCGCTGTTGGCACTCCCCGGCTTGAAGAATGTGTCCTTGGTTAACAATAAGTTGCAGGGTCCCGTCCCTAGTAATAGCAGTGGAATTCGCATTACCTATGGGGGTAATAGCTTTTGCAACAGTGCGCCGGGCCCTTGCGACCCACAGGTTACTACGTTGCTTGAGGTGGCCGGTGCGTTGGGGTATCCGATCACGCTGGCGGATTCTTGGACTGGGAATGATGCTTGCCAGGGCTGGAGTGCCATTTCTTGCCAGGAGAAGAATGTGACCTCTGTTACTTTCTCGAAGCGGGGGTTTAGTGGGACCATCTCGCCTGCATTTGCGAATCTCACCTTGCTCCGCACGTTGCTGTTGAACGATAATAATCTTACTGGGTCTATTCCGGAAAGCTTGACTACGCTGACTCAGCTTCAGGATCTTGATGTGTCGAACAATAATCTCAATGGGTCGATACCGGTTTTCCCAGCCTCAGTGAAGTTGACTACTACTGGTAATCCGTTAATTGGTAAAACGGACACTGGTGGCGGAGGCAGTGGTGGTTCAGGGACGAATTCGACTGGTGGTGGCTCACCTGGATCGTCAAATGGCTCTTCACTTTCAGGTGGTGTAATTGCTGCTGTTGTCGTAGGTGTCCTTATTTTCATCGTGGTGGTGTTGCTTGTCTTGTACAAATTCTGTTACATCATCCGACGACACAGGAAATTTAATAGTGTATACAATAAGGAAATCGGGATGGAAGTAGCTAAGAATGGGACCGGGAATGGTATGAATGGTTATGGTGGGCTTCCAAGTGAATTGCATAGCCAAAGCAGTGGGGACCATGGTGATTTTCCTGTTTTTAAAGGAGGAAATGTTAAAATTTCAATTGAAGTCCTTAGACAAGCGACTTGTAATTTTAGTGAAGAGAACATTTTAGGAAGAGGTGGTTTTGGTGTTGTTTACAAAGGGGAGTTGCACGATGGCACCAAAATTGCTGCTAAAAGAATGAATTCTGAGGCAGTGGGCACCAAGAGAATGAAGGGATTCCAAGCTGAGATTGCAGTACTTACAAAAGTGAGGCATAGGCATTTAGTCATGCTTTTAGGGTATTGTATCAAAGGTGATGAGAGGCTTTTAGTTTACGAATATATGCCACAAGGGACTCTCGCGCAACATTTGTTCGAGTGGCAAGAGAAGGGGTATGCACCTCTGACTTGGAAGCAAAGGGTGACCATTGCTTTGGATGTTGCTAGAGGAGTGGAATACCTGCACAGTTTAGCCCAACAAAAATTTATCCATAGGGATTTGAAGCCAGTAAACATACTGCTGGGAGATGACATGAGAGCCAAAGTTGCTGACTTTGGTTTGGTTAAAAATGTTCCTGATGGGAAGTATTCCATGGAGACGCAGTTGGCTGGAACTTTTGGGTATTTAGCTCCTGAATATGCATTAGGTAAATTGATCTCTATTGTTTCTTTCATTGAGATTACGTAAGTGTGATATCTTTCAGCAGTAATAATGGATAGGAGTCCTGCAGACGAACTAGTGGACTTTATATCTATGTTTCCACCTCATTGTAGCTGGATGTTTTGTTCAGATTGAGCCTTATAATCGTAAGATTGATCAGCACGCATTAATTAACTCAAATGTGCGTGATTGCTGTTAAAATATCTAAGTCAATTCAATTGCTCTGATTCACTCTAGGGGGGATAGTGAAATCACCTGACTACGAATTGTTGATTAGAAACCAAGGGTGACTTCTTTATGTTACCCATTCTTGGGGCGTTTTTATCTTCTCTTAACATGAAATCTGAGCAGAGGCTTTTCTTTTCCTTATCGATGAAATTGCATTGAACTTTGTATGGGTCTTTTCTGTCCGTACAGCCACTGGAAGGGTAACTACAAAGGTCGACGTTTACGCATTTGGTGCTGTCTTGATGGAGATCATTACCGGTAGAAAAGCATTAGACAACACCATGCCAGATGAGAGGGCGCACTTGGTCACTTGGTTCCGTAGAGTTCTGATTGACAAGGAAAACATCCTGAAAGCTATCGACCACACTCTTGACCCCGATGAAGAAACCTTAGAGAGTATAATCAAAGTTGCTGAGCTGGCTGGTCATTGCACTGCTGAGGAACCGTTCCAGAGACCGGACATGGGCCACACAGTCAATATTTTGCATCCCCTCGTGGAGCAATGGGAACCAACTAGCCATGAAGAAGAAGAAAGGTCTGGTATCAACCTCCACATGAGCCTTCCTCAAGCCTTAGGCACTTCCTCCAGTTCAACACAGTCCTTCTCCGATCCCGAACTTGGTGGTTAAACTCTACTACGGCGGTGATACTATAGGGGAGGTCCTGCGGAAAAATAGCTCGACGCCAGGATGATAAAAAGCTTAACACCTCTCGTTCTTATTACTACTTTTTCATATATATTGAAAAAGAAAAAAAAAAAAAGGAAAATTTCGTTTTATTCAAAACCCAAACTCTGAAATCCCTTCTCTCCCACTTCACACCTCAGAACGCACCCTTATTATAGAAAGAAAGACGCTTTCACATCTTCTTAACCTAAAATGGCTGGGGAGAGGAAAGGTTCCTTTTTTTTTAGAGTACTCCCGGGAACAGATCTAGTGGAGACAGGGTGGGGCCTGTAGCTCAGAGGATTAGAGCACGTGGCTACGAACCACAGTGTCGGGGGTTCATTCAGTCGTTAAAAAAGAGGATTTGATTGAGTATCGAGGAATCAAAGAATTTAAGCAAAAATGTCAAATGAAACTAGATCCTTTTTTTTTCCATTCCTGAAGAAGTGCACTCAAAGGTAGGGCATTTTCCATTTTTATAGGAACTTTTGTACTAGAAACAATGGTATCTCCAATTATAGCCCCTCTGGGATGTAAAATATATCTCTTCTCACCATCCCATAGTGTATGAGACAAATGGATGCATTTCGATTAGGGTCGTATTCTATGCTTACGATTCTACCATATATGTCTTTTTCATTCCGTCGAAAATCGATTTTACAGTTAGACGCTTATGACCTCCCCCTCTATGCTCTGCGGTAATGATTCCTCTGGCATTACGACCTTTACTACAACGATGCTGTCCATAGATAAAATTATTTCGTGTATTGGATTTCACTTGACTGTCTACGGCTCCATTGCGTGTGCTCAGGGTAGAAGTTTTGTATAAATGTATCGCCATGCTATTAATATTAAGTATTTTGATTTAAGTTCTTTTTTTTTTCTAAGAGGTGGAATAGAATAACCCGGTTGAAGCGTAATGATCATACATCTGTAATGCATTGTATGTCCCAGAATAGGTCCCATTCTTCTACCCTTTCCCGGAAGTCGATGACTATTCATAGCTTTTACCTTGACACCAAAGAAGACGATGAAGAAACATATGTAGAAATAGAAACAACTTTCGAAACGAAGGGGACTAAACAGGAACAAGAGGGATCCATCGAAAAAGATCATTCTCTTTTTTCGGAAGAAAAGGAGGATCCAGAAAAAATTGATGAAAGGGAAGAGATCCGAGTGAATGAAAAGGAAAAAACAAGGGATGAATTCAACTTTCAAGAGACATTCTATAAAGATAGCCAAGTTTATAAAATTTCTTATATGGATAGGAATAAAAATAAAGAGAATTTAAAGTTAGAAATATTTAAAGAAGATCAATTTTTTTTATGGTTTGAAAAAAAATAAATTAAATAAGAAATTAATTATTAAATAAAAAATTAATTATTCCAACTATTAAATAGAATAAGACTCCTATCCCCTTCTAGGGGTATTTTAGTGATAGGTTCTATAGGAACTAGACGATCATGTTTGGTCAAATACCGCTTTATCCGGTATCAAACGAGAGCTACGAGCAAATAGAACACCTTTCAGGAATATCAATACTGTTACATGAATCGTAAATGCATGAATGTGATGTACCAAAAAATCGGCGGTTCCTAATGGAATAGGTAATAAAGCAACCTTGCCACCTACTGCCACTAAATCACCACCTCCCCAAGTCAAACTGGTGCTTGCTGTTGCACCTTCGGCAGTTCTCATTGTATACTCCCTCGGGTCGGAAGGCGGAGGGGGAAGGAGGAGGACACTGGGCGGGATTTTGGTTATAGTTTTCCTTGCGATGGTTCGGGACGAGGCGGTACTTGTGATATTTCCGCTTGGGATGCATTTTATTTGGAAGAATGGGTTTTTTAAGGACAAATGCCCACTTGAATGAATAGATGTGGTAAGGCAAGGTACTGAACCTGGCCTGAAAGGAGGCATGTGTGGGAGAATAAAAACTAGAGTGATCGTCAGTGGCAGCCATTAAGAATTCGATTATATTAGTAAGCTAAGTCTTTGGAGTGTAAGTGCCAACCCTTTTCCTTTCTTTGGGGGCCCACCATGATAAGCTTTCTTCCCAGGTCAGTGCTATAAACTAACTTATTATACTCCTGACTATGAAACCAAAGATATTGATATCTTGGCAGCATTCCAAGTAACTCCTCAACCTGGAGTTCCTCCTGAGGAAGCAGGGGTTATGGTAGCTGTTAAATCTTCTACTGGTACATGGACAACTGTGTGGACCGATGGGCTTACCACCCTTGATCGTTATAAAGGAAGATGGTACCTCGTCGAGCCTGTTGCTAGAGAAGAAAATCACGAATCATTGAAAACCTTTGTCAAGACAGGCATGAGAGCACCCTTTTTCGGGATATTCCACTGACGTAGGTAAGCTCCCCATCTTATCCGGCAGCTCCAATACTTAGACAAATTAAACTATTTCCAGAAAGACCATTTCGATCGATTCAAAGAACTGCGCCTGTTGGGATTTCTGCGAAACCCCGACATAGATCGGTAGGAAATACCATTCCGGCACAATATGAGGCGGGGTGGACATCGGATTAGTAGGTATATAATTATCGGAATGCTTCTTTCTTTTGATTTTGATTATCTTCTTCTGCATCTTTATTGACTTCCTCCCAACCATTACATTGCTTGTCATTTTTGGGATAAGCCCTTAAAAATAACTCTAAAACAACTCTCCTTTTTGGGATAGAGGAGCGAAACAATGTGGTCGGGCTGGCCATGTAAAGTATTTGATGAAATGGGTTGCCAGCAGAAAGAGAGATTTAGATGCTCTAATAAAAAGTTGCTTCAAGGCTGTCGAAAATAGACATTGCAGCTGGCTATATGAGCTAGTGGTCATGATTGGCACCAGGCGATTTAGCTTCGATAAGTGTATTTTTTCCTTCCAATCCTGAGTCGGTAGGAGTTCACCATTTCTTTTTCCCCCCTTTTTGTATATGATCTTTTGTTGTTGTTGTTGTTGTTTTTTTTTTTTTTTTTGGGTAAAGGATCTTTTGTTGTTTTTTCGTTCTTGGATTCTCTAAGGAAAAGATTGACTTGTGGATTCTTATCAGAGAAAGCAATATTAAATTTGCTTGAAAGTGTGTTCCTACACTCAATATTTCTTGCTTTTGTCGCATAGACATATTAGGAAAACACAACATACTGTTTAGATACTGAAAGGGTGCTAATAGAAATATTAGCATAACCCAAGTCCCCAAACCTAGATATTTGGTTGCGTAGGAATCGAGGGAACATTTCCGACCCTCGATTGGGTTTTCTAGCCAACCCCAAAATAAGGGTAGTGGCGACTCCCGTCTTATTTTTAGGTTGTCATAAATAACTAGACTGTATAAATAAACCCGTCGCATGGGATATAAGTTTCGATGAAACTCACCATGGTTTAGCATACTCGATATGGGAGTAACCCAAAAGATTAAGTGATGCCATCCTTATGGGTGAGGCGTACTATCGAGAGGGTTACCATGGTAAAGGTACCCTTAAATCCGATATCTACACCCGACCCCTTCTTCTAAGGTGTGTTGCTCGTGTGGGTGTGGATCGCAACACTCCGCTATCACGCGGGGTACGAGCTTGAGAGAGCTCACGATCTCGTGGAGGGAACTCACGAGAGGCTTGATCCAAAAGGCGAGGTGATGACGTCTTTTGGAACGCGAGCCACGAGGGAATTCTCCTTATCAAGTACTCTTAAACCCGACCTTTCCCCATTTTTCTCTCCTCGTGATGATAAGGGATTCGAGGGCACCGAGATCGGGTCGTGACAGCTATATAGTCTATTGTTTTTTTTTTACCTGATAAGCCATAAGGATGACATATATTCCGAGCAAATAGAATGAAACTTAGTAGAGATTTGCATACTTTTAAAACGACCTAAGCTACTCATCTCAAACCTTCGTTGCCAAGGTTATTGTGATTCTTAAATTTGGTAAAGCTCTTCCCAGCAAAAGCAATTTATTTATCCTCACGCTTTGTCTGCATCAACAGAGGGGCCAAAAAAGTTCGAGCCTCTTTTGCATACTCACATTCAAGTACTTGGTAGTCCTGGTGCCTATAATTATAGATGAACTAATTAAGAAAAGTAAGGATAAAAGAGATTACCTAGAGAACTCAATCAGGAAAAGAGAATATTAATTGGAAACCAGAAAGATGATTAAAGAACGTATTGTCATCTCGTGTCACAAAGACGGGACAACTTAAACACCGACTAGAAACTAAACATGCTCGTAACAAAATTCCCGAAGAGCTAGAGAATGCAATAACAGAACCCGATATAGAACAAAATGAAACATAAGCCAAAAGATTGCCGATTCTAATTGACTTTACTGGTCACCATGTCTTTTGACCTGAAGAAAAACTTAATGTCAAAAGGAACCTATACTTCATCCAGACAACCATGAAATTAATTAATATCTATTGTCTAGCTAGAGAAAAGGAATTTGAAATGTAACTTTCTTTTTCACCGTTCGTCAAGATGTAACGTCACACATTTTAATCTGCACAGAGCATTTAACTTCAACATACCCCAATCAAAGCAACAATTCATGCCTTCGCAGATTATAGGTCACAAATAGACCCGTTAAACAGGTGGGTCGGATCGGGTTTGAGTCGAGTCACAAATAGACCCGTTTATGACCCATTTATTGTAGTACAAAATTTTTGACTCATACCCGACTCGAGACCTATAGTCAACCCATACCCGACCCATTTAATGAAACCTAAAAAAGCTTATATATATTTTAAAAATGGGTACTGCTAACATGGTTTTATACAACATAAATTTAATGCACAATTTTTATAATTTTTTAAAAAATCCAATTTTAATTATTTTTTTATTTTCTTTTTCCTTTTTCTTTTTTTCTTCTTCCTCTTTTATGGCCGGCCGCCGGCCACAATGACAATCGGCGACTAGCCACAGGCGAGCTGGCTCGCCCAGCTCACCGACACCGGCGAGCTCAACCTCACCCTCATCGAATCCGGCGAGGCTCGGGCCTCTCTAGACGTCGGCCGAGGCCTCTGCCTCGCCGGATCGGCGAGGCTCGAGCCTCGCCCGACGCGGCGAGCTTGAGTCTCGCTAGATTAGCGAGGCTCGAGCCTCGCCGGACGTCGGCAAGGCCTCCGCCTCGCCAGATCCGACGAGCTCGAGGCTCGCTTGGCCAGTCACCGGCCATCACCGTGCCGGCCACCGGAAGAAGGAAGAAGAAAGAAAAATAAAAAAAAAGGAAAGAAAAATAAAAAATAATTATAATTTCGATTTTTCTAATATATAATATTTTTTGTAAAATTAAAGAGGGAAGAGAGAGTGTCCCCGTAAATGGGTTCATTTTTAATGGGTTGATAAATGGGTCTTAAATAGGTGGAGAGCATACCCATTTATCTCAGTCTCTTTATTTTTAAAACCCGTTATGGGTGCTTTGGGAAATAAAGCTTAACCCATTAACGACCCATTTAAACATAAATGGGTCAATAAATGGGTCAATGACCCATTTTTGACACCTCTAGTCACAAACAATGGGTTCACTAGAATCTGCAGTCAAATAAAAAAAGAAAATTATCAAAAATGATTTCCAATCTATCTTAAAAGTTGAAACCATAAACGAACTCACAGACCAGGACTTTCCCCATGGCAGGTGCAGTCAAACAATCAACATATTTCCGGGTCACATCAAAATCCTTTGAACTGGCCTGATAAACCTGAGCTGGAATTTTATCCTTGTTTAGGCTCAATTCTCTCATGAAACCGTGCTGTAGCAAGTGAAAAGGAACTGATGATAGAACACATATCTCGTCAAAATTAACAGTATTCCTCTCATCCATCTCCATGTTATCTTCCTTCACCTTACTGGATAGAACTTATGAGCAGTTGATTCATATGCATTGGCGATATCTAAGGCCTATGGAACTCTTCAGAAGAAGCATATTCTAAGCTAGCCACAAAGTATTCAGAAAGGGATCTCTCGAATGGCCTTTTCTCTATTTCAAATTGAGTGAATAAGCAAGTATTGCAACCCCATTAACCACATCAATCACAATAATAAAAAATGCATGGATGCGGGATAGACATACCTCCAAGTCTCAGCTTACCAGCCAAATGTCCAAGCGCAAATTTGACATCGTGAAGTAAATGCAAAAACAACCATCTTAGCTTCTTGGAAGGGATGACTTGGGACCTCCAGTGCATTAACCACGCCAAGACAACAGTTCTGTGAATTTTTTCCTAACTGTTTCTTTGGCAAAATAGCTTGTGAAATCCCACCAAACACAGGCAATCTGAAACAAAAATGGCTGACTCCTCGAACTATTGTGATTGGTTAGCCTGAAACACTATACATGTGCCCATCTATATCTGTGCAAAGCCCTTATCTACCATCTCCTCTCTCGATTTACATGGACTTACTCTTTCTTTTTGCATTCCTATGTCTGTGATTGCAGATAACATGATTGCATTCCACGGAGCTCACAAAGGTAAAGCATCTTGAGCTTACGTAAGTTTGAAAATAAGGGGTTTTTGAGCTCAAAATCAAAACCGGGCGAAGGAGAGGGAAAAGAAAAAAAGAGAGTGTTTGTATAGTTTCAAAAGAAACGAACTTCAACAGAGAATGTGGTAATAAAAGAACAAGATCATTTTGAGCTTACCAACGGCAGAGGAGCTTTTCACATGGCGGTGTCGAAACAGGGATACGGGTTTGGCAAAAACAAGAACAAATGTCGCCTAGGAAAAGAAAAAAAAAAATGAAAGCTTCCTCTTCGTCGCTTGATTTCTCAAAATCCAGGTGAGAGAGAGGAGCGAAGCTCGCGCAAAGTTCAACTCAAGCTCGTTGGAGCCAACGATGGGGCTCCGAGAGGCAACACCGAAGGTGGCGGCGGCGAGAGGACCCAGCTGCGACCGGCAGGGCTCTTGAGAGAGGTGACGTGCTAGAGGCATATCTGAGCAGCTATGACTGAAGAGGCTTTTGGGGTGGGAGGCGGAGGCGGAGGCAGAGGCGGAGGTCTGGATGTGCTGGAGAAAGAAAGAAGCGTTTGGCCACGTAGGACATTTTTAGAATCAAATTTTCTCTCTTATTTTTTCTTCTCTTTTCTTATTCTCTTTCTTTTCTTCTTCCTTTTGCCGGTCGTCGGCCTGACCAACCAAATGAGGGTTGGCGACCTTGTCGGAGCGTCGCCGGCCCCCGAAGACGCCAAGCCACGGCGAGGCTTGTCTCGTGTGGCCACGGCGAGGCTCCGCCTCCCCAGCCGGCATGAGGCCGGGCCTCACTAGGCCGGGCGAGGCCGACCTCGAGCCACTTAGGCGAGGCTAAGCCTCGCCCGGGCCTCACCCCGGCCTAGCGAGGCTTCGGTGAGCACGCCGAACATCGCCCAGCCAATCGCCGACCACAACAAAGTGGCCAGCGACCAGCCAAAGAGAAAAAGAAAAAGTAAAAAGAAAAAGGAAAAAAATAATAAAAAATAATAAAAAAATTAAAAAAATTAAAAAAATTAAAAAAAATTAAAAAAATCTAAGAATTTTACCAAACGTATTTCTATTCCGAGAATAGAAATTTTGATAAGTTAAAAAACGCATTCTTTTTCCTTAGAAATTGTTCCCGAGAACGTAAAAGTAAGAAATCATTTCTCATCAAAAATTGTTCTTCGGGACGAATGATTACCAAATGCATCCTAATTATATGGCTTCCTGGGGAGTAGGAAGAAGGAATGGTAAAAGGGAGAAGATTAAAAATATATACAAAATAAGAAAATGGAGACTGAGATTTGCTGACATGTACGATGCGTCCACGTGTCGTCCCCAAAAGTCCAAGGAAGCATCAAAAAACCCAAAAAAAGTAAAATATATATATATATATATATATATATATATATATATATATATATATATATATATATATTAAAATAATTAATTAATAGAGACTATTTCACCGATCATAATTTATAATTAAATATTTATGTAAGCGATGAAGATACTTTTCATTTATTCATTTTTGTAAGTGATATAAATAATTATTTAAAAAAATATATATTTTTCAAGTCATTTATTCTTCTCGAAACAAATGCGCCCTTAATCCCAATTCTTTTTATAGGTTTTCTTTTATTTTACATATGGACGGCATCACATCATAAAAGAATGACCGGAAATTAATCCTAATTGGTTTCCCATTAGAAAAGTCAAGTAAAAAGAAAAGCATTGATATCCAATACTCTCTCATTTTGACTAACGGATAACACATTATTGGCAGCTAATGCTTTCCCCCTTTTCACAAATCCGTCTCATACTTCTAATCATTGCGGATTTTGGATTCTTCTAGAATTTGGATTCTTCTAGATTTTGGATACTTCACAAATCCGTCCCAATTCTTTTTATAGGTTCTCTTTATTTTACATATGGACGGCATCACATCATAAAAGAATGACCGGAAATTAATCCTAATTGGTTTCCCATTAGAAAAGTCAAGTAAAAAGAAAAGCATTGATATCCAATACTCTCTCATTTTGACTAACGGATAACACATTATTGGCAGCTAATGCTTTCCCCCTTTTCACAAATCCGTCTCATACTTCTAATCATTGCGGATTTTGGATTCTTCTAGAATTTGGATTCTTCCTGATTTTGGATACTTCACAAATCCGTCCCAATTCTTTTTATAGGTTCTCTTTATTTTACATATGGACGGCATCACATCATAAAAGAATGACCGGAAATTAATCCTAATTGGTTTCCCATTAGAAAAGTCAAGTAAAAAGAAAAGCATCGATATCCAATATACTCTCATTTTGACTAACGGATAACACATTATTGGCAGTTAATGCTTTCCCCCTTTCCACAAATCCGTCTCATACTACTAATCATTGCGGATTTTGGATTCTTCTAGAATTTCTTACCTGTGATTTCCTCCTTGATTAAATAGATCAATCACAGTGATTTTGCAATTTCTCAAATCTAACGGGAGGGAAAGAGGCAAGGGTGCTGACAAAAAAAGGCAAAATTCTCCGACTCATGAATAAAATACTATTTTGAAAAGAAAAAAGTTAAAATTTAACTTGTTATAATATTAAATTGAGAGGGTTGAAATGAAAATTCTTCTGGAGTACTTTTTCATGCATCGGAGAGTAAGGGCCTGTTTGTTAAAAACAATTTATGTTCCTCAGAACAAAAATTTATATTCTTTTGTTCCAAGGAACGAAAAAAGAATATAAACGTGTTTGGTAAAATTTTTATTCCCAGGAACAAAAAATTTACTTTTTTGTTTCCGAGAATAGATTTGGAATAGAAACAATAAGTAAAAAAAGAGTAGCTTTTTGTTTTCGGGAACAATTTCTAGAATCAATTTTTCTCTCTCTTCTTTTTTCTTCTCTTTTCTTATTCTCTTTATTCTTCTTCTTCTTCTTCCTTTTGCCGGTCGCTGGCCTGCAGACGAACTAGTGGACTTTATATCTATGTTTCCACCTCATTGTAGCTGGATGTTTTGTTCAGATTGAGCCTTATAATGGTAAGATTGATCAGCACGCATTAATTAACTCAAATGTGCGTGATTGCTGTTAAAATATCTAAGTCAAATCAATTGCTCTGATTCACTCTAGGGGGGATAGTGAAATCACCTGACTACAAATTGTTGATTAGAAACCAAGGGTGACTTCTTTATGTTACCCATTCTTGGGGCGTTTTTATCTTCTCTTAACATGAAATCTGAGCAGAGGCTTTTCTTTTCCTTATCGATGAAATTGCATTGAACTTTGTATGGGTCTTTTTGTTTCCGTACAGCCACTGGAAGGGTAACTACAAAGGTCGACGTTTACGCATTTGGTGCTGTCTTGATGGAGATCATTACCGGTAGAAAAGCATTAGACAACACCATGCCAGATGAGAGGGCGCACTTGGTCACTTGGTTCCGTAGAGTTCTGATTGACAAGGAAAACATCCTGAAAGCTATCGACCACACTCTTGACCCCGATGAAGAAACCTTAGAGAGTATAATCAAAGTTGCTGAGCTGGCTGGTCATTGCACTGCTGAGGAACCGTTCCAGAGACCGGACATGGGCCACACTGTCAATATTTTGCATCCCCTCGTGGAGCAATGGGAGGGTAACTACAAAGGTCGACGTTTACGCATTTGGTGCTGTCTTGATGGAGATCATTACCGGTAGAAAAGCATTAGACAACACCATGCCAGATGAGAGGGCGCACTTGGTCACTTGGTTCCGTAGAGTTCTGATTGACAAGGAAAACATCCTGAAAGCTATCGACCACACTCTTGACCCCGATGAAGAAACCTTAGAGAGTATAATCAAAGTTGCTGAGCTGGCTGGTCATTGCACTGCTGAGGAACCGTTCCAGAGACCGGACATGGGCCACACTGTCAATATTTTGCATCCCCTCGTGGAGCAATGGGAACCAACTAGCCATGAAGAAGAAGAAAGCTCTGGTATCAACCTCCACATGAGCCTTCCTCAAGCCTTAGGCACTTCGTCCAGTTCAATACAGCCCTTCTCCGATCCCAAACTTGGTGATTAAACTCTACTGCGGCGACAATACTGTAGGGGAGGTCCTGCAGAAAAATAACTCGACGCCAGGATGATAAAAAGCTTAACACCTCTCATTCTTATTACTACTTTTTCATATATATTGAAAAAGAAAAAAAAAAGGAAAATGTCGTTTTATTCAAAACCCCAATTTTGAAATCCCTTCTCTCCCACTTCACACCTCAGAACACGCTTTCACATCTTCTTAACCCGAAATGGCTGGGGAGAGGAAAGGTTCCTTTTTTTTTTAGAGTACTCCCGGGAACAAATCTAGTGGAGACGGGGTGGGGCTTGTAGCTCAAAGGATTAGAGCATGTGGCTGTGAACCACAGTGTCAGGGGTTCATTCAGTCGTTAAAAAAGAGGATTTGATTGAGTATCGAGGAATCAAAGAATTTAAGCAAAAATGTCAAATGAAACTAGATCCATTTTTTTTTCATTCCCGAAAAAGTGCACTCAAAGGTAGGGCATTTTCCATTTTTATAGGAACTTCTGTACCAGAAACAATGGTATCTCCAATTATAGCCCCTCTGGGATGTAAAATATATCTCTTCTCACCATCCCATAGTGTATGAGACAAATGGATGCATTTCGATTAAGGTTGTATTCTATGCTTACGATTCTACCATATATGTCTTTTTCATTCCGTCGAAAATCGATTTTACGGTTAGACGCTTATGACCTCTCTCTCTGTGCTCTGTGGTAATGATTCCTCTGGCATTACGACCTTTACTACAACGATGCTATCCATAGATCAAATTATTTTGTGTATTGGATTTCACTTGACTGTCTATGGCTCCATTGCGTGTGCTCGGGGTAGAAGTTTTGTATAAATGTATCGCCATACTATTAATATTAAGTATTTTGATTTAAGTTTTTTTTTTTTTCTAAGAGGTGGAATCAATAACCCGGTTGAAGCGTAATGACCATACGTCTGTAATGCATTGTATGTCCCAGAATAGGTCCCATTCTTCTACCCTTTCCCGGAAGTCGATGACTATTCATAGCTTTTACCTTGACACCAAAGAAGGCGAGGAAGAAATAGATGTAGAAATAGAAACAACTTTCAAAACGAAGGGGACTAAATAGGAACAAGAGGGATCCATCGAAGAAGATCCTTCTCTTTTTTCGGAAGAAAAGGAGGATCCGGAAAAAAAATCAATGAAAGGGAAGAGATCCGAGTGAATGAAAAGGAAAAAACAAGGGATGAATTCAACTTTCAAGAGACATTCTATAAAGATAGCCAAGTTTATAAAATTTCTTATATGGATAGGAATAAAAATAAAGAGAATTTGAAGTTAGAAATATTTAAAGAAGATCAATTTTTTTTATGGTTTGAAAAAATAAATTAAATAAGAAATTAATTATTAAATAAAAAATAAATTATTCCAACTATTAAATATCCAACTATTAAATAGAATAAGACTCCTATCCCCTTCTAGGGGTATTTTAGTGATGGGTTCTATAGGAACTGGACGATCCTGTTTGGTCAAATACCGCTTTATTCGGTATCAAACGAGAGTTACGAGCAAATAGAACACCTTTCAGGAATATCAATACTGTTACATGAATCGTAAATGCATGAATGTGATGTACCAAAAAATCTGCAGTTCTTAATGGAATAGGTAATAAAGCAACCTTGCCACCTACTATCACTAAATCACCACCTCCCCATGTCAAACTAGTGCTTGATGTTGCACCTCCGGCAGTTCTCATTGTATACTCCCTCAGATCGGAAGGCGGAGGGGGAAGGAGGAGGACACTGGGCAGGATTTCGGTTATAGTTTTCCTTGCGATGGTTTAGGACGAGGTGGTACTTGTGATATTTTCGCTTGGGACACATTTTATTTGGAAGAATGAGTTTTTAAAGGACAAATGCCCACTTGAATGAATAGATGTGGTAAGGCAAGGAACTGAACCTAAACTGCCTAAAAAGAGGCATGTGTGGGAGAATAAAAACTGGAGCGATCGTCAGTGGCAGCCATTAGGAATTCGATTATATTAGTAAGCTAAGTCTTTGGAGGGTAAGTGCTAGCCCTTTTCCTTTCTTTAGGGGCCCACCATGATAAGCTTTCTTCCCAGGCCAGTGCCATAAACTGACTTATTATACTCCTGACTATGAAACCAAAGATACTGATATCTTGGCAGCATTCCGAGTAATTCCTCAACCTGGAGTTCCTCTTGAGGAAGCAGGGGTTGCGATAGCTACTAAATCTTCTACTAGTATATGGACAACTGTGTGGACCAATGGGCTTACTAGCCTTGATCGTTATAAAGGAAGATGCTACCACGTCGAGCCTGTTGCTAGAGAAGAAAATCACGAATCCCCGAAAACCTTTGTCAAGACAGACACGAGAGCACCCTTTTTCGGGATATTCCACTGACGTAGGTAAGCTCCCCATCTTATCCAGCAGCTCCGATACTTAGACAAATTAAACTATTTCCAGAAAGACCATTTCAATCGATTCAAAGAACTGCGCCTGCTGGGATTTCTGCGAAACCCTGACATAGATCGGTAGGAAATACCATTCCGGCACAATATGAGACGGGGTGGACATCGGATTAGTAGGTATATAATTATCGGGATGCTTCTTTCTTTTGATTTTGATTATCTTCTTCTGCATCTTTATTGACTTCCTCCCAACCATTACATTGCGTGTCATTTTTGGGATAAGCCCTTAAAAATAGCTCTGAAACAACTCTCCTTTTTGGGATAGAGGAGCGAAACAATGTGGTCGGGCTGGCCATGTAAAGTATTTGATGAAATGGGTTGCTAGCAGAAAGAGAGATTTAGATGCTCTAATAAAAAGTTGCTTCAAGGCTGTCGAAAATAGACAATGCAGCTGGCTGTATGAGCTAGTGGTCATGATTGGCACCAGGCGATTTAGCTTCGATAAGTGTATTTTTACCTTCCAATCCTGAGTCGGTACGAGTTCACCATTTCTTTCTCCCCCCTTTTTGTATATGATCTTTTGTTGTTGTTTTTTTTTTTTTGGGTAAAGGATCTTTTGTTGTTTTTTCGTTCTTGGATTCTCTAAGGAAAAGATTGACTTGTGGATTCTTATCAGAGAAAGCAATATTAAATTTGCTTGAAAGTGTGTTCCTACACTCAATATTTCTTGCTCTTGTCGCATAGATATGTTAGGAAAACACAACATACTGTTTAGATACCGAAAGTGCGCTAATAGAAATATTAGCATAACCCAAGTCCCCAAACCTAGATATTTGATTGCGTAGGAATTGAGGGAATACTTCCGACCCTCGATTCGGTTTTCTAGCCAACCCCAAAAATGAGGCTAGTGGCGACTCCCGTCTTATTTTTAGGTTGTCATAAATAACTAGACCATATAAATAAACCCGTCGTGCGGGATATGAGTTTCTATGAAACTCACCATGGTTTAGCATACTCGATATGAGAGTAACCCAAAAAATTAAGTGATGCCATCCTTATGGGTGAGGCATACCATCGAGAGGGCTACCATGGTAAAGGTACCCTTAAATTCGATATCTACACCCGACCCCTTCTTCTAAGGTGTGTCGCTTGTGTGGGTATGGATCGCGACACTCCGCTATCACACGGGGTACGAGCTTGAGAGAGCTCACGATCTCGTGGAGGGAACTCACGAGAGGCTTGATCCAAAAGGCGAGGTGATGACGTCTTTTGGAACGCGAGCCATGAGGGAATTCTCGTTATCAAGTACTCTTAAACTCGACATTTCCCCATTTTTCTCTCCTCGTGATGATAAGGGATTCGAGAGCGGCAAGATTGGGTCGTGACAGCTATATAGTCTATTGTTTTTTTTTTTACCTGATAAGCCATAAGGACGACATATATTCCGAGCAAATAGAATGAAACTTAGTAGAGATTTGCATACTTTTAAAACGACCTAAGCTACTCATCTCAAACCTTCATTGCCAAGGTTATTGTGATTCTTAAATTTGGTAAAGCTCTTCCCAGCAAAAGCAATTTATTTATCCTCACGCTTTGTCTGCATCAGCAGAGGGGCCAAAAAAGTTCGAGCCTCTTTTGCATACTCACATTCAAGTACTTGGTAGTCCTGGTGCCTATAATTATAGATGAACTAATTAAGAAAAGTAAGGATAAAAGAGATTACCTAGAGAACTCAATCAAGAAAAGAGAATATTAATTGGAAACCAGAAAGATGATTAAAGAACGTATTGTCATTTGTGTTACAGCACGGACAACTTAAACACTGACTAGAAACTAAACATGCTCTGTAACAAAATTCCCGAAGAGCTAGAGAATGCAATAACAGAACCCGATATAGAACAAAATGAAACATAAGCCAAAAGATTGCCGATTCTAATTGACTTTACTGGTCACCATGCCTATGAGATCAGTTAGAGATTGATTATATACCATGTTGCTGAAGCAAAGTCTTTTGACCCGAAGAAAAACTTAATGTCAAAAGGAACCTATACTTCATCCAGACAACCATGAAATTAATTACTATCTATTGTCTAGCTAGAGAAAATGAATTTGAAATGTAACTTTCTTTTTCACCGTTCGTCAAGATGTAACGTCACACATTTTAATATGCACAGAGCATTTAACTTCAACATACCCCAATCAAAGCAACAATTCATGCCTTCGCAGATTATAAGTCACAAATAGACCCGTTAAACAGGTGGGTCGGGTCGGGTTTGAGTCGGGTCACAAATAGACCCGTTTATGACCCATTTATTGTAGTACAAAATTTTTGACTCATACCCGACTCAAGACCTATAGCCAACCCATACCCGACCCAATTAATGAAACCTAAAAAAGCTTTTATATATATATATATTAAAAATGGGTATTGCTAACATGGTTTTATACAACATAAATTTAATGCACAATTTTTATAATTTTTAAAAAAATCCAATTTTAATTATTTTTTAAATTAAAATTTTAATTATTTTTTATTTTCTTTTTCCTTTTTCTTTTTTTCTTCTTCCTCTTTTATGGCCGGCCGCCGGCCACAATGACAATCGGCGACTAGCCACGGGCGAGCTGGCTCGCCCGGCTCACCGACACCGGCGAGATCGAGCTCACCCCTCACCGAATCTGGCGAGGCTCGGGCCTTGCTAGACGTCGCCGAGGCCTCCGCCTCGCCCGGATCAGCAAGGCTCGAGCCTTGCCCGACGCGGCGAGCTTGAGTCTCGCTAGATTAGCGAGGCTCGAGCCTCACCGGACGTCGGTGAGGCCTCCGCCTCGCCAGATCCGGCGAGCTCGAGGCTCGCTTGGCCAGTCACCAACCATCACCGTGCTGGCCACCGGAAGAAGGAAGAAGAAAGAAAAAAAGGAAAGAAAATTAAAATAAAAAATAATTATAATTTCGATTTTTATAATATATATATATATATATTGTAAAATTAAAGAGGGAAGAGAGAGTGTCCCTGTAAATGGGTTCATTTTTAATGGGTTGATAAATGGGTCTTAAATAGGTGGAGAGCAGACCCATTTAAGACCCATTTATCTCAGTGTCTTTATTTTTAAAACCCATTATAGGTGCTTTGGGAAATAAAGCTTAACCCATTAACGACCCATTTAAACATAAATGGGTCAATGACCCATTTTGACACCTCTAGTCACAAACAATGGGTTCACCAGAATCTACAGTCAAATAAAAAAAGAAAATTATCAAGAATGATTTCCAATCTATCTTAAAAGTTGAAACCATAGACGAACTCACAGACCAGGACTTTCCCCATGGCAGGTGCAGTCAAACAATCCACATATTTCCGGGTCACATCAAAATCCTTTGAACTGGCCTGATAAACCTGAGCTGGAATTTATCCTTGTTTAGGCTCAATTCTCTCATGAAACTGTGCTGCAGCAAGTGAAAAGGAACTGATGATAGAACACATATCTCGTCAAAATTAACAGTATTCCTCTCATCCATCTCCATGTTATCTTCCTTCACGTTACTGGATAGAACTTATGAGCAGTTGATTCATATGCATTGGCGATATCTAAGGCCTATGGAACTCTTCGAAGAAGCATATTCTAAGCTAGCCACAAAGTATTCAGAAAGGGATCTCTCGAATGGCCTTTTCTCTATTTCAAATTGAGTGAATAAGCAAGTATTGCAACCCCATTAACCACATCAATCACAATAATAAAAAATGCATGGATGTGGGACAGACATACCTCCAAGTCTCAGCTTACCAGCCAAATGTCCAAGCGCAAATTTGACATCGTGAAGTAAATGCAAAAATAACCATCTTAGCTTCTTGGAAGGGATGACTTGGGACCTCCAGTGCATTAACCACGCCAGGACAACAGTTCTGTGAATTTTTTCCTAACAGTTTCTTTGGCAAAATAGCTTGTGAAATCCCACCAAACACAGGCAATCTGAAACAAAAATGGCTGACTCCTCGAACTATTGTGATTGGTTAGCTTGAAACACTATACATGTGCCCATCTATATCTGTGCAAAGCCCTTATCTACCATCTCCTCTCTGATTTACATGGACTTACTCTTTCTTTTTGCATTCCTATGTCTGTGATTGCAGATAACATAATTGCATTCCACGGAGCTCACAAAGGTAAAGCATCTTGAGCTTACGTAAGTTTAAAAATAAGGGGTTTTTGAGCTCGAAATCAAAACCCAGCGAAGGAGAGGGAAAAGAAAAAAAAGAGTGTTTGTATAGTTTCAAAAGAAACGAACTTCAACAGAGAATGTGGTAATAAAAGAACAAGATCATTTTGAGCTTACCAACGGCAGAGGAGCTTTTCACATGGCGGTGTCGAAACAGGGATACGGGTTTGGCAAAAACAAGAACAAATGTCGCCCAGGAAAAGAAAAAAAAAATGAAAGCTTCCTCTTCGTCGCTTGATTTCCCAAAATCCAGGTGAGAGAGAGGAGCGAAGCCCGCGCAAAGTTCAACTCAAGCTCGTTGGAGCCAACGATGGGGCTCCGAGAGGCAACACCGAAGGCGGCGGCGGCGAGAGGACCCAGCTGCGACCGGCAGGGCTCTTGAGAGAGGTGACGTGCTAGAGGCATATTTGAGCAGCTATGACCGAAGAGGCTTTTGGGGTGGGAGGCGGAGGCGGAGGTAGAGGCGGAGGCGGAGGTAGAGGCGGAGGTCTGGATGTGCTGGAGAAAGAAAGAAGCGTTTGGCCACGTAGGACATTTTTAGAATCAAATTTTCTCTCTTATTTTTTCTTCTCTTTTCTTCTTCCTTTTGCTGGTCGTCGGCCTGACCAGCCAGATGAGGGTTGGCGACCTTGTTGGAGCGTCGCCGGCCCCCGAAGACGCCGAGCCACGGCGAGGCTTGTCGGCTTGAGCCTCGCCATGGCTCACTGTAGCCTCGTGTGGCCACGGCGAGGCTCTGCCTCCCCAGCCGGCGTGAGGCCAGGCCTCACTAGGCCAGGGCGAGGCCGACCTCGAGCCACTTAGGCAAGGCTGAGCCTCGCCAAGCCTCACCTTGGCCTAGCGACGCTTCGGCGAGCATGCCGAACATCGCCCAGCCAATCGCCGACCACAACGGTGGCCAGTGACCAGCCAAAGAGAAAAAGAAAAAGGAAAAGAAAAAAGGAAAAAAATAATAAAAAATAATAAAAGAATTAAAAAATTAAAAGAAATAAAAAAAAAAATCTAAGAATTTTACCAAACGTATTTCTATCCCGAGAATAGAAATTTTGATAAGTTACCAAACGCATTCTTTTTCCTTAGAAATTGTTCCCAAGAACAAAAACAGAAGAAATCATTTCTCATCAAAAATTGTTCTTCGGGACAGAATGATTACCAAATGCATCCTAATGATATGGCTTCCTGGGGGAGTAGGAAGAAGGAATGGTAAAAGGGAGAAGATTAAAAAATATATACAAAATAAGAAAATGGAGACTGAGATTTGCTGACATGTATGATGTGTCCACGTGTTTCCTACCGTCCTTGCCGTCCCCAAAAGTCCAAGGAAGCATCCAGAAACCCAAAAATATATATATATATATATTAAAATAATTAATTAATAGAGACTATTTCACCAATCATAATTTATGATTAAATATTTTTGTAAGCGATGAAGATACTTTTCATTTATTCATTTTTGTAAGTGATATAAATAATTATTTTTTAAAAATATATTTTTCAAGTCATTTATTCTTCTCGAAACAAATGCGCCCTTAATCCCAATTCTTTTTATTGGTTTTCTCTTTATTTTACATATGGACGGCATCACATCATAAAAGAATGACCGGACATTAATCCTAATTGGTTTCCCATTAGAAAAGTCAAGTAAAAAGAAAAGCATCGATATCCAATACTCTCTCATTTTGACTAACGGATAACACATTATTGGCAGCTAATGCTTTCCCCTTTCCACAAATCCGTCTCATACTTCTAATCATTGCGGATTTTGGATTCTTCTAGAATTTATTACCTGTGATTTCCTCCTTGATTAAATAGATCAATCACAGTGATTTTGCAATTTCTCAAATCTAACGGGAGGGAAAGAGGCAAGGGTGCTGACAAAAAAAGGCAAAATTCTCCGGCTCATGAATAAAATACTGTTTTGAAAAAGAAAAAAGTTAAGATTTAACTTATTATAATATAAAATTGAGAGGGTTGAAATGAAAATTCTTTTGGAGAACTTTTCAAGCATCGGAGAGTAAGGGCCTGTTTGTTAAAAACAATTTCTGTTCCTTGGAACAAAAATTTCTATTCTTTTGTTCCAGAGAACGAAAAAAGAATAGAAACGTGTTTGGTAAAACTTTTGTTCCCAGGAACAAAAAATCTATTTTTATTTTCTGAGAATAAATTTGGAATATAAACAAGGAGTAGAAAAAAAGTAAATTGTTGTTTTCGGGAACAATTTCTAGAATCAATTTTCTCTCCCTTCTTTTTACTTCTCTTTTCTTATTCTCTTTCTTTTCTTCTTCTTCTTCTTCCTTCTACCGGTTGCCGGCCTGACCGGCCAGACGAGGGCTGGCGACCTTGTCGGACCATCGCCGGCCCCTGTACACGCTGAGCCACGACGAGGCTCAGCCTCCCTAACCGGCGCGAGGCCGGGCTCGCTAGGCTAGGGTGAGGCCCAGCGAGGATCGACGAGGCCTCGCCAGGCCTCACCAGGCCTCACCCTAGCCTAGCACGGCTTCGACGAGCACGTCGGACGTCGCCCAGCCGATCGCCGACCACGGCGATGGCCAATGACTAGCCAAAGAGAAAAAGAAAAAGGAAAAAGAAAAAAGGAAAAAATAATAAAAGAATTAAAAAATTAAAAGAAACAAAAAATCTAAGAATTTTACCAAACGTATTTCTATCTCGAGAATAAAAATTTTGATAAGTTACCAAACGTGTTCTTTTACTCAGAAATTGTTCCCGAGAACAAAAACAGAAGAATCATTTCTCATCAAAAATTGTTCCTCGGAGAAGAATGGTTACCAAACGCATTCTAATGATACGGCTTCCTGGGGGAGTAGGAAGCAAGGAATGGTAAAAGGGAGTAAATTAAAAAATATATACAAAATAAGAAAATGGAGACTGAGATTTGTTGACGTGTACAATGCATCCACGTGTTTCCTACTGACCTTGTAGTCCCCAAAAGTTCAAGGAAGCATCCAGAAACCCAAAATATATATATATTATAATAATTAATTAATAGAGACTATTTCACCAATCATAATTTATAATTAAAATTTTGTAAGCGATGAAGATACTTTTCATTTATTCATTTTTGTAAGTGATATAAATAATTATTTTTAAAATATATATTTTTCAAGTCATTTATTCTTCTCGAAACAAATGCGCTCCTAATTGGTTTCCCATTAGAAAAGTCAAGTAAAAAGAAAAGCATCGATATCCAATACTCTCTCATTTTGACTAACGGATAACACATTATTGGCAGCTAATGCTTTCCCCCTTTCCACAAATCCGTCTCATACTTCTAATCATTGCGGATTTTGGATTCTTCTGGAATTTGGATTCTTCTAGATTTTGGATACTTCACAAATCCGTCCCAATTCTTTTTATAGGTTTTCTCTTTATTTTACATATGGACGGCATCACATCATAAAAGAATGACCGGAAATTAATCCTAATTGGTTTCCCATTAGAAAAGTCAAGTAAAAAGAAAAGCATCGATATCCAATACTCTCTCATTTTGACTAACGGATAACACATTATTGGCAGCTAACGCTTTCCCCCTTTCCACAAATCCGTCTCATACTTCTAATCATTGCGGATTTTGGATTCTTCTAGAATTTCTTACCTGTGATTTCCTCCTTGATTAAATAGATCAATCACAATGATTTTGCAATTTCTCAAATCTAACGGGAGGGAAAGAGGCAAGGGTGCTGACAAAAAAAGGCAAAATTCTCCGACTCATGAATAAAATACTATTTTGAAAAGAAAAAAGTTAAAATTTAACTTGTTATAATATAAAATTGAGAGGGTTGAAATGAAAATTCTTTTGGAGTACTTTTTCATGCATCGGAGAGTAAGGGCCTGTTTGTTAAAAACAATTTATGTTCCTCAAAACAAAAAATTATATTCTTTTGTTCCAAGGAACGAAAAAAGAATAGAAACGTGTTTGGTAAAATTTTTATTCTCAGGAACAAAAAAATTATTTTTTTATTTCCGAGAATAGATTTGGAATAGAAACAATAAGTAAAAAAAAAAGTAGCTTCTTGTTTTCGGGAACAATTTCTAGAATCAATTTTTCTCTCTCTTCTTTTTTCTTCTCTTTTCTTATTCTCTTTATTCTTCTTCTTCTTCTTCTTCCTTTTGCCGGTCGCCGGCCTGACTGGCCAGACGAGGGTCGGCGACCTTGCCGGAGCGTCACCGGCCCCCAAAGATGCCGAGCCACGGCGAGGCTCGCCTCCCTAGCCGACGCGAGGCCGAGCCTCGCTAGGCCGAGCCTCGCTAGGCCAGGACGAGGCCAATCTCGCGCCGCCTAGGCGAGGTTGAGCCTTGCCGGGCCTTGCGCTAGCCTAGCAAGGCTCCGGCGAGCACGTTGGACGTCGCCCAGCCGGTTGCTGACCACAGCGGTGGCCAGCGACCGGCCAAAGAGAAAAAGAAAAAGGAAAAATTAAAAAATTAAAAGAAATAAAAAAAAAAATCTAAGAATTTTACCATACGTATTTATATCCCGAGAATAGAAATTTTGGTAAGTTATTAAACGCGTTCTTTTGCTCAGAAATTGTTCCCAATAATAGGAACAGAAAAAATCATTTCTCATAAAAAATTGTTCTCTAGAGCAGAATGGTTACCAAACACACTCTAATAATACGGCTTCCTGAGAGAGTAAGAAGCAAGGAATGGTAAAAGGGACTAAATTAAAAATATATATACGAAATAAGAAAATGGAGACTGAGATTTCCTGACGTGTACGATGCGTCCACGTGTTTCCTACCATCGTTGCCGTCCTTGCCATCCCCAAAAGTCCAAGGAAGCATCCAGAAATCCAAATATATATAATACCTGAAAAACTCCAAACTGGCACACCTATGACAAATTTATCAAAAACTATTTTTTTGACCACCAAAAATCCCAAAATGATATACCTTTGACAAATTTACCATAAACTGGTACACTTGTGACAAATTTACCCTCTGTTAGTTTTCGTTAAATTTTACTGTCAAATTATTAAGTTAAGTGACACACGACAGTTAACTGGTATACCAATTTGAGATTTTACGCTCCGTTTGTCACGGTTTACAATTTTTGTGATTTTTTTTTTTTGTGGTATTAATCCAATTTAGTGAAGAGTATATCTGTCTCAAATTTACCAGTTTGGAGTTTTTTGCGATCGAATAAATTAGTTTGGGGTAAATTTGTGATAAATGTACCAGTTTATGGTTTTTTATGATCAGTCGGGTTATATTTGTCACAGGTGTACCAGTTTGGGGTTTTTCAGTGTATTAACCCATATATATATATATACACACACAAATAGAAAAAGGAAAAATTAGATAGCTAATAATGGTAATAATAATATTAATAAAAATAAATAATATATGTGCTTGCACGGGATTTTTCTTTGTGTATATAAACAGAGCAGCAGGAGCCCGCCATAGGAGGATTCTCAGGCAGACTCTCTGCAGGGACACCAGAACAGGACACAAGGAACGAACGCGACCAGGATGGCGGACGTTGTCGAAGGCGGGGCTTCTTCTCACGATATTCAGTCCCTCCTGTCTTCTCCAGACAGGGACTTCCTCGTCCGGAACAACGGGGATCAGGTGAAACTCGGTTCTCTTCTTTCACTCTTGCTCTTTCACTGGATGAGGTGAAAGAAAAAGAATCATGGGTCAGCGTCCTTGTCAAAGTTCTCGTGGCCTTCGTCTTCGTGTGGGGTTGTTTTGCTGATCGGTTCTTGAATTTCGAACTGGGGGAGTCTGTGATGACGAAGCCATCGGTTTGTGATGGCTAAGGTGGCGAATTTAGTTCAAGAGAAGCTAAGTTGGTCTGATCTAGGATCATCATGTTTCGAGTGCTGTCCATTTGTTTCCTTTAGAAACTGGATGATTGGTAGTTGATGCATTACTTTTTAAAGAAAGATATATTACTTGGATCACGTGGACGCAGTGTATATGGATCCGATATTGCTATGAAGTAATGCTCTTTAGTGTAAATGCTCACACCTTCAGTAAGGTATACTTCTTTTGGCTGATAAGACTGCTGATTTGCTAGTTATTTGATGAGTAGTGCTTAAGGCAAGTGCTTCTCCAGTTAGTATTTGGATGTATCTTGAGATTTTCAGGATTTTTGTGTGGTGTTCAAGTGATCTAGTGTGCCTTGCTCGCTGATCATTGTATGAAAGAACTCAAATTAGGACTCTTTTTGTTCAATATCAGGTTAGGGTCGATAGCTTGATGGGGAAAAAGATTGGCTTGTACTTCTCCGCATCATGGTGCAGTCCGTGCCAATATTTCACCCCGACACTTGTGGAGGTGTACAACGAACTTGCCCCAAGAGGTGACCTGGAAATCATTTTTATCTCAGCAGATAAGGATGAGGAGTCCTTCAGTGGATACTTTTCGAAGATGCCATGACTGGCAATCCCGTTTTCCGACTCAGACAAACGCGATAGCTTGGATGAATTGTTTAAGGTGAGAGGAATACCCCACCTTGTCATTCTCGATGGCACAGGTGTGGTCTTAACAGATAGCGGAACCGAGATCATCTGCAAGTATGGAGTGGAAGGTCACCCTTTTACTCCAGAACGCATCAAAGAGTTGAAAGACCAGGAAGAAGCTGCTAGGATAAATCAATCATTGACCTCTCTTTTGGCCCATGGATCTCGTAACTTCGTAGTTTCATCCAATGGGAATCAGGTAAACCTTAAAAGATCTTCGATGCATTTGAAACTGATGGTCGCATGGGCTTATGATTCGGTTTTCCATCCTCCTTTTACTAATAATTATGTGGCCAAACTAGGTTCCTGTTACTGAGCTTGAAGGGAAAACAGTGGGTCTGTACTTCTCGTTGTCCATGCTCTCTGTCGATTTCACGCCTAAGTTACTGGAGGTTTATGAGAAATTGAAGGCCAGAGGAGAGAGTTTTGAGATCGTTCAGATACCTCTTGATGATGATGAAGCGTCATTCAACCAATCCTTTGGAAGCATGCCATGGCTTTCATTACCATTCCAAGACAAGACATGCAAGAATTTGGTCAGGCACTTTAAGATGTCGACCCTACCCACTCTGGTCATTATCGGTCAGGATGGGAAGACTGTCCATCCCAACGTTGCCGAAACTGTTGAAGAGCATGGCATCGCAGCTTACCCCTTCACTCCAGAAAAGTTTGCAGAGCTTGCAGAGATAGAGAAGAAAAGGGAAGAATCTCAGACCTTGGAGTCGATCTTGGTTTCAGGGGATCTGGATTTCGTCATTGGAAAGGATGGAACCAAGGTAAATTTTTTTTTTCCCCTAGAAGCTAATGACTGGGGAAATTTTTAATGTCTACAATGAGGTCCTAAATATTGTTGCCCCTCGTTACTTGACCTGAGGAAAGGATCGAAACCAGGTCCATAACTAGGAAAATCCTTTCCATGTATGCAGTTTTCATATGCCTTCTCCATTGATTGGTGGTTCATCTAAAAGGTTGTTTCTTACCTTTGATTGCAGATTCCGGTATCGGACTTGGTAGGGAAGACTGTCCTCCTTTACTTCTCGGCACACTGGTGCCCTCCTTGCCGAGCATTCCTGCCGGTGCTTACCGAGGCATACGAAAAGATCAAGGCCACAGACGATGCCTTTGAGGTGATCTTCATCTCCAGCGACAAGGACCAAACTGCCTTCGACGATTATTTTGCTCAGATGCCATGGCTGGCGCTCCCCTTTGGTGATGAGAGGAAGAAATTCTTGAGTCGCAAATTCAAAGTCAAGGGGATCCCCATACTTGTAGCCATAGGCCCAACGGGCCGGACGGTGAGTAAAACAGCAAGGGATCTTATAATGGACCACGGGGCTGATGCTTATCCTTTTACTGCCGATCATCTCAAGAAGTTTGAGGAGAAGTCGACTAAGAACGAGCTGGATGAAGAAGAAGAAGAAGAAGAAGAAGAAGACGATAAAGCAGCTGGGGAGGAGGCGAAGGAAGGAGGAGAAGCCGGTGAAGGATGGGTCTGTGATGGTGAAGTCTGCTACAAAGCTTAAAAGTTACTTCTTAGTTCTGTCTTCTGTGACTCGTTTGAAGCAGTTTTCTCGTGTTTCGAGCTTGATATGCGGAGGGTTCGTATATGGGATGTACATTCATACTTTGGGTGTGTTATTATGTGACTTTGACAATTCGCAGTCGAAATAAAATCCTTATCGTATACGAGCCCTGTGCCAAGCAGAGCAGTAGGCTACAATAATCTGTGATCCGCATTGATTGTACCAAGCAGCTCCGGCTCTCCTTCAGAAGATGCAGCTTTGAGATTTGCACGTTATAGAACATGTTATATCAGTGGATGGTGACTCTAGATCCAGATCAAAATTGATTTAATTAGTGATAATGGATGAAGTCTCCCAAGTCTGGCTCGATGCTAGGTTTTCTGACGATTGATCGAAAAAGCAAAACCAGAAAACCAAAAAAGCGCTGCAACATAGGTTAAACTGCGATTAGAGAAAAAAGTAGGGCATCCTACGGTAAATCTGCTAATTTAGGACATGAATCACATGTTTGCTTCCTGTATTATGCCAATATATTTCATCTTTCGCCTTAGAGAGATAATGCAGCCTGATTTATATTGCCTTTCCTTCCCAAAAGCAACTAAAAGTCGTTCAGCAGGGTTTTCAAAGCTTTGCTTCGCTATATGCAAGCGATTGCTTCGCCACATTCATACATACGTATGCAACAGAGAAACTATCAACTGGAACATACGAGTTCAACTAGTGAAACAACGCTCAAAAGCCACACCCCTCAAATAAGAAAAAACTAGATCAATTTCATGTCCATCAAACTGATCACCAAACCAAAGAAGTTGTGACATATTATCCATACCAATTCCATCCATCAGCAGACATTATTACCCAAACATAAAGCCAAACATTAGAACCGACCAAACTAGATAAACACAGAGCTCGACTTGATGAAAACTTCTCACAAGAGACTTAAAAGCCGCCGCGAAGGCGAAGGACCAAGTGCAGAGTTGACTCTTTCTGGATGTTATAATCGGCCAGTGTCCTCCCATCTTCCAGTTGCTTCCCAGCAAAAATCAGCCTCTGCTGGTCCGGAGGGATGCCCTCCTTGTCCTGGATCTTCGCCTTCACATTATCAATGGTGTCTGAACTCTCCACCTCCAGAGTGATGGTTTTTCCGGTCAGAGTCTTGACAAAAATCTGCATTCCACCGCGGAGGCGAAGCACAAGATGTAGAGTCGACTCCTTTTGAATGTTGTAATCCGCCAGTGTCCGGCCATCCTCCAGTTGCTTCCCGGCGAAAATCAACCTCTGCTGATCTGGGGGAATGCCTTCCTTGTCCTGTATCTTAGCTTTGACATTATCAATGGTATCCGAGCTCTCGACTTCCAAAGTTATGGTCTTCCCAGTAAGGGTCTTGACAAAAATCTGCATGCCCCCCCTCAAGCGCAGCACCAAGTGAAGAGTGGACTCCTTCTGGATGTTATAATCTGCCAAAGTCCTACCATCCTCAAGTTGTTTCCCAGCAAAGATAAGCCTTTGCTGATCTGGGGGAATGCCTTCCTTGTCCTGAATTTTGGCTTTGACATTGTCAATGGTGTCGGAGCTCTCAACTTCCAAAGTGATCGTCTTCCCAGTTAGGGTCTTGACAAAGATTTGCATTCCTCCCCTCAGACGGAGCACCAAGTGAAGGGTGGATTCCTTTTGAATGTTGTAGTCTGCAAGCGTCCTGCCATCCTCAAGTTGCTTGCCGGCGAAAATCAACCTCTGCTGGTCTGGGGGGATTCCCTCCTTGTCCTGAATTTTCGCTTTCACGTTATCGATAGTGTCTGAACTTTCGACCTCCAGGGTTATGGTCTTGCCAGTGAGGGTCTTCACAAAGATTTGCATGCCACCTCTGAGACGAAGCACCAAGTGGAGTGTCGATTCCTTCTGGATGTTGTAGTCTGCCAGAGTCCTGCCATCCTCAAGTTGCTTGCCCGCGAAAATCAACCTCTGCTGATCTGGCGGAATTCCTTCCTTGTCCTGGATTTTTGCCTTCACATTATCGACGGTGTCCGAACTTTCAACTTCAAGGGTAATGGTCTTGCCAGTGAGGGTCTTCACAAATATCTGCATGCCACCCCTGAGACGGAGAACCAAGTGGAGGGTGGATTCCTTCTGAATGTTATAGTCAGCCAAAGTGCGTCCATCCTCAAGCTGCTTGCCAGCAAAGATAAGCCTCTGCTGGTCAGGGGGGATTCCCTCCTTGTCTTGGATCTTGGCTTTCACATTGTCAATTGTGTCCGAACTTTCGACCTCAAGGGTGATGGTCTTGCCAGTAAGGGTTTTCACGAAAATCTGCATCTAAAAGATTAAAACAGGAAAAAGGATGAAATTAGACGACATGAAACTAGAACACGTATATATAGTACAAACAACCATATTAGCAAAATTGCAACTTCTCGACTGTGAGAAACACCAAGTAAACCAGCCAAATTAGATTCAGCTCTACACTCTTTACCGCTTATTTCACTCGTTGAAATTCTATTCTTGATTTGCTTATGTAAGAGAGAGACAGAGAGACAACAAGAACGTTTCACTAGATCCTCCACGACCATCAACACACGTTTGAGAGGACAAACCAAGACTGGCGAAACCCTAAATCGAGGGTTCGGCACCAATTGATCAACCAAGAACAAGGAATTCCTCTCGCACAACAAAACTTTAGGCACTATTAGCAATCACAGGAGTATTGGTAAAGTGTTGGGATAAAACAAATCGTCGCCTTTATGAACCATCCAGAAACTAGATAGCTAAAAGCTCTGAAACATGGGTAACCCACAGGAATGGAAAGAAAGAAACCTTCTCTTCCATCCTCATCACTCCAAGCAAACAAACGTCCGCACAACTCATAGATAAGATCAGCAGTTAGAAAAAAAAAAAAAAACAGAAATCAGCAGAAAACCAGCACAAGCAAAAACCGATCGCCACGGGCTCCAACAAAGCACCGATCGATCGCGAAAGAAACCGAAAACCTAAGCCCCCGGAGCGAGAAATCAGACGATCCGCGCGCCGATCATCGCACGATCCGGCAGACATCCTTCGGAGCAAACAATCGAGGTGGAACCAGACGAAACCGCCTCGATCAATCGGAGAAATCGAGAGAAAAAAAATAAAAATAAAAATCTGTCGACCTAGAACGTAGAGACGAAGATGCAATCGAAACGGCGAAGAGCACAGCACGAGATTGAGATGTTCGAAGAGGAGGATCGGCGGATTACCTTGAGGCTTGAAGGAGAGAGAGAGAGAGAGAGAGAGATTGCTGAGAGATGGAAGGGAGGAGGTAGGGATGAGGATCGTCGATCTGGTTTTCGGGTCGAATTTATAGGCCCTTTCCTCCTGCTCGTGGGGGAGATGACGACGGAGCCTTTGAAACGGCAGCCCATTAATATCATTATATAAATAATTACAAGTAGAAAATATTATCATTTACCAAAAAAGACAATTAATATTATTATATAAATCTATTAAATTTAAAAGATGAAACAACACTTAAAACGTTGACTTTGTAACTAATAACGAAATCCTTGTGCAATGAAATGGCTTCTTATTCATTTTGTTCAAATTAAATTACTCTAGAAAGGACTTTCTAGTTACCCAAAATTAAGATAAGTAATATCGATTATGCATAAAACAAATGAAGTAAAGAAAAAATCAAGATAAGAATAATGAATCAATAGAGAAAAGGATTATTTCATTGATCCAAGTCTTGCGGATGAAGATGTACATGGACCTAAAACATTACAAAATCAATTTTAGGATCACATAAATCAAAGCTAAAGTTTAGAAAAAAAAAAAAAAAAAACCGATTCTCAGTCGATTTTCTTTGACTAGAGAATAATATACACTATTTTAAAAATTGCAATTGAGTTCTCCATATATTTCTTATTATTTGAATAGTATCATTTTGATTCGTTTCTTTAAATAGGACAAGAAAATAATTTTTTATATGGAAAATGCATTATCATATAATGAAAACAAAAAACTTGTTAACCAAGTCTCCCACTTTGGAGATGGAAAATGCTTGGCTGATGTTTGACCGTCTTGTTCCTTGGTTGATGGTACCGTGAGCCAGGCGTTTTCCGTTCGGAATTAGTCACTTTGGAATCACAAAATGATCGTACTTTCTTTTAAAATTTGCAATTGAATAATTAAGGGTAACTATGTCTTTTTATAGAAAATGGGGCACATTTAGTCATAGAAAGGGTGGAAATCGCACGATCCACGTTACAAAGTATGTTTTAAAGCAAATTCAAAATAAATTTTACAAAAAAAGGAAGATAGAAAATCAGTGCATTGGGTGGGAACCTCCCCGATCGGAACTGTTGGCATTGTCCAAGCGGGGGCTGTTTTTCACCATGTTTAGTCCCTCTCGTCTTCTCCGAACAGGAACTTCCTCATCCGAAACAACTGGCGGTCAGGTAAAACTCGGTTCTCTCTACTTTTGTTTTTCGAAAGGAAAAAAAAGAACTCTGGATTGAAGTTCTTGTGGTCTTCGTGTGATTTGTTTCACTAACTACCCAGTTTCGTGCAAATGATTCTGGTTATAGGGGAAAATTACTAAAACAGTTCTGAACTTATTATAATTTTCCAATTCAATCATAAACCTTATTTTTTGGCAAATTGAATCCTAAACCTTTTGTAATTATACCAATTTAGTCAATTTGATCAAATTTGGCTGACTAACGCTGACATAGATGCTGGCTAGCATCGGTTGACGCTGTGTGGTATTTTTTAATAATATTTTACTTTTCAATTTTTTATTAATTTTTTTTTCTTTGTTCTTCTTCTTCTAGTTGGTCATCTAACCGGCAGAGGCTACAGTTGGTGAGGGAGAGCCTCGCTGTTGCAGCACTGGGCAAGTTTGCCCTTACTGTCGAGGCGAGCCTTGCCTAGATTTGGCAAGGGCGAGCCTCACCATCACAGCATTGAGCGAGAGGGCGAGGTCTCACCTAGGGTCGTGATAGTGAGGGCAAGGCTCGCCCTTGTTAGATTTGGGTGAGGGTGAGCCTCACTGTGGTTGGGTGAGCTTTCCCAATGTCACGACAGCCAACTATAGCCGGCGACCAGCCAAACGAAGAAGAAAGAAAAAAAAAAACATAATAAAATAAAATATTATTAAAAAATGCCACGTTAGTGTTGGCTCATGCCTGTTAGCCAAATTTGGCCACATAGATTGAATTGGCACGATTGCAAAAGGTTTATGATTGAATTGATTAAAAAAAATGTTTATGATTGAATTGGAAAAATTGTAATAAGTTTATGATTGTTTTGGTAATTTGCAATAGATTTAGGACTAGTTTGGTAATTTTTCCCTTGTTCAGATGATCAGTTTTTAAATTTCAGATTAGGGGATGGTTGAAAATAATATTGATCTGATTCTTTGTTGGTGGTCGGATTGGAAGATGTGGTTCTTGCGCCTATTAAGTTTAAATTCCGATGTTCTTTTGGTTGTTCTTTGTTGGGAGTTTTTGATTACGAAGCCATCGGTTCGTGATCGATAAGCTGGCGAATTTAGTTCTCGATAAGCTAATTTGGTCTGATCTTTGATTACCATCTTCAAGTATTGTCCAATTGTTTCATTCATAAACTGGATGACTGGTAAATTATGTCTTACTACTATTCGAAGAAACGCATGTACTTGAGAGTCACGCGGACACTGTACAAGGATTCGACCCTGTTACACTGCAATGCCCCTCAGTATATAATGCTCACACCTTCAATGTTGTTTACTTGTTTTGGTCGGTGAGACTGCTTTGCAAGAAAATTAATGAGGAGACTGCTCCTCCAGTTGTTAGTGGGGGTGTACCTTGAGAATTCTTAGGATTTTGCGTGCTGGTCAATTAATTTGGCCTGCCTTGCTTGCTGATTACTGTATGAAAGAACTCAAATTAGAACTCTTGGTCTAAATCAAGTTAAAGTCGATAGCTTGAAGGTCAAGAAGATTGGCTTGTACTTCTCTGCGTCCTGGTGTGGTCCGTGCCCCTGGTTCACCCCGGTTCTGGCGGGAGGTGTACAGTGAACTTTCCCCGGAAGGTAATCTAGAGATCATTATTTTTATCGCTGCAGAGAAGGATGGTCCCTCAATGGATACTTTTTCCAAGATGCCGTGGCTTGCGATCCCATTTTCCGACTTGGACAAGCGTGATAGCTTGGATGAATTGTTTAAGGTTAGGGGAATACCCCACCTTGTCGTTCTTGATGACAACGGTACAGGTGACAAGATCGTCCGTTAGCATGGAGCGGAAGGTTACCCTTTCACTCTGAACGCATCAAAGAATTCAAAGACCGGGACGAAGCTGCTAGGAAAAATCAATCATCGACCTCTCTTTTGGTCCATGGATCTTGTGGCTTCGTACTTTCATCTGATGGGAATTGTCAGAAAATAGGGAGGAGGAGGAAGAATAGAAGAAATGAAGAAATATATATTTTTTTTTATTTATGTGTATCTTCCAATTACATGTACAAAGCTCTTTATATAATACAAAGGATGAATAATAAATAGAAAGAAAATATTCTAGATTGATCTAAGGAATCAAATTCAATCCCAGATTGGTTCATTCAATCAACCGTAATCTTGGGCCGATATTGCATATCTTTCAACACTCCCCTTCAAGCTAATGAAAAGATGTCTTTGATACTCAGCTTGACAAGTGAGTTGTGAAAAGCTCGACTCGACAAAGCCTTCGTAAGAATGTCTACCAACTGATCTTCAAATCTGACAAATGGAAATTTTATCACCTTAGCATCCAAGTTTTGCTTGACAAAATGCCTATCTGCCTCAACATGCTTAGTACGGTTTGACTAAGGAATCTCCCTTATTTTATTGTCGCGTGCAGCTTCCTTAGTCAAATATTTTTTTGGAATTGAAATTGCTCAATTTGACTAAGGAAACTCCCTTAGTCAAAGAAAATTTATATTAGAAATTATATTAGAAACAAGTTTATTGGGACGCAAACCATATGTTATTCCTATTGAGTAAAATGCGAAGTTAATCACAGTTGATTGTGATGCAGGTTTATCATCTCCAAACAATGATTCATTGCTCAAGGATCCATCAAGCTATCAAAGACTCGTTGGGAAGCTTATTCATCTCACCATGACGAGGTTGGACATATGCTATGCAGTACAAACATATGCATAGCCTGAAACAGTCCCATATAAATGCCACTCTTAAAGTTGTGAAGTACTTGAAAAAATGCCTAGAACTTGGGATACTTCTTTCTCGAAGTTGCAACATGGAAATGATAGTTTTTTGTGACACGAGTTATGCGAATTGTCCTAGGAGTCGAGGGTCCATCACTAGTTTCTGCATTAAACGTGGGGAATTCTTGCTTTCATGGAAAACAAAGAAATGATCCATTGTATCTATGTCATCAGCCGAAGCTAAGTATCGAGCGATGGCTAAAACTATTTGTGAAATAGTGTAAATACGAGGGCTACTTCTAGACCTTAGCATACAAGTTAAAGGAACCAACCTTGCTATTTTGTGACAACAATGTTGCTCTTAAACTTGTGGCAAATCCCATAGCACACGAAAGAACGAAGCATATATAAGTTAATTGTCACTTCACTCGTGACAAGATTTAAAAAGGAATAATCGAAACAAGGGAAATCAGAACCATAGAGCAAGCTGCAAACCCCTATGTTAGAGACAACCCACATATTTACTAGGCACGCTAGGTGTCTTTGACATATGCAAGCCATCAACTTGAGGGAGAGTGTTGGAAGATATGCTTGATTTTTTGAATCAATCTAAGATTGCAATTGATTGATTTGTAAATCTAGGATTAGAATTGATTCCTCTTGATTCTTTTGGAAATACCCTTTCCTTTATTACTTACATTTCTGTACTATATATATGGGACTGTCTATTGAAAATAGATAACGAAATATGCATAATACAAATTATTCTTCATCCTATTTTCCACTTTGTGTCAAACATTCCAGGGCCAGTAAGGTCTAAAGGTATTTCAGATATTGGAAACATTACAGTTGAATATCACCTACTCCTCCAACGAAGAGGTGGAACCTTTTGGACAAGATTCAGGTTACCGACCTTAAGCGAGGCTTCTCACGCAAGATATGGAGGATGTCCTATCTGCCATTCATATAAGTATCCCGGCAGTCACGAGGAACAAGACCCTTCTGGTGCAGGAATACTTGGTGGTTGTTCTGCTGCAGATCACGAGCCGGATTAAGGATTGGATTCTAGGGATGGCTCTTGACTTCCAAATCCAAGACCAATCATCAGGAACAACCTTACCGTGCCGGTCGTCAGTTACAATATCATAAGCATCGGCGGTTCTAAACCCGCCATTTCTCGAGAAGTTCCAAGCCACGAGGTCCTTCCTCTGAACTAGAACCGCAAGCAATAGGGATGGTGCAAATGCGTTCGACGAGTTCATCATCAAATCCAGGAAGATTCAAAAGGTCCAAAAACCCGCTCTAAGCCAAAAGTTGCCAACGGTCGTTTCCTTTTCATCTTTACTAATGGTGCGTTTGTTTGTGTTTGTGTTCAAAAATTGTTCTAAAGAACAGAAATAGAAAAAATTAATTTTGTTCCGGGGAACAATTTTTGACCAGAAAAACGCATTTGGTAAACTTGTTCCAGGAATAAAAAAAAAACTTGTTCTTTTTTTGTTTCTTTTAATTTTTTAATATTTTTATTTTATTTTTCTTTTTTTCTTCTTTTGGCCGATCGCCGACCTCAGCCATGGCTAGTGACCGGCCGACGAGGGCCAGCGGCCTCACCTAGCCATGGTGAGGCTCGCCGGTCCTTGGCGAGGCTCGGCCTCGCCTTGGCTAGGCGAGCCCGAGCTCGTCGAGCCTCGCTAGGGGCCGGCAACGCTCCGGCAAGGTCGCCGACCCTCAATGGCCAGTCACCGGCCATGGCTGAGGCCAGCGACCGGCCAAAGAAAAAAGAAAAGGAAAAGAAGAAAAAAAAGAGAAGAAAAAGAGAGGAGAGAGAAAATTTATTTTTAAAAATTGTTCCAAAAATAATAAACACGTTTTTCTTATTTCTGTTCCAAATGTATTCTTAGGAAAAAAATACAAACAAACGTGTTTCTATTATTTTTTTTCCCTGAAACAAAAAAAAATAGAAATTTTGTTTATAAACAAAAAACACAAACACAAACAAACAGGACCTAAGAGGCCCGACATGATACTTCCTCAAAGCATTTAAAGGTCAAATCCCTTGCTGTTTCTCCATGGTCTCTCACAAATTATGAGCAAGTTTAGCGACTTAATAACATGATTCTATTTCACTTTCGAGATGTATTTGTAATAAGGTGCATTCAACTCGATCATTTTCTTTTCTAATATTATCAAATCTTTTGATGAGAAGTGAGAGCTCCAAGCCTTTTCCCCTTCTCTAACAAACTTTATCCTATGACTTCTAACTCTCCTTTTCTTATAATTACGTAAATTTACATTTTATGTCAAATGATTTGTGTTTTCATTTTTTTAAGTCTATATTTGGGTTTCGATATGTGCATCAAATTCCAATTAGGCTCCATTGTTTCGCCAAAATTGAATAATTTAGAAAATATTTTTCAAAAAAATGCGATATAAGTAATCAATTTTAGAAAAAAATATTTTCCAATCATGAAATAAAAAAACCTTAGCATGCGAAAATTCTTCATATCTTGATTTGGTCGTCGCCGTAGACTCATATTGTTGTTTGAATGTAAAATTAGACCTTTCGAGTTAGGTTGGAAGGCACATAGGATCTAGAAAAATTTGAACTTATGACATTCCGCTCTGATACAATATAGGATTTTGTGAGATCACGGTTAACTATTTTAATAAAATCTTAAATTATTAGATGAAAGCATAGTATAAATACTCTATCAAAAAGAGACTTACGTTAATAAATGTTTTCTTACTAGTTAGAAAATGCCACGTTTTTCCCGATGTATCCAAGATCATATTGGGCTAAGAAACGGAACCACTAAAAGAAGAAAAAAATGAGAATGAAAGTTGATTGTCCGCACACAGGCCAGAAAAAAAGGAAGAAAAAGCCCAGTGTCGAGCGCTTCCGACCATGGCCCGTGGACTTCTCAAGGACCAGAGGAGCTTCCGACCGAACCACGTGTTTCGGCTCGCCCATCCAGGCCAGACCCTTTGCAGGAAGGAAGAGAAGACGACTCCGAATTCTCGGGGAAGAGAGAAGAGTCTCTCGTCTGCGTTGTGGGGTGACTTGTCGACCGAGATCTGCCTTCCGGAAGATGAATCCGTCCGCTTGCAAGTGAAGAAGCTCGGTAGAAATTCGTCGTCAGGTGCCGTAGTAGATCTCTCTCTGTCTATCTCTTGCATGCCTTGCTTCTTTCTGAATCTTGGATTCCATCCTTGGAGGAGAGAAAAGAAAAAGTTTCGCTTCACGGCATCACTCCGAGTTGTGGGACTTACATTGATTTCGGTCTCTCGTCCTTAACTTCATAAGTGTTGCTAAATCGCTCTTGAATTCTAGTGTTCTTTTGGCATGCTACTGTCCATTGTGGTCTTGTTGGTTGCTTCGTATTTATCTTGTTCTGCGATCAGCTCATCGTTATATGATGGGGCGGTTGATGGGTCATTGGCGAATCTACCGTATTTAGCTGTATAGAGATCAGGGGAATGTTGCTGCGCAAAGTGACTGGTTGTTCTTGTGATGGGGCAGTTAATGGTTTATTGACAAATCTACCGTACTTAGCTGTATAGAGATCAGGGGCATGTTGCTGCGCGAAGTGACTGGTTGGTGTTAGGATCTGTAGGAAGCTTTTGATTGATTCGTACATTCGAAAGAGAAGAGTGGAGAGATCATAGTATGTAATAGAGGAAAGTTCCACTGGTGCGAATACACATGTTGGTCTGTGCAAGCAATGGGCATTTTTTTAGAATAATGAAGTTCGGCACGTCAATTGTCCAGGTTCTAATGGGCAAGACAGATAAAGATGCGGGTAGCACGGCTTCGAATGACGGCAGAAGACGTAGTGGGCTGAAGGTTCTTGATCCTGCAATCTCTAGATTCTTCGAGCAGCTTCCTCAGAAGCTCGGGAATGGCTTCAAGGTAGTTCACTTCATCTTGATGTGTCATGACACTTACGAAGTTATCGATGTCAAAGTAAAAATTCATTTACCTTTCTGTTTCTGTTTCTGTGATAGTTTCCATTTAAAATGATTAAAAGGGAAAATGAAAGGGCGAACTCCGGAAGCTCTTCTTTGAGGAACTTGAGTAAAACCTTGACTGATTTTGAGGTCAATCTGGAGAAGCAAATGCAAGCATGGCATGAAAATCCAGTGTGGGTGGATCAAGCTCCAGAAATAAAGGTGAGTGACTTGTTGAGAAATAAGATTGATGGACATGTTTAGTCACAAGCTAACACTTGGATTGTTTTAGCTCAAGCATGCCAAAGATCTTTACAATATAACAGAATGAACTGACCTAAATTAGGACTCTGATATGAGTTTTGGTTCTGTAAGTGATTTAGTCATTAAAATTTGAGAAGATTAATAAGTTTGTCGCTGTTATCTTTTGACATATTTCAAGCCTTTTGTCGTGTGTCTCTCTTACTTTGTAGGGCTACAATAGAACGATCCACTGTATATACCTCTTTCCTTGTTACTTGGAGCTCGCCTAATTAATTCTCGTTGACATCAGGGGAGTGTATATAAAGGTGAATACATGACATGTGAAATAATCTTAATTACTTAAAATATAGATAAATCCCAAGTATTTATGCTAGTCCATATGAATTTCCATTTGGGGCTTGTAAAATTAGAATAACGAAATGTAGCATGACATGCATAGATTGTAATTGGCATTCTCGGCTTGCTGTCCTGTTGCTCTAGTGCAACCAAAATCTAGAAAAGCAGCAATCTGGTAACTTGGTTTTATTACATGAAAGGAAGATGCTTTCGTTGGTGACTTGTTGCCTTTGAAATGTCTTGCTCATCATATAACTTGAACGCTGCAAAAGGATTGGAGTCTAATGTTAGTCTTGGCAGGTGAGCGTGCCAAAAGGATCTCTTTGCGACCTCAATGTAAATGTCAATGTGGGGTTGCCTCCAGATGCTGTGTATAACATTGTTACTGATCCTGATAATAAAAGGGTTTTCAAGAATATTAAGGTATTCTCCTTTTCCACCATTTCTTCTATATTTCAGCCAGTAACACATAAAGCATCAAATAGTTATTTTCTGGTTAATCCCTTGCGATTTCGTTTTCCCCCCTCGTAACTTATTCCTGTTCATTTTAGCAATCTTGTATGTAAAGAGGAGAACTTGTTGGGAGATTTTTGAAATTTAACTTTTCTCTTAGGAAGTCATAGCCAGAAGGGTTTTGGTCGATGAAGGTTTAAGACAAGTTGTTGAATTGGAGCAAGCGGCCTTGTGGAAATTCCTTTGGTGGTCAGGGACCATTTCAGTACATGTTTTGGTGGATCAAAATAGAGCAGATCACTCGGTAAGACGTTGCTCTTGTTGCAGATTATACGTACTTGTTCTTTATCCTGGTTGCCATTAGTATAATTCCTGTGCCTTTCCAATCCCTCTTACTAGGAGAAAGGTGGTCTTTGAGTTAATCCTGCAATAATCTCGGCTTAACTATGCAACTCTTCCTATTTATCTATTTTGTCAGATGAAGTTCAAGCAAGTGAAAACAGGGTTTATGAAAAGATTCGAAGGATGCTGGAGAGTAGAACCTTGGTTTGTCGACGAGAAACTCTGCTACCCCCATAAGCCCAAGACTTGGGAAGACTATAATTCATGTACCGGAGGAAAAGGAAGGATTGGATCGAAAGTGAGCTTGGACCAGCTGATCCAACCAGCTCTAGTCCCACCTCCGCCCATTTCTTGGTATTTAAGGGGAATCACTACCAGGACCACTGAGATGCTGATAACTGATTTGCTTGCTGAAACAGCAAGAATCAGAGGTGGCCTTAATCCTGTGAAATCAGGTAATAATCACGAGTTGTCTGACAACACACTCGATAAGCAACTTGAGGAAACGGGTGACATTAAAGAGCGATGGGCCCTGCGGAGGAGGTTGATGAAGCAACGAGATAGAAGGGTGCTATCTGGGCAATGATGCTCAGGTGATTAGTTTTGCATCTGTCGACAGGAATCTATTTTCTGTATTAAATGCCTTCTTTGCTCAGACTACACCATCTCTACTTAACCTTCTCGAATGCATCGCGGTTGCATAACTTTCCTTTCGAAGGGCGGTGCACTCACACATCTCCGGAAGTCTGGAATAGGTCGCGCTCTAATTCTCTGTTCTTATGGAACTCGCCGGATTGTGATGAAGTTTCCGGTAACGAAGTGCCATAGACACGATGACAGCTTCTTATGAAGACACCTTCATGGCGATTTGATGACAAGGTCTCAGGCATGTGAAGCTAGATGTATGTGAAACAAAGGATTCTTGAAGCCCATTGAGGTATTTTGTGCATATGTACTATCATTCTTACTTGTCCCCATGATAGAGGTGTTACTTAGTGAAGCAGAAAGTTTTATTTTCTCGGCGTTAGGTGCGATCGGCGGCGGCCATAGGCCCGTAACAACCGCCATCGTCTTTGCTATTCAGTGGCGACCCCTTCACTCTGCTTTTCCACTGTGCTCTGGTCATTGACACCGTTGGAACTGTTTTTTAGTAGAATATGTCATGTACGCAGTTTAATATGGATCTCGTTGAGTAGACTACTTTCTCTGAAATTGCTTATATGGTTGAAACTTGAAAGGCACATTCGAAATACGCGCACTTTGGTCGGATTGTGGGAATGAGAAGGTCGGCACTCCGGTTCGACCGGGCTATGAAACCCGCAATTCGATGTCCTTGTTGCGCCATTGATGCATCTTCAATCGGGCCGAAATTCACCTAGATCAGGCCATATGAACCTGATTCATCACGGTCGTTGATCACATGGTTGTGCGAGGAGCTTGCTGGGCGATTCTTTGTCTCCTTCGTTTTGAACGTATTATTTTAGTGAATCCAAAATAAATGAGAATGTATCGATTGTCCACCTACGGCATCCAAATGATGAAAAGAAATCTTATTTATGGTAACATTTGTCAAGCTCACCTGACCATAAGTAAATCAATCTTTCTATAAATTAGGAAGCGTACCACCTCACAAAAATTTCATAAAGTAAGTTATTTGTAAAACCATGGGGAAGCGCATTTTCCAATCATACTCAACTGCACTTTTTACTCGAGGGATCATTCTGATTTTTAAATGAAAGGGGAGAAAAAGATTTCCAGGATCAAAATTTTCGGAGTCAACGTTAGGAAAACTAAACTAATATATTCATAATAAATTTACCATAAATTAATTTTTGGATCATCAAAAGTTCTTCAATTAGTACATCTGTGATAAATTTATTCTCATATATGTTAAATTTTGCCGTCAAATTGATTAGTTAGATAACACGTGGTAGTTAACGAGTGTACTAGTTGGAGGTTTCACCCTTTGTTTGTCGTAAGTGAATTAGTTTACGGGGTTTTTTGGTATTAATCCAATTTGATAGAGTATGGATAAATTTGTCACAAATATACTAGTTTTGAGTTTTCGTGATAAAGAAATTAACTTATCGTAAAATTGTCATAGATGTGCAAATTTAGAATTTTTCGTGGTATTAATCCAAATTTTAATGGTTCTTTGTGGGTTAAAATTGATCCAACGTGTAATCGCACTTTCGGCATGCTTTCATTTTCTATTTCAAATCGAAAGATCTCAATGTTTTGTAAGGAGAGATATCAATTACGAAGGTGCCTTCTCAATTGTTACACCAACAACACCACCAAAAAGAAAATGATCTTTCAATTTTTATCCTTTATAATTGATCTCCCCATTTTAAAATTGTCCTAATTTTTTTTGGTCGAAGAATTGTCCTAATTTGAATTTATATATATATATAACCGGCGTTAAGTTTACTTTACAATTGTTACAAAAAAAATGAGCGCTTGGACATCAATTCATTCATTCCGGCATATAGAAGATAAACCCAATATATAATTAAATGTTAAAATAAGAGTTTGTTCGGTTAAGTTTACATAAAGTTTTTTTTTTGTTTTTCGAAGGAAAAAAAAAGGTTTTTTCCACATTAATATACGTTTAGATGTTTGAATATAACCAGTTATTTCAAGAATAAAAACCAATATATATAATCATCTTGAAGTTTCTTTCTTTCTTTATTTTTTAATAGAAGATGTGCCTATGCCTTCTCTACTTTTAGATTAATGGAGGAAAAATTTTGGCGCAAAAAAAAAACCATAAATCTCTTCTATTCAAGAACTTGCGTTTATTCTTCTCTCCTTTGCACTTTGCAACAAATTAATTGTGATTTTGTTGAAACTATCTTCAAGATTACTCAGAAGAAAAACAATCTTCCTTTTTTTTTTTTTTTTTTTTTTTTTTTTAAATTCAAAGCTCATTTTATAAGTGATACATTTATGAAATTACCAAAGTATACAAATCCATCTAGATTCTAATATGTGTTGTGCTAAAATTCACAAGATTTTACTCTTATACTGTGAACTCATTCCACTTTTTTATATGTATATAAACTGATGTTGTTGTTTGAGTGGTTAATGTTTTTTCTCCCAAAACTACAATTAATGTTGAAGACAATAACTAATTTGAATTCAATATATTGAATTAGCCTATTTGTTTTTGTTGAGAATTAAGTGAAGACGACATATCAAGAATATCATAGTTTATAAGTGAAAAAGAATCGCGTAACAATAAAATAAGATAAAAAGTATAATTGTTCAACTAAAAAAAGATAAAAAGTATAATTAATAGTCGGACATGACGAACATTATTTAACGAAAATGGATGATTTATAAACATGTATTGCTAAGCACAACCGAATGCTATTTTCTAGTTAGAGAACATTTAAATAAATTAAAAACAGAAAAAAGCTCCAAAATTGATATATTTATGATAAATTTATCTTTATTAGTTTTCATTACATTTTGCCATTAAATTCTTAAATTGGATAGCACTTTGAATTTAATAGAATTACCAATTTGGAGTTTGTGATATTTTATGATATTAATTCAATTTAACGGAAATTAATAGAAAGAAAATTTGTCGCAAATGTATTAGTTTAGAATTTTTATGATAAAAATTAATTTAGAATAAATTTATTATATATATCAATTTAGAATTTTTGATGGTTAAAAAGTTAATTTGAGATAAAATAGTATGGGTTTTTTTCGCGGTATTAGTTCTAAATTCAAAAGGGAATCGACGCTCTCGGGCTCGTCTTCTACTTCTTCTTCCCTCCGCGCGAAGAGGAAGGACCGTCACCTCTCCGGCGCCGGCATGGACGCCGTCCGTACGATTCCCGACCTCTGCCGCCGAGTGAGTTCCCGCCGCTCCTCTCCCTCCCTCTCCGCCTCCGTCTCTCCGGCGATCGCCGATGGAGGGCCTGGCATTCCTCTCTCCCTCCGCCCTCGCCTCTTTCGGTTTCCCCGCGTTCACGCTGCCATCTCCTCCTCTTCCCTCCTCCGTCGCAGCTGATCTCACTTGCTTTCCGGCGATGCCGTGCCTCCGACGACCTGTGCCGCGTCTCCGTCGCTCTCGCGGCCTCGCAGCTCGCCGGCTCTCCCGTCGTCCGGATCTCCGGTACGTCGCGGTCCCTCCTTTTTTTGGTCCCGCGCTTCGTTGCGGTCTTCGTGTTGCTTTTTCGCACGGAGTAGTAGCGAGATGTCTTGTGTCGTATAAGGATTCGAATGCTACCGAAGCTTGAGCCTGGATATAGCCGCGCAACGCGCGAAAATAGAAAGTGTCGTTTTGATGGTTTCCGGTAGATAAACGGCTTGATGATTGGCCTTACCTTGGAATCAGTTTCGGACACCGGCGCCGCCTGTTGCTTGGAAGAGTTTCGGGACTTAAGAGTCGCAGACCGACGGATTTTCGACGAAAAGTGGGGTAAGGAGTGTGCCGATGTTCCCGATTTATGTGGCCGATTGGGAGAAAGAAACATCTTCCTTAAGTGAATGCTGTTTTGAATTCGAGGATTTTAACTACGTGTGCAATGTTAGTCACAATCAGTCTTTGGACAATGCAGATGGAACGCTTGCTGTGAGAACTACTGGTAATTTCCTGTCTCAGTTGAACTATTGAAATTTGTCCTTTCCCCTGTATAAGAAGTGTGAATGATTCACAGAAGTTATGTACACTCAAATGAGGTTGACTTAAATAATACTGCACATGAAATTTATTTAAAAGAAGAAAAAAAGATCTAGATGTCATTTTGGGTATTGGTTTCAGTTCTTTGCATTCTTTTACAATGGTTTGTGTTGGAGGATCCATTGCCTTGTCAACTTTTTGTAAATTGACAATTAAAATCCTTCTAGTTAAAATAAAAAAGAACATGTGTGCCATTCTTCCATTGAAATGTCAATATTTCTATGTTATTTACATAACCATTACAAAAGGGAAGGCCATCACTGTGAAGTATCAGTGTTCTTAATTACAATTGAGGATGCTGCAGGTGTTTCTGATGAGGAGGTGCATTACTATAACTTGAATCTAAAAGAAGGTAGCACGGATAATATGCTAACTAGGCTCCCTTCAACTGCTAAAAATGGCGTGAGATTCAGGCACGCAATACTATACGCAATTGTAGTGTTATACCACATCTGGTATTCTTGCCCATTAAAGTTGTTGTGCTAAGACTCTTTTCGGTTTCTTTCTCAGTGGGACTGAAGTGTGTCTATCTGTGTCTGAGAAATTTGAAGTTCTTCTGGGTGAGATCAAGCAATTCGTTGAGAAGGTGTGTTGTGCTCCATAGAAGTTCTAGTTCTTTTACTAGTGGATCATGCAATTTGTCTATACAAAAGTATTTTTTTTCTTGAAGGCATAGGTGGATTCAGTAATCTTGTGTGATAAAGATTCGCATATTATTCTGATTCTTCGAAACCTAAAAGGCTAAATAACTAGAGATGCTGTTATAGGAAAGCATCATATAATCACAGATACATGTATTAATAACATGAGAGGATCACGGTTCACCTTATCGGATCTATATATCAAATAGGATCTTGATGATCCACTCGGGCTAATATGATGTCTGAACGACAAAGTTACTCACCAGCTTCTTGGCACTACTCTTGCCTAGTATTTTGTCATTATCAATCCTGTAATGAAAAGATATTACCAAGAGTATTTGTATCTTGTACAAGGTAAGCTTCTGTTTCTTCACTCCTTCACATCCATTCCTTCTATGCCTCTTCCTTTTCAAAGCTGGTTAATTAAATATCCTCTTTCTGTCTAATCATTTTTATCTTGGATTTTTGCAGGTGCTGATTTTGAACATCCCGGTTAGTCCAAATACTCTATTTCTTGAGTATCTAGTTCTTAAAGTCTTCCCTAAATATTGTTTTTGCTTCTCTTTTTAAGAAAAACGGATGAAAATAATTCTGATCGATTCTTCTTTAGTCATATTTGGTAATTTTAGGGTTTGAAAGCAGAGTAGCTTGCATCCCTTGACCGATGTTGGCAGTGACCACTCTAAAGAAACAATATGTCCTAGGAGAAGTATCGTCTTATGTTTCTAATGATAATTTGTAAATTCTTTTCCTTGTGATGGCATATCTATACTGGGTTTTTTCTACAATATTTAGCATTAGGTCTTACCATCCTGGTATCCTTATGCAGAATATTGCATTTGAACTGGTGGTCCAACATGAGAATGTTTATAAATCATGCTATGGGGACACTTTCCTGCCAAGTAAAAGCATGCCTTCACCATTTTCAGCTTCAAATGTAGAACGTTTGAAGTATGGCTCTGAGGATTATATTTTAAAGCGCCGCAACAATCTAGATAACAACCTTGGTCTATCTTCAAATGCCATGTAAGTTACATGCAAAGATGATGCAGGTTCCTGATGTTTCCAGTAGCCAGCTTTGATGTGCAGGAATAAATAGTTGCTTCACCTATTGAAGTTTTCCAGCTAGCAAAATTGATGTTAATGGTGAATTGCAAATTATAGTGGAAATCATCTGTTGTCATGTCTTATGCATGTTCTTTTAGGCAAGGTAGCACTGGATTTGGGTCCTTTAGTGCATTGCTGTATTTGAGGCCTCTCATAAGACATCTATAAGTGGCATAATTTTGTGTTATCATGTGGTCATTCGACGGATAGATTTAGTGGAAATAAATTATTAGTTCATTCAGCATGTTTCTGTAGACTGCTGTGTCAATGAATGCCACTGTTAATGGAACTTCCAGTAGCTCACTTAAAAAACATTTTGCTTGGTGCTCTTCCCACATGAATTTGAAAGGTTATCTTCTGGCCTTCTATTGCATCCAGTGGAGTAGTGGACGAAAATAAGTAGAGGATGCATGTTCTTTTTATCAATGGTATTCACTGTTTTTGAAGTATCTTGGATTGCTTAATCCACTGCCTAAGTAACGATATCCAAATCCAGTTAGTAGCCGCATCCAACTGTTTAAGTCATAAACAAGCGGTTTCAGCATTTTTTGAAAATTCTTTAATGTTTGTCTACATCTTCAAGGGAGCGTTTGAGGACTGGAATGGGAAGTATATGCAGCTCAAAAATTTCTGAAAGACAAAATCGGGGATTAACAGTAGATGCAGTAATCATCATAAGCAAGTTTTCTGATCAAACAAGTCCTTGTTCGATGGAGTGTGGTCACCAGACACAGGTTTTCTAGAAGCATTTTCTTCTACTGTATTAATCATTGATCCAACAGTTTTTTGGTGGAATGCCAGTTTTCTATTCTTGTTTCATGCACATTCTCAGAGAAGTCTATGCAATTCAGGATTCTTGTGCTGAAACATATGTGTTGTGATATGCCCCGCTGGTTCTGTCATTCCTTGGGCTTGCACACTAAAATAATCAAACTGTCTTCCTATAATTCCCTGGTCTAAGCTAGAATTGCTGGCAACTTTAGAGTATTATTCATGGAAACGGTACTGGCACCGCGCATCTTTAGTTTAGCATGCCGTGTGACAAATTTTCTGTTCGTTGTGTGTGACCGCGGTCAAGAGCTAATACCCAGAACTATTAGTTGAACATTGTCGATATTGACATTATCAGTGGAGATTTTCTGATGGCATAGGGAGAGAAATTAATTGATTGTTGTCATTGTCCGCAAACCATAAGTATAGAACCTCTGTATATTTTTCCATAGTGTTGTTCTGAACCAGAATTATTATTGCATGGCTGTGTAAGCTCAACACTAGGCATGCTTACTTTCCTAATAAACTACGTTTAGATTGTTACTAGACAAGAGCATTAGTTATGGTTTATTGATTCACAATGAACCATCACCCAGTGACTGGGGTTAATGTTGGTCATGTTCCATTTTTGTCTCGCTAATGTTGAACCCGATTTCCAGTGTTAAGTGTGCCTTTTTCTTCCAGGTTTTGTATTTCAAGGATTTCTTACCTTCCACAATTTCCACGTCATCTCTTATTGCATTGAAGAGCATTGACTGGAAAAGTTATGGCTTGACGCTAGGCAACGTCATGGATCAAGGAGGTGGTGCCTCTCTAGAATGGGAAAACCTGCCACCACATGCTCATATTGATGTTATCTTCCACTGCTATCAAGCAGAATATCCGATTCTATTAAGTAATTTATTTCTTTAGCAAACCATAATTTGCTACGTCATATGTTATGTCACAATCCTTGACTCGTTGGTAAGGTTAACTTCCCTCCTTCGAAGCTAAAGGTCTTGTCTGAAAGATCTCTTCTGAAGAAAGCAGCTAAACTAGCATTGGATGACATGAAGGAGAAACATTCGGGAATTCTTCTAAGTGATCGTGCCCTGAAGGTAAATGTGTGTGTGTGTGTGTGTGGCATGCGCTTGCCTGCTCTGCTTGGATAGGTGCTTGAGATGGTTGAGTTCTTTGAAGCATCATAATTTTGTAAGAAAATATTCTATTATAGTGCTTTGCAGAAGTAGTCCAACAACTCAATGCTCATATAGTCAGCTAATGGACAGATACAAGATTCAGTACAGAAGAAATGTGCAAAAATTGAATACTTTCAATATAATTCATCACTTGACCAAGCTAATCAGTATTATTCATCACATGGCCAATCTAAAATTTTGTATCTGCCTATGTATTTATTCGTGACGAACAATTAAGCATTGTCACAACGAAGACTGCAGTTGTGCTGAGCACCAATTTTTTGGTGTTGCATCTGCAGATACAGAGTCATGCCCCTGATCTTGCAAGAACACTCGCTGGTCTTATTTTGTCCTCCAATGAGACGGAATTCCAAGGAGAATGTCTCTCTCTTCTTGGTTTGCAGATGGGAGTAGGGGCGGATATAGTTGAAGAATGTGTCCTGGACAAGATTAATGCGGTTATAGTGCTGAATGACAGGAAACCTGAGAGATGCAAAGAGCCTGTTCCTTTTCTTTTCGAAGATGATTGTCTTCAGGAAATGGACTTCGAAGATGAATGTGAAGAAGGTGAGGACTCTTATGACTTTTTAGATATATAATACCAAGAATATTACACTCCATATATTGCGGCCAAATGGTAGACTCCTAGCTGGGTTTTACCTCTTGATGATGACCACACAGGCTATGATGCATACATGCCAATTTATTTGGAGGCAAACACTTGCTCATTAGTTAAATATGACCTCGTCTCGGCTGAAGCAGCAGCGCCCATTTCTGGATAATGAAAGTTGTTATGCTTTCGGAAATTTTATAGAGCTTCCTATATAGTCTGAAATTTTTGGTAGACTATTGAGGGAGAAGATTCGGTTTTTCTCATTTTGATAACTAGTAACAAGGTCAAATGAAGTTTTCCCCACCTAGTACCTAAGATTCAGCTCCTTCCATGTTCGTTTATAGAGCTTCCTGTATAGTCTGAAATTTTAGGTAGACTATTTGAAGGAGAAGATTTGTCTTTTCCCATTTTATAATTAGTAACAAGCTGCCATCCTTGTTCAGCCCAAACTAGAGGCTAGAAGTAGAGAAGATATGAGCCTATAAATTCTAATCATAGAGGGACCATTCATATATTCTCTCCAAGTGCTACAGTCTAAAACAGGTCCTGTCGACACTAAATAATAATAACATGATGGGGCTGGTTCTACGACAGCTTGCTATGTCTTGAGCTCCTCCGTCCACGTAATTATAGCGAGCTATAAGCCAAAGCAATGAAGGCGAAATACTTGTCTAGATATAGTTGATGTAGATAGATACTTTTCAAGCGTTAGGTTATTCCTGAATAAAAGATGAAGTCGGTCATGAATTCGCCATCAAGACTCCCATTTTGCAGCGGCTGCGCAGCTCCTTATTTATGTATGAGTTATAAATGTTTTAATTCTATTTGCTGTGATGTTCATGAATGGTTCAGAATATTACAAAAATTTGAATCTTTGGATTGTTGGAGATGAGATTACTTCGTTGGTTTGTACAAGTATTTTGGGGGATACACGTTACACCACGATTTTGAATCAGAAGAGAGATTTCAAGAAATGGCAGATCTATTCACGTAGGTGTGATGATTTACTTCACGGGGGAGGTCTCTGGTTCAAGTCCAGGATGGCCTAGTTGCACCAAGGAAAAGTTCCGCTCCGGAATTGACAAGTTACATGCTTTATATGAAGTAACCTATCTTCCCGGGAAAGAGAAAACATTGCTTGCTTTAAATCACTTACTGAATGCTTGATCATTTGTGGTTAGTCGATTCACGCTGGGAAGGTTATCTTTGCTGGATTCTCACGTAGCAATTAAGCAAGTTTGGGAACGCAAATGTATGTTGGGATCAATCCTTCCGCAACAGAGTCCCATATATAAAACTAGACCATGTATGTCTATATAAGCACTACGTAATCGTCGTGACTTTTTAGATAACAAGGAAAGGCCAAGATATTTTAGAACACTAATTACCGGGTCAAAGCTGGAATAGGGTGTAAAGGGATTGAATACACCAACTAACTTAGACACTCCAAAAGACCTCTAGCTTCAAGCTGCAGAGGCTGCAGGAACATAGGAAAATAGCGGTGGTCAGGCATGGAAGCCGTGACAGATACCCTTGATACCGTCTGATCTGCGGCTTGGACAGATCGACTACCGACTAATTTAAACACTCTTCGAAAGGCCTGTCTTAGCTTCTCACGCGGCAGAGGGTGCAGGAACATAGGAGATAGCGGGGTCAGGCATGGAAGCCATGATGGACGACCTCGACATGGTCTGATCTTCGGCTTGAATGATGGCGTCTTCCGCCCTCAGATCCAAGGACGCGTCGTTGTAGATATCCCACCATTTGGACACCAGCATCTTGATGTCCTCTCTGTCCATGTTAGCTTCCTTGCCAGTGTACCTCCACGGCTTCGAACCCTGTTGCCATTAAAATGACAAAAGAAGAAGAAGAAGAAGAAGAAGAAGAATCATTACTCAGATGCTTTTGGACAATCGAAATTTGATAAGAAATGAAAGCAACTGGAAGATTTACTTACGGCGGCGCAGTAGTGAACCACCTTGGCCTTTTCGAGCTCCCCCACGTTCTCCGGGTGGCGCCAGAGCATGGCCAGAACCAAGTTGTATGCCATAGGGATGGGCTTGTAAATTTTCTGGAAGAACATGTTCAAAAAGTCCTGCCATGTACATGAAGAATCGTGGAAAAAGGAAGTGAGAAAAAAAGAGAGCATTCGTTGCTAAATTGAAGGGCGACAAACCTTCAGAGTAATGCTTATCTCTAGTTAATCACCTGCTCAGCAAAGGGCGTGGGAGGGGTCATCCTGAGAGTTTGGAGAAGGTTCTCGTGGGTTGAGCGGCTTGGCTCGAACACGAACATGCCGGCGTTGAAGTACAAGGGCGGCGTCGAGCCCATCTCGGCAGGCCACGCGACCTTCTCGGGGCACTGCTGGCAGTACCCGATTGAGTACTGTGGGGATTGGCTCCAAACCTTCTCGCAGAAACAGTCCATGACAGCATAGAAGTAGCCGTCTTCCGTGTCGTCGAGCAGGTGGTCGATGTTGTCGTACACTTGAATATCCGCGTCCAGGTACACCATCTTGCTGAAGTCTAAGAACTGCAGATATGCGGACGATACGGATCAAAATCGCTGAATTGGATCGCACGGCGCATCGTCGTTTCGAGGGGATATAAGATTTCAATAGCAAGTGGTCCTGCATGCGGGAAAGGTTGCATGCACGTCCACCATACGTGCAGCGAGACAACCTTTGACGATGCATAAGATTCGCCACCTCTCGATCCTATAGCCTAAGAGAGGGGATTTTCGGTATGAAAAAACGATTTATTGTCCATGATTTTTCCCAAACTAGCCAACCACCTCAATCAAAGAAAAATCATATGAAAAATGCAACATATGCTAACATAGATTTTTGACTATAATTATATATTTGCTTGCAGTAAGTCACATGATTTGATTTATAGAACTCATGCCTCGCACTCAGATCGAACTTATCTGAAAGATTCTTAACAAAAAAGGGTCAGATTCCACCTTGATGATTACATCTTGCATCCTCAAATTTGAAAGGCTATTATTGATAACCACAGATAAGAGTTTTATCTTGATGTAATCGTTTTATTTAGATCATCTATTCTTTTATCAACGGAAGCTGCCTAATTAAGAATAATAAAATTAAATCACTTGAAACTCATGAACTAACTCCGAAATCCAGTTGTGGTTTAGCATGTTAAAGACTGCAAAATAAGCAATTTAGTCACTAGGCAAAGTCCAAGTTGAAAAAGCTTTCATTTGACTTTTTTTTTCCCCTACGTGAGATTATTTCACTACTACTATCAAGACTCATGAGTTTGGTTTTTACTCACATTCCATATGCGAAGCTTGGAATAGTTGATCACATAGTAAGCCATGGCAAACTGGATGTGATTCTCAGGAGGATAAATCGGCTCTATCTCGCGGATGATACACCCTTGAGCCCTCAGTATGTCCCGGTGCTCCTCCGGCACATCGGGAAGCATCGCCACCACTAGCGGGTACGCGCTCTTCACCTTGCGCAACCCTTTCGCCAATCCCACCACCCCTTTCACATAGTCCCCGGTCCCTGCCAAAAAAGTCACGTACCCCCTTCTCGCATACCCTCCGTGGACCGAGCACGCCTTCCCGTTGCCGGCGAACACATCGACGGGCACTTCCGGGGCCATTAAGGTGGTAGTTAAGCTTCCCTTCTTTCCTTCTCTCTTTTTCTTGGGGTGATGGTGGGCTAAAGCGAGATTGGCGTTTTGGGTTGAGGAGTGTAGAGAAAGTAAAATGAGCAAGCTTTACGATTGCCACCCTACTGACCTTCGTTCCTGAGTGCGAGAAGCAAGCCTTAAGACTCCTTAAAAAGACCTGAAATGAGGCGTAAATGCGTGTGAGATTGAGGCTCAAATGAAACTCAAATTGAGCAAACAAAGACTGCGTCTTTTTCAGTATAGGGAAAGTAATCACTTTTTTCTGTTCCGAAATCTCCTCCGCCTTGGGGTCGGGTTCCTTTTTTATTTTTTATTTTTTTATGGCAACCATGGAAATCAAATAAGGAGGGAAAAAAATAAAAATGAATGAACATAGTTTCATTGTTCTTTCTCACCGCCCATCCAGCCTTATCGTCAGAACAAAGGGATGAGATTAAAGGCGTGTTAAGGTCGCCATCCGTCGAAAATTGATGTGGAAACTAATTGCCATCTATCCTTTTTTATGAGGGCAGCATATAGATGGAGTGAACATGAAGAAATCGATTTTATTTGCATTCTTTTCAGCTTGTTCGTCCTTAGAAAGCTATGTTCTGCTTTGGTGCTGAGAAGAAGATAGCTTGGATTTCATTGTATATTGCAGGAAATCACTTGGTTTTGACAAATTGGAACCCGTCCGGCAAAGAGAAAATGGAGAAAACTCTAATGAACCAATCAAACATTTGCATCATACGTAATGTAAAAGGTCCATTAGATAAGTTCCAAAAGTTGTTGGTCAAACGTATGGCGATAGAAATGAGTATTCTCTTGAGGGAGGTGGTAACAGACCGGCGTTGTCCTAGACTTCTGGTTACATTCTTTTACGTTAATATTCTAAGGTAGGATATTATTTTTGCACTCTAATGGATGGTGACGCACACCCCTTGATTTGAACCGACTCGATTACCCTTGATTTAGCTATTCAAACCCCAGTGGATCCACGCGAATGAATTTCCTTGGTGATATACTTGAATTTACTTAAATGCGGGATAATTTCTTTTCGGAAATGTTTATATCGAGGTGGGTTTCTTTCAAGATTTTCAAAACAAGATTTGGATGTTTCTTCTTATTTTAAGAGGCATCTTTGGAATATGGATCCTCCACTGGCTATTTCCGCACCCTAAGGGATGGAGACGCACCCCTTACTTTGAATTAACTCGATTCCCCTTGATTAAGCTATGCAAACCCTAGTAGATCCACGTGAATGACTTTCTTCAGTGATATACTTGAATTTACATAAATGTGAGATAATTTTTTTTTGAAAATGTTTATATTGAGATGGGTTTCTTTTAGGATTTTCAATAAAGATTGGAATGTTCCTTATTATTATTATTTTTTTTTGTCAATCCTACGCTAATCTTACTCTAACACTCACTCTCAGACTTTTGCCCTGTCTCCTTGCAGGGCGTGGGAGTCGAAACCCACTTCTGAAATGAAATCGTCCCCACTCCAATTCCCCTTGAGAAGGTAGGGATTTGAACCCCCAACCTTCCCCTTCCAATATGGAAGGGTGGCCACTGAGGTGAACCTCCAGTGGTTTCAATGTTCCTTCTTATTTTGAGAGGCACCATTGAGATATGGATCTCCACTGGATATAGACATGTTTTCAAGATGTTTTCAGCTCAAATCGCGTCCAACGAAAGACATATCGAATTCCCTCTTATCGTTCTTCATTGCATCGGTTCCACCACCCCACTTGGCGGTTGATTTTTTTAGTAGGAATTGATTGATTGGGAGAACTACAATCTTTACGTAAGCCTTGATTTTTTGGGCATAGTTTGTCATGAAGAGGTTAGATAAAGCTATAACTGATGGGAAAGAGAAGACGGTTAAGGTAAAAAGGATATGCTTTTCTTTGAAGCGTAAATGTAATAAAAGAATGAACATTGAAAGGGGATACAACATCATTTGATTGTTTTTCCTACTACATGATGGAGATACGGATTTTAGCCTCTTAATTGGACGGAAATCGAGTCCATGTGAATAAAAAAGGCATGTCTCTAGCCGTTTAGGACGTGAAAACAGCGCTACCCCATTTTTCTGCCAGCGCTTTTTCCTTGACGATAATTTCATAACATGATATTCTTTTATTTCTCGTTTATACGAATGCAGCGAGGACAAACTGAATAACCTAATTGAAAGTCTGCCAAAATCTAAGAATCACAACTTAATCGAGGCGAAATTCAACATCTTAAAGTTAGAGATTTTGCACCATTATAGGACCTTGTGAATAAGGAACAGTGTAACAAACATGACGACTGACATATTTGGATCGCAAGGATAATTTGGCACAACGAGATTGACACCGACAAGCACGATGCTCAGTGAACGATAAAATTTGAACAAATCTTTAGGAACAAGTCATTTCAAAAGAGAAACTTTGATGCGATTCTCAACGTCTTGCGGTAGAAAATTAACCGGCCAATCTGTCGGATGGACTGGCCAACCGTCAATTGTGAATGTGGTGTTTAACTTTAAGATGACACATTTTTAAACGTCACAAGTTGTTTTTTTTTTTTTTTTTTAATGTTGTTACATAACTTTAACTCTGTTCCATCTAATTGCGGGAGTTCGGGCAGACTTTACATTGGACTTGTGGGCTCTACACCATTCGTGAAAAGCAGAACTGAGATCTCTATCTGAAAAGCTTGTTATCTTGTCGAATTGAATGAGTACCTCTCTCTTGTTACCGTTTCGCGATCGCTTGTCCGACCAGTAAAGAATCACAGACAAAACATCGCTTTAAAGAGCACAAGTTACCTTTTATAGTCTTCTACCAGAAGTCAATCATGCCACACGTTGGAACTATCGACTAAGACCTGTAGTTATTAGATCTGTTAGAGAAGTTGCTGCGCTTGCGTGAAAGTCGTCAACAATGGTTATAGGGGAAGTTACTTCGTGAGTCAATGACATGGAAAAATTTACTAATTGTCTTTGAATATCACTAATGATAAATATACTAAGGGCTTTCCTAGTGAAATTTACACGAATAAGTGACAAGTGATTTGGCCTTTTCATTCGGCCTACTCCACTCTTCCAACTCTAACAATCCAATAATAAGGTTGGAATCTACTAGCGCAATCCTTAAAATGTTTGACAGCGTTTACGGATGAAGTTGCGTCTCCATGAGGGACTTTAGCTCTCTTTGCATGATCATACACTTCACTCTATGCTCATACACTCTTTACAATGATGATACCAACACCCTCTCTGATAAATAGGATCACAATCACAAGGGTTTTCTCAAAAAATGATCTCTTTGGTCACCTTTAACTCCCACGTTGATGCATTTGCATAGCCCTCTTAGTTTTCTCAACATGTTGGAGGCTTCAAATAAGTCAAATTAGCCATTTCAAAGGCTGTTAATGTTCACCTGAAGCTAGTTAATGAACTTTATCCGGAATAGACCAAATTGCTTTTGCTAACTCCCACGGCACTTTCTCTACTTAGCCAAAAATGGTGAACCCCATCTAGAGATCTCAAGAATGTTTCTTTGTTGATTTCAAGGCTTGAAATTAGCTCCAAAGACCCAACTTGAATTCGAATCATATCCATTGAGTGCTGGATCTTCATTTCCAAGCGCTTGGAGTATTTTCCCCATAGACTATATCATGAACTTCCTATATTACATGTTCCATCCATGCTTGAAGGTTTTATTAAATCTCAATCTGCTCACCTGCTGCACTCAGGTCCTTCCAAGCATGTTAATGCACGTATGTAATCAAGTTGTTCCCCTTCTATTTGTCCATCCAAGCACCTTCTCGATCCAACGTCCCTCATTTGTTCACCAAAATTCTTAGACCCGTGCAATTCTAATAATTTCAACTTAGTTGCCCGTTCTCCATTTACAAACTAAGCAAGCTTTCACGAGCATAGATGTCTTGTTTTTAACTTCATCTTAGTTCGCATATAATGTCTTGTGCTATTCAAATTGCATTAGGAGTTTTCCCAATGGCATATAACCCGTATAACCAACGGCACACATCCCAACTTCATCACCGTTGACATGGGGTGGTTGTGTTTAGAAAGATTGACTAATAATCTAAATCAATGGTGGTGAATGTGGATTATGTCAAAAAAGAAACTATACATTTGTGTGCTTAAAATACTCCATAAATTAGTATTTACTTTTATATGGAAAACTTACTAGTCACATGAATAACTAAATAACCACATACAACTTTTACTTTCTATAATAAGATAAACTCACCCCATGGAGAAATTACTGGCTACTAATACACGAAATGAGATAGGTCCAATCAAAATTTTGAAACTTGTAATGAGAATGCAATCAAGCCTTAAAATTCTTAATTTATATGATCTAATTAATTCTATTAGCCTTGTCTAATTTAATTAACAAAAACGCTTATATGACTTTCTAAATATTTTGCAGCCCCCTCTGCGGTGGTAATGCCACCGCTTACCGCCATTGCCATGGGGTTCGGCCAATTCTCATGGGCCACCATCAATAGAGGGCATGCAGTCCCTCGCCAAGATTTAGGCCGCTTACTTTTCCAGATGAAAAAACGCGAAGAGTTTTATTTTTATATAAATTAATAAGGGCACAGAGAAATAAAGGCGGAAGGTTATTCACATAAAAAAATTATCGAGAAAATTGTTTAATCATTCTTAAACTTATTGTGCAAATGTCATTTCGGTCTTATACTTCTTAAATTTGTTAATTTAGTCCTAAAATTTTATTTGAACTTCCAATGTAGTTATTTCGACTAATTTACGTAGAAATTGCTGACGTGGTCTAATCATTGCTGACTGTTCTATGTGACACATCACTATGTCAGCAATTTATTGCAAAAATCCGCTGAAAGGATCACATTAGAATTTAGAGTAAAGATTTAGGAATAAATTGACAAAATTGAATTGACATTCGACAACACGTTTATGAATGATTGGATAATTTCTCCAAAAATTACCTAGTTGGATAATCCATAACGCTTAAATTTTTCATGCGAAATGCTACTAAATTGGTAAAAAAGTTTTCCAGTGTAATCACTTAATGTGTCGATCCAATGAATAGTTTCTAACAATGTGGAATACTGATTATAGATTGTTTGGAAGTTACTTATCGTCTTGAAAACGAGCTTTTAAAGTTCTTCCGAACTCCTATGACTTTTTTTTTTTAGAGTTCTTCTAGATTTTGTAAATTAAATTAAAAATTGAAGACAGGTGTAGCTGGTAAGTGCAATCAAGTCGCATGGAAAACTTACAAGCTAGTGATAGTAATATACTTCTCCAATATGAAAAGGTACTGTGATAAGCATTACTTAATAATCTATTGGCATGTTGATACTTATTTTACTATATGAAAAGTGCTGGTAACTTTCACCAAATCTATAAATTGCAACAACTCCACCTAATTTGTAACTTTTCCTATGGATTTGTAACTTTTCAAAACATTCTATCAAGAAATAGCTAGTTACTCCAGACATAGTCAGTGATGATATGGAAAAAAAAGTAAGTGTATTAATTAATTATGCGAAGTAACTTGGTCATTGTTTCTCTGGCCAATTGAAAAACTTAACCTATCGGTAATACTAATTCTCCATGTGGTAACTTTTTCTCGTGAATGCCTACTTACATGGTTGATAATTTTTCATATAGAGAAAGGAAACATACATTTATTTGTAGTTGAGTAATCTATATATTATCTGTTTTGGATATTTAATTTTCTTTATTTATGATATACTTGAATATCATTTTTGTTAATGTTGGAACAATATCCACCCTATAAAATTGGTAGTCAAATTAGCCTATGGATTTCTTTTTTCTTGAGTAACGTCATCGGATTTGTTTCTCTAGACATTGCGCACATTGAAAACTGATGGGTCTACTATGGCAAATTAGTGGTCTATTCATCATACAAATAAAGTAATGGTGCTGTCTTGTCGAGGGATAAATTAAGGCTAATCGAATGTAAATTTAATCTTATTTTTTTCTTTCTTCTTTCTCAATATGCAGACTGTAGAAAAGGTAAATGTTGATCTCGAATACGACGGTTCAAATAAAGTAATGGTGCTGTCTTGTCGAGGGATAAATTAAGGCTAATCGAATGTAAATTTAATCTTATTTTTTTCTTTCTTCTTTCTCAGTATGCAGACCGTAGAAAAGTTAAATGCTGATCTCGAATAGTGACGTCTAGACGAGCCTCAAGATTCAATTTACTTATTGGCAAAGATCTTGAACCTTAGATGATCCTTAATAGTCACGTACAGTCACCTAATAATGTTTCTCACTAATATAGATGATACATGACTGATTTGCCTTCCATAAGTAGTCACGTATGGTCACCTAATTAGATTTGTGAAAAAGAATTTTTGGCTGGAGTCAACGCTAGGTTCACGTTGCTGTTAAGGGGCAAATTGCAAAAATTGAAACGTCAGAGGGAAACTTGCCACAATTCCAATAATCTTTCTTTTAATTTTTAATTTAGGAGGGAGGTAATTCTCCCTTTATAATGGGCCTTTTCCGTTAAAATTTTTTAAAGGAATACTCATGATTGTGTGAGGGTTGATTATTACTTAATTGTGTATCGGTCAATCGTCTTCTTTCCACTTTGTGTGAGAGATTGGGTGTTACATGATATATGGTATCCCAAAATAACGAGCTACCTAAATAAGGCGAAATTTCATCTCCTCAACCTTTCCAAGTGTGATTTCTACGGTATATTTGATGGTGCCTAAGGGCCTATCGATTAGCAAAGTCTGAATGAATGCGAGATTTTAGCATAAATAACAGGAGATATGAAGAAATTAGTTGTTGTTGCAGACTTAATTGGATTGAGCCTTGGTGTGGCATCTGCTAAGAGACAACTTTCAAATTCGAAGAAACCATAGAACTAAAGATCTGCAATAGCTCGACTGCATACATAGTTGTACTTCCACATGACACCCATTGTAATGATAAATGGCTTGTCGGCGGTCCAATTATTCCATCAAAATCGACTTCACATTAAAGATGTGGGCTACGCCAAGTTACGTGAAATAGTGGACAAGGCTCCTGTGCACGTGCGTTTTCCTTGACCCGTTGTCGATATGGAAACTGAACTATGAGTTCTTTCGGTTTTATCCACACCAATCATTCTTTTTTTGGCAATGACATGGAGTATTGGAACCATCGGCCCGATCAATCTTCGGCCATGAGTATAAGACGCAACCTCCGTGTACATATGACAATGCTTCACTCACTGCGAAAGCAATTATATCATGCATAATCATGGGAGATCCATGAATACTTTGGTTGAGCATCATTCTTTTCTTGCAATGAAGTGATTTGGAAGCACGTGTTGGTTGGTAATCAAGTTAGCACTCTCATAAGGGCCGCATTTTCCCTCGCCCATCATTTTTCTTAGTAACGTGAGATATCTGAATCTTGCAATTAATTTAATGTCAACATGCATAGAGTAAGGCTCCACAAATGGGATGGTGGGTATAGCCTTCAAATTTAATATGAGCGGGCAGCAATGTGACATGAACACGGGAACTATTGCACAAAATCAAGCGCTTGACAACTCAATAAAAAATCCGATTTCTTCCTACCAAGATTAAAGGGCAACACCGCCCTTGCCTAAATGGGAAGCGGAAAGAACAAAGGAAGAGGCAAGAAGTCAGTTTTCTTTTTACTCACTGATATTTTTCCTATTGGGACGAAAAATCCTCATTTTTGGGACCAGGAAATGAAAACGACGTTGTCAAAGAAGTCCCTGTAGCCTTGGATCTGGGGTTGGAAGCGCGGCACACGGACTGTGGAGATGACTAAAGGAACAAGGAGAGCCTGCCCTGCAGCATTCATATGGGCCCCTTCAGTTTGGACAGACGTTCATACCAAATTGTCTACAGTGGAGTGTGGCTTGGCAAGAGCAGCAGCGTCGCAACAAAATCTGAGACGAGTGTCCGAAACAGGAGGCCCGTGCTCGGCCTCTTGACGATTGAGAGGTCGGAGGATTTCCCTCTATATTTTTCAAATGCAATGCTAGGTATGCTAATACTAGTTCACAAAAGCTGTATGTTAAAACAAATTTGTCATACAGTAGACCGAAAATGATCAATTAAACAGGTGGTTCATAAAACAATTCACCATATGGTTTTAGGATAGATTCTATGAATTTATTTTAATAGGTATAGCTCTTCTCGTTGGTAGCCACTTCAAAGGTGAGTGTGAGGCCATCCGAAAACAAGGTCAATTGAACATTTTGCAATGATGAGTTTGGAATATTCCACTTTGCTTCCCTTTCTTATCTAGGAGACTGGTCGACCTCACATTAGCAATTTAGCGACTCGTTTTTCATGCATCCCTAATTCATTGGAGGAAAAAAAAGGCCTTACATAAAGTACTTCGTCCGTGTAAAATATTTTCATGTACAAGGTCATGAAAAATGAATATCTATTGATGGAATGAATTTGGTGACCAAACTTAGTGTCATCATGCACCCGTAACGACAATTTACAACACCGTGTACCAAATATAATTCATAAAACAAGAAATAGAGATTGGAGAAGCAAAAGTGAGAATATGCGAAACTAGTCATTGTCGACTCTTTTTTTTTTTTCGAACATATTGTAGACTTTGAAACCCTAGCTTCTATACAAGCAAGAAAGCCCAAGAATGTCTCGGTTAGATGGATTCTAGCCCCACTTGCCCTAGCTTTCACCCCTAGACACTGCCAATTGCCCATTCAGATGGGCCCTTCAGCTTGGATAACTCTCCTCCACATACCAAGTTGTCTACGTCTACACTGAATTTTGGTTTGGCAAGAGTCAGCAGCGTAACGACAAAAACCTACGAGTGTCCGAAACCGGAGGCCTGTGCTCGGCCTCTCGTCGATTGAGAGGTCGCAAGATTTCACTGAATATTTTTCAAAAGAAATGCTAGGTATGTTAACATCGGTTTACAAATGTCGTATATTAAAGTAGTCAAATGATGCGACGACGGATTAAAACGATCAATTAAACAAGTGGGTCATATTTACTGCCTGATAATAATCTGCCATATGATTTAGCACATGGATTCTATAGCTTAATTTTAATAATAATGCAGCATTTCTCTATTTTTAACCACTTCAAAGGTGAGTGTAAGGTCATCTGAGTATTTTGAGCACATAATCCGAAACAATGCCAATTGAACGTTTTACAAGTTTTCATGGCATGACTATGTTTGTTGTAATTGGGCGATTCACTCGTTTAGCAATGATGGGTATCGAATATTCCACTTTGCTTGCTGTCCTTATCTAGGAGATGAACCGACCTCACATTAGCAATTCGGCAACTCGTTTTTCATGCATCACTAATTCGTTGAAAAAATAAAAGAATTTATATAAGGTACACGACCGATGTAAAATACTTTCTTACATGAAATGTCAAGGAAAGCGAATGCTTTCATCTGTTAATGGAACGAATTGACTGACCAAAATTACTGTCATCTCCTCATCCACCTCGCTCGTGTAATGATGATTCCCAACACCGACGTATCCAATAAAAGTTTAAAAAAGAAAAAAAAAAAGAAAAAGAAAAAGCAAGATAGATTATGCGAAATTCGTCATTGTCGACGTCGAAACCCTAGCTAGCATACAAGCAAGAAAGTCCAAGAATATCTAGATTGGATAGATTCTAGCCCCACTTGCTCTAGCTTTCTCCCCTAGACACTCCTAATTGGGCCACATTGTCATGCGAACCAAGGTCTAAAGGACAACCGGATGGCCTTATGTGCCCGGGCAAATACCTGTCTGGATCGGTCCATGTGGATCCGAATCCATCATGTAAATCTTACATGATCAATGGATCACTTTCCTTCATGGACCTAATCCACGCAGGACCTTCTCATATGCTTGTCCAATCGGGAAACTCGGTTTTTTCACTTTTTTTTTTTACTATTTTCTTCAAATGTGGACCAGTAAATAGAGAAAGAAAGGGATGATTGATTACAGCAAATGATCGTTTTTATGTTTTCAATAAAAAAATATGTTTTTTTCTTATAACATTATTTTTTTAATTGGATCATGTTATTGAGTGTCTTATGCATAATTTAATACATTGATAGTAAAGCACAGGGGCAATCAATCAACTAGAAAATTTGAATTTTCAACTTGGTTGCTTGGGACCCTTAATTATTCTTTTCATTTTTTTAAAAACATTTTCTATCACTGTTTTTTCTAGAAAAAAATCTTCAAAATAACCGGAAGCTTTTGACAATAATAAAAGAGTATTTTATTTGAAGAGAAAATATTAAAATCTTCAAATAAATATTCAATATGTTTCTAGTCTCATTCTTCCTCGGTCAGAGAAGAGTCGTCCTCAAGGCTAACTTCATCAAGCTCTTGATTCTTCATCATATGATAGAAGATCCACTACATTGACAGTAACAGAAACACCACATTCTCAGAGGCGTTCGCATTATCATTAATGCGTTCCAAAACTTGAAAAGAACCATTTACTCAATGAGAAAACTGAGTGTAGGAGTAAGGTTTTATAACCTGCACACAACACATAGCACACAAGTGGCTTGTAAAATAGATATATGATGAGATCATACAAAAAGAGAGAGAGAGAGAGATAACTTGGCTTGACGACGGGTTGGAAATAATTTTTACCTCAAAGGAATGACCGCCTTCCTTAAAAAATGCATAGTGGAGAGAGGCGTATGTCGGCGGCTTAAAACATCTGCTACTCGAATTTGAGCTTCACATTTACGTTTGAGGACAAGCGATAAGGATTCTAGAAATTCACTTCAGGCTGCATTTCGGCGGCTAAGCTCATGTTGAGAGCTCAAGTGCGTAAGTGCCTCATGGTCAAAGTACGAAACAAACTCTTTCGTTAGCGCGTTGGGGCTCCGGTGTTGAGACCACGCACTACAGCGTGAAACTCCTTATCATAAGTTGAATGCCTCAGCTTGGCATTGTTTAGTTCATCACATTAAAAAGGCAACGGCTTTCAGCCTTCTTGATTAAGGACAACAGCAGCAACAGCACTAACAGCATCGCAATGAACTTCAAAAACCAAATCGATGTTGGATACTGCTAAAACTAGAGATTCAATGGTTTTTTTAATCAAGAATTGAAAACTCTTATATGTTGTTTCGTGTGAAAAAACTCCTAGTAGATTTTGAAGTTGACAAAATTGTCCATGAGAATTTAGTAAGTCTGATAAATGTCTTGAAGTATGTTGATCGAGGAAAATAATCTTGGAATGAAGTCATCTCAATGTAGCTCAAATTCAAGTACACTTTGTAAAGTCTACTTTAGACGGAACATATTCAGATTTAAGTTTTGAGAGAATTACTCTTATTCCCATTCTGATGCAAGTTCAAAATGTGACAAGTTCAGTACGGAGCAAGTCTAGAACGCGACTAGTCCGGTTAATATAATGGCTAGTGATCTAATTTGGATTTCACACCTAAAAAGAATTGATTGACTCAATCTTAATTAATTGGCAAATCAATCTTGAGACAAGTTTTTTTTTTAAATGTAGAAGATCTACTTATGAAAACTAAGACTCTAGTTGCATTGGCAACCATAATCAAGTGGAGATTTAGGCCTTGTTTGTTAGCTTTCTTTATTTTTGTTTATAAACAAAATTTTTTTTTTTTTGTTCCAGGAAACAAAAAAAGAACATAAACATGTTTGTTTGTGTTTTTGTTCCAAATCTATTTTTTTTGTTCCTAGGAACACATTTGGAACAGAAACAAGAAACAAGAAAAACGTGTTTCTTGTTTCTGGAACAACTTTTAAGAACCAAAAAAGAACAAAAACATTAAAAACATGTTTCTTTTTTGTTTCTTCTTTGAGCCGTTCGAACACTGCATTCTCCTCCTACATCTTCTCTCTGTGACCTTCCGGCTTCTCCACTGTCGTCTTCTCCGGCGCCTCCCACTCTGTCTCGAGACCATCCGGCTTCTCCACCGTCGTCCTCTCCCGCGCCAACAACCACTGCTCCTTCACCAGCTGAACCTTCTGATTCGAGGTAAGTTCCATCATCACTAGTTGCTGCTCCTCCTTCACCGATTGACGAGGGCTTCACTGAGAGCCACCCCTCGCAGATCTGGGCAATGGCTGCTCGGAGCTTGAGCATGAGGGCTCGCTCGAGCTAGTGCTTGCCCAGATCTGTGAGACACTTGCTCGAGCGAGCCCTCGCGCTCAAGCCCTGAGCGAGAGTCTCACAGATCTAGGTGAGAGCAGCGTTGCTCACCCAAATTTGCGGCAGCGGCTCGTCTGCTCGCCCAGATGATCAGAAACGCTTAAGCGTCTGGTTGCAGCAAGCCCTGCTTTGCACGCTTGAGGGAGCAGAGTAGCGAGCGCTTGCTTCTCTGCTCACTCGAGCGTCTGCTCGCTGCTCACGCGAGCCCTACTCTGCACGCTTGAGTGAGCAGAGCAGCGAGCCTTGCTGTGCATGCTCGAGCGAGCCCTGCTTTGCTCGCTTGTCTGCTCATTGCTCACGCTCGAGCGAGCAGAGCAGTGAGCGTCTACTTGCTTCTCTGCTCACTCGAGTGTCTGCTCGTTGCTCACGCTCGAGCGAGCAGAGCAGCGAGCCCTGCTGTGCACGCTCGAGCAAGCATAGCAGCGAGCATATGCTTGCTTCTCCGCTCGCTCGAGCGTCTGCTTGCTGCTCACGCTCGAGCGAGCAGCGCAGCGAGCCCTGTTGTGCACGCTCAAGCAAGTAGAGCAGCGAGCGTCTACTTGCTTCTCTGCTCGCTCGAGCGTCTGCTTGTTGCTCACGCTCGAGCGAGCAGAGCAGCGAGCTCTGCTGTGCATGCTTGAGTGAGCAGAGCAGCGAGCAGACGCTCGCTGCTCACACTCGCAGCTCCAGCGAGCATGGCGAGGCTCAACCCACGATTCCTTTTCAGATTATGGAATCTTGCTGGAATGTCGGAAGTATAGTCAAAGTTAGTCTCTTTGCCAGTTAAAGTTGGAGTTCTATATATGCCATCATGGACCTATTTTCTGAGCAATTAATGATTTTTTTTCCCTCGCCCTATCCACAATTTGCCAGTCCCTGCTCCGCCCGAAGCTTGACATTGTGCTTCCTCTGCTCACCTGACGACACCGTGGCCCCATCGCTCATCCGCGACGCCTTGCCCCAACGTGCCGCTTTTCTGTCCGCCACACCACCGCCCACCATCCTCTTTTCTAACCCATTGGGAGGTCCTAATCTGGATCAGCTTGCTTGCGATTAGTGAAAATTGAATAGGTGATTGCTGCATGGTTATCTTCTTGATACAAGTTTGTTTGAAGGCTTGATATTTTATCTAGAAACATAGTGGGAGATGAGCATATCTGTATTACATGTCTTTTATTTCACACTTGATTGAATATGTGACTAACAAGGCCTAAATGTTTGAAGATGGCATGTTTCTCTAATTGTTCTTGCTATGAAGTAATACATACTTAGAGTTGGAATTACTTTATAAGTTATGTTATGTGCCTTTGATTTGAAAATATAGGATTCTACCCATGACACTTTCAAATTGCTTCTTCTTCCATGCACTTTGATGTGATAAGCATAAGCTGCAAATTGTTAACACCATAGATTTCAAAAGGCCATCTTAGATTTCTATTCAAACATGATTCTTGATTTTTATGCTAAATGTTTAATTCCATGATTTGTTTGGTGCAGGGTTGAAAGAGGGCTGCCACATAAATCGCAGTTTGCTGACTTTGGAAACAGTTATCCGCACGCTGAGGTTGGCATTTCGGCTTGTTTTTTCGTTGTCTTAATCTTAGAGATGTTATAATTTAGTTGGACCGTGCACAAAATAGGATAGGGTATACTGATCCATATAGGTTACCATGCTGATTTTGTGTATGGCGTGTAGTTCTTAGGCATCTGAGAGACAGGCATTCAATGCAAGGTGGACGAAGTCTGTAACCAACGTACTTATCAGTTTATTGGTGGATGAGGTAAAAAAGGGAAACCGCACCTCTTCCACTTTCAACAAAGCGGGGTGGAGGAATATACAGTCTGAACTCACTACACAGATAGGATTCCAATATAACATGGTACAGCTGAGGAACAAGGTTAACAAACTGAAAAAACAGTATGCCAGTTTTCAAAAACTCATTTCTTAGCCCGGATTTGGTTGGGATAATGTGAATAAAAGAGTTGTTGTCGATGATCCAAGTATATGGGAATCTCATATCAAGATATTTCATAACTTTTTGGTCATTTTGATATAATTATAGATGTCAATTTTAAAATGTATGATTATATTGTTGAAATGTCATTATTGTGAAAATTGTAGGATAATGTTGAGTGGGCAAGATTCAGGAAGAATTGATTTCCTCAGTATCCTAAACTATGTATTGTTTTTGGTGGTACATATGCTACTGGGGAGCACGCCATAGGAAGTGCTCAAGATTTGACTGTGTCGGATGAAGATGACAATGGTGATGGCAATGTAGGCGGTGACAACAGTGGTGGCAATGCATATGGTGACAATGATGGTGGCAATACAAATGACTTTAGTGAACACCACACTGATGAGAGAGTCTTTACAACAGATGATGCTGGAACTTCAGTTCGTGAAAAGCACAAATTGAATAAGACTCCAAATACTAAGAGGAGAAGAAAGAGTAACTAATCCGGTATTGCTAACACTTGCAAAGCCATACAAGATCTTCTAAAAGTTAGGTCATCAAGTCAATCTGGTGGTGGCTCTACGAGCTTAGGGGCTACACAACCACATGTAGACCCTTTCTCCGTATCTGCTGTGGTCTGAGTATGCCCGAGATAAAGCAAGATGTTTACAATAAAGCAATGGAGCAAGCATGCGTTAGTGCCCCATGGAGGGAGGCTTTCATTAAATCCAAACCTGCAAGGAGAAATGGACTTCTTCAATGGCTTTAGTAGATGTTTGGAAATATATTATGAATTGCATGGGGTTTCATTAGACTGTATAACTTATGTTATCTATTAATATTTAGCTTATAAAAATATTAGTGTTGAGACTCTTGTACTTATATGTAATGGCATATCTTATTGAGATTTTATGACTTATGTTATTGATTGTTATTGGATGTATTTTCAAAATATGTATTGATGTTTTTACATTTCTGTGATTGTATAGGTACTATGGAAGGGGGATCAAATAGTGTGTCTAATGAGCAGGTACAACCGGTTGAACAATTCTTGGATGATGATGATATTGACATATTGATAGCGTGGTTGTGCCTAGCTGCGATGGACACATCCATGCATACGAGAGAACCTATTAGGGACAGTAAATTATCAGGACTAGAATGGATAATGGAGATTGTTCATGGACATTCCGATAGGATATATGAAGCATTTAGGATGGAGAGACATGTTTTTATGAATTTATGTGACTTAATGAGGGTAAGAGGTTGGCTGAAAGATAGTCAATATGTTCGAATAGATGAACAAGTTGGGATATTCTTATGTTTGGTTACTCACAATAGCTCAAATAGAGATTTATGTGAGAGATTCCAACATTCAGGAGAAACGATCAGCAAGTATTTCAACAAAGTGTTGAAAGCAATGATCATAATTTCAAAAGAGATAATCAAACCACCGTCCTTTGATATCATTCCACAAGAAATTCTTATTGATCCTAGTCATAAACGCTACTTCAAGGTATGATTTATATATCGATTTTATACCGCAAATACATGTAGTTGATAATCTTATATGATATTAGATTGTTAATATATTGACAGGGCTGCGTAGGTGCTATGGATGACACCCATATAGATGCTATCATCCTTGTGTCTTAGCAGATTCCATATAGAGGTAGGAGTGGGAAAACAACCCAGAATATGCTATATGTTTGCTAATTTGATATGAAATTTACTTTCGTGTATGCTGGATGGGAAGGATATGCCAACGATTGTCGAGTACTTTCGGCAGAACTCGAAACTCCTCAACTGCAATTTCCCCGACCACCACCTGGTATTTACTTTGTTTATAAAGACAATTTTATGATTATATATTATGGTTGAATATCACAACAAATTTATATATATATATATATATATATATATATATATATATATATATATATATATATATATATATCATGTTATAGGGAAATATTACGTGGTAGATTCTGGTTATGCAGCACTTCTAGAATTTTTAACTCCATTTAAAGGCGATCGGTATCATCTTAGCGAGTATAGAGGAAATGGGGGATGACCAAGGACAGCAAGAGAATTGTTCAACAAGAAGCACTCTTCACTAAGAAATGTAATTGAGAGGTCATTTGGGGCATTAAAGAACCGCTTCACCATTTTGAGACAGATGCCTCCATTTACAATTCAGAAGCAAGCACATGTTGTAATTGCTTGTTGTGCTATCCATAATTACATTCATGATCAAGATACGATGGACATAAACTTTTCCCTATATGGAGATCCGGAGTATCCATACGGACCTAGAGAAGTGGAGGTTGCAAATGATACATTGCATGATGTAGGGGTGAGCGGTTCCCGGTTCCTTACAGGTTCCGCTTGGAACCTGGAACCTACCCTCGGGTACAGGTTCCTCATTTTTTGGAACCTGGAACCTACCCGTCAGAACCAAGAACCTGGAACCTACCCTGTCACAGGTTCCGGGGTCGGTTCCAGGTTCCAACAGGTTCCAAAGGTTTTTTTTTCTTTTTTGGAACCTGGAATCTTTAGCTAGCTCCCTGCAAAAACAGAAGCAACCAAAAGAAATCACTGGACTATACAGAAGCTATAACATATAGCAACAAGAAGCTTACGGTATTGTAATAATCTTTTAGTAAAGTGAATCTACTGAATAACACCAATACAATCAACCACAAAACAAGATGGGTCAAAAAGAGCTCCACATGGTCTATTGACAATTTTTGCTCGTAGGTAATACTTGGTTATATTTGGATATTGAATGAAGACAGCAGCATATGACCTAAAAAAAGTCATTTCCTAGCTCAAAGAGAAGCAAAATGGTATGGAATCACCAAAAGTTAAAGAAAGTACTGTCATTTGGTGTCAAATGCAAGGAAATTTGAAAAAAGAAAACACAGATTAGTCGATTAAAAGAAGATAGAACCAAGGACTGAAACTTGGCAAATGAGAATATCAGCACAAGGACTGAAATTTGGCAAATTAGAATATCAGCACATTCTCACTTACATGTACACATGCCTATTTCTCTTTCAATTGATCATGGAGGTACCGTTCACACTCCTTTTTATAAAGTAACAATTGGTCTCACACTTGATCTAACAACCTTGAAAAGCTTTGTCAAATGTGAAATCAAGCTAGATATGCCTTGACAGAAAAGTTAAAAGGACTCATTTAACTAGGTTATTTATTTTCTAATCTCTTAGGTAAACAACATGCCTATTTTCAGGTAAGAAATAATTGGTCTTGCACTTGATGTAACAACCTAGAAAAACTTTGTCAAATGTGTACCAAGCTAGATATGCCTTGACAGAGAAGTTCCAAGGACTCATTTAACTAGGCTAATTATTTTTTCACCTCTTTTGACAAGTGTCAGCAGTAGAAAAGTTCCCAAATGAAAAATTTTCACATCATCTTCATAATAGGAGAGAGATATCACTAAACGGTAATGAGTTTTTACAGCAAGTTCTGCTAAAGACCAAAAGACGTATGATTCACAACCTATACAAATATGATGACAAACATTGAGAGGACTAAAGAAAAGAGAAAGCATGGATAAGGATTTGATACAAACCTCAAAGAAAGAGCAGCAGAATCTACTCCTCTCTTTTTATTACAAGAGCAAAAGGATTGTGAGTGAAAACATGGTTTGATTTGATTATAACTTAGAACTCATTGACAAGAGGTGCATGGTCCGAGTGCATGAACGTCGGTTTAACAAAATGTGCGTCATTACGTGAATTTCTGTCTCCGCTCTCTGCCTATTCAATTCACGATCGGTCATAGATATATCAATTCAACGTCGAAAGTCTGGACCCAAATGAAAGGTTCAAAAGTGAACTATAAATAAACTATAAAAGGAATAGTCCTTTAGGAATTTCATTGAAGGAAAATGAAGCCGTCATTGCATAATCAAGTTCTTGAGACAAATTTCTTGAGTCAATGCTTTCTATACAGAAAGGTGAAATGGCCGCACTGATTAGCAAGAGTTTAGATCTCAGTCCAACAGCTGGAGGAATTAACAGAAGATGTAAAGCATCAATTACTGGGGAGAGGTTGACATGTAGAGGGGCCTTAGAAAAAAAATAATTTAAAATAGGATGGGAAGCCATGCGCCCTCGGCAAACTTGGTCAGTGATGCTGAGAAGTAGAGCAGCTCGATTGAGCCGAAAAAGAGTAGAAAGCAGAGAGACAGAATAGGGGGTTTGTGCCAACAGAGAATTATGACCAAGGATGTGAGGCATGTGGTTACCAGCATTACTGTCATTACTGTCTACACAACAACGATCAGTTTCAGACTTAATATGTTATGAGGTTACAAGAAAAGTGTCGCAACAAGTTGCAAAGATTCAAGCTCAAACCTAGAAGCTACTTATAAGTAATTAATGAGAGGAGGAAGAGAAAAAAGCAGAACTTACTGTTTTTATAAAGAGAAAAGGCACGATCTAAACTCTAAAGCCCAATTCAAGGACCCTTCATCAATTCCTTCAAAGACAAACCTAGGAAACACGAGAAAACCTTCAGTGACATCATGTCATGTAAAGCAGCAAACAAGAGACATCAAAATCAGTTGCAGAATCAAACTCCCACACTAACACCAATTCTCACTGATAATGGCATGTAATTTTCCTTATGCAAATAAGAATTGGGAGAGCACTACATGCTGATTGACCAACACTTAATACAAAGAATGTCTATCAAAGTATTAGGAGAAAATTAAATCCATCTTACTACTGAGTTTTTCCAAATAATTTATAAATGCACAATAATTTTTCATTTAACCAAAGGATGGTGGTGCAAATTCCACCTCTTTCGAAAAAAACTTAAGTTCAATGAGTCTAAACAGAATACCCATTTGCCATATGGCTGTTTGAGTGATCATCAATGTCAAAGACCGTGTCAGCCAGACCACCCGTTCTCCTCACTATTGGGACCTAGACATGTAAGTGGAAATCAGATTAAAAACTGATCACACATAACAAAGACACCAAGAGGATGGCTTCCTCTTTTGCTGTTTGGACAACAGGAACATGGCTCTGATATTAGGAAGTCTATACATTGATTGACGCTCAAAAGCACCAGTCCAATCTTTTCAAAAAAGGGTCTGACAGGGTGTTGAATTCACAGCATTTAGAAAGGATGAATTGCGTTTCGTGTAATCTCTCCTTTTTCTATACAACAAACACAGCCAAACAGAAAGGCCCGAAAAGGAAAATCCCTATCGGGTCACAAGAAGAAGAACCTAGAATGACCTTGTGAAAGAATGAGGAAACAATCTGGAAGAATTGAGTTTTTCGACCTCTTGATCAGCGCGTACAGGCCGTAGGATGGGATGTGAACCACGGCAATGGCAAAATACCTGACGGATAAACAAACCAGTTATGATTTTTACGACTAGAAGCAGCTTATCATTTAAACATGATAGGCAAATTCGAGAAAGACGATGTACCAGGCAGCAGACCAAGGCGATGATACATCGAGGAAAGGATACGACCACCTGCAAATGTCGAGGGCGAGCGACGGTGGCGTCAAGGGTGAGCGGTGGACCGGCGGCGGCGTCAAGGGCGAGTGACGGTGCCGTCGAGGGCGAGAGGAGGTGGCCTCGAGCAAGGATCAGCGAGCGGTGGCGTCGAGGGCGAGTGACGGTGCCGTCGAGGGCAAACGGCGACCCAGAGGTCAACCGCGGTGACGTCGAGGGCAAGCAGAGGTGGCCTTGACCCTCGGGCAGAGATCAACGGCGGTGGTGTCAAGGGCGACCGGCGGTGGCGTCGAGGGCGAGCACCGGTGGCGTTGAGCAGAGGTGGAGAATGGACGAGCGAAGAGAGAACTGTGAGTCTGTGAGAGAAAAAAAGCGTCGTGATTGTGTGGGAGAAGTGACTGAATTTTTGATTTGGGGATTTTTTGAGCCCTAACCGGACCGGTTCCGGTTCCGGTTCCGCCTGGTGCCGGTTCCGGTTTCGGTTCCGGTTCCCAGAAAAGGGGAACCGGGAACCGGAACCGGTCCCTTTAGAACCGGGAACCGAACCGGAACCTCCGGTTCGGTTCCCCGGTTCCCGGTTCTACCCGGGAACCACGCTCACCCCTAGCATGATGCACCTGAAATAAACATGCTTAGGATAAGTACTGCAAATAAAATGGCAAGGGATCATAATATGCCTGAGATTTCATGACTTTATATTTCCGACTTTTGTAATATTGTTTTTAAGTATTCACTTATCAAATTCAATGGGATGAAGTTGAACAATGAACTATATTACTTCATTATTGTGATGTCATGTATGAAATGGTCTATGTAGAGATCTATAAGATACTCTTCTTTTAGCTAGCTCTTATTGTACAAACTTTACTTACAAAATTTTATTCCAAGTATGCACATATGACCATGTTCAGAATGTTTGTCTTCATCCACCATAAACAAAATTAAATTGATGAGCATTTCATGAGAATGATAATACAATACCAAGTTTACACTTTATTAAAAAAAAAAAAAAAAAAGGCACATGAGAAAAATTTGGTACAAACTTTACTTATAAATTTTCTTCCAGGTATGCACATATAACCATGTTCAGAATGTTTGTCTTCACTCACCATGAACAAAATTAAATTGATGAGCATTTCATGAGAATGAGAATTCAAAACCAAGTTTACACTTTATTAAAAAAAAAAAAAAAAGCAATTGAGAAAATTTGGTACAAACTTAAAAAATTTTCTTCCAAGTATGCACATATGATCATGTTCAGAATGTTTGTTTTCACTCACCATGAACAAAATTAAATTGATGAGCATTTCATGAGAATGATAATTCAATACCAAGTTTACACTTTATTAAATTTAAAAATAAAAAACACTTGAAAAAATTTTGGAACAAAAATTTTGTGCAGTTACCAAACGTGTTTCTATTCTTTTTCAATTCTAGGAACACAAATTTTGTACAGTTACCAAACGTGTTTCTGTTCTTTTTCTATTCTAGAAACAGAAATTTTATACAGTTACCAAACGCGTTTTTTTGTTCAAAAATTGTTTCTCGGAACAAAAACACTTTTTCCTATTTCTATTCCTTGGAACAATTTTTAAATAGAAGCGTTACCAAACGCACCCTTAGGGGTTGTTTGTTTATATTTCTTGTTTCTGTTTATGAACAAAATTTTTGTTTTTTTGTTCCCGGGAACAAAAAAAAGAACAGAAACGCGTTTGTTTGCGTTTTTGTTCCAAATTTGTTTTTTTGTTCTCGGAACAAAAAAATAACAAAAACAAGAAACAAAAAAATTTGTTTCTTGTTTCTGAACAAAAAAAAAAACAACAACTTTTCTCTCTCCTCTCTTTTCTTTTCTTATTCTTTTTTCTTTGGTCGGTCGCCGACCTCGGCCATGGCCGGTGAACGGCTACTCTTCTAGAACAAAAAAGAACAGAAACACAAACAAACGCACCCTTAGTTTTTGCCACTCAACGGCTACTCAGTTTTCTTGATATAGATCTGTCCACCAGGTAGGTTAGACAACGATCCTCTGGAGACTGTTCAATGGCTAATTTGGAAGTGGAGGAGTACATAAGGAAACCAAGGTGCTAAGAAGTAAATAAGAGAGACGAGGCCCAAAATCTAGAATTCCAAAGTTTGATTGTACTTTGATCATACACTTGTCTTTCTTGAGCTTAAAGTTTGTGATCGTGAGAGAAATACAAAAAAAAGTGATTGAGTGAGATAGTGACCTATCACTAAGTATTAACACTCAATATTGTAATCTCTTTTCGATCATTTAGTGGAATTTAGCCAATAAGCTCTCAACGTAAGAGAGCGGACGTAAACTTGATTTAAGTCAAATCATTATAAACGTTGTGTGTAATTTCTCTTATCCTTATACTATTATTGATTATTATTATAGTCTATTGCAAACTCGCATAGCTCTTCTAAAGTTTGCTCTACTGCATAACTGATTCTAAACTTTATTCTAGAATCTTACATTTGTTCAGACTTTGATCTTGACTAGTTTTATTCTGCTTTAAATTGTTGAGATTTTTTTAATCACCTAGTCAACTCCCTCTAAGTGATTTCATCATTTCGTTCCATTGAAACCTCACTTTCTTTATCCATTCGGTATTTGGTGAAGAAGTAGACCTGAAATTCTTTATAAACCTATAGAAAGAAGCGAGGCCATGAAAGCTTCGAACCTGATGAAATGTTTGCGGTGCTGACCATGAAATGTGGCTAAAATCTTGCTAGGATCCACGCCTGTTTCTTCATTAGTCATCACGTATCAAAGGAAATCTGCCTACAATAAATGGAATTAACCATAGAATCCCATAGTCGTGTAAGCACAATAAATCTCGCGAAATCAACAACAACATTGCTGTTATAACATGGCATGACCCTAATTGATGTAAAAATACTGTTTAATTTAGAAATAATCTAATACCTTCCATTAAACACGTGGAAAGTCCTCATTGGAAAACCAAGACAATACTAGTGGCTATAGAACACAAGCAATTGTTCCAAGGGAAAAATTCAAACAAAACATCGATCATCCTTTTTTTTAATCCTTTATGTAAGTAAGATAAGTAAGCACTGTTTGTGCGAGAGTGAGAAGGAGCAGAATGGTGGCTGCGGAAATGGACAACAATGCCCAAGGACTATGCAGATGTTCCCTCCTCAGTTTCGCCATACTACGATTCCACCTCTTTTTGCAGTGCGCATTCAGTCTGCGGAAGATACCCTCGTAGTAGAAATTGGACAGGGTGACATAGTCGCCTATCTTGTTAAACATCTGCGCAACTGCCCCATCATCGCCCATGTAGTTCTTGATAATCCCCGCGGCGCGGAGCAGCTCGACGTCCTTTGAAGAGTCTATGAGGCAATCCATGAACGTCACGTAATCCGTCATGTAGTTGATGTCCCCGCTTGGACGGTGCTGCTCGTACGCGATTAGGTTTCGAAGCTGCGACTCGGTGTGGTCCTGTACAGTCAAGACGGGTATCTCGAGCGTCCCATTCTTGAATGTGATATCTAAGAGGTCGGGACTTTTCTTCGCCCTAAACCTGACTCCGAACTCCCTGAGCTCCGCTGGGGACATGAATTTCTCTGTCATCGGCTTGGTTCTGTGGTTTAGCCGATGCGGACGAGGCAAGCCAGTCAAACATGTGTGCATTAGATGCAGAAGATGTTTGCTCTCGCGAAGCATCCCGCGATTTGAGTCACTTGGTTCGAAATTCAAATACCTGGTGGCAACGTCGATGAGCTCGGAATGCTCTGTCGGACCCTTAGTCAGGCCATACAGTTCTTCCAAGATGAGAAAGGGGATTTGGTTCTCGAGCAGCACTAAATCGCGCGGGAGGCAGAATCGGATCCAGTCTTCTTTCATAACAGGGTCGTCCTCGTCTCTCAGGTCCTCCATACTATTCTTACGGAACAACTCGACAAGGAAAAGACCATCAATGAGCATCATCGCTAGGAACTTTTCCTGGGAGAGGTCGACGGCTTCTGCGTAGCAATCACGCGCCCACTGTTCCATACTTCTTAGAGCTGGCATGTACCTGTCGACGCTCCCCTCTCTTCTCCTCAAAAGCAACCGCTTCACATACCGCAGTTTTTGCTCCTCCATAAATTTGAACTTGTCATTTCCACTGTGATAAGGACCGATGGCAAGAATCTCCGGCTCATAGGCTTTCTCGTTTACTCCGCGCAGTTGATGACGAACCCTAAATATACTAGGCTCTGGCCGGGACGCAGGCACACCGCGAAGCGTATTCTGGACGTAGATTGAGACATGATCTTGCATCCCAGATTGATCACCGTTTCGAGCATGCTGAATAGGTTACAACGCAATCAATGTGATAATACGCATGCTGCTAAGCAAGACGATGGTTTTTATGCTCTGAAAATGGTGTCTCATGTTCTTCCCTTTCATTAAGCCGTGTTGTGGCTATTCTTTATAGCTTAGTATGGTAATTAAACTTCATGGTTGTCATCATAAGCTTATGTTATGCAAGTAAAATGGAGCGTCAAAAACATTTCTGACAAATTCCGTGTTTCCGTGTGAATATAAATGGAAAATTGTTAAGTAAGCTCCAAAGATGAACACGCGGTGTTGACATTGAATATAAACAAACCAATAGTTTTGGGAAAATTACAAATAAAAAACGTTTACTTTTGCCCCTATTTAACTTTTCTCCATGTACTTTCTTATTTTCAACAAATTTGTTCCCTAAATAAATGAATACGAAAATTGTTCAAAAAGTTCTAAACTTATTGTATGATAACCAATTCAATCCTAAACTTTTTGATTGTGCAAATTTAATCATAAATCTTTTGAAAACTTGTCAATTTAGTTTTAAACCTTTTAATTATGCCAATTTAGCCCAAAATATTTTAATAATTTGCCAATTTAGTCGTAAATATTTTAACGATTTGCTAAATTTGTCCTTCATTGGCTAAAAATTGTTGATGTGGTAGTTTAGTTAGCACTAGCCATCCCACATGGCACGACTAATGCTGACATGGACACTTTTTTGCAATTTTTTAAAAACTTTTTTTTCTTTTTTTCCTTTCTTTTTCCTTTTCCTTTTTTTTTTTTCTTTTTTCCCTCCACTACCATCAATGGTTGATGGCTAAAGGAGGTTGTCAGCCTCAAGTGAGGGCCAGCCTCACCAGCCTCGAGTGAGGGTTGCCCTTGCTAGAGGCCAACGAGGGTAGTTCTCGCCTACGGAGGCACGGGTGTCCTTTGCCCCAGGTTGGCAAGGGTGACCCTTGCTTGAGGCCGACGGAGGTTGCCGACCATCAACCGTTGATGGGGACAGAAGGAAAAGGACAAAAAAGAAAAAGAAAAAGAGAGGAAGAATAAAAGAAAAGGAAAAGGGAAGGGAAAAAAAGATTAAAAAAATCATTAAAAAATTGCAAATATTATCCATGTCAATGATTTTCTGTCAAAAAAATTGATTGAAATGACTAAATTGGCAAATCATTAAAAAGTTTATGATCATCATAAAGTTTATAATTGAATTGACATAGTTGAAAGGTTTAAGATAAAATTAGCAAGTTATCAAAATGTTTAGGATTAAATTGGTATAAGTGAAAATTTAAGAATGAAATTGCTGTCGTACAATAGGTTTATGATTTTTTGGATAATTTTTTCATAAATTAATAATTGTATGTGATTTTTACGTAAGAACTTCAGATAGCCCCCCTTTTGCTCTCTAGAAGAGCTTCCAGAAAATGAACCCCAAATTTTCTTTGCAGCCACTAAGCAAGGACAATCATTTTAAGCCAATTAACAAGAACCAAGTTGAGGTTAAAAGAATAGATGGAACGAATTTAAACCAAGATAAAACACATAGATATCATTAAACGCCATGGGAACCGAGGAATAGAGGTTAGAGAAGGCGAGAGAAGCTTCTAGCATACCATATAAACGATTATTTCTTGAGTTTATTTTACCTAAGAGTATAAGGAATTTTCGACCTAGGAAGGTAGGGGCACCACTAGCCTTGTGGCCCCTCAAGTCCGCTAATGATTAAACGTTCATTATAAGTTTAGAAACTAGTTATGTCATTATCCGTCTCTAGAAAAATGAAAACAATCTATTACCGCACAAAGAGAAGGCAGCAAAACCTGGTTGTGACAATAGGTAGATATTCTTCCATCTCGAGAGAACGAGATTGATACACAAGTGGCTTTGTCCGCTTGACATGCGGCAGCTAATTTAAATTCAATACACCGAATATAATTTAATGTCCATCATTCAATTAAATACTTGAAAATGTGAATGTTATATGAAATCATGTTCACAATCTTCCCAGGATCATGTTAAACAATGGACCATAAGACTTACCTGATTACGTTGCGGGTTGCTCATTCTTCTGGCCAAGCAAGACCAGCTATAACAACATAGGATTTAGTTCTACTCTTTTTGAGGGAATGTTTCTCAGTGAAACGAGTAGAGATATAATAAGACTCCCACAAATTCCAACCTTTTATACCAAACACGAACACGTTTTTCTGTGGCCAACCAAGAAAAAGAAACCTGCTTTTGTTCGTCTCCTTTGACCCTTCTCGGTTGGCGCTATTGATTGGTGAGTCAAGGGATTTCTTAGAAACGCGCTTTCATTCGTCTCCTTCGACCTTTCTCGTGAATAATTGCGAAGACGGACATGATTGCGATAAACCGAAAGTTCGTGGAACTTGATGAAGAGGGGAAGGGCTAAGAAAGACTTAAAAGGAAACGTCGAAAATTGACTTTATGACAACTACATATGAAGTCCTTCACAATTCGCATTGTGCTGTCATCTCGGTTGGCGCTATTGATTGGTGACTCAAGGGATTTCTAAGAAACACGCTTTCATTCGTCTCCTTCGACCTTTCTCGTGAATAATTGCGAAGACGGACATTATTGCGATAAACCGAAAGTTCGTGGGACTTGATGAAGAGGGGAAGGGCTAAGAAAGACTTAAAAGGAAATGTCGAAAATTGACTTTATGACGACAACGTATGAAGTCCTTCACAATTTGCATTGTACTATCATCTCGGTTGGCGCTATTGATTGGTGAGTCAAGGGATTTCTAAGAAACACGCTTTCATTCGTCTCCTTCAACCTTTCTCGTGAATAATTGCGAAGACGGACATTATTGCGATAAACCGAAAGTTCGTGGAACTTGATGAAGAGGGGAAGGGCTAAGAAAGACTTAAAAGGAAACGTCGAAAATTGACTTTATGACAACTACATATGAAGTCCTTCACAATTCGCATTGTGCTGTCATCTCGGTTGGCGCTATTGATTGGTGACTCAAGGGATTTCTAAGAAACACGCTTTCATTCGTCTCCTTCGACCTTTCTCGTGAATAATTGTGGAGACGGACATTTTTGCAATCAACCGGAAGTTCTTGGAACTTGATGAAGAGGCAAAAGGGCTAAGAAAGACTCAAAAGCAAATGTCAAAAATTGACTTGGTGACAACATATGAAGTCCTTCACAATTTGCATTGTACTATTATCTCGATTTGTTCTGTTGATTGGTGTGTCAAGGGATTTCTAAGGCAGGGATTGAAAGTCACATTTTCAAATTTCATCAACTATGTGCAAATTGCTCCGATTACTACAATAAATTGAAAGTTCATGAAACTTGATGAAGAGGCAAAGGGCTAAGAAAGACTTACAAGGAAACAACAAAAATTGACTTTATGGGAATGACGCATGAAATCATCGACAAGTTGCGTTGTGCTATGTGAAAGCCCACCCTTTTACAAAACTTCATGGAAAATCTAGAAAGATTCCTACGTTCTAGCTACTGGTTAGACACTACAATTGGCTTCATTATGGAGAAAACTCGTTACATTTCTAACAAATGTAAATATAGTGATACGGGCCCAATCATGTGGATCGGAGTAAGTTAGGACTTTAGTCAATTTCCAACTTAGGAATTGGAAGTCACACGTTTAAATTTCACTAACTGCATATAAATTGCTTTAGGATAAGGCCATATGCACAAGCAAAATGCCTTATCTTAACTAGTTCAAGTGAACATAAATCATTCTGACCAGCCTTCAGTTAGTTGGCCTATTAGCGCTCGTCCCTTTAGATTATCAAAAAAGAAAAAGAAAAAGAAAAAAAAAAAGGAAGGCGTCGGCTAGGGAAATAATATATATAGTCCATATTTGTAATTTTGTTCTAGTTTCTTGATTTAGATATGGGAGAGCCCGATTAAGCCCGCTAGTCTAGAAATTAGGCTCCATTTATTTCGCAGAAAATGAATAATTTGGAAAATAGTTGTTTGTATTACTTAAAATAATTAGTCAATGGAAAATATATTCATTAGCAGCATAATTTATTTCTAAAAATTTTCATGGAAAATGAAAATATTGTTCATTCATTCATTTTTTTAAGCAATACAATCGATTGTTTTTGGGAAAATGCTTTTCAAATTATTCATTTTCTGTGAAACAAATGGAGCCTTAGAGGGACGCTTATTTCTTAACCAACGGATCAGTAGAAACAATGGAACGGGCAACAACGGCCTTGGGCTCATATCATGCATGTCATCCATCAGCATTCCTATCGTCCCTATCCATCCTTAGAACCCGCGGCCGGAGAGTTGAGACGACTGCAAGTACAGGTTCATGGAACTTGGAGTGTATAGAAGACCAAGAAGACTCGGAAAACATCAAAATTGACTCGCTCAGACGACTTGGCAAGTCTTTCCACAAGTCGCATCGGTAATTCATGTAGTCCACATTCGTTTGCTGAGCCCTTCAGCAGCCCAATTTCCACATCAACGAAAAATCATTTTGCATGGTTTGATTTGTATGAATGTAGTGCAGTGAGAGGTACACATTAGGCACGTTGAGAAGCATGATCGGCCATATATACCTTCTAGAGGTGGCAAATGGGTGGGTCGGGTCGAGTCGGGTATGGGTCGGGTCGAAAATGGGTCGACCCATATAACCCGTTTTGACCCATATTCTTATAATGTAAATCTAGTGACTCATACCCGACCCAACCCGTATTGCTAAAACTTATTTATTGTTAAAACATTTTTATGTAATACAAATTTTTAATTTTTTTTATGCAATACAAATTTTATGGAAAATTTTTATAGTTCTTTTTACAATATTATTAAAAAATCGAATTTTTAATTTTTTTAAATATAATTTTTAATTTTATTTTAAAAAATATAAATATAATTTTTTAAAGATATAATTTTTATTTTTTAATAATATATTTTTTTTTCTTCTCCTTCGGCTGGCCGCCGGCCACGACGACGGCCGGTGATCGGCTACGGGCGAGATCGAGCTTGCCGGCGTCGGGCGGGGCTCGATCTTGTCGATTCGGCAAGGCCGAGGCTTCGCCCGACGCCGGCGAGCTCGAGCCTCGCCCGGTCGTCGGCGAGGCCGAGACTCGCCGACGTCGGGCGAGGCTCGATCTCGCTAGATCGGTGAGGCCGAGGCCCCGCCCAATGCCGGTGAGCTCGAGCCTCGCCAGATCTGGGAGGCTCGGCCTCGCCGACGACCGGCGAGGCTCGAGCCTCGGGAGGAACGAGCTCGCCGGCGTTGGGCGGGGCCTTGGCCTCGCTGATCTGGTGAGGCTTGTCGCCGGCTGGCGGTTGGCCGTCCCCCTGCCGGCCGCCAATAAGGAATGAAGAAAAGGAAAGGAAAAAGAAAAAGAAAAAGAAAAAAAAAAAAATTGAAATATGAAAAATAATTATAATTTCGATTTTTTATTAAAAAATATTTTTATAAATTTAAAAAAGCCAATGGTTTAAACTTTAAAATGAGTTTCCTTATAACCCATTTAGACTATTTCTTTTTGTGTTTTATATTCACTGACCCGTTTCTGACCTATATTTAACTTTCATTTAACTCATTTTTGACCCATGTTTAACTTTCACTTGACCTATATATGACATATTTAATAAAAAATGGGTCATAATATGGGCTTTTGACCCATATTGCCAGCTCTACTTCTCACTACGTCAATTTGCGTTAGATAAGCTTTAAAATCACAAGGCGCGTTCATAAATAAGACCCGTTCATCTTAGTTTTTTCAAACAGGAGGAACCTACACTTTTTGCGTCCCCAGAACATCCCCCACCCACCCGCCGGGCGGGGGCCATCGTTACCTTCCGTATCTTGCAAAACCTTAAAAAGGACGTAACCATGGGGGAATCTCTAAGATACGTGGTCTCTGGTTGTCTCCCTGGCAATCATCATCATCAACTGCAGCAAACGAGACATGTCTCTTGGTCGTCCAAGATTTGTCATTGTTCTGACGATTTATGCGGCTGTAATGTCCTTTTTTGTCCACTCGAAGTTGTACAGAGTATAGTTCATGATTGCCCTGTGACGTATGTTGTTGCTGTTGTGCGTGTTTCAGGTTGGACAACGTTCTTTTGCCCATGCGTCACTTTTGGGAGGATCGCGGAGGATGCGGAAGAAGGATCTTCATGTAAGTATTTTATCGACTATCTTCTTCTTTGTGCGTGCGAACGAAGCAGGGTGATGGTTGTGGACGAGATCAATGTCTCAGCTATTGGTCTGCGTGCCAATAAAGAGATATTCCAATTCCATCTTCTTTATATGCACCAATAAGTGGTCAGCCTCATATTCGAAATCTGCCATCTGAGTAACACCAAAGAGGATTCGAGTTTGACCATCTGAGTAAACCAGAGAGAGAGAGAGAGAGAGAGAGAGAGAGAGAGAGAGAGAGACGGCGGAGCTCCAGCGGCAGAATAGTGAGCTGGTAGGGAGAAGAAAACCTGTGAATGCATGCCGTGTTTCCGAACGGCAACAGCTCAAAATGGTCTAAACTGTTGAAAAATAAGCTTCCGTTCTGTAAGTTCGGAACTTCGAGGGTCCGCCACAGTAATTTACCTCGAATTGTAAAAAAAAATAAAAAATAACAACAGTTTGCCTTAACCGTAGATTAAGTTCATGAAAACGAAAGAGCATAACTTGGAAGGATGATGGATGATTACTATAATTATTATGTCATGTTCTCGTTTTGTCGCAGCTTGCGTGAAGAAAGGCGCACTCTACTGTTTAGCCGCTGCTTTGACCTGTGGTCTTGGAGCTTGCTGTTGCGGTTGCTACAATCGCTCCCAGATGAGGAAGAGATTCAATTGGGAGCAGAAGCCATGCGCCGATTGTTCTGTTCATTTCCTTTGCCATTGTTGTGCTCTGTGTCAAGAGTATCGTCATCTCCAGGGTCCCAAAGGTACTAGATCGTGAAATATCGATTGTTTGTTGAACCCTGCTAATTGCCTGAAAGCAGGATACTCCAAATTCGGGTTTTTTATTCTTATTTTCTATTTGTCCTTTCATTCGAATTCCATGAATATCCCACAAACTTCGCAGATTAAAACGCATCAGTCGCAAAGATATACCTAATATGCAAGCTAGTTTACATCCATTATGAAAAACTGAACTGGTTATTTGCTCAAACCGCGAACTTTCCATCTTAGAAACAGATTGCAGCAACCCCAGAAGATTCACTTTATGTATAATGAAGAGGGATGGTATTTGAGATAAGAACACTAATTTGGCAAACTGACGTGGTAATTCTCTTTGGGTGCTTGAATACGACGACTTCAATTTTTATTTATTTATTTATTTAGAATGGGAAGGAAATTTAAGGGAAATGGGGAAAAAGGAAAATTATAATTTCCCTATCTAGATGGACACTGAAGGAAAATAATGGAGAAAGAATAAGAAGTAAATATATTTAATTATGCATCCTTTGTCTTGTCTAGGTTTTAGGAAGGACGATTATGGAAATGACATGCAAGAATTTTAATTTTCTTCCACTACCATACAAGTGTGGGTTCATTCTCTGATTTCAACTCATTTCCTTCCTTATCCATTTCACTTGTGATTTATATCACGTCCACTGCTAGTGTAAAGTACTTTTTACATAAAGATAAATATATTGGAAGTCCTAAAACTAGTTACGTTTGTGTAATTGAATTCTAAAACTTTCCAAAAAATGCAATTAAGTCTTAAAATTTGTTACAAAATGCAATTGAGTTATAAAATTTTCAAAAAATATAATCAAGTCCTAAAATTTATCAAATTGGTACAATCAAGTCCGTTCATTGATTGTACTTGTTGAAAAGTTTAGAATTTAATTGTACTTTTGTAATACGTTTTAAGACTTGATCGCATATTTTAAAAGTTTTAGAACTCGATTGTATTTTGGTGACAAGTTTTAAGATTTAAATGCACTTTTTAGAGTTTTAGGACTTAACTGTACCTTTATAATAAGGTTTAGGACTTTCATGCAATTATGTATTTAATCATTGTATCTTCCACGCAAAGTAATCTAGGAGGCCATGTTTGGCCATCTTGTGGATAGCGTGGATCAAGCGAGTTAAAAAGTTCGGATGCATTTGTTGTCACATATATATATTTACATCAATGGTTTTACTTATGCATTGAGGATGCTTATTTGGTTCTTTTGGTTCTGATGCATGCGACTATTGGAACTTTTTCGGGATGGGAAGGAAATGGGCAGGTGCGTAATGGCTCGATAGAAATGACTCCTCCTCCAACGATGAGAATGAGGCCGGAGGGCTAATTAGCGAAGGTCATTGATAACGTTCCTAGGCAGCAATCTTATCTTTTGTATCTAATTTAAGATATTGTTGATATTGTTCCCGTATTTTCTCTGCTTGCCTTAAGCATCCTCAATCATCCCTAATTTAGGGCTCCTGTAATATCTTTATATATACATTATGTACAAGAGAAATCAAAAGATAATATACAGAAATTATGATTCCTTCATGGTATCAGAGCTGCATTTGGCGTAATCCGCCTTACGATCCTCAATTCTCCTTCTCCTCTCATTCTTCATCGACTTTCTTCTTCCCAAAGAAAATGTCGACAGGCTCTAATCCATCATCTCAGTCATCTTCATCTATGGCATCTCCCTCACTCATTATCTCAAACATATCCAACTTGATACCCATCAAACTGAATAGCTCGAACTATCTTCTTTGGCGTTCTCTTTTCGAACCAATTCTCAAAGGTCACAACCTCATGTCTTACATTAATGGAACCTCCCAAGAGCCTGCTTCAACTGACGAAAATTACAAGACATGGATCGAAAAATATCAGATGCTACTCTCTTGGATCAATGCTACTCTGTCTGAATCTGCACTTCCATATGTAGTTGGCGCTACATCTGCAAAAGCCACGTGGGATGTCCTCACTCGTCGCTATGCCTCTCTCACTCCTGCTCATGTAATGTCTCTAAAAAGACAATTACATCACCTCAAGAAGGGCAACCTCACCATGCAAGAATATCTCCAACAATTCAAAACTTTAGCTGATAAACTCGCAATTTGTGGATCTCCAGTAAGTGATGATGATCTCCTAATTTGCATTCTCGATGGATTACCTGCTGCTTACCGCTCCTTTGCATCCTCTATTTGTGTTCATGCTCATCAAACTTCCATCACTATTGAAGATTTACACAATCTCCTACTCTCTGAAGAACTGAGCATCAATGATGATTCATTATCCAAAACCACTACTGCCTTTGTTGCAAACTGGCACCCTCGAACTCCTTCTCCTGGGCAGCACTCATTCACACCTTGTCACTATAGGGGTGGCACTAGTTATAGGGGACACAGCAGGGGTCATTTCAATCAAGCCGGACTTCTCCCTACCCTATCTTTTCGACCTCAAGGTCGTCAATTGAATACTGGTCAACTGATCTGTCAGATTTGCAACAAACATGGCCATAGTGCCATCGACTACTATCATCGCATGAACTATGCATACCACGTTCGCAATCCTCCTGAAAAACTTGCTGCCATGGCTATTGCACCACCTATTGACGATGGCACTTGGTATACTGATACTAGCGCCAGCCATCATATTACAGCCAATTTGGGTAATCTCTCCATCTCCGCTCCCTATAGTGATTCTGATGAAGTTCAGGTTGGAAATGGCCAAGGTTTGTCTATTACTCATGTTGGTTCCACTTCTCTCTCACATCCAGCTTCCTCCATGCATTTAACTAATATACTTCGTTGTCCTTTAGCATCTGCCAATTTAATTTCAGTTAGTTGCCAGGTTGGAAAAAGTAGCAAGTTGCCTTTCAATATCTCGGAGTCTCTAGCTAGTAAACCACTTGAAAAAAATCTATTGTGATGTGTGGGGGCCTGCCCCAGTAGAATCTTTTTAGCAGTTTAAATTCTATGTAGTTTTCATAGACAGTTTTTCACGATTCTCATGGGTATATCCAATGAAGAGAAAGTCTGAGTTCTTTTCCATCTTTATCATGTTCCAAAATCTTGTTGAGAACCAATTTGAAAGTCGAATTAAATCTTTCCAATGCGATGGTGGAGGTGAATTTAATAGCAGCCAGTTTATTAATCATTTGAATGAAAAAGGAATTAAAATGTTGGTCTCCTGCCCATATACGCCGGAACAAAATGGAAATGCTGAAAGGAAACATCGGCACATTGTTGAGTTAGGTCTTTCTATGCTCTATCATGCATGAGTACCATTGATTTATTGGGTCGATGCGTTTCTAACTGCCACATTTCTCATCAATCTGCTGCCATCACCAGTGTTAGGAATGAGTAGTCCATTTGGTAAGCTCTTTGGTAAAAAGCCTAACTATGGGTTTCTTCGAGTCTTTGGGTGCGAGTGCTATCCACACCTTAGACCGTATGGTGCAACAAAGTTTGATCCACGCTCATTACCCTGTGTCTTTCTTGGGTATAGTCAAAGACATAAAGGTTATCGATGTCTTTATCCGCCAACAGGAAGAGTATATGTAAGTCGTCACATGATATTTGATGAGACGAGATTCCCATTTTCTGATAAATTGGGGACTATTTTTCCTTGGCATTCACAGTTGTATCAGACTTGGTTACAGGGGATTAAATTCTTTACTAGACAATCTGGAATAACAATGAGTGAAGGACAAATATCACAACACTCGAGCGTGGGATTTCTATTTGATGATAACAGCTCTGGACAGCAACATTATGAGCCACCTAATGAGACAAACGTGCAGCAACCACAGTTGGGTTCATAAGAACCATGCATAGACTGTGAAACACATGAAGAAGCAATAGTCTCTGTCTCAAGTGATTTACCAGTTCCATCCACTCAATAGCAGTCTACTCACCCAATGCAAACAAGGTTGAAATCGGGAATAAGGAAGCCCAATCCAAAGTATGTTCTCCCCATAGCCCGTGAGATTCCAAAGGAGCCGAAAACAGTTAAAGGAGCACTAAGTCATCCAGGTTGGAGGAAAGCTATGATAGATGAATTGGAGGCTCTCGAATTAAATCAAACATGGGAGTTAGTACCAAGATCTTCAGATATGAATATCGTCGGATGTAAGTGGGTGTTCAAAGCCAAATTGGATGCGGAAGGAAACCTTGATAAACTGAAAGCACGATTAGTGGCAAAGGGGTACCATCAAGAGGAATGTGTTGATTTCGTCAAAACTTTCAGTCCTGTGGTTAAACAGGCAACCGTGAAAATTGTTCTCTCCATGGCAATTGTTAAAGGATGGTTTATCCATCAACTAGATGTGAAGAACGCATTTCTTCATGGGTCATTAAATGAGATAGTGTTTATGGAACAACCACCGGGCTTTGTGAGTTCTACGATGCATAATTCGGTTTGTTTACTCAAGAAGGCATTATATGGCTTAAAACAAGCTCCGTGAGCTTGGTTTGAAAAATTCAGCAACTTTTTGTTGGAATGGGGATTTCATTGCAGCTCTACCGATCCATCGTTATTTATTCTTCACACGGGTCAGCACACCTTGGTATTATTATTATACGTTGATGATATTATTTTAATCGGCAGTTCATCATCTCTACTTCGGGAATTAATAGAAGCTTTAAGCAGAAAATTTTCTATGAAAGATCTCGGCCAACTTCACTATTTTCTCGGTATTGAAGCCAAGTTTACTGGTCTGGATCTATTTTTAACACAATCTAAATATGCTGGTGATTTGTTGCAGAAAGCAGAAATGCAAGATAGTAAGCCAATTGAGACCCCATTGCCTATCAAAACTCATCCAACGGTACAACCTTTTCATGATCCTCACTCTTTTCGAAGTCTTGTGGGTGGATTACAATATCTCACAATTACAAGACCGGACATCTCTTATTCAGTAAATCAAATCTGTCAGGAAATGCAATCTCCTACAAACGGTGATTTCAAACTGTTAAAACGGGTGTTGCAGTATGTAAAAGGAACTCAGCAACTGGGGCTTTACCTTCACTTTCAAAGCGCACTAAATTTATATGGGTATGCGGACTCTGATTGGGCTGGCTGTTCTGAGACTCGGAAGTCAACAACCGGGTTTTGCACTTTCTTGGGATCAAATATCATTTCATGGTTCGCAAAAAGGCAAGCGACAGTGTCAAGATCATCAACGGAGGCTGAATATAGGGCCTTGGCTTCTACCACAGCAGATCTTACATGGGTCTCTTTTGTATTGAGAGATTTGGGTATTTCGCTCAAGGGGCCGACTTTGCTTTATAGTGATAATCGCTCAGCCATTTCATTGATAGCGAATACAGTCCTTCATGCAAGGACAAAGCACGTGGAGATTGATTTTCATTTCGTTCGGGAGAGAGTCGCTCTCAAGTTACTTGAAGTTTGCTATGTTCCTGCTACTCATCAACTTGCTGACCTATTTACAAAAGCTTTACCGCGCTTTGATCATTGCAGGCTACGATACAAACTGGGACTAGGTTTTCCACCTAATCCCAGTTTGAGGGAGGCTGATAAGACAATGATTGTTAAAGACAATGATTGTTATTTTCAATTTGATGATTCTCAATTTTTTGTGAAGGACAAGTTAACGAAGCAAATTTTGCACCACGGTTGGACTGAGAATGGGCTTTATCCTATGCGGTTCCCCAAACCTTGCTTCAAACCTCAAGTTTCATTTTCTTCTCACATCAACTCCTCCACCCGGCATCATCGTCTTGGCCACCCTTCTGCAGCTATTCAACATCTTATTTTTAAATAGCTTCAAATATCAAATAAGCGTGACAACTCTCTGTGTTCTGCATGTCAGTTAAGCAAAAGTTGCAAGTTACCCTTTTCCTTGTCTCACAAGCGCACTCAATTTCCACTTGAACTGATTCATTGTGATGTATGGGGACCAGCCCCAGTGTCTTCTATTTCAAAATTCTCTTATTATGTACTGTTTGTTGATGACTTCTCTTGTTACAACTGGATATTTCCTATGCGCCATAAATTTGATTTTTACGAAATTTTTATGGCTTTCAAACCGCAAGTTGAAAATCAATTTAACCATCGAATTAAATTCTTCCGCTCCGATGCTGGTGGCGAATTCACTAGTGATGCACTTGAATCTTATTTTCATATTCATGGCATTCGTCATCAATTTTCTTGCCCACATACACCTGAACAAAATGGTGTCGTTGAGCGAAAACATCTTCACGTGGTTGAAACTGGTCTCACCCTTCTAGCTCAAGCTGGTATGCCTTCTTGCTTTTGGTTTGAAGCCTTCAATACAGCTCTATATCTTATCAATCGCATGCCTATTATTTCTCAAATTTCTCCATATCAACAATTGTTTCAACAAATTCCTGATTATTCTCATTTACGAGCCTTTGGATACCTTTGTTATCCCTGGCTCCGTCCTTATTGTTCTAACAAATTGGAGTTCCACTCTTCTTCGTGTTGTTTTCTAGGCTATAGTACCTCTCATAAAGGGTATCGCTGCTATGACATGCAAAGTCACCGCGTTACATATCTCGTCACGTCAAATTTGATAAATCTGTTTACCCATTTATCACAAACTCTAACTCTCCAAAATCTCCTATCACTTTACCCTCACTTGGTCCTATCTCTATCTGGCTACCATCAACCTCCGCCCCCACGGATACCGCATGGGTTGAGCCCACCATTAGCCCCGCTGACGGTGTTGCCTCTACTTCGCTAACTATAGATGAACCCCAATCTCCTCCTTTACCTTCCTCTATACCAGTTACCACCATACCACCCCCTCCCCCACCACCTCCCACCCGCACTCATCCCATGATCACACGTTCTCAACATGGTATTTTCAAACCAAAAACTTTTACTTCTCGTTATCCTATTGCTTTATCTTCTTCTCTTCCCTTGGAGCCAACGTGCTATACTCAAGCTTCCAAGGGGGCGCATGACAACATTTCTGTTCCAGAAATAGTTTCTGGAACAGAAATGAATTTTTCTATTTCTATTTCTGGACGAGTTTCTGAGGAAAAAAATTCTGTTTGATAACGATACAAAATTTCTGTTTCGAAATAGAAATTCGTTTGATAACTGAATAAAATTTCTATTTCTTAAAACAAAATTTTCTTTTTTGGTGCAAATGAGATGTACATTCTTACAAATTTCATATGCTTATGAAATCATTGACCCAAATACAAAGTATGATTTTTTTTTTTAAAGTAAAGTCTCCCTTTTTTGCAAAAAAAAAAAAAAAAATACAAAGTAAGAGATGTTATATCAAATTTTCTAAATTTTCACACAAAATTCTTTAGCATCCACGTAGATAGGTAATTACGGTCAAACAATATACTTATCAATAGTCTCCATACAATAGAAAAAAGAGATCAATATGCATTACTCTTGAGCATAATAGAAGGTTCCCAAAATTCTACTAGAATGAAGGCGGGCAACCATATTCTAATCCCCTTCATGCTAGTGTGTCACGTTGATCGCCGCCACGGTTTATGATATCGAGCAATCGTTTTAGAAAGAAACACTAAGAAGTGTATTGGGTAATTTGCGGCAAATTTTACAAAATCGGCGAATTTTACGAAGTGTAACAAGGACCATTACAAATAAGGGAAATCATCAAGTAGAACATCACATTACAAGAATTGAGATAGGAATCATCAAATACATTATCACAATACAAAAGCAAACATTGTAAATCCCCAAATACAAAATAATAGAAATACATTACAAAAATTAAAAACATGAGCGGCTCCGGTGTCTACTGCAAAGGGATTCTGGATGAGGCGAAGGGGCTCGTCGCTGGATGAGGAGAGGGCGCGCGATGTTGCTGAGGTCGCGGGGCGATGGCGGCTTTTGGTGAGACGGAGCAGAGCAGGAGCGGCTTGGGGCGTCGGTGCTCGGATCTGTCGGACGAACTCGAGTGGCTTCGGTGTCTGCTGCAGAGGGCTTTTGGATGAGGCAAAGGGGCTCGTCGCTGGATGAGGAGAGGGCGCGCTGCGTTGCTGAGGTCGCGGGGCGATGGCGACTTTTGGTGAGACGGAGCAGAGCAGGAGCGGCTTGGGGCGTCGGTGCTTGGATCTGTTGCAGGGCTTCGGCCGCGGGGAACGAGCGGCGGGGGTGCAGGCGTGAGATATGTTGCCGAGGGGTGCTCAGACAACAATCGGGGACAGGCGGAGGATGAGGCGGAGGAGACGAGTAGAGGCGGAGGATGAGGAGGAGGCAGAGAAGAGGCGGAGGAGAGGCAGAGGAGACGATGTCTCGAGGAGATGAGCAGAGGCGGAGGAGGAGGAGGAAGCAGAGAAGAGGCGGAGGAGGAGGCAGAGAAGAGGCGTACGAGGGAGAAAAGAGTGAAATTAGGGTTGGGAGAAATAGAAATTGATTTCTGGGAGAAATCAGAAATAGAAAATTTCTATTTCTAATTTCTCCTCCATTTCTATTTCTGGAATAGAAACCTATTCCAGAAATAGAAAATTTGATAAGCGTTATCAAACAAGTTTCTGTTCCAGAAATTGGTCTGGAACAGAAAAATCATTTCTGGAATAGAAATAATTTTTATCATGCACCCCCCAAATCGCCTGAATGGCGAAAAGCTATGGATGAGGAATTTAATTCCTTACAAGAACAACACACTTGGTCCCTTGTGCCATTTAATCCAACCATGAACATAGTTAGCTACAAATGGGTTTATCAGATAAAACAAAACCCAGACGGCACCATAAGTCGCTACAAAGCTCGCCTCGTAGCGAAAGGATTTCACCAACAACCTGGCATTGATTTTGTGGACACTTTTAGTGCTGTTGTAAATCATACTACTATTTGGGTCATTCTCACGTTGGTGGTCACTTATGGATGGGCGATTCAACAACTTGATGTCGAATGTGCATTTTTACACGGCGATCTCCAGGAGACTGTATATATGGCTCAACCACCAGGCTATATTGATCCTGCTGCTCCTCATTCTGTTTGCTTAATGCACAAATCCATTTATGATCTACGGCAAGCACCTCGCACTTGGTTTGAAAAATTTACATCTCCGCTAAAAGACATTTGTTTTTCAACCACTATCTCGGATCCGTCCCTCTTCATTTACAGTCATGACTCTACCATTATCTATCTCTTATCATATGTTGACGACATTATTTTAACAAGAAATGATTCCAAAGTTATGTCTGCTATCATTGAGGAACTTGGCCACTCATTCAAGATGAAGGACTTAGGTCCTTTGACTTATTTCTTGGGCATTCAGCTTGTTCGACGAAGCCCCCATCATATCTTCCTTAATCAGGCAAAGTATATTCATGACCTCTTATATCGCACTAATATGCTGGATTGCAAGCCTGTTTCCAGCCCGGCTACCTCGAATAAACTCGGTCATTCAAGCAGTGACCCTGTCTCAGATCCTACACTGTATTGGAGTGTTGTTGGAGCACTTCAATATGTTACTCTCAGTTGTCCTGACGTTAGCTATGCTGTTAATCAGGCTTGTCAATTTCTCAAAGCACCCGAAGAACACCATTGGCGTGTTGTAAAGCGTATCCTTTGTTATTTGAAAGGCACAATCTCTTATGGCATGCAGATTCAGCCTGGTCCTATTTCTTTACATGCCTATTGTGACACTGACTGGGCTAGCAGTCCCCATGATCGTTGCTCTACTAGTGGCTATTGTTTATTTCTCGGGGCCAACCCTGTTTTCTGGAGTGCAAAGAAGCAACCTACCGTTGCATGTTCTTCTACAGAGGCCGAGTATCGTTGTCTTGCTCAAACAGCTGCTGAAATTCAATGACTTCTCTCTCTTCTCCGAGAATTACGAATCTCGCTCCCATGCGCTCCTGTATTATGGTGCGACAATATCTCTGCCATTGCTCTAAATCGGAATCCTGTTTTTCATAGTCACACTAAACACATTGAAATAGATTATTATTATGTTCATGAATTGGTGGGTCGCCAGTTACTTGACATCCGTTACATCAACACCTGTAATCAAATCGCGGACATCTTCACCAAAGGACTGTCATCAGCACGGGTTCGTCTTTTACAGTCCAAGCTTCACATTGTCGACAATGCTTCGCTTACGGGAGGGTGATAACGTTCCTAGTCAGCAATCTTATCTTTTGTATCTAATTCAAGATATTGTTGATATTGTTCCCATATTTTCTCTGCTTGCCTTAAGCATCCTCAATCATCCCTAATTTAGGGCTCCTGTAATATTTTTATATATACATTATGTACAAGAGAAATCAGAAGATAATATATAGAAATTACGATTCCTTTAGTCATACCACAAACATCCGAATGTTAGGAAACATTTCAGTACCTTACGATATTTTTTATTCATCAGTCAATCGTTGCTTCTAAATTGTAATGATTTCTTGAGAAACACTGTTGAGAAAAAGATTCTTGGCCAATGTACTTATTTGGACCATACTTCCATGGCTGGTTGACTCTTCAATATACAGCCACAAGCTGTAAATATCGTCCGTGAAATAAATAAATAAAAACGTGACTGTCGCGAAGGTTCGGTTCTAAGGAGAATGAAGGACTCCGTCCAAGTCTTTGCGAATTGTTTGTCGTGGCTGATTGAACGCAACTTGTGGTATACTCGTCCATCATTTTCCTAAAGACATTTTTTGACGTTTTCTTAAGAAAGTTTCATGAATTCCCTTCCCTTTTCTGATCCTCAACTGTGTTGATATATCATTGAGCTGAAGAAATACCACCTTTCTCTCTTTTATATCTATATTGGTGGTCCCTATGATTAACGTGATTATGAAGTTTTGTGAGCAATAGCGTACACCATTTTTTTTTTTTTTGCTCATTTAGGTTTTCAAGAAAATTAACGTAGAGTAAATAAAGTGTCAAGCTCATCGGACAAATTGGTTATGTATCAATTCTATCCATCATGAGAGGACACAAGAAAATCCCAGGATTTACATATACATGCGCCATTCGGGTGAAGAGTGTGCTCATGAGTGATACAGGATGGGTTGTTGATCTAGAAGGTAGCATAAGTACCACAAGTTCGGTGCTCACCACAAAAAGGAATTCATCTCGTGATACAATGCATATGACAGGACACATGCTCAGCGTCTAAGGAATCCACCTTAAGATACACGGGATGTAACTCACCATTTAATGGAATTCACACAAAAAGAAAAAAAAGAAATAGAGCCAAAGAAAGCTCTAATCCAAGAGATTAAATTTGAACATTCATTAATCAAAATACTCTAAACCTAAAAAATGCTTAGGGGGACTTTATATAGACTTGTTAACTTGGAACAATCCTACAAGCATAACACAGCCTTAGTTTTACTTGTGCTTGTTAGCACATGAGAACTCGGCTCCAAAATTTGATAATAGCTGAAGATCCAAGGGAAAACAGCAACCATCGTTTAATGAGATATGATTCACGTAAAAAGGGCCCTTTCTCTGTCCTCTCCTCTTTAAAAACACCGCTTCCGAAATCCTAAGGTATCTTTGTTATGACAAAGACTCGTTTGTCATGTCAGACGTGGAAGATTTCTAACACCTGGGTCACGAAACAACTCTCATTTGCCTCCTGAATGTAAGATAATTATATAAATCACACTCATATCTGTACGTATGCATGTGTTTGGTGTGAGTGATATTGGCCAGGAAGTCACTAACAGTTAACTTTGTAGTCCTAGGAAATTAATTACTACCAAGCATCGTAACCCAATGATAAAGGCTGCGATCATCTTTCATGGGGTCGTAGTTGATAAAATTCGACCTCTCAGTCTATGCTGCTTCGCTTATAAGATGATCGCTAAAGTCCAGGCAAACAGATTAAAGACTTGGCTTCCTGCCTTGATTTCCATGGAGCTAAGTGCTTTAGTTAGAGGTCGCCAAATTTTAGGACAACTAACATTTTGTTCAAGAGGTGCCACATCAACTACGTCATGGAAGGTGAAAAAGGAAATTTCAAGCTGTGTTGAAGCTCGACATGATGAGGAACCTATGGCGATGTTGAATTGGATTGTGTTCTGGAAGAATGCTTACTCAAAATGGGATTTGGCAATGTGTGGGTGAGGAGGGGAATGATGTCTGTCAAAACAGTTTAGTTTCAGTGTGTAGAGTTTAACCGAGAACCACTGTGTTGACACCTAAATTTTGGCGGCCCATTTAGTCATTAGGGATTAATTTTAAATATTATAATTCATTTGCATAGCATTAATTTTAGGTGCGTTTATTTTTAATTTACATGTTTTGCATTTTTTATTTTTAGGACTGCGGATGGGTCGAATTAATTGTTTTTGAGTTTAAATTAATAGGCCGGACTAAGCCCATGAAACGAGCAAAATTGGCCCGAGCCCGTTTTCTTTTAATGACAAAAATTACCTAAATCGAGATTTGATATGATATTGCGGTGGTTTTTCGAATTTAAGGGAATCGGGTTGAAATCTTATCTTTAGTCTTTAGGTGATAAAATTGTTGAAAATTTTAAGGAGATAAGGAAAATAAAAAGATTTTTTGTGATCGTAGAGTTATAAGCAATCTTCGTATGAGATGAAATATAGAGAAAAAGATTGCATTTTGTTTTCCTTATATAAGGGGTGCACGGAATATTGTGAATGGGGAGGCTTTGTTCGGTGGAGGTTTTTGGGAAATCAAAAGAAAAGAAAAGAAAAGTGAACACCCAAAAGAAAAAAGATAGCAAAAAGCTTCTGCAGAAAAAAGTGAAGGGGGCAGAGAGGAAGTGAGGTAGGAGGAGAAAATATTGGGTGGGTTCAACCCTCCACGTGGGCGAAATGTATCACCATACAAAAACCGATGCGTGACAAATCTAGGCCCACCTGTCAGCGCCCACTTCTCCGTTAACGCTCCGTCTCTCTCCCCTTTACTCTCTCTCCTCCCCTCCGTTTCTGCCCACACCTCTCTTTCCCTCTTCTCTCTTGCTTCTCTTTTTTCTCGAAACTTTCCCTTGTTAGTCTGACACACGCAAGAGAAAAGACAAGAAAAGCGCAGAGAGAGAGAGAGAGAGAGAGAGAGAGAGAGAGAGAGAGAGAGAGAGAGAGAGAGAGAGAGAGAGAGGGGTAGGAAAGAAGAAACGAAAGCGAGGTAGGGAGGAAGTCTTCTTCTTCGGTCATCTTCGACCGAGTATCCACCCGTCGAACTCCAATTCACGAGACCGCGAAGTCCATGAGTGCGCTGGTGCGGGCACGGCATCCGGGAGATGATTAGTTCGACCGGGCAGCGATGTTCGACCTGCCTTCTGCAGGTAGGTTTGGATGGTGCTCCACCACTTGGCGGCGGAGGGGACCGACGGCGACGGCTGGTGTTGGGTTTGCTGGGGAGTGAGGGAGAGGAGGAAGTCGGAGACGATCGACTTCTGGGCGGGCGTGAACTTGCCGTACTAGAGGATGGAGACGCGGAGGTCGCCGTCGAGCAAGGGGCCGTTGTGGTACTTCGCCACCATGGGAGGCGGCTGGTACAGGGCGGCGAGCTTCCTCGATCTGGAACAGAGGTTGGCTAAGCTCAGTTGAAGAAGAAGAACATAGAAGATGAGCCATTGGAGCGAGAGAGGTCCCCGTCGGACTCCGATGCCTTGGAGGAATCCTCCCACCGACGGCGGCACCGGCGACGGAAGGAGCAGAGCGGTTTTAGGAGGGAGAAGCATAGGAGGAGAGAGAGGAGCGGCGGCGTTAGCAGCAGTAGCGGTAGGAAGGAGAGAGGACGCGTGGATAGAGAGAAGGAGCGGAGGAGGTCGAGGAAGGATGAGAAGAGGAGCGGCGGAGGAGCGCTCGCGATGGATCTTCCGGTGGTTCCGGTTCGGAGACGGAGAGAGTTCGCGTTGATCCGGAATCGGTTACGAAGCGGCCATGAGCCGACTCGAGCTCGAGCCATGGCGACGCAAGAAAAAGAAAAGAGAAGTGGAGAGAGAAGAGGGGGAGAAAGAGTTGTGGGCGAAACGAGGGGGGAGGAGAGAGAGTAAATGGGAGAGAGATGGAGCGTTAACGGAGAGAGTGGGCGCTGACAGGTGGGCCCAAATTTGCCACGTGTCGAGTTTTGTATGGTGATACATTTCACCCACGTGGAGGGTTAAACCCACCCAATATTTTCTCGAGGTAGGAGAGGGTAGCAGAGGAGAGAGAAACAAAAAAAAAGAAAAGGGAAATCACTGTAGATCTCCTTCCTCCCGCTGCTTGCCCACGCCCTTCCGATACGACGCCCTCACTCGTCGGTTTCAGCCGTGCCGTCGCTCGCCGATTAACTGCCTTCACCAGAGGACGAGCCCGCTTCCGATCAAGGCTGGTTCTGCTCCGCCTCCGCCTGCTTCGCTCCGCACGAACCCGCGACCCACGTCTCTGCATCTCCGCAGCACCTCGCCTCATGCTCGCTTGGTGGCCGAAGCCTGTTGTGCCTGAGCCCCGCTCCGCCGGCCACCGCATCTGCTCGCCTCAGCCCCGACGAGCCGTTGCCCCCAATCGTGCCCTTGGAGTCCCGAAGCTGCGCCGATCCAGCTGAGTCCAAATCTCAGCCCCGACGTGCAGCATCGCCTGACCTGCGGCCCCCCCCTGCACGCCACACGAGCACACCGGCGACCCACCTCCGCGACCCAGATCCGCCCGGAGCCCGAGTGACACGCCTCAACTACCCGATCCCAAATCGAGTACCACCGTAGCCCATCACCAGCAGATCGGTGACCGCCTGTAGCAGGTTCGGAGTCGTCCAAACGCCGGTTGCCGCGTTTCCATCTCCCCTGGACCCGCGAACCATCTCGCCGTCGCCGCCCAGCAGCCCCCGACGCTGTCCTCCTCGCCGGCGTCTTCCCCCCTGCCGAACCTCCGACCAGCGGCCCATAGGAGACCCACCCCCATGCACAAGCCTTGCGTGAAAAGGGAAAAAGCAAAAAAAGAAAAAGAAAAAAAAAGAATCCAATTAGGTAGATTAGTTCTTTTATCTACATTGTAATATCGGATGTCGATATTTATTTCTAAAACCTTTAGGCATTATCCATAGGGAGTTAGCTCAAAATTAATGTAATTATTAATTTGACCCGTAAGACGTCGAGTCATTTTTTAATTATGTTAATCTTTGGGGATTTGTTTATGGTATATTAATTGTTAAATCAACATAACTATTAATTTGATCCGTAAGATCTCGGATTAGATTTTTAATTATTTTGATTTCTTGTCGTGATGTTCAGGGTTAAAAGTAATCGTTAATTTGACCTGTGAGATAACGGGTTATTTTTTCGTTTATTTTAATCCTTTATTTGTTGAATATCTCGTTTGTTTAGATTTAATGTTTGTTTTAGAAAATCACTAAGAAAAAATCAAAAAGATGTTTGAATTAGGATTTCAATTAATTTTAGAATATTTCTCGTTATTTTGCATATCTAGAATATAGATTTTATTTTAGATTTAAAAAAATATAAAACAAAAAAATGCATTCATTTAGGATCTTAGTCTTTGTTTAATTTAAGTTGCATGTTTAATTACGTGGCATTTTTAAATTTCGGACATTGTTAAAAATAAAAAATATCATGCATATGTCATGTAGAATTAGGGCATGCTCCGCACATCATTGCATATTAAATAGATTGCATGTTAGGTTGAGATAATGTTTTAATTTAAATTAAGATTTAACATGACCTAATCCTTTTTTTTTTAAATTAGAATTTCAATCTATCTGGATCATTTTTGCATTCGAATTTCATGAAAGAAAATACAAAATTTGTCTTTGCATAAGTTAATTTCAATTTCTAAGATAGATTGCATTTTTTAAAATAGAAATATCAAATGTACGTCATTTAGTTTTTATTAAGCTCATTTAATTAGAAATTTCTTGTCATTAGACTAAGTCATTTAGGAAATGTCACGTGACATATAGCTCGCATATTAAATTGCATGAGGCATGTCATTTTAGTTTAAATAATTTTGTATGTCATTACATTGCATTACATGTCATTAGATTTAGGTAATTTAGATTGCATATTTAATTGTTGCATCTCTTTAATTTCTAATTTCATAGAAAATATAAAAGAATTTGAATGAATTTATTTCATGCTTTAGGATAGATTGCATGCTTATTTATGTCATACAATTTTGGTCATGTTATCATATCATTTCATGTTAGTATAGTGACATGCATTGCATAAGTCATGATTTTCATTAAATAAAGTGAAAGAAAGCAAAAAATTGAAATTGCGTGTTAATTAGAAATCATATCTAGGATTGTTGATGTGAATTCTGATTTAACATTGCAGATGCTTTCGTTGCTTTAAGGTATGTTTTTGCATTATTTAATTTCTTTCTTGACGTGTTAAATTGGTGGTATGCGCACATGTATGATCACCTCACACGTTAGGAAGTTAAATTAAAATCAATTCAATTGCCAAACATTTTTTGAAAATTAAAAAGAAATGGTACCGAAAGGGCACTAGGATAGCCTAGTGTAACCAAGTCCCCGTACCCAAAATCTCTGGTTCGTAGGAGTAAGATAATCCTCCCGTTATTTTATTTAGGTGTCTAATCGACCTACCTTAAACCGATTAGTGGTGACTCCTAGATAATAATCTTTTGCATATTAAAACCCTAAGTCGCGATTTGGTATGGGCTTGGGAGAGCCCGAGCTAAGCTTAAAGGCTTAGTAGTCCATCAACCTAGTTTTAGGTGGCAAACCCGAAAGATTGGGTCGCGACACACTGCAATATCTTGAACCATTTCTCTCTATCCATCGATAGTGGTGGCAAATGAGCTATCAATTCTGATGAAGAAAGTAGTGGAAGGAAGACTCAATCAGGGGTATTAAGCTTAATAGATTTTGCCTAACTTTGTGATATAATATTTGTGGATGATTCCACATTTTTCCTAGATGGGACTAGCAATGAATTCCAGCAAGCCCACTGGGGTGCTAAAGTACTATTGTAGACTTCAGGGACAGGCTGTTCATCTCAATAATTCTTTAACGGAGGGTGCCCTCTACATTCCTTGCCTCAGAACTCAAAGTTCAAGTATTTCAAAAACAGGAAAATACTTAGAGATACCTACAGATTGGGGTAAATTTGAAGAAACAGGCATTTACCTGAATTTTAGCAAGGGTGAATAGGAAGTTAGAGTGATTGTAAATTCCTAAGTTTTTATCTAATGTTTGACAAAAGTTGACCAACAATATTGCTCCATTATAAGATCAATCGAAGGGTGAAATTGGGTCTTGCTCATAAAGAGCTTTCCAATTATGTCAAATTTGCTCAAATTGGAAGATCGGATCTAGAGATATCGCAATTTTTAATCTGGACAATCCAATCATGAGGTGTCTGGGATTCCATTTTTTTCTTTTTTTTGGTCGTGAAAATAGATAATATTAAGAAGGAAAAGTATTACAGCCAGCTGCTAGTGCCTCGGCATATATTATGTCCTGGAGAAGGAAATGGGGAAATACAACCCAATTGAAAGAAGAGGAAGCGCGATCATGGGCCTTAGCAACCCAATCCGCAGCTACATTGGCCTCGCGTCGACAGTGAACGAGGGTTAGTCGATGGAAGCGTGAGAGCCAAAAGGCAACATCGAGGAAGAGGGCGCGATCCTCCCATGGCGGCGCTCGTCGCTTGGTCAGGGTGTCCACCAGAATCCAGCTATCGGATTCAATCACCAACGATGCGTGATGCAGCTCTTGTCGATGAAGATACTGCAGAGCGAGCGTAAGGGCGATGGTCTTCGCCTGCAAAGCTGATCTCGCAGGAAAATGGCGCGAGAAGACATCTGTGAGTCGACCCCGGTAATCTTTGCAAACACAGCCCATAGTTGCTTCTGTTGAGCCTGAGAGATATGATCCGTCGATGTTCACCTTCAAAGTTCCCTGTGCAGGGGGCTGCCAAAGACTTCCCCTGTTCTGAAGCGAAAGGCCCTTCCTTGACAGAGCAGTAGCGATGTGCCGAGCCACATAGGTCTCTACAAGTGTTGTCTCCACCACACGGGCCGAATTAGGTCGATCATGGCGAAAGATGAACCCATTGCGAGCGCGCCATATCTGCCAGAACACAGAAGCTAGGGTTGCCAATCCAGGTAAATCATTCGGTCTTCTGACCTGTTGTATGATCCAGGCGTCGATGCGTCGATTTTGGTTATAAGTAGAGGGGAAATCGAAATGTTTAGTTGAGGATGAGACCACACTCCTTTAGTCCAGGGACAAAGGAGAAAGAGATGTTCAATTGTTTCTGGTTGAGACTGAGTGCAAAGTGGACAGCTCGGATTATCAATGATATGTCTCTGGTGGAGGTTTGCTCTTGTAGCTAAGGTGTTTTGGCACAATGACCATAGGAAGATACGGAATTTTGGGGGGGGGGGGGGAAGGCAAGTTCCATAATTGTTGCCATAACCATCGAGGAGTATGGTAAGATGAGGAAGTAGTAGGTATTACCTAATCTGTTGCGGAGTCCTAAGGGTGCGGTAGGCACTCTTGACACTGTAAGAGCCATCATAAGTGGCAGTCCACACAAGCTGATCTTTGGTAGTATGGGTTCGCAGCTGTATATATGTGATATGGTGGATGGTCTGAACGTCGAAAAAGCGATGGAGCATAGGAACATTCCAAGTACTTGTTGTATGGTCTATAAGATCGGCAACTAGTGGAGGTTCCTCACGGACTGTAGGTCCGCCTAAGATACCCATGGGAAGCCACCAGTCTTCTCTAATTCAGATGGACCGTCCATCGCCTACCGACCAACGAAGATGTGGTAGAAGCACATCACGTCCTAGAAGTAGACTTTGCCAGCCCCAAGAAGGGCGAGATCCGCTGTCAGCCCTTCTGAAAGTTGTAGAATGAAAGTACAGACCTTTAAAAACTTTACTCCACAAGGACAGCGGTTGGGTAAATAGGCGCCAAGCCTGATGAGATCCCGAAAACCCAAGCCACCCTCCGCTTTACTTTTCTTCAACATATCCCAGCTCCGCCAATGAATACCTGATTTAGTTCTGTCATTCTGCCACCAGAATCGCGCTATTTGTTTCTCAATAGATTTACAAAGGGAGACAGGTAACTTAAAGATAGACATGGCATACTGAGGTAGAGCCTGCACAACAGTCTTAAGGAGAATCTCTTTACCCCCTTTAGAGATCAGATGTTCCTTCCACCCGTCCAATTTGGAATGAACCCTGCCCAAAATCCATGAAAACATATCCCTTTTTGATCGTCCCCAATCATAAGGTATCCCCAAATATTTCCCAGATTTAGTTAGGATAGGGACTCTCAACTCATTAGCGATATTCTGCTGTAGACTCAAAGGGCAAGCACGACCAAAGAAGACACCTGATTTATTACGATTTATCTCTTGCCCTGTAGCGACACAGTACTGATTTAAAATGTTAGACAGATTCTGACATTCCAGAACAGTGCCATCAAGAAAGAAAATGGCATCATCAGCAAAAAACAAGTGGGATAAAGAAGGACACCACCTATTGAGCTTGATGCCTTTGAGGTGATTCATACTAACAACATTCTTGATAAGAGTTGATAAGAGATTTGCCATTAAAATAAAGAGATATGGCGATACTGGGTCACCTTGACGAAGACCGTGGGTAGGGTGAAAGTACATCAGATGCTCGCCATTTAATTTAACGCAGGAGGACTGGGTTGTGATACATTGCATAGCCCAATGGACCCACCTCTGGTGGAAGCCTAACTTGAGTAGATAATCCCGTAAGAAGTCCCATTCGACCCGATCATATGCCTTTTTCATGTCTATTTTAAGAATAGCATGAAAAGAGCGCCTCTCCTTTTTAATCCTGAGTTGGTGCAAAACTTCCTGAACGAGCAAAATGTTATCCTGAATCTGTCGGCCTCCCACAAAGGCGGACTGTTCTTCTGAGATAAGAGCCGGTAAAAAAGATTTCAACCTGTTGGCTAGGACTTTGGAAATGATTTTGTAAACAAACTTGCAGAGGCTGATAGGACGATACTGATCCAAACTTTCAGGATGAGGAATCTTTGGAATTAAAGAGATAAGAGTCCTATTTAGGGATGAGGGCATAATTCCAAATGTAAAAAAATTTTGAACCGCTGTGAACAGATTAGTCTTGATTGTATCCCAATGTGAATGATAAAACAAACCATTAAGACCATCAGGACCAGGAGCCTTAGTAGCTCCCAATTGAAAGGTAGCCCGCTATACTTCCTCAAAAGTCACCATAGCAACTAGAACGTCATTCATCTCCTGAGTAACCTGCGAAGTACACTGATCAAGAATAAGGACATAACAATGACTACCAACAGTGGTATACAATTGTGAAAAGAAATCCGTCGCCATTCTTTTTAACCGAGTAGGATCTCTTACCCAAACTTGGTTAGTATCCTTAAGCATAGTAATGCGATTTCGTTGTCGTCGTTGAATAGTAGTGGCGTGAAAAAAATTGGTGTTCTTATCCCCCCACTTAGCCAATTGAGCCTCGATCGCATAGCCCAGTACTGTTCCTCACATTGCCATACCAGATGTAATTCCTCTTTTAAGCGTGTTGCTTCCCCAGTGTCAGAAAGAGTATGCGGTTTGTTGGTTAACTGCTGTAAACAATATTGCAATTCCTGCGCCTTGAGTCGATTATGTGAGAATCGAGTACGACTCCACTTATATAGAGCATCCGACACTACGTGAATCTTTTTAGAGATAGTTGCACCTTTCAGTCGAGCAGAATTCCAAGTAGTAGCAACAAGTGGTCGACAACCTTCATCTTGATCCCAAAAAGCTTCGTACATAAAATGGTGCTGCTTGGGCCCACCAGTTGGTGCAGTATTTAATATGAGAGGGCTGTGGTCAGACCCAACGGCAGGGAGGGCTTGGACTTCAGCATCAGGAAAAAGTAGACGCCATTCAATAGAGCAAAGAACGCGGTCTAGACATTCCTTGATCAAATCTTCCCCTTGGCGATTATTCATCCACGTGTAGGCACACCCTTTGGCTTCAATATGCATTAAGCTACAGTCGTTCGCAAAGGCCTGAAAAGATGCAAGACGCTGAAAGTCTGCTGGCCTTCCCCCTTGTTTTTCCCAATGATAAAGGATTTCGTTGAGTCACCGATACAAACCCATGGGAACACATTAGCCACACTAATACGAATAAGATCCTGCCATACCTGATGACGGAGGTGAGCAACAGCAGGAGCGTGCAGACAAGTCAGACGCCATGTATAACCATCCACATCATCCTTACAGAGCATATCAAAATAAGCCGAGGAGGAGGTAATAGAAGATAAAGAGAGAGGGCCATTCCAAAGCAGAGCAAGGCCACCTGATAATCCTAACGGATTAACTATCTTAAGATTCAAAAAATGTAAACATCATTGTATCCTTTGAAGAACTTCAGCCTTATTTTTGGTTTCCATCAAAAAGAGGAGATCGGGCTTTTCTCTAGCCACAAGGGCTGTAAGGGCACGAACTGTCAGGGAACTGCCCAAACCCTGACAGTTCCAACTTAGGAGTTTCATTTGTAACACGGTGGCTGTTGAGGGCTAGCCACCTTTGCCCATCTACTATCTTCAGGTGCCATTTGAATTGGAGTGTCGAGAAGGGAGGATTCATCCAGCTCATGTCGTGCCAGAGTACGACTGTCATAAGGAGTGTAACACTTTTGTTTCTTAGTAGGACCGATCTTTGATGCATGACAAGTGTGCTGATTTTTTTTTTCCCCATTTTGATATTGCTGAGATGTTCCTGAACACCTTTCATCTTTCCTTCTGCAGGTATCCTAGTTGTTGACCCAGAAGTACCTGTGAAAGTGGTCCCCTGCCCAGGAGAAGAGGCCTGAGCTGTGGAGACAGCAGTAACTGCTGGCAAAGAGGGCAGCAGGGGAATGGCTACCGAAGGGCCTGGCTGCGGCAATAAAGGAACAAAATGGGCTGGTGGTGGTGGTGTTTCAGGGATAGTCTCATCCAATGGGGTGGCCGAGTCAGTGGGAGTATAAAAACTTTTCCAATAAGGGCTATGCTCTCGCACTTTGGCACGAAGCCATTGTCCATAAGGTAAGTGCTGTAGATCACCTAGACTATCTTCCTCATTAGGATGGTCTTTGTAGGAGGTAACATAGTGCCCCAATCTCCCACATTGATAACAAAAATGGGACAACTTCTCGTATCTAAAATCTAACCAGAAGGACTTGTGATTGAGCTGTATAAGTCTACCTATTTGCAGGGGTTCCTTGAGGTTTATTTCTATGCGAGCACGACCTGACCTCATTGAAAAACTATCTCTTGTATCTGCCCTTACTTCCAGCATTGTCCCAACATGCTTAACTGCCCTAGAGATGATCTGATCCATACACCATTCTAGAGGTAAACCAAACACTTGGACCCAAAAGGCACACGTGGAGAAATTATAACAATGCAACAGGGTGTTAGGGATCCAAGCCTTGAAAACTACAAGGTGACCAGAAAATAGCCAAGGTCCACTGTCCAGAATTCTATTTCTATCAGTTTCTAACTTAAATTTAGCTGCATATACACCATCTTCGAGCTGTGATATGTCGATCTGTTCTGTCTTCCAGACCCTTTTCAAAGTACTTTGAAAAGCCTGAAAATTGATAGTAGAATCGGTAAAAACCTTACCGACAAGGGTTAACCTGCATTCCTCGAGTTTGGCAGGGGGAGGCGCATCGGTGAAGACCTCAATGTCCGGAGGCGAGCACAAATTGCTTAGGCGCCAACACATAGCAGCTATGCGTGAAACGCCATCCTCATCTTCCTGTGCCATCAAGTCAGCAAGGTGGTGGAAGACAAGGAAAGTGACGAGCTATGTGAGAGAAGGCATATTCAGTCTGAGGGTATCAAAATGGAGGGCAATTGAGCGTGTAGATGAGGAATCGGGAATGGAAAGGGACATGCAGGAAGCCACTGGACACGATGAAGGAGAAAACTCGAGGACACAATGTGGCATCCGGGTTTTTTTGTCAAACCTCAAATAAGTAACGGCTCATCACAGGTCGACGAGAGTATCGAAAAACTATGTCATTGGCACAATTTGCGGACGCTATTTTGTCATTGTCATTGTTGGTATAGCATTAGGCCATCGTTTCATCACCACCTGTCGTTCCGAAACGTCGACTTTCGGAGAGAAATTCCCTTACACGGCCATGCACACATCCAATATTAGTCCCGAGCGGCCTCGCAAATCAACCGAGCTGAAGACCCGTAGCATGCAACGGCCAGGCGTACGTCCACAACACTTTCTTCATGTAGAGATGAAGATGTGCACGTCAGTGTTGTCCTCTCCAATTGCTGCCAGTGTGATATCATTTAGTTGACTCAAGAGTCAACTAAACGAAGCCACGTCCATTTGATGGTCGATTAAAGAGGCACAATTGACCAAGAAGTGGCCGCGCCACAGCCACGTCTTCCTTTCCTTCGACCGGTCAACCAAAGAAGGAGTGTTGACCCATGCAGCCCTCACGAACCGGTCCTTCTTCACGCAGAAACGAGGACATGCACGCCCGGTGTTGTCCCTCTCGTTTGCTGCCAACGTGACACCACTTAGTTGACTCAAGTAGTCGACTAAGTAAAACCCACGCCCATGCATACATGGGAGAAGGTGGCGGTCACCGAAGCCTTGTGAAGGCCACGTCCTTCCAGCTGGCTCCTTCTCGCTGCTAGTCTCTCCACGAGCAGCCACCGGGGTCTTCTCTTGTTGACAACAAAAGTCAACAACAGAGGCATGGGCGAGAAGATGGACACGTCTTGCATGGGGCATGCAGGATGACGCGCACGGCAACCTTACGGGCGCCACCTCTCGCCACCTGCCTTCGGCTTGGACAGCCACCGAAGCCCCAAGATGTTGACTGAAGAAGTCAACTTAAAAAAAAAAGGAGAAGCTGAGCGGAACTCGCGAAGCATAAGCAGAAGATCATCTTTTGTTAACATTAGGCTTCTGCTTCTCTTCCGCAAGCTTTGATAGAAAAATCGAGAGAAAGGTAGAGCAAGCAAGTAAGAGAGAAAGAGGGAAAGAGAGAGTAGTGAGTGCAAGTGTGAGCAGCGAGGAAAGAGGAGAAGGACTGTCCTTAGCCCGTGCTCGTGTGCCGCCGCCGTCGGGCCGCACCACTGCACCAAACCCTTCACCGTTAACATCATAGGACTTGAGGCAAGTAGAGTCCATTAAATCTACACTTTGTTGCTGTGGTTTACTTGCTGTGATGATGTGTGATGTATGGTGAAATTCGAATCGAGTAGAGGTGAGTATTTTTGAAGATGAAGTAGCTGTGTTCTAAGTCTTGTATTCTGTTTTCTGAAGAAACAGTTTGTCCTTCGGTGAGTTCGTGGGTTGCATGCAATGTTCTACTAGGAATTTCACTTCAACTTCTTCATGAAAGTTGTAGATAACGTCTTAAAGTATAACATACTAAAATTTGAGACCAAATGGTTGAGTTTTGAGGGGTAAAACCTTCCTTCTACGAAAATATTAGATCCGGAGACTGTTTTGTTGACCTCTTGGTGATTTTGTGTGTTGCATGTGACTTTTTACTGATATTTTCACTTCGACTTCTTCACAAAAATTGTAGAGAACATCTTGAATACTAACATAATGAATTTGAGGTAAAATGAACAAGTATAAATGGATGAAACCCCTATTTTTCGGAGAGACTGAATCTGGAGATTTCGGACTTGAAAATGTTGACATGCATGGCCTATACTATTCTGTAAAAATTTCTTTTGGAGAGGTGTTCTTCATGAGACATCTTTATCTATGTCTTAAATACAACATAGTTAAATTTCTGATTTTTGAAGGTCATTTGCCTATTTAATTGACCGTGATTTGAAAACTGTGCAATCTGTGTATTTCGGACTTGATGATGTGGAAATGCATGGCCTATACTATTCTGTAAAAATTTCTTTTGGAGAAGTGTTCTTCATGAGACATCTTTATCTATGTCTTAAATACAATATAGTTAAATTTCATGATTTTTGAAGGTCATTTGCCTATTTAATTGACCGTGATTTGAAAACTGTGCAAGTTGAACAGACAGAATTAGTAGTGCTGTGAGGCGTGGTCTGTATTGAATTATATGGGGATCTTTTGGTGTAGTGTTCTTCATGAAGTATCTGCCTCTATGTATTAAATATCACATGTTCGAATTTCATAATTTTTGAAGGTCATTTGGGTATTTAATCAAAAATGTTTCAAAAACTGTACATGAGTAAGGCTAAAAATCCCTTTTTCTGTGATGCATGGACCTATACGTTTTCTGTGAAGCTTTGTTTGGTAGAGTGTTCTTCACGAAAAGTGTTTCTTTAGACTTTATCTACGATGTGTTAAATTTTTAGAATTTATTTTCATCGTTTACAAATTTTCCAGAATTTTTCACAAGCAGAACACATTCTGTTTAAAGCTGAAAACTGTTCTATTTAAAGATTATTTGGTTTGTTATATAAATTGTGATATTTTGGGTTGTTATTCGTGCAATGATGTGGTGACATTCATGCATATCATATGACATCAAAAGATTGAAGGATTTTTATAAATTCAATGAAGTTTTCAAACTATTGCATCAAATGATATTTTTCCAATGCATATCATATGATTTTAAAAAGGCTGATTTCAACCCTTGGCATTTTTGCAATCAAAGGTGAATTTGAAAAATGAGATATATGAAAATATGCATTGTGATTATGAGAAGGCCGTCGGAGGTGTGAGCCGACGATGCCCCGGGAGTGTCGGGATGCGCAAAGGATCGATGAGTCGATGCCTTGTGGATGCCCAGTGGCCTGAAATGGCTGAATGCCGGAGGATCCTCGGGAGTTTCGAGATGCCCGATGGTATATAGTACGTAATTCCTGGGGGAATGCCTGGTGGTATATCGGTACGTAATTCCGGAAGCCCTGGAGGTGTGTGCCGGGGGGATTCCTCGTGATGCCAGTTGGGATGCGAGATGCTCGGAGGTGTGTACCGGAGGCTCCTCGCGATGCCAGGTTGGGTGCGAGCGATAAATGATGGATGCAAACATTGGTCCCTGGAAGAAAAATGATGAGAACCTTGTGAAAGATAAAAATTGAAATTGAATCATGTGCATGGGTGTATGCATATGGCATGATGCATGATTTGCTTATAAAAGTAAATTGATGCTATTTGACATTGAGAATGCAATCATGAAGGCTTGAATGGATCTCATGGGGATGTATACATGATAGCATGGATGATATGAATCATGCATATGTATGTGCATATGGCATGGAATGAACCTCATGGAAATACAAGCATGATGGCATGGTGGTATATGCATGATGGCACGGTGAGATATGCACGATGGCATAGTGAGATATGCATGACTGAATGGTGATATATGCACGACCGCATGGTGATGTATGCTCGATAGCATGGATGATATGTGCTTTACTCGTGATATCTTGATTGTCTTGCTTGTTGCATTGTGTAGTTTGATGGATCTTTATTGCTGAGTGGTTGTACTCACCCCTTTTTGGAGATTAACATTTCAGACTAGAAAAGATGCCTCTGCTGCCACCACCACTCGCAAATGGACCGACTGGCTGGGTGTGACCATGAGGAGGAGGTTAGCAGAGGAAGGAAACTTTTGGAATGCCGGCACTGAAAGATGGACATTTAGCAAGTGGTTGCTGAGGTCGTTAGACCACTTTTGAAGTATAGCCAGGTGTAGGAAACCACGGCACTTTTTGGATGTATCGTCGAACAATGTCCATCTAGTTACATAAATAAAAAGTGTACGGCTTTTATCTATAAAAGTGTTTAGTTGGTGTGCGTTGTTCCTGAATATAGGAAATGGAGTTGTTAGATACGCTTCTGCCATATTTTACGCTGGGACCAATGGAAAAGATATAAACCCCTAGGACTCTTGGACCTATTATAATTTTAACGGTATCAGAGTAATAAGACCATCAGGTCAAGAGAAAGGCAAGTGAACTGTGGCGACCCCAACGGATTGGGGGGCCGTCGAGGGGCGCCACACACAACCAAACCCAAGATTCGTGGCGCTGAGACAGGACAGTAGATAAGAGAAATTAGGAAGGAGAGATACCACCAGAATGGGTCGCTAGTGGGTGCGAAAACAGAAGCAGGGCAAATTGGAAAGAGCGGACCCCAATTGATGGGGAGGTATCGCCATGGAAGACGACAGGGCGAGGAAGCAGAAAATTCTAGGGTTTAGCTACCACAAGGGTAGAGAAAACTCTGCAAAACGAGAGCAAATGCTTTTTCCGGGATTCCATTATTTGGCCCTATTAACCAATTCCACCATAAAGATAGTTCCGTAAGCTGTGTGATGCCACAAGAGTATCGGCAATAGGACTTTCACCGATCATAACTTTTTAACCCAACCATCTATTCGACCTGGTTCTAAAAAATCTATAATGCCGACATTGTTAGAAAAATCGAACCGCATTTTGAGAAATAGTCATTTGCAAGGTCATTTGGGTCTTGCGCAAGGCCATAGTAATCTTGCACAAGATTCCCCTTAACTGCTTGGGCGAGAACCGGCCGTCCCTTTTTACGTATAAAAGAACAACATGTTGTCAGAATAGTAATTTTATGCCAAATCATTGGTTTGAGCAGTCCCCACAATAATGCACTTTATAAAAAGAACGTCTATTTCAAAGTGTATTTTAAAGTATACTATATGCGTGATGCGGTTTTATAATATAGTGAAGAATCTCATTTTGTACGATAAATCAAAAGTGATCAATGCACTTGGAAACCAATGTACCTACATGCGTATATACATACATAAATACACGCGCGTGTTCGTGTGTATTGTCCGATTGGCAGAAGGACAACATTCAAAAAACACCGGTCTTAGCAAAAAATGTGGCATCTATATTGTTCCTGGAGAGAATTATATAGGTGTAAAATTTATGCACAAGCATTGTTCATAACTTTCGTAAGCAATGCAACAATTGCTTAGTTGAAGTATCAATCGGCATAATTTAGGGGGCTATATTATATCTAAAAATTATTCTCTAAAAGGTTGATACTTCATCATTGCATTATTTCTTATTTTTCTTTCCTTTCTTTCCTTTCCCCAATTTCCACTTCTGCCCCTGACATCTCTCTCTCTCTCTCTCTCTCTCTCTCTCTCTCTTTCTCGTCTCGCCCCTGATCCCACAGAGAGGATGACGCACCCTCGTACCAGAGTAGAGGAAGTCGTCGTCCACCACCACGGGTGCGTTTGGATGGGCATTTACAAAGCCCCTTCGCGCCTGAAAGCCCTTTGTGAAAAAAAAGAGGTGTTTGGCAACCACTTTTGAATGAGCTTTGACTTGAAAGTTGGCCTTGGGGATGCTGAAAGCTCAATGCTAGTAGAGACTAGCATTGAGCTTTCAGCATTTTCGGAATGCTGAAGGCCTCCATTAATGAAATTTCGTGAAGTCCCTTTTTTACCCTAAAAAAATCATGAGAAACCCAAATTTACCCCCTTTCTCCACGCTCCTCCAGAAATGCACCCTCCTCCGGTCCTCACGCTCCTCACTCCCCCAAGAGCCCCACGACGATGCCAATCTCCAGCACCTCAGATCTGCCGACGAAAAATCTGGGTTTCCTCCTCCCCTCTCCCGAGAGCCCCACGACGAGGCCAATCTCCAGAACCTTCAGATCTGCCGACGACAAATTTGGGTTTGTTCCTCCGCTCGATTCTTCTCCTCATCTGGGTTTGTTTCCTCCAGTCGATTCTTTTCTCATCTGGGTTTGTTCTTCGATCTTCTGAAACAGAGGACGTAGCAGCTCACAATTCGACTCCTCCCTCCCTCCGACGCGACCACTCAGGCCATTGCCTCCTCTCGATTCCCTGCATCCTTGCACGTTTTTCCCCTGCTTGTGGGTAGTGAGGTTCGGGTAGTGGCGGTCTCCGTAGCACAAATCTCAGCCTCTCGATCGCTTCCCTGAGGTAAAGAATACGTTTAAACTCTCTCTCTCTCTCTCTCTTTGGCATTTCCGTCGCTCTCCATCTGAGATCCGTTTGCTTTTTTTTTTTTTTTCTCGTTTCCATTCTCAGGTTAGATCTTCTCGTCTGTAAATCTCTCAAATCTGATTGTTTGCTCCTTGTTTGTTAGATCGATTTGTTCCTTTTCCATTTCGTTTGATTCTACGCCCGCGATAGATTAGCCCTATTGCTGTTTCCAAGTTTACAGGAGTGTCCGCTTTGCAGATTTGTGTAGATTGCGTAGTAACAATTGATTCTTCTCCTCATCTGGGTGTCTCTAAGCCTATGGAGAGAGAATGCTTCGCGTGAAGTTTCTGATCGAGTGATGTTGCAAGGCCCTTGATTTCTCATCTTACCAGGATTACTATTAGCTAGTCGGGATAGTTAAGTTGCACTGTTCTGTCATGGGCAAGATTATACTGTTTCTGCTTTTGGGAAGGAACAAATCGAAGGGAGGGTCGGTTTTTTTGGTGTTAGATTTAACCATGGAGGCTAGGATTTCTGGTTCTTGTTCATATGCATGTGTAAAATGACCGAGTGATTGGACAATACCTATTCGGATTACAGTTTAAGGTGAGATGTTGAATTACAATTAGCGATTTCCATTTATTTACAGAAAGCACATGGGAAATGTAGAAATATCTAGCACTAGCCTGTGATTAATTATTATTGCAAAGTTACTTAGAAGAGGGATACTCTTGGTTAACAACTTCATAAGTCCCAAGAACCACTAGGAATCTAGAAGGAGTAGCCTAGGTTTTTTTAGGTTCGTTACAAAGTTGTGTGCCTGAAAATAACTGGTAAAAGAGAAACAAAAACTATGGAAAAGAATAGCCAAATAAATAAAAAAAGCAACCATCCATTTGAATCTTGTCATACCGGATCCCTCTCTCTTCATCATCTTTAATCAGAATGGTGAGTGTGCTTTCAATTAGAATTAGAGCATAGATTCATGGCATTTCGGTATTCTTTTGGCCACTTAATTAAGTTTTCTGCAATTGGCAGATTTTTATTTGTTTTATTTACTGCTTTTGTTGGGTGTTCCTCTGCTGAAAATGATTAAGTTAATGCTACCTTATTCAGATTATTAACAGTAAGCATGACACATGAGCTATGTGTTTTCCATTGAGTTTGTCTTCTGCTGCTACAATCTAGTCATTCAGGTTTCATGCTTCAACTTAATGCTTGAAGTTTTTAAGCCATGACATCGAATTGCTATGTTCTTGTTGGTCATTAATATGTTGATGAATCATTTGCGGTAGGAGGGCCTAAATAGTGCAGGTTGTAGTGATTCACAATATATAAAAGACCTGCTGTTTTACTTCTCTGAGGATGATACTCTTTCTATGATGTATGATTTATGAACTTCCCCCATCCCCATATTATTGGTAGAGCAGCAAGTTTCCTCTGAAAAATAGCACATTAAGTGTGGATTGCATATGTTGTCTATTGTCTTTATACTGAAATTTGCATTTTTTAATGTTGCATTTATTAGTAGATGGTAAGTTCATCAAAAGAAAAGGCATTTTGGAGCCCTGAAGATGTTGAAACCTTTTGTAAGTTGTGTGTTGAACAAATTGACAATGGCAATCGTCCTGCAAACAACAAAAGGGATGGATGGACGGTTATAATTAAGAAGTTTGAGGAGCTAAGGGGCAAAAAGTATGATAAAGGTCAAATGAAGAGTAAGTGGGATAATCTTAAAGAAGATTGGAAAAGATGGAGGACATTGATCCTAAAGGAAACTAGATTAGGATGGGATCCAAAAAAGAATACCATTGATGCAAGTGATGAATGGTGGGAGAGGAAAATTCAGGTTTTTTCTATTCTTTTATTAATTTTTTTAAGTTCATTTTTTTTTTCTATAAAACTCACAAAAATGTTTATCACAACAGGAAAATCCTAAGGTTAGACCTTTTAGAATAAAAGGCATACATCCGGATCTTCAAGTTTTATTGGATAGAATGTTTGGAGATACTTTTGTTGCCCTTTGGAAGCATCACATGGAATCCTGCACAAGGCTTACATATTGATGAGGATGTTGTGGCCACACAATTTGACATCGGTGGTTCAGCAGGATTTACTGATGATAATATAGAGGCCGATGTGGGTGGAAAGACTAGTGAACAACATAGAAGTGATAAAAGAACGTCGCAGAGTTCGGTGAGACAATCTCAAGGAAAGAAACAAAAGAAAAGTATGGGTGATAAGCTAGCAACGCAAATGGAGAGGATTTGTTCAGCTATTGAAAGTAGAAGCTATGCCAAAGAGTTTGATCCTTACAAGGAACTCATGGAGACGTTGAAAGCTATACCCGAGATAAAGCAAGATCAAGAGTTATATTTTTTTGCACTAGATTATCTTTCAGAAAAGAAAGATAATAGACAAATCTTTATGCACTTGGATGATGATCAAGAAAAAGTCACATGGCTTAAGTATAAGTTCGCACAACGTAGGGCTCACTAGGATATTTGTTATGTATATTTTTCATGTGTAATGTTATTGTAATGTGATACATATTTGCACTACTTATTTGTATTAGTTGGCGAGACATATTTATGCTATGTTATCAGACTTGTTTCTAATTGGTGTTCTTTTTATTGAATGGAGTTTGCATATGTATATATGATAAGTGTTTTTTTTTATTGATGAATGATATAAATAATTCATTATATCTCTTATTCTAATTTTATTTTGTTACTTTGATCGATTATGGATGACTCTCCTGAAAGAGAAAATCATGAAAAGGAGGAAGAAGAATATTGGCAACTTTGTGCAGCTGCACATACTTGTTGTGTTTATCAGGCAATATATGGTCAAAAAATACCGTGCATGACCTCATCATATATAGGAAATGCATGGTTAAGAGAGTTGATGGACATGGATGCTAATCCTGAAAGGTTTTATCGAATGTTTAGAATGGATAGAATTGTGTTTAATAATTTAATGAATGATTTAGTGACACGATATGGTTTGCAAGGAACTAGAAATATTGATGTTGTAGAAATTCTAGGATTGTTTCTTCATATTTTAGGACATAATATAGGTAATAGGTTAGCACAAGAGCGCTTTCAGCATTCTGGGGAAACCATATCCGGGCTATTTAGCTTACTTTTAGATAAAGCATGTGAAATGGGAGCAGATTTGATCCAACCATCTGATCGACAATTCAAGGAAGTTCCAAAGAAGATCAAGAATAATACAAGATTTTTTCCACATTTTAAGGTAAGTTACGATTATACAATAGAAAATATGAATTAAATGCAAATTAAATAATATTCTTGTTCTTGTTTTAGGATTACATTGGAGCCATAGATGGTACTCATATTTCAGCGGTGGTACCTATGAGTGAGCAGCTTCGTTTTATTGGTCGAAAAGGAACACCGACGCAAAATGTGATGGCCGTGTGTAATTTTAACATGGAGTTTACTTATGTGTGGGCCGGTTGGGAGGGAACAGCTCATGATACTTGTATCTTTTATGAAGCTATTAGAAGACATGATTTACAATTTCCTCATCCTCCAAAAGGTTCGTTAATTAGTGGTTTTTATTCATTAATATATGTATGTGTTATATGTTGATTAAATTTACAACTTTTTTTGTGTAGGTAAATATTATTTGGTTGATGCCGGATATCCAAATCCCACGGGTTATTTGGGACCATATAAAGAAGTTAGATATCATTTACCTGAGTTTCAACGAGGTCCTCAACCGATAGGTTATAAAGAAGTGTTCAATCGTGCTCACTCCTCACTACGATCAGAAATTGAGCGAGCTTTTAGAGTATTGAAGAAGAAGTGGAAGATTGTAAAGAGTATGCCAAGTTATCCATATACAAAGCAAGTGAAAATTGTGATAGCAACGATGACTTTGCACAATTATATTCGAAGAAATGCCCTGAATGATACAAATTTTGCTAGAGTAGATTTGGATCCCAATTTATATACGACGGATCCTAATGATGTAAATGGGGAGGGTAATGCTTCAAATGATGATGTAGTATCTGATATGGCACGTTTACGTGATCAAATAGCTATGAGTTTATGAAGTAATTAAGGATATTTGTAATTTTTAAGGATAATGAACTTATTTCCTCAAAGCATATGTTATCATGTTTTTATGTAATGAAAATATTGTTAGTGTAATTGAGAAAGAGAGCACGTAAATTTTTTCCATTTGATAGTTTTTAGCAAAAAAAGGAATTTTAATTTTAATAAAATTGTTTACACAACATTTTTAACATTGTTGTCAAAAATATAAATTAAAAAATTCCCAAACATTATTTTTTAATTTTAAACAAATAAAAATTAAAATATTTAAATTAATCACCAAATGGGCTTTGCAAATGTGGTTTTTACCAAACAACATTTCTCCCAAAGTTGCTTTTCAAAGCAGAATTTACCAAACAGTCTTTGCATTTCATCCAAAACCCTTTAGGCTAAACTGCTTTGCATTTTCCCAAAGAGCTTTCCAAATGCCGAACCAAACGCACCCCACATGCTGGCCAGCTATTGCAAAACCTCTTCTGCTCGTCGTGGCGGCCATCGCCATTGCCCCAACCTCAAGCCATGCCCTCGTTCTCTGCTTTTGTCGCAAGTTGGACTAGGCTTGGAATGACAGATCCGACGTCGTCGTGCCAAGATTCGGCATCGCTGACCTTGGGTGACACTAGACCAATGATTCCATCCGTGGTGGCTTCGATCCACATGGCTTCATGGATAGACAAGACCAATGCTGCTTCTACAAGGTACAATGGCTCGAGGACACGACACCAAGGTATAATAGCTTGGTGAGACGTGGTGATGTCGGTGGCGGACAGTGGCCGGTGACTGAGGACCCCGGGGGGGGGGGTGTGAAGGTTTGGAGGAAAAATGAAATATGGCTTTTTACCGGATATGAGGTTTTTCTTGTAAATTTGTCAAAATATATGGGCAATTATGTCATTTAAGAGGCAATACTCCTGTACCTTTGGACCATGTCTATTTTATTTTAAAGTGAGGATGCCCTTTTGCGTACTGGCACATTTTTTTTTTCTTTTTGGTCAGTAAAATAAGGCTTTCATTACGTTCCGGCAACATTACAGAGGAAGTTTGTATTGCATCCTGAAGCTATAGTTTCTGCAACAGCCAAACTTTGCAACAAAAAAGGAGTAAAAAGGTTCCGGTTGTGAGCCATATCAGTGCAGCCATAGGCCCTAGCAGCCCAATCCGCAGCCCCGTTCGCCCCTCTTCGGCAGTACTGAATTCTCAGATTAGGGCATAGAGTCAGCAAAGAATTGATCTCTGCGAATATCGCTCGTTCCTCCCATGGCGGTGGTCGTTTCGTGTGGATGGTGTCGACTAGCACCAAGCAATCGCTTTCGAGGATGATCTTCGCCCTGTTGAGGTCCCGATGCAGCAGTCGTTGAAGAGCCAAAGCAAGTGCTTGTACCTCGGCTTGGAAAGCTGATGTTGCGGTGACTTTGCTCGTGAAAATATCGGTAAGAATCCCCTGATGGTTTCTGCTAATACAGGCAATCGTACCTTTATGACTTCCCGGATGGTGAGATGCATCTATATTGCATTTTAGGAAGCCCCTTGGCGGAGGTGTCCAGATGGATGGAGATTGCCGATCGGTGGGGTGCGATGTGGTTGAGTCCCCTGATCGCTGATGCTATTGAGATGAAAGAGCATGGATCCGTGATTGTGCTAAAGCGTCGTCGATTACTCGGTTCGGATTTGGACGGAGACGGCAGAATATGCAGTTGTTGCGCGAGCACCAAATTTGCCACAGGACATGGGCTATCGTTTGTAATGCAGGTACACAGTTCTGTTTTGTTGCTCTTGTTGCGAGCCACGCATCCAATCTCTGGATAGTGTGAGGAGATATAGGGATGTTGATCTACGGGTGATTCCAGATTCCTGTTGTCCAGGGACAATAGAATAATAAGTGTTCCAGTGTTTCAGGGGTGTTGTGGTTGCATAGTTCGCATGTGGGGTCAATGATGATGTGCCAAGAGAAGAGTTTGGCCCTTGTAGGTAGAGCGTTCTGACATGCTGCCCATAGGAATATGCGTATCTTCTGTGCCGTGTTGATTGTCCATATTTTCTGCCATAGTGTGCTTGGAGGTTGATATGATGATGATGCATGTTGGTGTCGCTGCGTATTTGTGCTGCTTAGAATGGTCTGATAATTGCTTTTAACTGTGTATTGTCCATCCTTTGTTGCTGTCCAGACTAACTTGTCATTGATATGTAACGGTCAAAGTGGGATTTGGATTATTTCTATCACAATGCTGCTATCAAATAATTCTGATAGGAGAGGAGCATTCCATGTATGTTGGATTGGGTCAATAAGACCTGTCACCAGCTCTGGCTCCTCTCTTGTAGCTAGACCACCAATAGGGCCACGTGGTAACCAGTTATGCTCTCTAATTTTAATCTGTTCCCCATTACCCACCGACCATCCGACTTTAGATAGGATGGCTTCATGGCCAAAAAGGATACTACGCCATCCCCAAGATGGTCTCGTTCCATATTCAACTGACTGAAAATCGTTGTTCTGGAAATAGAGACCTTTGGACAGCCGACACCATAACAATTGGGGTTGTTGAAGTAAGTGCCATGCTTGTTTACCAAGTAGCGCCTTGTTAAAAGCTAACAGATCACGAAACCCTAATCCACCTTTCACTTTGCTGGTTTTTAGTAACTCCCAGCTTGCCCAGTGAACACCAGCCTTTCTTTTGTCATTTTTCCACCATAAGTTGGAAATTTGCTGTTCAATCTTTTGACATAGTGATCTAGGAATTTTAAAGATAGACATAGCGTATTGTAGAATGGCCTATACAGCGGACTTGAGAAGGATTTCATTTCCTTCCTTCGACAATAGCAGCTCTTTCCAGCCCTCAAGTTTAGAGTTAACCTTGCCTTGTATCCAACTAAACATGTCTTTTCGGGATCTACCCCAATCAGAAGGCATCCGTAAATATTTCCCATATTTCTGTAACACCGGCACCCTAAATTCTGCCGCTAGATTATGCTGAAGACTTAAAGGGTAGAACTTTGGAAAAAACATTCCAGATTTATTCCTATTTTATAACCTGGCATGTGGCTAGACAGTATTGATTCAATAGATTAGCCAGATTCTGACATTCCATAAGGGTACCTTTGAGAAAAAACACCGAATCATCCGCAAAAAAAAAGGTGGGAAAGAGTAGGGTAGAACCTGTTTAGCTAAATTCCTCTTAGCTGGCCCATACCGATGGCTTGATGAATAAGGGTGGATAGTAGGTTCGCCACCAATATGAAAATATAGGGTGAAAGTGGGTCGCGCTGTCGCAAACCTCTTGATGGCCTAAAATAGCGCAGTTGTTCCCCGTTGAATCGCACACTTAATGAGGTGGTAGTAATGCATTGCATCACCGGGGTAACCCAATTGGGGTGAAACCCCAATGTTAGTAGATAATTTTTCAGGAAATCCCATTCAACTTTGTCATAGGCCTTCTACATATCCATTTTAAGCATTGCATTAAAGTGACACTTCCTGATCCTTGTCTTGAAATGATGAATAACCTCCTGGACAATTAACACATTATCCTGAATTTGATGCCCACTCACAAAGGCAACTTGCTCACCTGAGATAAGATCCCCGAGCCAAGGTTTCAAACGATTCGTCAAAACCTTAGAAATGATCTTATACGCATAGTTACAGAGGCTAATCGGTCGGAACTGATCCAGACTTTCAGGATGGTTGATCTTGGGAATCAATACAAGAGCTGTCTTGTTGAGCTCACCTGGCAGGACCCCCGAGCTAAAGAAATCTTGAACTAATTTAAATATGTATTGTTTGATGATGTCGCAATAATTCTGGTAAAAGAGTCCATTCAGACCGTCGGGACTTGGGGCCTTTGTCGCGCCCAGTTGAAAGGTGGCCCTTCGTAACTCCTCCATTGTGACCCCCTCTGTTAACTGTGCATTCATCTCCTCAGTCACTATCGGTTGACACTGAGCTAATATTGGTCTGTAGTCTCGGGGACCTACTGAGGTGTATAATTGATTGAAAAAATCATATGTCATCTCCTTTAGGTTAGGGATATCTCTGACCCAGCTCAAAGTTTCATCCCTCAGCATTACAATTCTATTACGCTGCCTCCGTTGAATCGTCGTGGCGTGAAAAAATTTGCTATTCTTATCTCCCCAGGTCAGCCAGTTCACCCTAGATCTCATGGCCCAAAACTATTCTTCCTGCTGCCAAAGGTTTCTGATTTTCCCCCGGATATTGGCAGCTTTTGCGTTATCATTAGTGGAGATGTCAATTTTGTTGACAAGCGATTGGAGCTGTTGTTGTAGTGCCGGCACCTGTAACTGAGCATTTTGGAATTTGGCCCTACTCCACTTTCTAAGCTGATAAGAAACAATCCTGAGTTTGTCTATGATATTGGTATTCCGTGCTTGGGCTGTATTCCATGTATCAGCTATCACCCCCCGACACTCGGGATCTTGGTTCCAATATGCCTCGAACACAAAAGGTCGTGGACCTCTGGAATATGGTGGATCTGTTGATAAGAGGAGTGGACTATGATCAGAACCGATGGCCGGTAGCGCGAAGACTTGGGCTTCAGGGTAAATAATTCGCCACTCCGATATGCACAACACATGATCCAATCGCTCTCTAACTTGGTCCAGACCATACCTATGATTAGACCACGTGAATTTGCAGCCCTTACTTTCAATCTCCATAAAGGCGCAATCATTAAGGACGTCTCGAAAAGATTGTAGTCGATACCTCTCCGGGGCTCGGCTGCCAATTTTTTCCCATGCATGGAGAATCTCATTAAAGTCTCCCGCACATAGCCAAGGGAGAGTGTTTGATATGCTGATCAGCCGAAGTTGATCCCATAGCATCCGTCGAGCGTGATACGAGTTGGGGGCGTGCAGACATGTGATCCTCCAGATCTTATCCTCCTCTAGGTCCCTGCAGATGATATCAACAAAGTCCGTCGTCGAGCTTTGAAAGTCAAGAGAAACTATATCATTCCAAAATACTGAAAGGTCGCTTGCTAGGCCATCATGATTACATACAAAAGAGTTGCTAAAATGTAAGCGTCTTTGCATATGCTGGATCACTTTCTCAGGATTCTTCGTCTCCATGAGGAACAAAGGGTCGGGCTTTTCTTTGGCCGTCAAGGCCTTTAGGGCTTGAACTGTCAAGGGATTGCCCAAACCTTGACAGTTCCGGCATACCGGTTTCATTTGTAAGGCGGTGGCTGTTTGGGGCCAGCCACCAAAGCCCACTGATTCTCCTTAGAGGCTTCCAACACTGGGGTGTCCATTAGCTGTGTGTCGTCAAAGTTATATGGACTGCCATGTTTCATCTCATATGGGGCATACCTTTTCTGTTTTTTTGCCGATGCCAACTTGGGACTAATACGGGGGCCTTTCATTTTCTTCGGTTGTGGAAGTTCGAGTAGATCTCTTAATGGTCCTTTCTGTTTTGCATGTGCAGGTATGGATGCCGTCGTGAGGATGTGTTCCCGATGCTTTGAAGTTGTTGATGTAGCTGCTGGTGGGGCGCATTGGGGCCAGTTTCTTTGCTGCGGTTCTGTTATATTGGTGGAAGACAGGGGGCTGCGGTAGTTGTGGTCTTCGTGGTCAAAAGAGGGACAGCCGGTAGAAGAGATGGAGGTGTCTCGAGTATGGTCTCCTCATTCTGTTCCGGAGTGGTGGGGGGGGGGGTTATAGAATGCATTCCGGTATGGGCTTGATTGTCGAACCTCCGCTCTTAGCCATGGATCATAGGCCATCTTCTCTCTGCCATCCATTTTGGCTTCATCAAATGGATACTCCTCACAATACGTTGCATAATGGCCAATACGCCCACAGGAGTAACAGAAATGGGACAATTTTTCATACTTGAAGTCCAACCACAACATCTTTCCTTCGATCCTCACTAGTTTGTTGGTTTTTAGTGGTTCCTGTAGTTGCAGCTCTATTTTAACCCACCCTGCCCTCAAGGCCAACCCTTCTTTAAAATCAAGTCGGACCTCTAGGACCTCGCCAATCTGATCTACAGCCTTTCTTAGCATCTTTTCCGTAGTCCATTCCAGGGGTAGACCTATAACTTGAACCCAAAATGCACAGCGGGTAAAGTCATAGCAGTGTAATGGCGTTTGAGGAATCCATGGCTTGAAACAGACTAAACTACCAGAGAACAACCATAGTCTCCCCTCCACTACTCGTTGTTTCTCACTTTCGGTCCGAAACTTTGCTAAATATAGTCCATCTTCTCGCTGAGCAAAGTCGACATGATCATTTCGCCATACCCGCTTTAACGTGCTTTGTAATGCCTGGAAATTGACAGAGGATTGTGTGTGAACTTTACCTACTAACGTTAGGCGACACTCTTCCAAAATGTCCGGCGTCGGTTCCTCCTCCCATACTTCTATTTCCTGTGCAGAGCATAATCGACCAAACCGTCGAAAGAGAGCTGCCAAGCACACCGACTCATCTTGATTTTCAGAGGCCATAAGCTATGTGGTGAAACTACAGAGTAAATTCAATTCTGAAAGAGTGCAGACTGAGAGCTAACTGGAAGCCCATAACCTCGGACATAATGCAGTTGGTAAATGATGAACAGAGAATAGCCCAAAGGGAATAGATGGAGAGAATTCACCTCGGACTTGGAGCACACACCAGAGCAATACATGCATCCCGGGGTCCTTGTCGCAAAGAAGGTCTAGCGTCACTCGGAGCGAATAGGTGGATCCAAATAAACTATTTGCAAAAGTAATGTGCGGATGGCCGAGAAGAAGCAGGGAATTCATCACTGAGAGCCGGTATAGAGGTGCGGCGAGATAGGGTTCCAGTTGGGTGATGTTGTCGAAGAAAGCTGAATTGTAAAAAGGGGAAAGTGTGAGTGACAGGGAAGTGAGATAGAGCTTTGCATGTCGCTCGATTTAGGGCAAAGAAGACTGTTTCATGATTGAATTTGGTGGGTATTACACGAACACCTGAAAAAGACAAAGTTCTGGTATTAACTCTTCATTGCGAGAGAGAGAGCTCTTCATTTCGAGAGACGCATCCAATAGATACCTTTGCGTACTGGCACATTACTTGCTAAGAATGTCATTGAAATCTACGACCAGATGTCCCAATAGAATACCTAAATATTTGATTCATTAGGCTCATAAAAGGTATTTGAAGCATTTGAAAGGCTAGATGGTACGACGACCAGCCCATGTAAATCCATCACGAGTCTTGAAAGTGGTCTTCCACTCATCTCCAAAGCGCATTTAGATTTGCTAACATTTGCTTCTCAAGTCTATCTTTAAAAGGACATATGCTCCATGTAGCTAGATCAAGTAAATCATCTAACCGTGGAAAGGGAAAATGATGCTTGGTATTTATTTGCTGCACGACCATCAAAACACATACGCCAAAATCCATATTTCTTAGTTCTTGGGAACAAGAATGGCTGGCATAGTGCAAGGGCGAATACTTTCTTTTGCCAAGCCTAATTCCATTGGTTGCTTCACTTGGCATTGGAGTTCTTCATGCTCCTTAGGACTAATGGGTGGTAAGCAATCTGGAATCTCATTACGAACAACATCTCTAATTTCATTTTAAATGACTTTTTTGCATACTCACGAACCCGATGCACTTTTGCTAGAAGTACTAGAAATGAACCTTATTATTAATTGCAGGGATTATGTATTAGTATAAAAGAATTGACTAGGAAAGAGAAAGAAAGAAAGAAAAAAATAGAGGTCAAAAAACACTATCCTTTATTGTCGTGACCTACCCCTCGGTAGGGAGGAAAATAGATTTAGGGGTATTGCTTGAAAGACGAGTCTACAACTCTAGTTTTAGACATGGACTCTACCAAGTCATACCTCGCATGATGTTGAGTATTCAAATTGACATTATAAGAATTTTCTAATGTGGATTCACCACTAGCTTATTGGGGTTGGCTAAAAACCAAATAAGGCATGGAAGTGTACCATACTTTTTATATAACTAGAGAATCTAGGGTTAAGGACTATTACACTAATGAATCAATTAATGTCATTTCGGTACATAATCTTTTTCATGTAGTTTGGATTAACTTTTAACCCATCCACTAATATATGAGGTGATCACGCGGGTGCACAATCATTAAAATAACAATCAACAATCGAGTAAAGCGTTAAATAAATTTGCAAGCAAAAACTGGCATCTAGCGCTAAGAAATAAATAAATGTCAATCTAACCAAACTAAGGGGAATTCATAATCATTATATTGAAAGTGTGCAATTGAGAGCATTTGTCCTTAAGGACAAACATTATCCCATGATAAAACCATAAGGATTTATTCAATTTTGAGCACAATTTTCTTATCAATAATTTTCGCACATTTTTAAGAGAAAACTACTCAACAACCAAATTTTAAGATTTTTCTGATTTTCAGAAAAAATAAAATAAAAAATTCGGAATTTTCAATTATTCTAAAAAACCGTAGACTAGAGCCACCTTAGATTCTGCAATATTTTGTTCATTAATTACTCCCGATTCTTTCATTTCCATGTAAAGATCATTTCCTTCACGAGTACGTTCACCTACTCCTCCAAATACGGATACCCCCATGAGCTTTAGCAATGTTGTTGATCAATTCCATAATGAGTACTTGTTTTACCCACTCCAGCCCCCCCGAATAGTCCTATTTTTCCTCCACGCCGATAAGGGGCTAAAAGATCTACTACTTTAATTCCTGTTTCAAAAATAGATAATTTTGTATCTCAATTGGGTTATATGATGTTAGCTCTAGGTATGGGGTCTTATCGCGTTGGTTTTTTTTATAGGATAGAATTCCAAAAAAATGGACAGACCCATGCCATAAATAAACTCGAACGCTCAAAAAATCCGTTGGACAGGCGGATTCACATCTCTTACAACCGACACAGTCCTCTGTTCTTGGAGCAAAAGCAATTTGCTTAGCTTTACATCCATCCCATCTGTTCGATGATAAAAAGACATTATAATAGATGGTTCTATTTCTCAATCTTTCTGACTTGCTCATTCACATCCAGATCATGAATGTTTGGAATCCATATTATGCAAGGAGACGAATCTATTCGAACTATCAACGAATTCCTAGAATTTTAGGCGGGATGGGGATTGTAATTCTTTGGGAATAATAAGGGCATCTTTGAATACTCAAAGTTTCATATCTGAAGCGAGTTTTCAAGAAACTGCTCGAGTTTTAGCCAAAGCTGCTCTCCGGGGCCGTATCGATTGGTTGAATAGGGACACCGGGCTGGCCCTAGGGCCCTGTCTGAATATGGGCTGTAGTCTGGTCCACGAGCTGGGTTCATGGACACAAAAGCTTAAACAATGGAATGGGCTCACCGGAATCAAGCCCAATTAGGCCACAACAAACCCAAGCCTATGCCCACTTCAGTTAGAACCATCAAACCCAAATATGAAAATAGCTCACAATTCAGTCCAAGCCCATCAAAGTCAAAGCCCGAAATCCTAAGAAAATTAAATAAAACGAACGGGCCCGATTCTCAACAAACAAGTCAAGCCCAATCTCATTGAACCCACGCTGAGCCCGAATCCACAAAACTCATGCACGCGTCCCCCTTTTTTTTATCTAATTTTCCCCCTTTTCTCGTCTCTTTCTCTCTCTTGTATTACCCTTTTTAAAAGTTATTTTCTATTTTCTTCTCTCTCTAATCCCTCTTCCAAACATGGTCCATCTCCCCCTCACTTCTCATTGAACGTCTACATCCTTCTTACTGAAGATGTAGATGAACGCTTCTCATTGGTCCACCACCATCCACCCTCACCCCCTACGAAAGTCATGGTTGGCCACGATCCATCACCTGAACGATGAACGCATAACACGCCACGCACGCGAAAGTAACTGTAATGAAGAACAGAAGCGAGGAATCGCGACAATGACCCATAAAAACCAACAAAATGTGAACAAAGGGATCTACGGTTTTAGCAAGGAGGACATAACTTTCAGGGGTATCACAGAGACATTTCATCGAGCACCCGGCGGGCGTCGACTGGAGGGCAAACGATAACTCGACCGGGACATCACACGGCGATCGAGATAGAAATAGACAATCAAGCAGGGTCCAGAGGCAACAAAACACAGCATCGCCAGGGTTGGAACTCGAACGAACCGAAGAACCGCGAGCCCTGGTCCGGCGGCCCTAAAACAGAGCGACACGGAGCGCGGCTATTCCCTCGGGTGATGGAGCCCTACCCGGCTTGGCGACGGCGGACAGCAGGCGGGCGCGGGACGGATCGAGCCGTGACCGGCCGCCTTGGTGTCGTCGAGACGGGATCCTGGGGTCGAAGGGGGTTGAACTTAAAAAAGAAAACAGACTTACCAGAAGAACGGACGCCGGGAAGCAGGGTCTCGAGCGTGGCCGAGCTTCTCTCTTGCTCTCTACCCACTCTCGACTCTCGACTTCTCGCTCCGCTCCCACTCTCAATCGTTCGCCCAACCTTTCTCTCGGACCTCCCTCTCTTCCTCTCCGAACCCAGCCTCCTTTCTGTGTGGCCGAGCTTCTCTCTTGCAGAGTGCGTGAGGGAGAGGAGGGGAGGGAGAGGCTGGGAAAGAAAAAGTCGGGCCGGCCCAGCGAGAAGGAAAAGAAGAAAGGAAAGGAGGCTGAGCCGGCCGAATTGTCGCTTTTCTTCTTCTTCTTCTGTTTAAATGATTTTTTATTTATTTATAAATTTTAATACTAGTATTGCAAAAGCTCCTAATCCCTACATGCCATGCAATTTGATGAAAATCATTATGTTTAGGGGTTAAAAATCAATCCCTATTTTATATGCAAGTAATGAATGATTAAATGGGTCATCAAAATGAATGTGTTAACATTTATTAATAGAGAAATAGTAATTTTATTCACCAAGAAAATTTCAAGGAATAGTACTTTCATTTGCTCAATTTGATAATATGAACTCCATTATTTTTCTTTATTTCTGATAAAATATAATAACTAAAAACGTGAGTTTTTGGTGATCGGAGATATTGTACTCAAGACAATAGTGGAGTAACATTCTTCTCTCACCCCCATAAAAAAGAATGGAATTAACATTCTTAATTCTACTCCAAATTCTAGGACAACATTTTCTTTTGTTCGCTTTATTTTCTGCTGTAGTAATTCCCACCACATACTCTTTGTTCATCACCTAAGCCATAGTTTATCAGTTTTCATACTACACCAGCAACTTTACTTATGACACTCATGTTTTACCAGAAGTCTTTGTGGCCATGAATGGCCATAGTTTGGAAGAGACTTAAACTCAGCATTTTGCTCTTCCTAACATGCGTTGACAAAACCCTACCCAATGAGTGGTAACTAGGTTGTGCCAGCCTAGACATTGCACAGACTAGCCCCTTTTCTTTGTAAGATGTGATGAGTTGTAATCAGAACCAAAGTGAAGATAGTAATGGCAACATAGGATCTACAGGATCATTTTTCATTAATTCATCTTCTGGAGTGAAATTCCTTGAGTTACGGGCAAAGAAGGGGTAAAGCAGGAAGGAGCAGAAGTGAATGATTTCTTGCCACCGAAAGACATCGTTTCTCCTCGAGGGAATCTTTTTAACAAAAGCCTTGCCGACAACACGAAGGCACGCTAAAGCACTGGTGGGGGTCCTCTGTCCAAAGCCATGTTGTCGACATGACATTTATTTTATCGTTTTGCCCACTTGTTTGACAAGCACCGTGACAGCACTTTATCTTTTATTTTTTGGTTTTGTTTCTTGCTTCTGAATCGAAATTTCCTCATAGATATCTTCTCGCGTGCATTAAAAAATTTCAACCGTACGAAAAGCAACGACTCCAAGCTCGTGGTTACTGTTCCCGGTCAATGAATTGTCTGCTCCCACGCGTCATTCAATGAATTGCCATACCTACCTACACCGGGGGCAACAAGATGGCATTTCGTGTTTCCTCGGAGGCCTTTTGGTTTTCTTCAAGGTCAGAGAGGGGAAATTGAGGCCAGAGTCTGAGCAAAGAAGACATGTATCTTCCCATTTTTGGGCACTCTTTCACCGTGCTCGTGGCGCCGATCCTTCTCTTGTGTCTCGTGTTCAATTTCCTCAAAAAGAAGATAAGTGTGCGTAGAGATGGAGAAGGTAGCGACACTGGCGTATCTAGTTCCCCAACCGCGCTGACAGAAACTATTTCCAGTGCATCTAGTTCATCGACCGTGCCGACTGAAAACCGGTATGATGTATTCTTGAGTTTTAGAGGTCCAGATACTCGAGAAAGCTTTACTGATCACCTCTACCACGGACTCAATGATGCCGGGATTCGTGCTTTTAGAGATGATGATGAGCTCCGCGAAGGTGAGCAGATCGGTCCGGATCTTTTGGCAGCCATCAAGAATAGTAAGATCCTGATCCCTATTATCTCTGTGAATTATGGTTCAAGCAAATGGTGCCTTGATGAATTGGTTCAAATGATGGAGTGCAAGAGTAATAACACAAGGTATCTAGTGTTGCCTATATTCTACAAAGTGAAACCAACTCACGTGCGACATCAAATCGAGAGTTTTGGAGCCGCATTTCATAAACATAAACGTGAGAAGCATTTCAACTCAAAGATTATGGAGAAATGGAAGCAAGCACTCAAAGAAGTCAGCGACTTAAAAGGATGGGAAGCCAAAGGGTACCTCATTTTTCACCAAAACATTCTCTACTTTCTTTTAATTTGTTTGGGCATTTAATGTTTGTTCTAATTCCAACCTGCTTCCTTTTTCCTTTTTTTCTTTAATAGAAAAGGCAGTAAGACCTTGCTAGTAGTAACGTCTTGGGATGCATAAGTTCTATCAGTTATTCTTTTGGTAGTTTTTAACTTTAATGATGTTGATCAATCTAATTATAGATTTCATTGTTACGATCCAACTTCACTTGAATTAAATAATATTTTTTAAATAATTTTTTATTTTTATATCGAGAGATTTTGTAACAATGTTTTTTTTGTTTTGTTTTTTTGTTTTTTTGTTTTTTTTGTTTTATGGTATAGGCTCCATTACTCTTCATCTCAGAATTTTCTAATGACAATTATTTTAGATTAATTGCACAACTTATTGGTGGTTCCTATTTAAATTGCATAACATCATATACCGTGCATGTTGATTATCAAAGCCATAACTCTTTATCTACTTAAGTTACATACCGATCAAAAAAAGAAAAAATCTTCTTAAGTTACATTATTAAATCATTAATGTTGTTTGAGTATTTCTCAATGCATTTTCCTATCTTCAACACAACATGTCTATCTCAAACACCTGCATTAAATTAAATATTGTTTTATTTTAGGGAAAAAGTATTCTTCCACTTCCCAGTCAATATTAGATGAATGAAAATCATAGAACGTAGGTACTTAGATGGAAAACAAAGTACAGCCTGTTATCATCCCTTGATCCAATGGAAACAAATAAGAACACGAAACTAGAATGATAGTAAATTCACAACACGATTAGAAATTTGCAATCGTGTAGAATTGCACAAATAAGGAGAAAACCCCTCAATTGTATTTAGGTAGTTCTCAATGTAGCACTCGAAATGACTTTCCGGATTGGTATTACATGAGTCGAATTCCTCTGGTGTCAAAAATTATGACTTGTTTATTGATTGATGGCTGAACTCTCGTATTCTGGCTGATGAGATTTTTGCTTATTCAAATACTCAAAAGGGTTCTTAAAGTCATGTCTAGGTCATCCTAATATCTTTAACAAAGGTCATTTTAAAAAATCATTAACAAATCACGAGTTTAAAATTTGATTCACATCCATAATAAATACAATGTTCGAGATTCATTAAGGATCCTCTCAAGTTTCTTTTGGCTCAACAAATTATGTTAGAGTAGTGGAATGAGGTACGCCGTCTAAAGAAACCACCGTCATTTCCAATTTAGTCTTTGCATATAAGATTATATTGAGGTGTGACAAAACAATTCCTTTTCTATTTTTGCCCAAATTTATTTATTATTGTCTCATTAGATAAACGATATAAAATTATTATTGCCATATATTTGAACTCTTGTCGGATTTGACAGGTACAAAGGAGAATTAGTGAAAAAGGTTGTCCAAAAAGTGTTGAGCGAGTTAAAGAAAGAGTTTGAGTTGGTTATTCCTGAAAATTTGGTCGGAATCGATAATCATGTGGAGAAGGTTATGGAATTTGTAGATAAGAAGTTTAGCACTACCCTATTTGTTGGAATTCATGGAATGGGAGGCATTGGTAAGACAACTCTTGCTAAAGCTATATACAACAAGCTCTTCAATCAATTTCAATATCACAGCTTCATTGCAGATATTAGGGAATCATGTAAGCATAATGGTTTTGAGTATTTGCAAAATCAGTTAATCTCTAATATATTGAAGCAAAAAAATCTAGTTCATAATAAAGATGAAGGAATCAGGCTCATCTCATCCAAGTTTGAAGCTAAGAGAGTCCTCATTCTTCTTGATGATGTGGATGATGATGATCAATTGAAGGCTTTGGCTGGAAATCATAATTGGTTTTCTTCAGGGAGTAGGATCATCATTACGACTAGAAACAAGACTATTCTTGACAATGCTGGGGTGGACCATAGCTATGAACATAAGGAAATGGATATGAATCACTCTTTGATTCTGTTTTGTAGACACGCATTTCGAAGGGACTCTCCTCCAAGTGAATTTGAGGAAGACACTCACAAGGTTGTATCCACTACCGGAGGGCTTCCCTTATCTCTTGAGGTTTTAGGTTCATTTCTATGCGGAAAAAAGCCAACGCTATGGCGTGGTATGATAAACAAGTTACAAAAAGTCCCTTATAAGAAAGTGCGAGAAAAGTTGAGGATAAGTTACGAAGCATTAGAGCATGGACAAAAGCAAATATTTTTAGATATAGCTTGCTTTTTCATTGGCACCAATGGAAAAATTGCATTGTACATGTGGGATGCCTGTGGCTTTTTCCCAGAGGAGGGAATTGAAGTATTGAGATTTATGTCATTAATAAAAGTTGGAGATGATCATGTGCTCAAAATGCATGACCAATTAAGAGATCTTGGTAGGGAAATCGTTTGTGAGGAAAATCAAGAGGAACCTCATTACCGTAGTAGGTTATGGGAATCTCAGGAAGTCCAAAAAGTGCTTAAGCGAAAGAAGGTAACCGGTTCTCTTCTTTTTATCCCTAAGTCCATGAGGTGATTTTGGTCCTCTACTTAGTGCTTACTCTGGTGAGCAAAGAACCTAATAATATTATTGTCCTTTTGATGTTTCATTGACGTGATTATAGAGTAGGAGATTGCTCTCCCTTAAAAAGTATTGCAGCTTATTTAAGAAATTTTTTAAACAAAGTCTACCTTACGAAGTTTTTTCCAAGAATGATGTACTTTCAAATTTATCAGATGCATGATGGAGGTATTCTGCATTGACAAGATCGTGATATTGTATAATTGATTCAACTTCGTGTTTGACACAAACGATAAACAACATCACCATGACTACTAAGGATATAGGAATCATAGAATTCTAATCTCATGGTGTTAGGACTTAATATGATAAAACTAACCATGCCCACATATTTCATAAAATTAACTCTGTGATTGTATTGTATTTGTGAAATTAATAATAGTTTTGACTCTATTACTTTTAATCCATCATTTTGTTAAACTCAAATTGTAGCTCAAAAGACTAACACTTATTTGTATCTTCAATGTGCGGTTATTTATAATTTCAAGAGACAATTAATATATTTAAAAATTCAGAGCCAATGCCTAGTCAAATTATCATAAAATAAACTAAACTAACCAAAAGAAAAATGAATGTATTTTATATCAAAGTAAATTTGTCAACTAACTTTTACGATTGAAAAGGTAAATTATTTGATTTGATTGTTTCCGTATTTTTGCTGGGATTCATTTCCTACTCATTGTACTATCGTACGTCGAAATCAAAGTGATTCGATAGAACCAACACAAGACATTAAGTCAAATTATCTAAATTTATTTACATATATATATTATATCTAAAAGTACAATAAAAAAACAACCCATCCAAAGTGCGAAGCATGGACAGGAGCACTGGGATGACCACAAAATAAACAAAAAATGAAATACATTTATGGCATAATTGAAACACATTCAGTACTCAGTCCGTGGATATTATCCAGCCCAACAAAAAAGAAAGCACAACCTTTTGCTCCCAAGACAAAAATAACACAACCTTTAAAAATTTTAAAGAGAACCCCAATCTTTTGCATGTGGGATAAAAGTAATACAACATTTCTCAACACTAGTTACAACTCTGAGACAAAAGCTCAATTTTTCACTTGTGATATAAAACTCAACACTAGTTACAACTCTGTTCTCACCTTCACTTGCCACATGTCATCTTATACTACTCATTGGTTGGCATGCATGATGGACCACGTTGATCATGACCATAACAATTTTTTTTCTTATAAAATGCTAGAAATTCGATAACAAATATTATATTCTAAGTTTCTTGATCGAGATTATAACTAAAAAGTGACATCGTTTATTGTGTCGGTTGATGATAATGGCTGTCCATGGCTTTTTAACAATGATAATGGACGGAATGTGTAACAAGTGTCAATTTTTCCACGGGTCAAAGGTTGGTTTTATTTTTTTTTTGTTATTTTTATTCTATATGTAAAAAGTAGGCTTTTTTTTTTTTTTTTTTGAATATGTTTGAAAAATTGTGTTAGTTTTGTTCCAAGTACAAAAAACTGGGCTTGTTTTTCGTATTGCTGTGAGTACACCCAAGCTCTATTGAGTATTGATTGATTATTGAAGGTGAAAAAATTATACGCTTTGAAACATAGATTTTTTGTTAGGACGGTGCTATTTTCACAAAATCTGTCCAATGTTCATAAAAAAATTGCGCTCAATTATTAGATTAAAATTTAAGTTGGTGACCCCAAATTTATTTACTTTCCTTTTTTTCTATAGTTTTTCTATTTATTCATAAAATCTAATCCCTATAATTACGAATTTCACATGTTTATGTTTTTGTATTGTAGTTAGCCCATATAAATTAGAGGCACTATGTTTTTCATTGTTAGATTTTACTTTAATAGATTTGTCAAAAAGAGAAATTTTCAAGAAACCTAATTCTTTTCTACCTTTTCTAACAAATTTATGGATATATTGTTAAGTGGAACCTAGACAAAATTTAACTAAGACAATTTTCTTTCGCACAATCATTTGTTCATAAATTTTCACTTCTGTTGTGTACACCACAATCAAACCTCTTCTTATCAGTTTTCTTTTATATACATATAGATATAATGGATAACCGCTCTTCTTATCAGTTTTATTATCAGTTTGGATTAAGAAAAAAAAAAAAAAACTGCTCTTTGAAGTTTTTCGAGATGAAATCGCAGTTACATCCTCCAACATGAAAATTTTAAATATGAAATCGAAGTTGACATCCTTCTGTTTGTTGGCCTTTATAAATTCTGTTTATTGCCCAAAATAGAAAGTCGTAACTTCGCTTTGCTAGTTTTTTTAAAACAACCGTGCATGTTCGTAGCAATGTGAACAAATGTTATTAGATTACTTAATTTGATATAAATAGTACAGATGAACATTGATTCTTACTTACAGGGAACTGAAAAGATTAAGGCCATTTATCTTAGCAAAAGCGCTTCAGAATGCTCCGGCAAAATAGATGACCAAGATGACGATATCCACACAAGTGAACAATTTAAGAATTTAACGAGTCTAAGGTTCCTTCATGTGAGTGGGGCACATTTTAGTGGAGATTTTCAGAACTCTACTGAGGAGTTGAAATGGCTTCAATGGTGGAATTGTCCCTCGACTTTTGAAGCAAACAATTTTAATCTAGAGGACCTAGTTATACTCGACTTGTCAAGAGGCAAGATTCTAGATGAATGGCGAGGGTGGAGTTCCATCATGGTAAGATGGAAAAACAAGCCCCTTTTTTATGGTTTATTTTATTAATCATAATTAATCTATGCTAACTCCTTGACAATTTTCTTTTTTTTTTTGTCAGATGGCAAAGAAGCTAAAATTTCTCAACCTTACTGAATGCCGGTCTTTAAAAAGAACTTTCTTCCTCTCAGCTTTTACAAATTTAGAGGTTTTGATCCTTCAAAATTGTGAGGAAGTGGAACAAATTGACTCTTCGATTGGAGACATGAAGAGTTTAGTATGCTTGGACTTGGGGTTTTGTAGAATGCTCAAGGAGCTGCCAGTAGAAGTGGGTAAATTAGAAGCATTAAAGCAACTCGTCCTACCATATTGTCGCAAAATTTCTATAGTACCATACAGTATTGGGACTCTACGGAATCTAGAAATTCTAGATATGAGGAGCAGTAAAATAAAAGAATTGCCTAATAGTATAGGGGCTTTGCAGAATCTAAAAATTCTAGACATTAGCGGAACTATGATAAAAGAATTACCAGAAGGTATACGGGCCTTACAGAATCTAGAAATTTTGGAGATTAGTGACACTCAACTAAAAGAATTACCATAAAGTGTAGGGGCTTTGTAGAATCTAGAAATTTTGAAGATTAATGACACTCAGCTGAAAGAATTATTGGAAAGTGTAGGGGCTTTGCGGAATCTAGAAATTCTGTATATGGGTTGGACTAGGTTAAAAGAATTACCTAATGGTATTGGAAGGCTGACAAAGCTCCGAGAATTAGATGTTGCATCCTCCGATATTTTTGAAGTACCAAAAAGCATCAGTAATCTTTCTTCCCTACAAAGGCTGGAGCTTCATCATTGTAAGAAGCTCCAATCGCTACCAGATCTTCCTTCCAGCTTAACGCGTTTGAGTGTCACATGTCAAAGTCTTAGATTGCCTTCCCTTGCCTACCTCACCCATCTCAAGGAACTACAACTTTGGGATTGCAATATTCTTGAGTGCATCTCAAAGCTTCCATCGATGGTAATAGAGCTTTTAGAATGCTCCCCACAAACAGACGTTGAAGAATCAGAATTACCAAAATCTATAAGCACTCCCCTCAATTTGGAACAACTAAGGATCTCAAAATGTGTGTTTATGCAAGTATTGGATGTTTCCCAATTAAGTCGTCTGAGGAATTTATCTGCCAATATTTGCTATAATTTACTTGAAATTCGAGGTCTTGAAAAATTGAAATATTTGGAAACCTTGATAATAAAAAATTGCACTTCAATTGAAAGGCTAGACCTTCCAAAATTCGGGAGTGTAAAGGAATTAACTGTTGAAAATTGCAAAAAATTATTGGAAATTCAAGGTCTTGATAGCTTGGAGTTCTTGGAAAGGCTGAAAATCTGTGAGTGCTTTTCAATTGAGAGGCTAGACCTTTCAAGATCAGCACGTATGAAGAAATTATATGTTGAAAATTGTGAAAGCTTAGTCGAAATTCAAGGTCTCAATAAGTTGGAGCTCTCGAAAGAGATAGGTATCTCTGGTTGCCCTTCAATTCAAAGGCTTGACTTTCCAAAATCTGAGGGTCTAAAGATATTAAATGCTAAAGATATGGATGCTACCAAAAATCGATGGGCACATCTCATCATGAATGCGTCATCAAGATTTCGCAAAAAATGGAGAGAAGATGACTAGGATGAGTCAGAATAGTTGAGATGATCCACATTTCCTAACAAAATTTCATAAAGTAGGTGAACTATCTTCTCTTTTGAGATCTATCGCACCATTTTCATTTGTATTTCCAGTTCATAATTTCTTTTAAGAATTATTACATTTTCATATGTATTTCCAGGTTAACGGCGTTTTTATTTTCTTACTTGAATTCAAGGAATTTGGGGGAGATATTCATGGAAGTTAATGTGATGCTTTGGGGATTATTTCTGCTGATCATGACAGTAATGGAAGTAGATCAAAAGGCCTTTTAAGCGCATCATTCGTCATTAGTCTTCGGGTAAGATTCTTCATCCTATGTAGAACAATATAGATTCTTCGTGTTTGATTGATTCATGCTGGATCTACTGAATAAAGACTGTTGTATATAGGCACTCGATAGCATGGGAAAGGTAATCGTATAGGTGGAGAAATGCTAAATGAAGGGGCATATATGGAGGTTCTTTTGATGCGAGGTTTTGGTTTGCTTTATGCTGACCATGCGGTTCATGACTTCAATTTCTAAGGTACGCTTAATAGTGGATTTACGGTGCAAAAGGAACATGTTGAGAGGGGCATCTCTTGGTATGCATACGCTATTGACTTGGGACAAAATTTATCCAACCATTGTGTTCCATAGTTTTTATCTCACAAAGTTGCCTGCATTGGCTGATTAAGGTCATTGTATCGGTTGAGAAATGCTAAATGCAAGAAAGACTCTTCTCGTAGCGTTGTGGTAATATCTGTAGAGTTAGTAATGCCATCTGTCATTTGCCTAAACTTGAGTCAAGCAAATAGTCAAATGATAGATATGAACGAGAATGTCTTCTGATGTAATCGACTGCACTACGAGATAATCCCTAATATTATGCACAAGCTCTTATTAGTGCATTTACTTGCTGAAAAGAAAATAACCGGAAGCGTTTCCATAGCATTCCGGAGGAAACTTTCCTTTATTCTATATACCATTTGATGTTTTGTCTTTATTCAGGAAAATTGTTCAAAAACCCTAAATCTTTTATATGACAGCTAATTTAGTCCTAAACCTTTCAATGATATGCTACTTTAATTCTAAACCTTTTGATGATTTGCCTTTAGCGATTTTTGGCCATAATTACCGGGCATGACTATATTAGCAAATCATTAAAAGAGTTGAGACTAAATTAGTACAATTAAAAATTAAGGACTAAATTAGCTATCGTATAATAGGCTTAGGGCTAAATTGGCATAGTTAAAAGGTTTATGATTGAATTGGTCATCATACAATAGGTTTAGGAATTCTGGACAATTATCCTATCTTTATTTATATGAATAGCACATAATAATAGGGAAAAAAATCATATTGTATCCCACAAAAGCAAGCAACCGAAGTCGAATTCACTATACTAAATAGATCAAAGCTTTCGTGGTTGGGACAATGTTAGATGCCTATCTGTTGGTTTGAGAGAATTCAAAAGGAAGAAAGATCCGTAAGCTTTGGGGTATTATTAGGAATAGTTTGCTGATGTTAGTTGCTAGATTAATTTCATTTCATTCACTAGCCAGATATGGTTATTTTTCCGGTGGTGGTGATGTAAATACTGAAATATTTTAGAGAGTTTCTAAAGGCACTTCTAGAGAAACAAAATCATCAGTGGACCAGGAGCTCGATGTTTCGTGGACCAAAGGCTGACAATGCATCCTTGGAATGGTAAAGGATGTTCGCATTTTGTTGTCTCACATTGCCCTAATTTAGGTTCAACAGAAGCTTTGCAGAGCTGAAACTGTCCAGTAACTTAAGTGGTTTCTGAAATACTAAAAATCTGGCCAATCAGTTTAATATAGTGCCCACTAATTTGGACGATTGTATTTCAAATCGGTATCATGGTCGCCCTTACATGGAGGTCCTTTGAGTCTTTATTCAAAAAAAGTTGTTTGCGATTTAGGTTTTGATTGTTATGCTACAGAGGAAGCTGTATTCTGCGAATTTGAATGGGTGTGGCCTTCTGTCATTTCAGTGGAATTTTTCAAGATAAATGCTGCCATTGATGATAGTATTGTCTGGCACTTCCTTAAAAGGGCTCTTTATCTTACTGCTGATACTTGGAAGAATGTCAGAAGCAGGAGCTTTGAAATGGATTGGCATAGACATTGTTAGTGATCTTTAATAGACTTCCTACTTACGACCATATGAGCAATTGGTCTAATGTGGATTCTCACTCGTATATGCAATGCTGAAAGTTTTTGCAGCTTTGATTCCTCGGCAAAGCCATTCGGTGTTTGCCTGCTAAACTCTGTTGGGTCAATGAAGAGCAAAGAAGAAATGAAACCAGTCGGCGAGGTGAATAATACAAGAAGAAAAGAAAAGAAAATAGAAAGAAGGAAACAAGCATGGGCCACCCACAGGACATGGCAAAAGTCGAGGGATAAGAAGATGAGAAGACATGCGCGTGGCGTGAGAGAGGGAGAAAATCAGAGGATAAAGAGGATTTGTTCTGGCGGGGCGGGGGGAGAAGACATTCACACGCGACCATCACACCCGGCTCGGCCATTCCTCCCCACCACCGCGCGACCCTCACCAGACTAATCCGACGCACTACCAGTCGGAGTTGGCTTGGAATGGATGTATCCACTGCGGTTGGAAGTCTTGGAATCAATGTTTGCACGGTTGAGATCTTATTGCAGTTAATTTAGCTATTAATAATGATAGAATTTATTGCTTATTGTTTAGAGTTTATTCCATTACTTGATGAAAGACTCGTGGTATTGAGCATATGGGAGGATATGGAAATTGGAATGCACGTCTACATTTTATAATCTATCGAAAAAAATTATAAGTGTTCTTTTGATGCCTCTTTCGTCATATTGTTTCTCCCACTATGTGCAAGGGATAAACATTAGTCTCCGATAGTGATCGCCTAACAACTCGATCAGTTTTGACCAATTTGAAAACTGATGCATCAGGAAGGTGCCCCAATTCAGAGATATCTTAGAGGCATAATGACATAAATGATCATTGAACTTTGACTCATGTGCAATATACTTCTTGAACTTTTAATTTGTTCAATATGATCCCTAGACTTTTTGCACATATTCGATTTAGTCCTTGGACCATATGAAAATGTTCAATGTTATTCTTCTATTAATCCAAGTTCAAGAATAATATTAATATTTTTATATAATCTAGGGACTAGATTGAACATATACCAAAGTTTTTTTTTTTTGGTCGGAACATATACCAAAGTTTACGTGCTAATTCTCGCTGAGAAAAAGCATCAAACTATTTGGACAAATTTTCTTGTTTTTATCTTTTCCCTCTTTTTGTTAGTGGTCCACAAGAACACACAATGGGAAAGCACACATGCTCAATATGAAGAGAACTGCATTACTCATTTTCATAGTTAATTGTATTGAAAGCAGTCTTCCACTCATCTCCATAACACATTCAAACTTGATGGTGTCCACTTCTCAAGTCTATCTTCAAGAAGACATATGCTGCATGTAGTTGACCAAGTAAATCATCCAAGCATATATCGCGATCTTCCTGAAGGTGGAGCACCTGAGGGAAAGCTAATGGACCGCTAAATGAGAATGAAAGTTCCTCTCATTATGCTATTGCTCATGTTTAGCATGAGCTCTCCCAAGTTCTACCAATCGCAACTTGGTGCTCAATTCAACATATACTTAAACTTGCCATTTGGAGCCGCCACTAACTGATTAGGATCAATTAGATAGCCGAGTGAAATGTGGGAATACATTTTACTTCTGTGAACCAGAGATTCTTGAGTACGAGACTTGGTTATACTAGATTTATCTAACGCCCTTTTGATACATTTCTCTTTATTTCGAAAATGTTTTGCATGCGATCCTTATCCATTTTCACCATGCCGCTAACATGTGAGGGGTGATCACATGGGTGTGCACTCAAAAAAGTAACACCCAATAATCAATGTAGTAAATATATTGCAGAAGACTTTGAGAACCTGGATGAACTAAGCGAATAAAGTGTATCCCTATGTATCACCATGAGGCTTCTGCAAACCATTACTTTAGAAAAATATGCAGATAGAGTTTGCATGAGTGTTATGCATGATATGACTAATTAATAAGCAATCTATACTAGATTATTCCTCCTAATTAATGTAATGTAGATGAGACTGACTAATGTATTTTTTTTTTTCTTTTTCTTAGTAAAAAGACAAATGCCCCAAAAGTCTATAAATTAAATGCGCATGAAATAGTCTAGAACTAACCATGAGCTAATCCTATGATACACACCAGTATGAAGTGCTATTTTTATTTTATGAAAACGGCAAATTTAAGTCCTAGGACTATAATTTGATCTAATGCAGCGGGTATTAATATTGAACTATGTGCAATGCAGATGATGCATGCAATGTGATTAATAATTAATATTTTCTATATGATATGATTATTTAAAAAAAAAAAACTTAAGAATATATAATTTTCTAAATGACATGCATTACATGAACATTCGTAAACTCTAAATATGCATGAGACAATGACATAAAATAATGATGCATTGAAATACATGTTATGATTAGAATTGATCACATCATTGATAACGTGCTAAATCGGATCAACCATAGCAAGCCAACGCAAGACAATACTGGGGTTTGACCTTAGTGTCTAGAGGTCAAAAAACCCATTTGCCTTGGTGTAGGGGACGATTGAACAGAACCAAAACAGCTTTAACGGAGCCAATTCTATTGGACACAAATTGCGCAATCCCAAGATCTCCATAACCAGAACAAGAACATGCATAATTGACTAGAAAGATTAACGCACCTGTTTAGGGATCCATTGTTCTTGAAGCGGAAGCAGAAACACAATGTTCCATGCGCAAGTCCTTCTCCTCTATTGCCCTCCGTATCACTGGCTCAATGAGGCGGCCCCCCTCACGTTTAGCGTTAGATAAACGCCCCTTAGGTGAGGATACATGTGAGAATTAGGGTTAGAGGAGAGACTTGAGCACTGTTTATAGAGTTTCCAGCTAGGCCCCCTCATTATGGGCCAGGCTCAACTCGGCCCACACTAGCCAGCCCATATTAGACTAATTAAGAAACCTTCTATCTCACCTTAGACCAATCCCCGTAAAACGGTAAACGTTAAACGGTAAATAACAATATCAATTAATGTAGTCCACATTATGAAAACTCTTACATTCTCCCACTTGGACTATATTAATTGAAATCGTACTGTATGTGCGCACATTGGTCTAGAGATAATTCTTAATAGTCAATCCTATCCCATAAAGTCTCAAACACCGAATCATGGCGGTAACTACATGTATACACACAGAGCCTTCCATGGTCACGAGTGTTCTCAACTCTATTGATATGGATCCAATATGGTAGTGTGTCAAATGGATAACATCTCTGATAGAGAGATCTCATTTGTCAGTCACCATTCTCTTATCTTAAGCGTCACAAAAAATTTGTGCCACTAGAGAATGTCCATTTTTCTTACCTTAAGCGTCACAAAAAACTTGTGCCACTAGAGAATGTCTTTATGGTTCCATGAACCCACATATTAATATATAATCTACTGTCCTCTTTAAGTACCTTAAAATCTTCTTTACAGCAACGCAATGATTGCGTCCTGAATTTGATTGATGTCTGCCTAGAAGTCCCATCACAAAGACGATATTTAGTCTAGTGCAAATTCGAGCATAAATTATACTTTTAAGTGCACTGACACAAGGTACACCCTTTAATTATATTTTCTCAATATCTAAATAAGGACAATGTGATAGATTGAGTCTATCACCCTTAACAACAAGAGCAATTCCTGGCTTGCAATAATGTATATTGAATATTTCCAATATACAATTAGCAAATATCATTCGAGAAAATCTAATATAATATGGCAAAAACAATCCTTACAGACCTTAGTACAAAAGATATAGGATGTCTCAAGGTCACAACTTGTAAGCAAAATATCATGTACATAGAGTATGAGAAAAAAAATAAATTTCCTCCCACTGACCTTGCAGTATATTGAATTACTTTGTTCCCAATTGAACAAAATAACAACACTATGAAATTTTAATAATATTGCCTGGAAATTTGCTTAAGACCATGAATTAAGTTTTTTCAGTCTACACACAAAATTACTTGAATTTGCTGCAAAATTCTCCAATTGCACTTATATGGATTTTGTATCTCTTTGACGTAACTCCATATAAAAAATAAACTATAAATGCCATATTCACTATGAAAGAATCTATAAAGAAATAATTATTTCTCCACTAACTATCCACCCCTCTTTCAAAGTAAAAATATTATTATTCTTTTTTATGGCATCTAATCACATACTTAATTAAGAACAAGAAATAACATTTATATAAGTTGCTAAAACAACCATGTAATTAATATTGTAATCATGCTCTCACAAATAGACTATATAGTCTGATGGTATAACTAATTGTCTTTCCCTAACAAATCTCCTTAATAAAGCTGCAACCACTTCATTCTGCACTTGAGAGGTTTAAGAAATTTCATAATTATCTATATAGGTAAAGACAAAAACACAGTAACCTCCATCATACTATTATCTTTAATAGTCTGAGAGCAGCTATCCTCTACAATTACGTCGATCCTAAAAAACTTTAGAGTATGTGATTCCATAATTCTTGTACCTTCTTTAGGGTCATAAAATTAATACCCCTTTAACAATCTAGATAAGATACAAAATAATTTCAAGTGAATCTAAATTCCAACGTACTTAATATTGGATTAGATAACCTCACTCATGCATGACACCTCTAAATTTAATATGATTCAATCAATTTACGTCTAGTCCATAACTCAAAAGAAGTTTATGAAACAACTTTGATAAGAAATACGTTTTGTATGTGAAAAAATTGCTTTCAAAATATCAACCCACAGTAGACCGATAAATTAGTCTTACTCATCACCATGTTAATTATGGTGCAATTATGCCTTTGGCCAAATCTTCTTGTCAGGATTTTCAAGCATAATAATTAAATTACCACCTCAGAATTTACCAAGTATTTGACAAATAACCTTTTAAAAACAATTCAGTATTGTCATACTTGCCAAAATACTTACCGCTACTATTAGGCCTGACAACCTTTTAATCATATACGAGATATATATGTCATTAGGACTTAAACATAATCTTTGCAGATATGTCCTAATTTCAATATTATACAAAACATAATTTCAAGCAACTAAGGCTTCCATCATATTATAGCAGTGCAGTTCGCAGGCAAACCTCTTTTCAAGTGCTCAAGAATGGAACGCTTTATGGATAGTAAACAAATTTTATTGCATTCTCAAGCAATAAATCATATGTCCACAACTTAAAATTTGAAGCAGTAAAAACTTCAATAATAGTGGAATTATTAATTACAGAAAAGGTGATTGAAAAACAAGCAATGTATATAATTAGCATCATGTGAGCACCGTGTAACTTGACGTACAAGTACACATCCAGAGAGTTACATGCATAATCATATAATCACCTTTGGGCAGAATACGTAACATGCAGTTACACACTCCCCACATGATAACGGTTATGAGAATATATTCCAATTCTTCGTGAATTCATCACCTTTGGGCATATGAATCACTAGAATCAGTCACTCCTCCACCACATTATCATGTATCCCTCCATGAACTAATACACAATCACCTCCTTTGGGAGTATGACCATACATTAGACCAGGAGACATCCCAATCATTATATGAGACAGATATTTCTTAAACCCAATCAAGCGTGCCACTTTGGCGGTCACTACTCAATTGAATCCTTGAAATTCTCTCATACTAGGGATATAAACTTTACTCCTCACATACACCATATATATGTGATTTTAACTTTAGTGATAGGGGCAGTAAATCACTAAAATCACATATCATGCTAATTACACTGCTTTATTCATTATAAAAATTAATCATATATATATATATATATATATATATATATATATATATATATATATATAGCGAACCTGAAAAACAGATTCCAATGAGATCACCGTTCACAGCAACACAAAAACTTCTCATAACATAGAAGCAAGCATCTCTTGTGCACCCCGATTCGATTACTAGAACAACATTAAAGAATGCTAATCTAGAATATCTCTAACAAATTAACATCAATAGTAATACAGGGTACACCAAATCGACAAGCTTGATAGCTGATCCATTATCACTCATGAGTTCATAAGGCAAAAAAAAAAAAAAAAAAAAAAAAAACTCCAAGGCTAACAACTGATTTATTAGCCAATTTTTAAGTAACAATTATCATTGTAATCGACCAGTGGCCTATTAATTGAGTCAAACCAGAGAACCAAATATCTAAAATTTAACAGTAGATACTATTGCTCTGCGTAAATGTTGTCATACTCCTTATCCATAAAAAATATTCAACTTGATAGACATTAACAAGTGACCAGATGAGTTCATGTACAATATGCAGTAACTTAATTGACATGCATTACCCACATTCAACAAATGTGTTAATTAGTACAATCAGTTTGGTCACGAGTTCTTAAGACGTCCATCATTCAAAGATTACCAGTGTGTAAAGGACTATGCTTAAACAATAAAATTTTTATAATCAATACATAGCTCAATTACTATCCCATAATGGTTGTATCTCATTAAGCCAACTTCAATTCACAATAAAGTTTAATTTTTTTTTTATTAATGAATTACACCATTATAATATTTATGTGATAACATACCTGTAACCCAACACTTATATTTCCAAAATCACTGAAAAATACAAGAAAAATACGCAAAAATACATTAAAAATACGCGTATTTAGGGCTTTGTATGTATTTCAACATCCATAAAATCATCAAAAATATAAAATAAATATACCATGACGTAGGAAATCACCATACGAGTTCATCGCCGCCAGCCATGCGCGAAACGGAGCATCCACGCGCCCGCACGCGCCGCCTAAGTGCGCCGCGCGTGGAGCCCACGCACAGGCGTCAAAGGGCCGGTCAAACCGGTCCGACCGGTGGCGGTTCGACCGGTTCCCGGTTCGACCTCCCGGTCCAGCCGCCCGGTCCGGTCAACGGTTGACCGGGTCGGGTCGGGTCAACGGGTCGGTCGGGTCCCGGTCAGTCGGTCGCCATCCGGGCGGGTTCGGGTCCCATTGCTAACGTCAGCGGGTCGGATCGAATCCAGGTCGCTGACGTCAGCGTCCGCGTGCACCGCACGCGCGAGCAGCGCCCCGCGCGTGGGAGCGTGTGAGGGCGCGTGAACGCACGTGGGCGCGCGTCTTCGACGACCGGCGGCGCGTGGCCGCGCGTGGGGGCGCGTGGGGCCTCCCCCGGCGACGCGCCACCCACGGTTTTCCTCGCCTCGTCGAGCCCAATCCGAATTTGTGATTTAATTTAATTTTTATTGAACAAAAAATCTCGAAAATCACAAATTAGGGCAAAAAACTTATGCATTCAAGTTCTAGGGTTATGGAGGCTCTGATACCACGTGTTGGACGCAAATTGCGCAATCCCAAGATCTCCATAACCAGAACAAGAACATGCATAATTGAGTAGAAAGATTAACGCACCTGTTTAGGGATCCATTGTTCTTGAAGCGGAAGCGGAAACACAATGTTCCATGCGCAAGTCCTTCTCCTCTATTGCCCTCCGTATCACTGGCTCAATGAGGCGGCCCCCTCACGTTTAGCGTTAGATAAACGCCCTTAGGTGAGGATACATATGAGAATTAGGGTTAGAGGAGAGACTTGAGCACTATTTATAGAATTTCCAGCTAGGCCCCCTCATTACGGGCCGGGCTCAACTCGGCCCACACTAAATGTACCCATATTAAACTAATTAAGAAACCTTCTATCTCACCTTAGACCAATCCTCGTAAAACGGTAAATGTTAAACGGTAAATAATAATATCAATTAATGTAGTCCACATTATGAAAACTCTTACAAATTCATCATGAGAGATTAAACAACAATTCACGTACCTGCGCAAACCAACTGAGGTCAATCAAGGAAAACCACAAGTGAGGCGAGGGCAGCTGATGGGGAACTTAAACAAATGTGGGTGAACAGCCATGCTTCCTTGAGGGGACTAGACAACGCAAAGCGACTGAACTGAGACCGCAACAAGTTGGTGGGTTTCCAGGGTTGCTAGCTCAATGAAGATTTCGCTGGAAAAACCTGCAAGAATGAACAAGAATACAAGGAACTCGGTGTGAATTTGTGGAACAATTGGGCGACTCGCCGAGTCACTGGTGGAATAGGAATTCATGGGAAATTCCACTGATGCCGCAAGGATAGCTTGGAAATCCAGGTGACTGCGATGGGGCTGAGTAGGACTGATCTAGAGTGTCGAGACTGTCGGTAGAGGCTCCAGAGGGTGTGGCCGCAGTGGGGTTAAACGCATTGCTGGACGAGGTCGAGAACTTGCTGGTCATGGCCAAAAAGATGGGACGTACAGGAAGTGTGCCAGACGAAGTCTGGTGTGGATCGGGGTTGCTTAGTGTTGCGGCATCAGTGATTGCATCGACGGCACTACGAGGAACGGCATGGACTTGGCTCGATGATGAGGAGGCAGTGACATCGTGGAGAAAGTCAGCATGGTGACTGAGAAATGTGAACGTGTGTAGCCTCCATCTTGCGATGACTTGTGAATATCCGAGAGAAATTAAAAATAATATTGCGGTAGGATAATGTCTGGTGTTAAACCGTGCAAAGCTAAGATGTGCAATAATCGATCACAAGAAGTAAATAAGAGTTTAAGCAATAGAAAATTGCACACAACAAGTTTATAGGATTGACAAGCATATGTCTACTCTCGCGCACTGATAATCAATTGGGTGGAATTCAAAGTTACAAGTTTTGAGTACTCATGATTCAAGTAAGTGTGATCAAATCTTCCCCGGCAAAAATGGTTCACAAACTGGACCAATTCGTTTTTTGCAGTTTTGTTTGGTTTCAACTTTTTTGAAATGACTAATTTCAAATTGAACCGTGAAACTAATTGTATAATCTATTGATTTATTTTATTTTATTTTTACAATTCATTCATGAAGTAGCCTATTTGAAGTAGGTTTGATTTTCACTTTTGTGAATCTATGAATTATTGTTATGTAGACTTTGGTTCTTTCAAGAAATTATTATTCCTTTTAAGCTCGTTAAGTGAGTTCAAGCTCACGAAATTACCAAAGATGAAAGATGGAAAAATGATTTGGTTCGATTTCAAACTTTCCTAACTATAATATGATTTGGTTTGGTTTCACCTTTCTTCAAACTATATCTATGCCGCCTCATTTGGTTTAACGTCCAAACCGCACCAAACCACACCATGCTTCCCCTTAGATCCACTTGCGGTAGTAATCAACCCATGATCCTTACACTGGTGAATGGGTTTCCTGACTCTTCATAGAGATGGCCAAAGAATATGTTGAAATATGTCTCGAATTTAAACTCGTCAATAAATACGGTTTAACTTAAATGGAGTAACTCTGGCCAACGTCTTTTGACTTTCTTTGTACGTGAATTAATTTCTCTACATGCGCTGCTCGAAGATAAAGAAACCAACAAGCGGAAATGTTTGAGTTTTCTTCATGTGGCCACCGCACATAAGAGAAATGAATGGCACTGGACACTTCTCTATGTGGTTATTTCACGCCTTATTAAATGAAGTGGGGCAGGAAGAAGACTTTCATGTCGTCACACACAGAAGATCTGACATGTTAGGTGCAAGAGAAATTGAAGAAGATAAAGAAATGTGGGCTTTGTTTGTCTCTTTCTACTTTGCATGAGATGTGTTCCCTTGCTTTTTGTCTTCTTTGTCAAAGGCCATGGGAATGGGCAGGAAGAAAGAAGAAAATGAGCAGTTTTCTTCATCTTCTACGTGAATTAATTTCTCTGCACGCGCCGCTCGAAGATAAAGAAACCAACGAGCGGAAATGTTTGAGAAATGTTTGAGTTTTCTTCATGTGGCCACCGCACATAAGAGAAATGAATGGCACTGGACACTTCTCTATGGGGTTATTTCATGCCTTATTAAATGAAGGGGGGTAGGAAGAAGACTTTCATGTCGTCGTACATAGAAAATCTGACATGTTAGGTGAAAGAGAAATTGAAGAAGATAAAGAAATGTGGGCTTTGTGTTAGGACTAGAATTAGCACCTAGAGGGGGGGGTGAATAGGTATTTAAAGCGATTTTAATAACTTAAACTGAATGAAATATAAACAATTTAAAATCAACGATTGCAGCAAATGAAAACAGTTAACAATATAAAGGATCAGGGATAGAGAATCAAGACTCCAGATTTATAGTGGTTCGGCTTAGATCAAGCCTACGTCCACTCTCCCGCACGGACAGCTCTTATGGCTGGATTTCACTAAGAATCAATAAGAGTGATTACAGTCTCATGCTCTTGAGTCCACAGTGTAGATTATTCTACTACACTTCCTCAAGGTCTACAATATGATCTCTCTTTTGATTACATGTAACGCTCAAAGAATGATATCGCAAAATAGAAAAGGAGATTCAAACTTTGGAATTCTTCTATCCGCACCCTTCAACAACTAGAGCATCTCTCTTATATACTTCTTCATGCCTTCAATACCGTTGGCACCTTCCAAAGAAGTTCTTCCAATCAACCCGTTGGACAGAATCAATTAGAGAGATCTCGAGCTCTTTAAGGTAAGTGTTGATAGCCCATCAATCCTGCTCGGCCATACAATCAGGATCTCGGTTTCCATAAGTAGATCCTTCCAAATATAAGTTGCGAAGTCGTCAAAGAATCTAAACATATTCCATATAAAACTAAGATCGTTTAGTGCTGAATCTAGTAGAAAGATATCCATTAGTCGTTAGAGAGAAGATCATATAAGATCAGAATAAACGTCGTCCTGGAAACTGTCCATGTGAGTAGACTTTGAAATATAAGTCTCGAGTCTTGCTAGCTTCAGACTTTAATCTTCAGACTTTGATCTTGTACTTTGATCTTTAGACTTTGTCAATAGAGTCTGTAAGTCTTCAGACTAGACTGATAAACATGTTTTGTCAACTTCAAAATACTTTAAGGGATTTCATCCAACAATCTCCCCCTTTTTGATGGTGACAAAACTTTCCTGCAGATTTGAATATTATCGCCCTGCAATACAACTTTTAAGCAAGCATCATAAAAGATTAAATAAGATAGTAGAAGTTATCCTATATACGGATATCCTCACATACCTGTACTTTCCCCGTGTACATAGATCTGCATTCACCGAAACCTCATTAGTTATAAACAGACGGTACTATCTAATTTACAAAGCTTAAAGTATTGCCATAGAGAGCACACATTCCAAAAAACATGCACACGTTTAAAAACTCAAGTCAAAGTCAAGATAGCAAGCATAAAAAGATAAAAAGGTTTGGTTTGGTTTGAGAACAAAAATCAAAAATCTGCAAAGTCTTCTCCCCCTTTTTGTCAGCATTAAAAAAATCAAGGAGCTCGAGGAATGCGAACAAGTTGAAAATCTCCCATAGACTTGACAGTGTTTTCCAACTTCCTCAAATCTTCCTGTACTTGAGTGAGAGTAGTGCCCTTTGCAGTATCCTGAATCTGACGCTGAACATCTTTAAGCTGATCATGCAAAGTGATGAACATTGCATGATTTTCATTCTGCAAGGTCTGAAATTCATATCCCATGGCATAAATTTGACCTTTAAGTTCCAAGATGATCTCAAGCAGCCTTTGAAAATTTCCAGAGTTGTCAGTCTGAGTGCTTGTTTCAGCTCGGTCTGAAGGCGCAGTTAAGCCAGTATGAATGTCAGCAAGGGGTTCAGTGTTTGGAGATGATGCCTCTCCTTCAGGAAACTGTGCAGCATGAATATCCTCAGCATCAGGAGGTGATCGACTAACACCTGTTTGAGCATCCTCTTCTCTGAAAATCAGCCGAAGAGGTGTGTGTTCTTTTTCTTTATCTCCCCCTGTCTCCATGTCTTCTAGTGGAGAAAAGAACTCTTCTTTCTGAGGAGTTTCCTCAGTGACAGGATGTTGTAGATCCTCCTTTTCGCTGGAGAATCTGTTCTTTTTGTTCATCTGCTTGTTCTTCTTTTCCTTCTTCCTCTTCCTCTCTTTCTTCCTCTTCTTTTTCCTCTTTCTTCTCTTTCTCTTTCTCTTCTCTTTCTCTTTCTCTTTCTCTTTCTTCTCTTCCTTCTTTCTCTTTCTCTTCCTCTCTCTCGCAACTTGATGTTCTGGAACAGTTGGAATAGATGCAGCAAATTGAGAAATAAGAGTAGAGATGGGTATTGCATCCTCATCATCTTCATCTTCCGGGATGATTGCCCTCCTCTTCTTGGTAGAACTAACCACGGGTTCTTTCCCTTTCCTTTTGGCTGCTGTAGAGTCTCGGGTCCGAGCTTGATAGGAGTCTTTTCCTTGAATTGCTCCAGCTTCTTGCTAAGCTCTTTCGGACGCATCTTGGTAATCATCCTCAGCCCGATGACCATTTTATCAATAGTCTTCACCGTGAGAATATGAGGAGGTTGAATGTTTAGATGTTTGAAGAGACGAGTAATGAGAGCAGCATAAGGAAGCTTTCCTTTGTCCTTAACCATGCATCTATACATGTGAAAAATGATGGTATGCGCCAAAGAGAAGTTCACACCAATCTTGATGGCAAACATCAACTTAGCTTCAGAGATTGATATATCTGTCTTAGATGTCGATTTGGGTCTTAGACAATTGATTACAATCTTGTGCAGCAAAGTATTTGTTGCATTCATTCTGAGTAAGAGAGTCTTCCTTATGCAATTATGTCCTTTGCTAGTTCAAGAGTAGCATGGCTTACAGACACGCCGATTGGTTGGAAAGCCCCTCTTTCCACACCAAGCACATCAGCCAAAATGTCCTTATCAATGACATACTCTTTATCCCTCACACTGAAAGTAAAGCTATTTGCATCAATGAAACTGATATTGGAGTAGAAATAAGCCGTCAATTCAGAATGTGCCGTGTCACAGTCTGTGCAGAACTGATAAAGTTGGAGTTTTTCGAATTTCTCTCGCAGATTTATACTCAACAAGTCCAGAAAATCGAAATCCACAGTTCGTGGGTTCATCACCCCACGCTTCAGCAATTTTTCATACCTCTTCCCCGTGTCCGTCCGAGCGGAACAATTCATCATTCTTCCCTCTAAGGCTTGCAGCCACACCCATCCATGGTTTAAAGTGTATGAACATCTTTTCATCATCATCCTTTCCCTCGGCCGATTCATACTACTAAACCTAGGGTCACTAGGGAAATTTGCAAATGCTCTTGCAGCCGTTCCCTCAGGCACAACTCCAGACCTTTCCATGACAGTAAGAAAGTGCGTCTTGTTTCTATAACCCTTCTCTTTCAGAAACTCATCCACAAAAGACATAGCAGAACCTTCCTTTAACGCAGAGTAAAGCTTGTAAACAAAGGCAGGCTTAAGAGTTCTTACTTTGGTTCGATATCTTCATAAATCGTTTCATCTTGAGGGCCCTGTTCTTGAGGTCTAGTTGGAGATGACCGCTATTGAGATTGCTCAGGGAATGTCGCTTTCCTCGGTGAGATCAAAGTGCGTAGGCCCCTCACCGAGATCCTTGTGGTCCCCTGTTTGCTATTCCGGAAGACTTCCTCCGATACGACATTGTGCTTTTCTTTGGAGAGACTTTCTCACTTGTGTCGCAAGAAAGTTGAGAACTTTGAAACAAGAAGTTTTGGAGAGAAAATTGCAAGCAAAGAAAAGCTTTTGATCTAGGGTTTTTTTTTTTAGTAAAGTGAAAACGAAGGAGAAGAGATGTATAAGTATAACAGTGCGGGGATAAACCAAGCGTCGTATCTTTTGAAAATCTTGAATTTTCCTTTTTGAAAAAAATAACTGCCTTAATAAAACGATAACCTCTTCTTTTAAGAAGATAACCGACTTAAAATAAACAGATAATCTTACCTTATCAATAAGACAGGTTTAAGTAAGGAAACTTACAGGTCGTGTCGATTCGTATTCTCGCCTTTTAACCTTTGAGTCGATACTCCGTCGGACTTTAGTTACTTGAGTCCGAGCTTCAACATTCTTCAAGAGATAATATATTAAGTCTTGAGCGAATAGACTCAAACAAGCTTTTCTCAAGTGGCTTTGTGAAGATGTCTCGCGTTGATTCTTTGAGTCTATGAATTGTATCAAGACTTCTTTGTTCTGAACATGATCTCTTATAAAGTGATGTCGAATCTCAATATGTTTTGCTCTTGAATGTAGGATAGGATTCTTTGTAAGATTGATTGCACTGGTGTTGTCACATCTAATTTCTGTGCAAGAGTCTTCAATGCCAAAGTCTTGCAGCTGTTGTTTTATCCACAATATTTGTGAACAGCAACTTCCAAGAGCAATGTATTCTGCTTCAGCTGTTGAAAGAGCCATAGTACTTTGTTTTCTCGAAAACCAGGATACTGCCTTATTTCCAAGCAATTGACAAGTACCTGAAGTGCTTTTTCTTTCAACTCTACAATCTGCAAGATCTGCGTCTGAATAGCCAGGAAGTGTAAAGTCTCATTCTTTGGGATACCAAAGACCGATCTTAGCAGTAGTATCAACATATTTAATAATACGTTTAACAGCACTTAAGTGAGATTCTCTAGGGTCAGATTGAAACCTAGCACATATGCAAACACTAAATAATATGTCGTCCGGATGCGGTAAGATAAAGAAGTGAGCCAATGATACTCCCGTATAACTTTTGATCAATTTTCTTCCCCGCTTCATCTTTGTCTATCTTCAAGGAACTTGACATTGGTATGTCGGTCTTTTTGCAATTCTCCGGACCGAACTTTTTAACAAGTTCTTTTGCATATTTCTCTTGATGAATGAATATTCCCTCCTTTAGTTGTTTGACTTGTAGACCAAGGAAAAGGATAGTTCACCCATCATGCTCATCTCGAATTCATCCCGCATAGACTTAGAAAATTTCTTGCACAAAGTCTCATTAGATGATCCAAATATGATGTCATCAACATAAATCTGAACAAGTAGAAAGCTTTTACTTTCCTTTTTAATGAACAAAGTAGTGTCTACCTTTCCTTTAGAAAAGCCACTATGAATTAAGAAATTACTTAGCCTTTCATACCAAGCTCGAGGAGCTTGTTTCAGTCCATATAAAGCTTTCTTCGATCTCGAATACATAGTCTGGTTTCTTTGAATCTTCAAAACCAGGAGGTTGTTCTACGTAGACTTCTTCTTGAATAAATCCATTCAGGGAATGCACTTTTGACATCCATTTGAAACAACCTGAAATTCTTATAGCAAGCAAAAGCAAGTAGTAATCTGATTGCCTCTAACCTTGCTATTGGGGCGTAAGTCTCATCATAGTCTATCCCTTCTTCTTGAGTGTATCCTTTAGCTACGAGTCTTGCTTTGTTTCTCGTTACTTTGCCTTTTTCATCAACTTTGTTCCTGAAAACCCATTTAGCTCCAATAACGATTTACCTTTTGGTTTGGGAGTTAATTCCCATACGTCGTTAATACTTGAATTGTCTCGAGTTCTTCTTGCATTGCTTCAATCCAGCTTTCATCAGCTAAAGCTTCTTCAATATTTTTGGGTTCTATTTCAGAAATAAGAGCAACAGCACTAGACTCTTCTCGCCTTTTGGATCTTGTTCGAATTCCCTCATTAATGTTTCCAATAATGAGATCTTCAGGATGACTAGACTTGTGCTTCCGATTCTTGTTCGATCGATAGATTGTTGATCTTCTTCTTGAGTAGGTTCTTCATCGTAGCTTGTTGTACTGATTTTGATTTAGCAACCGCTTCGGTGAGTTAGATCTAACAATGTCCGGAGCGATTACGAGTCTTCGATGCCGTATCTGCTGAACTAGTGGAGAGTCTTGAAATTTGACATTCATTGATTCTTCCACGATCCGAGTCTTTTTGTTGAACACTCTAAAAGCTTTGCTTGAAGTAGAGTATCCAAGAAAGAATCCTTCATCTGATTTTTCTTCAAACTTACCAACACGATCATTTGCATTCTTTAGAATAAAACATTTGCAACCAAATATTTGAAAATAAGAAACTATTGGTTTCTTCCCTTTAAAAATTTCATAAGGAGTTTTCTCAAGAATTGGTCTTAAAAACACTCGGTTTATAATATAACAAGTAGTTGAAACAGCTTCTGCCCAAAACCTTGAAGAAACTTGATTTCCAATTAAAAGTGTTCTTGTAAAGATCTATTCTTCATTTCCACAACCCCATTCTGTTCTGGTGTATATGGAGAAGAGAATTTGTGTTGAAAACCAAATTCATCACATAAATTAGCAAAATCTTGATTTTCAAACTCACCTCCATGGTCTGTACGAATGCTTGTAATAGTGTGACCTTTCTCATTCTGCACCTTTTTAGCAAATTTTGAAAAGAGAGAGAAAGTCTCTGACTTACTTGTGAGAAAGTAGACCCAAGTAAATCGTGAATAGTCATCCACTATTACCAGACAAAACCTTTTACCACCAATGCTTTTCGTTACGGTAGGTCCAAACAAATCCATGTGCAAAAGCTGCAAAACATGATTAGTGGAAACTTTATTTATTGATTTGTAAGAATTTCTAACCTTGTTTACCCAAGACGCATGGTGTACATAGATCGACTTTGAATAATTCAGAGTAGGCAATCCTTGAACAAGTTTCTTTGTAGAGATCTTGTTGATCTGATTCATGTTGATATGGCCTAGCTTTTTGTGCCATAGATTTGCTTCATCTTGTACTGATATTAAGCACTGTGATCTTTCTTGATTCACATCCAGAAGATAGATATTTCCATGTCTTCGACCAGTAAAAGATTGAGTAAGGTATTTACTGATTCCAAAGCACGTTTCTTCCTGAAAGTTGATCTTGAAACCAGAATCACACAACTGACTTATGCTAAGCAAGTTGTAATTTAATTCTTCAACTAATGAAACATTATTGATAGACAAACTTCCAATCTTCACTGTTCCTCGACCAGTAATCTTTCCTCTGTTGTTACCACCAAAGGAAACTTTTCCTCCGTCTATCTGGATAAGTTTTATGAAGTAACTTGAGTCTCTTGTCATATGTCTTGAGCAGCCACTATCAAGATACCATTTTATCTTCTTTTTGATAGTAACCTGCAATTAACAGAAATCAAGCTCTTTTTGGTACCCATACCATCTTGGGTCTAGAAGTGTTAGAACAATAGACAGTCTTAGCCCAACTCTTTTTAACAGATTCTCCAAACCAAAGGACATTCTTTCTCAAAGTGTTCTAAGCTTTTACACTTGGAACATCTCGAGCATTTCTACCAACGGGTTTTACAAAGACTTTCTGAAATGGTTCTTGTAAACAGTTCTATCTGGTCTTTGTTTAATTCTTTCTTTTACCTTCGGAAAATCAATCGGTGGAATAGTTTCGGAAGTCATACCAAGACCTAACTTGTCAAAATATGGTCTTTGTATTGAAAGAATCTTATCCAGCTTTTCGAGCCATTTGAAAATCTCTTTGATATGTTAGTGATATCCCTTTTTAAAAGATTATTTTCATTTGAAATACTGTCTGAGTTTTCTTTCACAACAACAAAATCTTTTTCCAGTTTTTCAAACTTTTCTTTCATAAGTTTATCCTGTTGTTTCAATGTAGAATTTTCCCTTTTCAATTCGGAGATCCTCTTAAGAGAGGTTTTCGAGACTAAGACAAAGTTCATCAATGTAATTAGAAACTTTAACAGGAATTTTCAAGTTACTAACCTCGAGTTCGCCGTTTGTCGAGTCTCGTATGCGAATCAAGGTCAGTCCGAGTCGATTTTGCCATCAAACAAATATTGGCATAATCATTGTCACTATCTTCACATTCGGTATCACTCCAAGTCTCTGCTTTGAGTGCCTTCCCCTTTTTCTCTCGTCTTCCCTTTTCTTTTCTTTAACGAGAGGACAATTAGGTCGATGTGTCCATTTTCTTGCATTCAAAGCAAGTCACTTCTTTATTCGTATCTTCTTCCTCTGTTGACTGTTTTGAAACCTTTGAGAATTTTGTTTCTTCCAATTGAATTTCCTTCCTTTTCTTTCAACTTTCTGAATCTCTTTATCATAAGTGCCAGTTCTTCATCATCTAGGTCTTCTTCAGAGTCTGTAACATCATAATAGTCATTAGACTTTAAGGCAATAGATTTCTTACCTTTTGAGTCTTCCTCTTCGTTGGTCTGTTCTACTTCATAGGATTGAAGAGTTTCAACTAATTCATCTACAGAAAGTGGAGCAATCCTCTGTGTCTCTCTTATTGAGGTTTTTATATAATTCCAGTCTTTTGAGAGTCCTCGAAGAAGTTTGTTGACCTTCATATGTCCTGAGATTGGATGTCCCCGATATTCAAGACCATTCACAATTTCAGAAAGCGACTAAACATTTCGTAATTGATTTTCCTGATCTCATCTTAAAGACTTCATATTGTCCCAAGAGAATGTTGATCCTTGTTTCTTTCACACGATCGGTTCCTTCATAGGTAATGTGAAGCCTATCCCATACTTCTTTTGCTGTATCACAAGAAGATATTCTATTATATTCAGTAGGGGATAAAGCACAATATAAAGAGTAAATAGCTTTGGCGTCGAGAGTCTGTCTCTTGGTGATTTCTTCTTGAGTCAAAAGAGTAGGAACAACGGGTTCTTTTCCTCTCTCTGAGTCTGATGCAGCAACATGAATGATTCCTTTATCAACCACTTCCCATTCCAAAGGATCTTTCGATCTTAGGAATGCCTTCATCTTATTTTTCCATATGCTGTAATCCTTTCCATCAAAGTATGGAGGTCTGGTATTACTTTGACCTTCAACCAACCCTGTAGGCAGCATACTAGCCATAGATCTTTTACTTAGAAGTAAAGACACTTCTTATAAACAAGTACACAGGCTCTGATACCAATTGTTAGGACTAGAATTAGCACCTAGATGGGGGTGAATAGGTGTTTAAAGCGATTTTAATAACTTAAACTGAATGAAATATAAACAATTTAAAATCAACGATTGCAGCAAATGAAAACAGTTAACAATATAAAGGATCAGGGATAGAGAATCAAGACTCCAGTTTATAGTGGTTCGGCTTAGATCAAGCCTACGTCCACTCTCCCGCACGGACAGCCCTTCTGGCTGGATTTCACTAAGAATCAATAAGAGTGATTACAATCTCACGCTCTTGAGTCCATAGTGTAGATTATTCTACTACACTTCCTCAAGGTCTACAATATGATCTCTCTTTTGATTACATGTAACGCTCAAAGAATGATATCGCAAAATAGAAAAGGAGATTCAGACTTTGGAATTCTTCTATCCGCACCCTTCAACAACTAGAGCATCTCTCTTATATACTTCTTCATGCCTTCAATACCGTTGGCACCTTCCAAAGAAGTTCTTCCAATCAACCCGTTGGACAGAATCAATTAGAGAGATCTCGAGCTCTTTATGGTAAGTGTTGATAACCCATCAATCCTGCTCGCCTATACAATCAGGATCTCAGTTTCCATAAGTAGATCCTTCCAAATATAAGTTGCGAAGTCGTCAAAGAATCTAAACATATTCCATATAAAACTAAGATCGTTTAGTGCTGAATCCAGTAGAAAGATATCCACTAGTCGTTAGAGAGAAGATCATATAAGATCGAATAAACGTCGTCCCGGAAACTGTCCATGTGAGTAGACTTTGAAATATAAGTCTTGAGTCTTGCTAGCTTTGATCTTCGGACTTTGTCTTTCGACTTTGATCTTTAATCTTCTTCGAGACTTTGATCTTTAAGGGATTTCATCCAACAGTGTTCCCTTTGATCTTCTTTGTCAAAGGCCACTTTTCTTCTACGTCAATAGAAACCAACGTATGTAAGTCTTCATGTGGCCACCGACTAGAGAAATGATAAACATGTTTTGTCAACTTCAAAATACTTTAAGGGATTTCATCCAACACTTTGTTCATCTCTTTCTACTTTGCATGAAATGTGTTCCCTTGCTTTTTGTCTTCTTTGTCAAAGGCCATGGGAATGAGCAGAAAGAAAGAAGAAAATACAAACTAAGAAGAAAATAGCAGTTTGTTTGACCTCTTTGTCCTCCGAAGAGAGGAGAACAGAGATGGCTTATCATTAGCCATCATTCTTGACTTTAACCAAGAAGAGAAGAAATGAAGAGATCTCTTTTGTGCATTAAAGAAAAGGAGTTAATAGTACCAAAAATCTCAAATTGATACAATTTCAAATTAATTTTTCAATTATGAAAAATACCAAACCGGTACATTTATGATAAATTTACCCTAAATGATTACAAAATACCCCAAACTTGTTTATCCCGGATTAATTTTTTGCCCACAAAAAACTCAAAACTAGTAATTTTGTGATAAATATACCCTCCGTTAAATTAGATTAATATTACAAAACTAGTACAACTGTAATAAACGGAAAGTAAAATCCCAAATTGCTACACCAGATAACTATCACATCATATAATTTAGCAATTTGACAGTAAAATTTAACAAAAACTAACAAAGGATAATTTGTTATAGGTATACCAGTCTGAGATAAATTCATTAAAGGTGTATCAGTTTGAAATTTTTTGTGGTTAAAAAATTTGTTTATAATAAATTTGTCACAATCGTACTAATTTGGGATTTTTTTGGGTACTAATAATAATAAAAAAAAAAACAATGTGGACTTCTTTTATCCTTTTCATTAACTTTGGAAGACTTCTTTGCTTCAGCTGCACAAAGCAAGACGGTTCTTGCATTTTCTCTTTTGCATTAAAAGGAAAGTGAGAGACGTTCGACAAGAATTATGCCAAGTCCTTGATGACCAAGAGAAAAGAGAACTCTGAGATTGCACGAAGGAGTGTGTGGAGAGTTCTTCTCATGAGACCCGAGTGATTTAGCTTGTTAAATTCTTGTTAGTAGAATTTGTTTAATTCCTTGGGTGAGATTTCACTAGGAATTGTGAATGGCTAAATACTGTGTGATTTATTGGGTGTAGGGGGCTGAAAAACACCGAGAGTGTGTTGAGTGCTCAAGTGATTGTAACTCTAGTATATTGCTTGTTTCTATAGTGGAATTCCATACTACTCTTCTCGTGAACGTAGGTTCCGATATTCGGATTATACAAAGTAAATTCGGTGTCTAATTTCCTTTTCCTTTCTTCCAACTAATTTTACCGATTCACTTGACCCTTCATATCCGCAATAGGGTCAGCCTTGGGTCGGCCAAGACAGGGCACCGCCTATTTGCCTTTTGTGAAAGTTCTACATGGGATAGTTGAGATTTCTCCTGTCTATCCAAAGGGCTCGATATCTAAGGGCACGGTATCACATTATATTTTCGGAGTTCTCTCGTGTCGGATCCTATCTATTCTCTTTTAATTGGCATGAAGAATAGAAACAAGATAGAATAGTAAATTTGTGGGAAATATGAAAAAAAGAGATAAATCAACAGATAGGAAGTAAAAGCATCGTTTATGGTATAACGACTATGTTGTATTATTTACTCACTCATCTATGCAAATGAAGCCTCACTTCCATCGTTTGCTTGAGCAAGCTGAAAAAATAACAGAGGAAAAGTGAGCGAGCGAGAGGGAACCGTAAGGGTAGAGAAGAAAAACCGGTGACTTGAGATTAACGACAATTTTAATCTCGACTTTTTCCTTAGATTCTAGTATATATATTGTTTGGGGCACTTCTACGATATCTCAAGTGTACCATATGACATTACATTGGTTCATTGTAATTAAGTATAAAAATGTCGTATCACATTGTAAAATTAATTTACGATGATGCCACAACTTTTTGTCATAACCAAGTTAAAACAGTCAGACAAAAGTGGTGGCACGGTACACCAGTATACCTTAGAAGTTTCCCATGTTATCCGTGGTCGTGTGTGCTATGTGTTACTTGGCATCAATCATTAACAAGCCTCTTCCGTCAGTGTGTTTCGACATTTTCCTCTTTGTTATAGTCATCCATTTTGTGTGAAGATTACAGTGTTGCTATGATTTAAGATAGTTATTTTGATGATATATTATCTCCTGTCATGAGACAAGAGAAGACCCATTGTAATCCCATTTTACATAGCGGAAGTTTTTGGTGAGCTTGCCCCGTAGTGTTTCCGTAGTTGGATTTTTCACGTAAAATCTCATGTGTCCCAATATGGCATTTCATGGTTGACTATTCCGGTTGTGCATAGTGTGACGTGATCATACCCTGGTCTTTCCCCAACAGAATACCTGTTGAAACTTGCAGAGTTAGTGATGCCATCCATCATTTGAGTCCAGAGCATAATCAAGCTGCCAAATATGAGTGAAAATTCCTTCCGACATAATCAATGTTTTAGTAGTGATTTTTAATGGCCTATGTTATGATACATGTGTGACTTGTGTTAGAAAAATTCCACATCAAAGAATTGATGTAGTGTAAAATGGTTAATGTGTCATAATTGACTCATAATTCATTAGTTTAGATTGATGGGCCCTCAGTTGTATCTGCACACTCCTGAATGGTATCAAAGCCGATGATAGATTGATGAACCCCAATCTATTCCAGTGTTTGGTAAAAGGAAAGAACTTGGACATCAAGGAATTGATGTAATTAATATTATAGTTGGCTCATAATTCATTGACTTAAGTTTTTTAGTGGTAGATTTGACCGAATATATTAACGAGCTCATATTTGAGCTCCCTTTTGACGATTTCCTCGGGTAAAGGTATCGTTCTTCTAGAACAACCCAGATACCTTAAGGAAAGAGTCTTTAGTAACATTGAGGACTAAAGAGTAGCTTGAGAGGCACACCAAGCGATAGATTTCAATATAGAGATTATCCAAACTGACAAATTTCAATATAGAGGTTATCCAAATTGACTTCGATCTGGGAATTCTACAACTCGCTGTCGATCTTGTGAGCAATATGGGCTGTTTCAATCGAGTTAAGAAAGATGAAAACCATTTCATTTATTTAAACCAAGAGTGAGAACGGTTATAGCCATGGGACAATCCGCGAAAGAACAGTTATGGCAAAAGGCATGATAGCAGCTGATGTTACAAAGCAGAGAAAAAATCATGGAGAAATTGAAGCAATGCAAGTGAGACTACATGTGCAACCAAAGTGCCGTCTAAGGAAGTGTCAAGAGTTTAAAAGGAACAAGCACAAAGAGAGAAGATGCGCTTAAGTGATGCAAAATTGATTGGTTCAAGGTTGAATTGGTCCTGCCTTGGAATCAACCTAGAATTGGTTTTTCTTTTTTTAAAAGAATCAAGATAAATAGCAGCTACAATAAAAATAGTATAGGCTACAAAACTCAAAATAAAATATCCATACAAAACAAACGGAAATTTAAAGTAATAGGGAAATTAAGCTAGTTTAAGAATGATTAATCATCTTCTTTCAACTTCATAAAACGGGCTCTAATTGGTTCACAGGTGAGTGGGTGAATAGGTTCAACACCTAGAATCTAGAACATATCTACACTTACCGAATCCAAAAAAATTGGAATCAGGAAAAAGAACTGTTTCCACTAGAACTAGGAACCGACTTGTTTTCATGCGCAGTTAGTCCAGTTCCCGAGAAGAAGCAAATCAGTTTTACACAACCCAAGGTAAACCCCTATTAAATTTTTCTCTGAAGTTTATCATTCAAAAGCAATTTTTTTAGTTTAATTTCGCTTCAGGGTTAACCTTCTAGTTTATAATGTGCATTGTGGATGTTAATGAAGTGTTCTGCTCCATTGTTTCCTTTTGAGCATTACAATATTTGTGAGTTCCTGTTAATTTAATTCCAATGAAGTTTGTTCCTATTTCTTCTTTTAAGTGTTTTCCTCTTTAGTTTTCTTTAAATTCACTGCTTGCAATTCAAATTTCCTTTTGTTGAAGGCATCATCATTTCGATTTCCTTAAGTCGTACTTAGCTCTACTTGGATTCGTTTCCCATTTTAATTTCAAGAGTTCGTTTTCCTTTATCATTCAGATCGAAGAAGTTATTTTCCAAATCTTATTTTACTCTCAGGAGCTAGGACACCTTTTATTCGCACAAATATATTTTAATTCAATCTAAAATACTTCTTTTGTGGAGATTAGATCACTGTGTGCTCGAGCTAGAACCAAAGAACAAGCTTTTTGTTTGTTTTCCCTATGGCCCCTCGGTAAGATTTGCCCTAGATCGAATAAGGCCCGACACCTCTATTAGGCATGCCTGGATGGTCAAAATTTTCTGAAGTTTTTCGAAATGACATGGAAGAGGCATGAAGTCGAAGATTCAAGCAATCAAATACTAAATAGACAGAGACTTCTGGACAAAATTTTTAGGTGCGAATAGCTATGTGCTTCCCCACATAAGCGCATGCTTTTGTTAAGAAGGGAATCGGTAAATGTGCACTACACGAACAATATTTAGGAAGTAGACTAGATCAATGGACGAGCCTGCGTGAGGTGGGCCCCATACCAGACTAAAATTTGTTGTTTTACTAATTACGCTCCTCGTTCTTCACCCCTCCTCGAGGTATGTCCAGTGGTTTTTTTTTTTTTTTTTTTTTTTTTAAATATATAATTATTTGAAAGACTTTGTTGATAACATTTTTTTGCAAAATGTTTTTCTCATTTCTTAGCATTTGATTCTCTTAGAAAACTAAGTTAGTGAAAATGTTTTTCTAATTAATAGAAAATCTGTGTTTAAATCCAAGAAAATGATTTCCTATTTAAAAAATCAGAACTCATTTTTCAAAATATGACTCGTTCTCTGATGCTTGAGCCCAAGTCCATCGAGGCCAACCCCGTGACCCTAATGTCGATGCCTAGATCCCTAGCACCCGTGCCAAGGTCTAATCGTGGCCAAGCCTAGGTTCTAGTGCCCATACCGGGGCTCTCAACGCTCGTGCTTGAGTCCATCGAGGCTAGACTTGAAATTGTGGCACCCGGGCTTAGGTCCACAAAGGTTGAGGGAGAATTACAATACCCGAACTTAGATCTCCAACACTTGGGATTGGGTCCAAAAAGTTCGTGCTGTGACTGGATCCCCAATGCCCTAGTCAAGGTCCATCAAGGCCTAATGAGAGACTCCGGTGCTTGTACCCAATCCTCGGATGCCCATGCCCAAATAACTAACACTCAAATGGTAAATATCTATTTAAGAAAATCAAATCAGATTTTTCATATCACCACAACAAATATTTTCCAGTTCATTTTCAAGTTTTAGCTAAACATTGAAAAATGACTCGGTGGAAAATATTTTCCAAAAAATATCACATTTTTTGCAAATAAATGACACCTAAGTTCCAAACTTACCAACTCTGGACTTATATTGTCATTTTTTTTCAACAATTTGTGTGCTTTTCTTGTAAGTTTTGTGTTATAAATGTGTCGTCATAATTTTTTTTTTTAAAAAAAAAACCCTATGATGACGTATATATAATACAAAGATGAGGTTACGTGCGATACATTGGAAGGACCAAATTCATCAACGGAAAGTCTGTTCGAATATGTGGTATACGTACATGTTTTTACAATCATTCACGTTTTCAAAATCATTCACGTTTTCAAAATCAATGGTGCGAATCAACCCCCATTCTCATCCGACGTTCGCTACTAATCTGTGGTATTCCTTTCCTTGGCACCGACGAGTTGAACGTTAGCTAACTCGAGTGATAAGCCTTCGTCGCTCGTTCTTATAAAAGAAGAGAGTTCCATACCAGCTCAAGACCCGTAAATCGAAAGAGAAAGAGAGAAGAAAAGCCAGTAGAGTGCTGAATGATCTATTAACATGGCCAAAACATCGTCCGATGCGTCGAACATTTTCCTTGCTGCGATCTTTCTTTTTCTTGGAAATGTTGTCCTTGGAGCTCAAGCGAAAAATGTCCACTACTACGACTTCATGGTAAGTAAACCAAGTGGATGTCTGCGGCTCTACGTGTGAAGTTTCAAGTTTTGTTAGTTAAATCGATGTTTCCTTTGCTAGAATATTATCATTAACCATTACTTTCCAGAAGATACGGAACAAATGATTATGCATTTGAATATTAGTGATTAATTATTCTCAAATCTATTTTATCCGCATGTGTGAAAATTGTTTTGCGCGCTTAGGATTATATGTTGAGAGAAAAGAAAAGTGGATGTGACACGGGCTGAAATATGCGGATCAAAAAATGAGAGAGTCCATCCATATGACCTTCCCCTTTTAGTTTCATTTACGTGAAATAAGGCAGTGATGAGATCTTTTTGTATGAATCTAACTCGCACACACCATTAAATGAGATGGGGCTCGTTTAGGACGCACAATCGAACAACGCATGCAGATTGGGCTCATATGTGCTGTTCTTTGCGGAGCCTCCGCGTGACCAGACATTGTCATTTCTCCACTTTTGTTACCAAAGAGGGAATCGGCGGACTGATCGAGTATTTTCATTCTTCCTTCCTTGATTGGGCGTGGACCATCACTAGGGAAAATTTGGATGTACATCTAAGAAAACTTAAATTTGGGGACCATATAGAGGGACCAGCCAATGTGTCAGCTAAACATAGTCCACAATAATTGTTTTGACTTTCAAGTAGAAATTTAATTGGGTGGTGACTTGTAGATACACTGAGACGATCGTTGAGATATAGTACCTTATCTTGTCAATTTTATTTTATGGATGGTGCATTTTTAGTAATAAACCTCCTTTAAATTAATTTTTATCCTTGCAGCTGAGAGAAATTAATGTAACCAGGAATTGCACAACCAAGACAATTTTAGTGGTGAATGACAGTCTTCCTGGGCCAACCATTCGCGTTCAAAAGGGCGATCTTGTCTACGTGAAGGTTCATAATCAAGCACTCTACGGGGTCACTATTCACTGGTAATTCCTTCTATCCATCTTGTTCTAATATTTTATTGTTCTCTTATTGTTATCTTGTGACATGATAGCCATAACCTAAACGAAGTGAAATTATATCTCAAATTATACTGAGATATAACTCATTAGCAAGTCATATGCTCAGGTACCTCTGATTATCTGTGGTGGTGCTCATTAGCGCATTTTATTGAGCTCTATTCTCTGAGTTTCCCTTAGTTGAAACAAGATTGATTAATGTATGTGCACTAATTAAACGACAAAAAGAAAAATCTAAAATCAAATAATATGCTAATAAGACATAGGACATTATTTATTGAATGAAATCACAAATTGTCTAGCTCGTGGGGTTCATTAATGTGATGAAATTCGATGGCTTGTAGGCACGGGGTGAAGCAACCACGCAATCCATGGTCAGATGGTCCGGAATATATTACTCAGTGCGCTATTCCACCAGGAACAGATTTCACTTATGAAGTGAATTTAACCGAAGAAGAAGGAACTGTTTGGTGGCATGCCCACAGTGAGTGGACAAGGTCTACTGTGCATGGTGCTATTATTGTTCTACCACGAGAAGGATCAAGTTTCCCATTTGCCACGCCAGACGGGGAACATATAGTCGTGCTTGGTATGCTCTAAAGATTTCTTAGAGGACTATTTTTGACATAAAACTAGAGGCTAGGGATATGAAGTCGATTAGAAGTCATAGAAGTCAATCTCAATGACTCAATTTTTTGGCTACCAATCCTTCGCTTAACTGTGTTTTTCAATCCATTTGGGCTACTCACCCAAAACATAAAAGAATTCTTTCCCTAAATGCATGTAAAGTAAATGATGATCGAGTGTTGTGATGTCTTTGAAATCATTACAAAAGTTTTAATTATAGCGAAGATCAAATTCCCTTACTTGAATATTGATATTTTGTCACTGTTTCATCTGGAGATTGGGGTTTAATGGTCAGAACTTTCTCCAATGGATCCATCTTTCTTGCCCAAGAGAAGAGGAGGAAAATAATAAACTTACGTAGAAGTCTTAAAAGATTATTAGACGACTATGCTCTACCGTGTAATATACATTTGCGTTTGAATGGTAAAAGCAAATGTTACCATAATTTAATTTTCCAATTTCCCTTCATCATTTGTAGGTTCTTGGTATAAGGAAGGAAATTCTCTGAATGAAGCCCTGGAGATGGAATTGTCTGGAGGCAGTCCTGAAGAACCTCATGCAGCTGGCTACATGATCAATGGACAATTTGGAGATTTTGTTCCATGCTCGAATGGTACATCATATACTCTCAACCATCTTCTTCATTTTTTTCCCTCTTTGTTTGGACATTATCAGATGAGGATAGGAATGCAAACCGAAGACATAATGGTTTTTCCACATATTGCATGTTTTGCCATGCACAATGTTCTGATAGATTCTTCTTCCATGCTATTAACTTTACAGAAACAACGCATCACTTCTTTGTTGATTATGGTAAGACCTATCTCTTCCGTATAGTCAATGCGGGGGTCAGTTCAGATATGTTTTTCTCCATCGCCAATCATAACATGACCCTGGTTGGAATGGATGGAGCATACACAAAACCAATAGTCTTTTCATATCTAATGATTGAACCTGGACAGACGATGGACATATTAGTGTCCGCAAATCAATCTCCCGGAAGGTATTACATGGCAGCTCAAAGATTTTCAAGTGAAGACATGATTTACGACGAATTTCCACACCTTGTTGCTACCGCTATCATCCAGTATAGTGGGAATTACAGTCTGACATCGCCACCGAGTTATCCAAATGATACCCTGCCGGTTTATCATAACTACAGCGCCGCTGCTAGTTTCAATCAACAACTGAGAAGTCTAGGAACCGAAGAACATCCCGTAGACGTCCCTCACAACGTGACCACGAGGATGTTCATCACAGCTTCCATGAACGACGTGTCGTGCCCAGATGACTCCTGTTATTTCGGTGATTACAAAGATGCCACAGCCGTAAATAACATAAGTTGGGTGGACCCATCCGTCGATGTACTGCAAGCTTATTACAGGAACATCAGTGGAGTATACACCGCAGATTTTCCCGATTTTCCCCCGCTTATGTATAATTTCACAGGAAATGATCTGTCGAGCAGCCTTGTGATGGCTAATGCAGGGACAGCCGTAAAGGTTTTGAATTACAATGAAACTGTAGAGATCGTTTTTCAAGGGACTAATCTGGTGGGCGGATCAGCATACCATCCAATGCATACTCATGGATATAGCTTTTACGTCGTTGGGCTAGGGTTAGGAAATTTCGACAACGAGACCGATCCTCTAGTGTACAACTTGGTCGACCCGCCTAAAGTCAATACGTTCGGAGTTCCTAAAAGAGGATGGCTTGCAATCAGATTCAGGGCAGATAATCCAGGTATATTTCATCCTGTTTTCTTTATTTGTCTGCGTAATTTAACGTCTAACCCCCGATTCTCAATCTAACTACAAAAATTGAGACTTTAATCGAGAGGTTTTTCTCCATAGGTCAAATTGTAATTATTTTGTCCCCTTGATGGAAAAAAAAAAAAACAAGAAAATACGCAAGAAACACAAAATATCGAAATTCATTCCCACTACTTGGACCAAAAGACCATTTTGTGTTTGAAAGAGAATTCAACCACTAACATTTGTAACTTGGGATGTGGCAGGTGTATGGTATTGGCATTGTCATATAGACCGACATATGAGTTGGGGAATGAGTTCCGTTCTTATTGTGAAAAATGGGGATACGGAAGAGACAAGCATGAGGCCACCTCCTTCCTATATGCCTCCTTGCACAGCCTCCAACTCCAAGGACAAGCTCTTTGGAGGAACATATCAGAATTTAAAAAGTGACATCTAATCGCTAAGATTTATTAGGCACCAGGTGATACGTCAATGTTCACATAGATTTTCGCTTTCATCAACGCCACGAGTTTATTTATGTATGCGTCTTAGAACCATCGAATTGAATGAATTACCGCCTTTTATATTTGGATCTTCCTTGTAAAATATTAGTTCGAGTTGGATATTTTTCCAGAAATTCCTCGATTGACTAAGATGATCATAATAAGCCAAGTGTCTCATGAATTTATTTAAGTAAAATGCAGAATAAGGAGCAAAAGTGAAGGAGAAATTAGGATGAAAACCCTAACAGAGCAAGACCTATAAAGTGAATATGAGAAAGTTAAATTGTCCCGTTGAATTAGAATTTATTTTAATTTTTTGTCTGTTTTCCTATACGCACACTTTAATACTTACTTTCAAACTTTTGTTCTACCTCCTTACAAGATATAAGAGTCGAAACTCATATTTGAAACTAAATCGTTCACACCCAATTCCTCCTTGCAAGGTGAGGATTCAAACCCCCAACTCCCCATCTCATGTGGGAAAGATGGCTATTGGAGCGAATCCCATTGGGCCACTAGAAACTCAATATGGATTAATTTCTAAATTATTTATTGATGCACATAATTTTCCCTCCACATGGCTGGGGAAAAAAGTATAAAAAAAGTCATAAACTTATTGTATTGATACTAATTCAATCTTGAATTTTTTTAATTAGACAAATTTAGTCTTAAACTTTTTCCATTAGTACTAATTTGGTCCGTCTAGCTAATTTAAATAAAAAATTACTGATGTGGATGCTGATTGTTCTATTTGGCACTTCCAGTGTTGACGTGGATATATTTAAATATTTTTTAATATTTTTTCAATTTTAATTAATTTTTAATATATTTTTTCCCCTTCTTTTCTTTCCTCTTATTCCCCCCCTTTTTTTTTTTTGCTTATTTGACCTATGGCTAGTGACCGGCCACAATTGAGGGCCAACGAGGGCGTTGTGACCCTCGTCGGCCACAGGTTAGTGTCACCCTTGTTCGATCTAGCAAGGGCACGACACTCGCCACTTGGGCACAAAGGCAACCCTCGCCAGACTAAGCAAGGGTAGAGAGGGTTGAGCCCTCACCAAAGGCCACGAGGGTGACCCCCGCCAAATCCAACAAGGGCCACCCTCACCTAAGTTGCTATAGTTGTGCCCTCACCAGACTTGACGAGGGCTCCCTCACCCAAGCAATGAGGGTCGAGCTCTTGCCAAATTCGGCAAGGATCACCCGTGCCCAGGCCACGATGTTGTCGCCGACCCTCAGCATGGCCGGCGACCACATGGCAAAAGAGAAAGATTGAAAACAAAATGGAAAAAAAATTTAAATTGAAAAACATTAAAAATTATTTAAAAATGTTCACCTCAATACTAGCCATGCCACGTAAGATGACTGATATTCACATAAGCGATTTCTTATCTAAATTGGCTGAACGGACTGAATTAGTACCAATACAAAAAATTTGAAGATTGAATTGGTCTAATTAAAATGTTTAGAACTGAATTGATACAAACGTAATAAGTTTAGGATTTTTTTATATACTTTTCTTGCATTCCTCAGCTTGGTTAAAGATATTACATTGTCGACCATTTTTACTAAAAGGACATAAGAAAATGTATCTCTCTTTGAGAGTTGCTTCATAATTAAGAATATTGCACGACCAAAAGAACCCCCAATTTCTTTAGATTCCCTGGAATTTTTAGGCTGTTAAGGAAAATAAATATTGGTGAAAGTGTAGGAGAGAGTTTTAATCTATTTACTTTTTCCCAAAGGCCATGAAGAGCAATAATGTGCTAGTATCCATTTTTACCACGTGCTTATTAGCACATGAATCATTGGTCTGCAATTTTACAGTGTGACATCGTACCATTGTTAGAATCACGCCGATTGTTTATTGAGGCCCGGTCCAAAATCGCGAGATATTGACTCGATTTTGATTGAACTCGACTCAGTAAAACTCGACTTGGGGAAGCTTGACTTACTTTCTTGACCGACTTCGCAACCTATCATTTTATGTGCTAAGCGAATTGGAACAATATTATGGTACGTGTATCTCACTATTCAATGGTATCCATCAAAGATATGGTGAATTCAGATGAAATTATGATCCAGGAGTTAAATTATGAAATTCGTTAGCGAAAGCACTAACCCTCGTAGAAACCTTATATGAATTTAAATAGACTCAACTTGGAACAACCCTCCAAGTGTACACAAATTTTTGTACAACTTAATTTTCTTGTATTTTCTAACACAATAACAATCCGTAGACAAAAGTCAAACAAGAAGTAAGACTTTTGACTCAAGATGACTCTAGAAACAAAATATTATGCATAGGATCCAACATACTCATGAAAAGACACAAAAATCTCATTCTTGGGTAAATTGAGCGGCGCTTACTAAGCACAACTTCTTTTAGAAAACTTCAAATAGCATGAATATTTGATGTATTAGAAAAGATAACGACCCCAAGTGTCATAACTTTTGCAAGAGACTCACTTCATAACCACAACTTTTTCCTAATTTTTTGAGTGCTATAACTTATAAAAGAATGTTAATTTAAGTACCATAATTTTAATTGATCATTTGAGTGCCACAACTTTTTTAAATGTTCATCTAAGCGCCGGAAATTCAACGTGACATCTCACTTTTGTCAAGAAAGTTATTAATTGAAAAGTTACATAGCACTTCAGCGATCGAAGAAAAAGTATGACCCTCAAGTGAGTATCATATTAAGTTATGATATTCAAATGATCAGGAAAAAAGGGTTACGGCATTTAAGTGAGTAACGTATGAAAGTTATGACATTTATAATATTCTTTTCCCCTTTAGAAAGTAACTAGATACATAGAAAGTTTGCAAACATATAGTGTGAAACCAGATTAGAGCTCGAAATCCTCATCAAAATACAGAAGAAAATGACTCTTAAAATCCTGTGGGTAGAGTTGAACTTATCCCAAGCAATTCTCAAAATACTCTTCTTGAGATAATTCTTCACCATTTCCCTTCAAGACTCGAAATGGACCAGAGGCTCTCGATTCGATCTTCCTCTCGGATATTGGATCCTTAGGATTCATTCGATAGGTCGCCTTGGTTGGGATATGGACACAAAATTAATGCAATGCATGAAACTCATTCAGTAAGGCTGAGAAATAGATGGGGTCTCCTCTTTTGCTCTATTTTCTTCCACCATAACAAGAGTATAAGCATTGCAAGAATCCACCATTGCTTTAGGAAAGTGAGACTTTGAGAGAAGATTGCTTTTGTATTTATTTATTTATTTTTTGCTTGAGTAGGTTTATAAACTCTCTCTATCTTGCAAAGGCCCGGAGTGATCTTGACCCGACATTTGACAAATGGATAGGTGTTTTCGAAGCCATTATAGATTGCCCTCCAATCATGCAATCACGGTCCTCCAAGATGTAAATGAGAAGCATCCATGATAACAATCTTCAACAACAAAGTAGAATTTATTCAACGAATCAAGTAATGATTTAAAATGAACATCGACCATTTGGTCATGCGGGAACTCACATGGAATCCGTGATTTACGTTAGTTGAAAATGTTGGAAAATCTATCTAAGAGATACACTTGAAGGGGTCCATGTTTTTACTTTTCAAGTTCCAAAACGCTAATGTCAAAGGAGGGATATTAAGTCTCGTAGTAATAAATAATAAACTCAAACATTCAAGAAGACATAGACAAGACTTGCATTTCTAGAGCTCTCTCGATGAAAGAGGCATAAATCCGTTTTCACTTCACGCAAAATGGCTGGATCCCTAGTCGAACCTAAAATTTGACTGTGATCCCATGTCAGCACGGCAAAACGGCATGCACTTCTTGCAAAAGGCGATTGTGTTTCAGTCATTTAAATCAAGGACTCTTTCACTGAGGAAAGAGAGAGTTTGGTGTATATGGAAATGGATGTCAAGTCATCTTTTATATCCCAATGGTAAATGTACCAAAAAAATAAAATTCCTAATCCGTTAAAATAAAATTATAGTTATAAGCCAAAATTAATTACCATGCCAAAGTGATCTGTATATCCCTTTTAAGACATCGGATAGCTTGCATGAGATACAATCAATTATGAGAACGTGATTTGTCATACTGTCCTTAAAAATGATCTATTAAAGAGAGGCTATTCAAGTATTCTAGCTCACCAAATACCGCACAAGCTTGTTCACAATTAGAAAACTTTTGGCTTGTAACATTTTTCATCTCCTCCTTTTTAAAATCTCCTCTTTCCTCCATGTTTGTCACTTAATGATATTGTCACCATTGAATGAGATTCAATAAAAATGCATCCATTATTTTTTTGTAAATACAATATTTGGCTTTACGTTGGTCACAAAGAAACCTATGAAAATACTCTTGTTAAAAATTTGGATGCGTGCGTGTGGAAGCATGATTTTAATATTGATAATAGTATTTAATTAGTGATGTGTGTAAGTGTATGGTATTGTTTGTAGAGGATGTACAAGGGATAAACTTAAAGGATATAGGACATGAGATATGAAAAAATAATTTCATTAGTTGAACAAATTCTCTCACAATATAAAATTTCGGCTTACTTCTCTTTATCTCCTGCTTGTTGCAGCTAGTCAAAGTCCAATTGGACTTTGCTTCCCTTTTCTTCCCTCTTTCAGATCTTCTCGTTGCTTGTTCCTTATTCTCCATTTTTTTTATTCTCCGTGGCTGCCCACCACTTTTGTTGACTTTAGTTTTACTTCTTATTTGCTTGACTTCTTGCTGCCCACGTTCGAGTTTCTTCTTCAGCCACATTGTTGACTTTCATTCAAGTTTCTCTTGCTGCCCACGTAGTACCAGAAACTTCTCCAACATAAGAGAGTTTTCAATTTTGACTTGACTTGCCTTTTCTTGCATTTCACGTTCATTGTTGCCGACTTGTTCCTTCTCCATTAATTCAGTAGTTTCTTGATAATTTTAAAGAAAATGGATCACAATTTTCAACAACTCTATTAATCCCATTTTACAATCTGAAATGATATTTATCAGATAAAATGAGAAGAAAAAAAAATAGAATTCATGAAGGCGTTAATAAACTTAGATGAGGAACGCAGCACGAAATATTGACGCATTGATTCTCCCCGTGTAGTGTCATATTTCCATGACCACGAAGAATTTTAGATTTATGACATTATGAGACTAAGACAATACACACCTCAGGAGACAATATTCCAAGGCCTAGAAATTCATTTAACTTTATTGCATATACTAATTAGTAAGCTTCATCTTGAAGCTTCCGACCAAAGTACGTACTGCACTTCAATTCTTATTATCGGTACTTTTATATGTAAGAGTTTTCCTAATATAGACTACATTAACGTTTATTGTAATTTACCGTTTAACGTTTACCGTTTTACGGGGATTGGTCTAAGGTGAGATAGGAGGTTTCTTAATTAGTCTAATATGGGCTGGCTAGTGTGGGCCGAGTTGAGCCTGGCCCGTAATGAGGGGGCCTAGCTGGAAACTCTATAAATAGCGCTAAGTCTCTCCTCTAACCCAAAATTCTCACATGTATCCTCACCTAAGGGGCGTTTACCTAACGCTAAACGTGAGGGGGGCCGCCTCATTGAGCCAGTGATACGGAGGGCAATAGAGGAGAAGGACTTGCGCATGGAACATTGTGTTTCCGCTTCCGCTTCAAGATTTCCGCTTCAAGATCGATGGATTCCAAATTAGATGCGTTAATTCTCCTACTTAATTATGCATATTCTTGTTTTGGTTATGGAGATCTTGGGGTTGCGCAATTTGCGTCCAACATGTGGTATCAGAGCCTCCATAACCCTAGAACTTGAACGCATAAGTTTTTGCCCTAATTTGTGATTTTCGAGATTTTTTGTTCAATAAAAATAAAATAAAATCACAAATTAGGATGATCCCGATACCATGGGGTTTTTGTTCTACATGTCGAGATCTTTCCAACCATATATAATTTGAATAACTTTGTTGAGAATTGAGTGGGAATTTTAAATTTGAAATTCTAGGGTTTATACATAGAAAAAGTTCTAGAATTTTAAGTTACATTCTAGCGTTACCTTTGTTTTTCTTCTCCACTCTTTGCATCACGTCGTATCGTTTGAATTATGAACTGTCGATTATCGCGCGCACTCTTTTGCTCGTCCGTCTCTGATTTCGGAATTGACTTTCTCCTCTTGGCGGTTTTGTTCTATTACCGTGGTAAGTTTGCCCACAATTGCTAGTCAATGTCGAATTCTTCGCGACGAGGATGATGGGGTTTGTGAAGATTTGTATTTGTATATATATATTTTTTGTGCATGGTCAGTAGTGTTGGACTCGTATCTTCATCCTCTACATTGTGGTGTATTTATTTTAATTTTTTTGATGATTTTATGGATGTTAAAATACATACAAAGCCCTAAATACGCATATTTTTAGTGTATTTTGCGTATTTTATGATTGTTATTACAATCCAAACTGGTATGTTATAACATGAATTTTATGATTGTTATTCATCAATAATTTACTATAAATTTTATTTTTTATTAATGAACAAAGTAATGTAATTAGCATAATATGTGATTTTGTTGATATGATGCCCCTATCACTAAAGCTAAAATCACATGTATATGGTGTATGTGAGGAGTAAAATTTATATCCCTGGTATGAGAGAGTTTCAAGGATTCAATTGAGTAGTGACCGCCAAAGTGGCACACTTAATTGGGTTTGAGAAATTTCGGTCTCGTATATTGATGGGATGTCTCCTGCTCTAATGTGTAGTCATACTCCCAAAGAGGGTGATTATATATTAGTTCATGGAGGGATACATGATAGTATGGTGGATGAGTGACTGATTCTAGTGATTCATATGCCCAAAGGTGATGAATTCACGAAGAATTGGAATATATTCTCATAACCGCTATCATGTGGGGAGTGTACAACTGCATATCATGTATTCTGCCCAAAGGTGATTATATGATTATGCATGTAACTCTCTAAATGTGTACTTGTGTATCAAGTTACACATTGGTCACATGATGCTAATTATATACATTGCTTGTTATTTTAGTCACTTTTTCTATAATTTATAATTCCACTATTATTGAGGTTTTTACTGCCTCAAATTTTAAGTTGTGGACATATGATTTGTTGCTTGAGAATTTTGCACCATAATTAACATGGTGATGAGTAAGACTAATTTATCGGTCTTCTGTGAGGTTGTTTTATAAACTTCTTTTGAGTGATAGACTGGACGTAAATTGATTGAATCATATTAAATTTAGGGGTGTCATGCAGAAGTGAGATTATTTAATCCAATTTTAAGTGTATTGTAATGCAGATCCACTCGGTATTATTTTGTATCTTATCCAGATTGTTAAAGGGGTATTGATCTTATGACTCTAAAGAAGATACAAGAATTATGGAATCACATACTCTAAAATTTCTAAAGATCGACGTAATTGTAGAGGATAGCCGCTCTCAAACTATTAAAGATAATAGTATGATGAGGGTTACTGTGTTTTTGTCTTTATCTATACAGATAATTATGGAATCTCCTGTACCATAGACTAAACTTGTTGAGGTTTAAGGTATTATTCTTGATATAGTTTATAATAAATTTCTTAAACCTCTCAAGTGCAGAATGAAGTGGTTGCAGCTTTATTAAGGAGATTTGTTAGGGAAAGACAATTAGTTATACCATCAAACTATATAGTCTATTTGTGAGAGCATGATTACAATATCCATTACATGGTTGTTTTAGCAACTTATATAAATGTCGTTTCTTGTTCTTAATTAAGTATGTGATTAGATGTCATAAAAAAAAGGATAATAATATTTTTACTCTGAAAGAGGGGTGGATAGTTAGTGAAGAAATAAATAATTATTTCTTTACTACTAATTCTTTCAGAGTGAACGTGGCATTGATAGTTTATTTTTTATATGGAGTTACGTCAAAGAGATATAAAATCTATATAAGTGCAACTGGAGAATTTTGCAACAAATTCAAGTAAACTTGTGTGTAGACTGAAAAGTCTTAATTCATGGTCTTAAGCAAGTTTCCAGACAATATTATTAAAGTTTCATAGTGTTGTTATTTTGTTCAATTAAGAACAAAGTAATTCAATATACTGCAAGGTCAGTGGGAGGAAATTTATTTTTTCTTATACTCTATGTACATGATACTTTTGTTTACAAGTAATGACCTTGAGGCATATTTTATCCTTTGTACTAAGGTTTGTAAGAATTGTTTTTGCTATATTATATTAGATTTTATCGAAGGACATTTGCTGATTGTATATTGGAAATATTCAATATACATTATTGCAAGCCAGGAATTGCTCCTGTTGTTAATGGTGATGGGTTGAATCGATCACATTGTCCTTATTTAGATATTGAGAAAATCTAATTAAAATGTATACCTTGTGTCAGTGCACTTAAAAGTATTTTTGAATGTGTTGTTTATTAATAACAACAGAAGTCTCAAGGGGTCTAAACACATGGAGGTCAAGTTTTTGACTATAAAGGAATCGGTACAGAATGGTGACGTTGCAGTAGATTATATTCCAACAGATGATATGGTTGCAGATCCACTAACTAAAGGCCTACGTCCATGTATATTTGAGCGACATGTCATTAGCATGGACTTAGGAGCATCTTGGGATACTGTTATTTAGTGGGAGCTGTTTTATTTTTCTTTGAATAATGTTTACATCTGTTTTTTGTTACAATTTAGTAACATTTTGATATATATATATATATGTCAACTTTTGCATTCAATAAATTATTTTTGAATGTGTTGTTATTATGTTGAAAGTATATATATTGTTAAAGTCTCAAGGTATTGCTTAAACCTTGAGTGAAGGCTAGGGGCATACGGTTATTAGCCTTGTCCATATGTCTTGTTGTATATAAATAATGGTTAACCGTAAGGACAAGACATATGTGGGTTCATGGAACCATAAATGCATTCTCTAGTGGCACAAGTTTTTTTGTGACGCTTAAGGTAAGAGAATGGACATTCTCTAGTGGCACAAGTTTTTGTGACGCTTAAGGTAAGAGAATGATGACTGACAAATGAGATCTCTCTATGGGAGATGTTATCCATTTGACACACTACCATATTGGATCCATATCAATAGAGTTGAGAACACTCGTGACCATGGAAGGCTCGTGTGTATACATGCGATTACCGCCATGATTCGGTGTTTGAGACTTTATGGGATAGGATTGACTATTAAGAATTATCTCTAGACCAATGTGCGCACATACGATACGATTTCAATTAATATAGTCCAAGTGGGAGAATGTAAGAGTTTTCCTAATATGGACTACATTAATTGATATTGTAATTTACCGTTTAACGTTTACCGTTTTACGGGGATTGGTCTAAGGTGAGATAGAAGGTTTCTTAATTAGTCTAATATGGGCTGGCTAGTGTGGGCCGAGTTGAGCCTGGCCCGTAATGATGGGGCCTAGCTGGAAACTCTATAAATAGCGCTAAGTCTCTCCTCTAACCCAAAATTCTCACATGTATCCTCACCTAAGGGGCGTTTACCTAACGCTAAACGTGAGGGGGGCCGCCTCATTGAGCCAGTGATACGGAGGGCAATAGAGGAGAAGGACTTGCGCATGGAACATTGTGTTTCCGCTTCCGCTTCAAGATTTCCGCTTCAAGATCGATGGATTCCAAATCAGGTGCGTTAATTCTCCTACTTAATTATGCATATTCTTGTTCTGGTTATGGAGATCTTGGGGTTGCGCAATTTGCGTCCAACATTATATAGTACCCACGATTATAACATCAATCATACTAATAAAGACGCGAAGGCCGCGCATCACTCGCATGTGGATGATGACAACCTTTTCTCTCTTAGGCGGGCGAGGTGCTCACGCAACTTCTCTTGATCAGGCAAGTTCTCGGCGATCATGGGGGAGCTCTCGAAGTTGGCCATCCAAGCGTTCAAGCGAGGGAACTTCCCGGCGTCGAACAGCTTGCGTCCCGATACCTCTTCTATGGCTCCCACCCAAAGTGCCACCGCACCAAATGCAATGTCCACAATGTTGATGCCGTCTCCTCCAAAGAATTTCTTTCCCCTGTTCGGACCATGTTGCTCTAGGATCGACAGCATCTCCACGCTGTCTCTCACGGCCTTCTCTTGTTCTTCGCCAACGCTCCGATACACGATCCAAATATTAGGACTCTGCAGCATGAGCACCGGAAACATAAACGAGATGCAAACAAGTCGGCCTTATGTTTGTCTTGCTTTTGAGTTGGGTATTGAAACAAATGGAATCTATGCATTGAATGATTGACTTTACAAAAGATGAATTACCAAAGAAGAATAACATTAGATTAGCAAACCTTTTCCTCGATGAATTTGACCCAGAAACGCACCACGGCTCGCTCGTGAGGATCCATGGGCAACAGCGGGTATTGCGGCCACGTTTCCTCGAGGTACTCGACGATGACCATGGACTCGCAAACAGGTCGCGAGCCATGGACGAGCACAGGAATCTTCTTGTGAACCGGGTTGTATTGCAAAAGCAAGGCGCTTTTGTTGGAGAGGTCTTCCTCAATGTAATCAAATGGTATGCCCTTGAACTTCAATGCCCAAATGACTCTGCTGCTGAATGGACTCGCCCAAAATCCATGCAACTTCACTCCATCCATGTCTCTCAAGAGCGTGATAATACAGCTTTGTGCTTTTGTGAGCTCAATTTAAAGGGTGTGTAATGGAGTCGCGTTGCTTGGGCATTAGGTTTCGGGTTTCTGGTCAAACTAACTCAGTAGGTAGAATTCAAATCATAATTTTGTTTTTGGATAACCTAAATTGCAATGCGCATGATAAAGACATTTAAATATAATTCGAAGAAAGGTCAAACGTGCCAGTCGTGCCGGTCCAGGATTGGTTGTATTAACATCATGCATTTGCTAAAGTTCCAACCTCCACATGTATTGAGGTATTACCTGGTGTAGCTTTTGTCCGGTGAAGGTATCGCATTTCTTTAGATAACTTGAGTCTTTAGAAGAAAGGATTTCGCCTGGATTTTCAATATGGTATCAAAAGTACGGGCAATGCTAGATTTATTAAACCGGTTCAAAATTTTGGTCTATTTCACGTCAAGATTGTGAGTGGCATTTTAAACAAATGGGCCAAATTCAAAAACCAATAATAGTCTGCACATCAATTAGTAAATCAACTTTGTCAAACAATTATAGTGAGTTCTAGCATTGCTCTTCTCTTGATTCAATTCGCCGTGCCTCCTTTCACCTAATTATGTGTATCCCTTTGTTTATACTTGTCTATTAGGTTTCCGGTAGTTTGAGTTTATTAAATGAATTAGTTGCGCACTCAAATTCAATATGTCTAGAGCAAAATGGCATTAGTAGTTTATCTTTGCAAGTCATCCTGATATTTTTAAATAAGAGTGAAGTTGGGCCCATCTTGTAAGCCTGCCAAGACTTCTTTGAACTTGGAAAAGTCTGATGTTTTCTCGTGGATGATAAAAAGAAAGTCATAAAGGCGGGTAATAATTTGGGTAAACTATAAGCCCATTTAACACCCATTTTTTTGGGTTTTGCCATTATAAACAACCCATTTACTGAATATAATGAACTCATATAATAATTTAATCATCAAATATGAGTTAAGAAAGAGGCTTATGACACATTTGAGTAGATCTCTTAATGGTCCTTTCTGTTTTGCATGTGCAGGTATGGATGCTGTCGTGAGGATGTGTTCCTGATGCTGAAGTTGTTGCTGTAGCTGCTGGTGGGGCGCATTGGGGCCGGGCTATTGCTGCAGTTCCTGTTATATTGGTGGAAGACAGGGGGCTGCGGCAGTTGTGGTCTTTGTGGTCAAAAGAGGGACAGCCGGTAGAAGAGCTGGAGGTGTCTCAGGTATGGTCTCCTCATTCTGTTCCGGAGTGGTGGGGGGTTATAGAATGCATTCCGGTATGGGCTTGATTGTTGAACCTCCGCTCTTAGCCATGGACCATAGGCCATCTTCTCTCTGCCATCCATTTTGGCTTCATCAAATGGATACTCCTCACAATACGTTGCATAATGGCCAATGCGCCCACAGGAGTAACAGAAATGGGACAATTTTTCATACCTGAAGTCCAACCACAACATCTTTCCTTCGATCCTCACTAGTTTGCCAGTTTTTAATGGTTCCTATAGTTGCAGCTCTATTTTAACCCACCCTGCCCTTAAGGCCGACCCTTCTTTAAAATCAAGCCGGACCTCCAGGACCTCACCAATCTGATCTACAGCCTTTCTTAGCATCTTTTCCGTAGTCCATTCCAGGGGTAGACCTATAACTTGAACCCAAAATGCGCAGCGGGTAAAGTCATAGCAGTGTAATGGCGTTTGAGGAATCCATGGCTTGAAACATACTAAACTACCAGAGAACAACCACAGTCTCCCCTCCACTACTCGTTGTTTCTCACTTTCTGTCCGAAACTTTGCTAAATATAGTCCACCTTCTTGCTGAGCAAAGTCGACATGATCATTTCGCCATACCCGCTTTAATGTGCTTTGTAATGCCTGGAAATTTACAGAGGATTGTGTGTGAACTTTACCTACTAACATTAGGCGACACTCTTCCAAAATGTCCGGCGTCGATTCCTCCTCCCATACTTCTATTTCCTGTGCAGAGCATAATCGGACCAACCGTCGACAGAGAGATGCCAAGCGCACCGACTCATCTTGATTTTCAGAGGCCATAAGCTATGTGGTGAAACTACAGAGTAAATTCAATTCTGAAAGAGTGCAGACCGAGAGCTAACTGGAAGCCCATAACCTCGGACAGAATGCAGTTGGTAAATGATGAACAGAGAATAGCCCAGTGGAATAGATGGAGAGAATTCACCTCAGACTTGGAGCACACACCAGAGCAATACATGCATCCCAGGGTCCTTGTCGCAGTAAGGTCTAGCGTCACTCAGAGCGAATAGGTGGATCCAAATAAACTATTTGCAAAAGTAATGTGCGGATGGCCAAGAAGAAGCAGAGAATTCATCATTGAGAGCCGGTATAGAGGTGCGGCGAGATAGGGTTCCAGTTGGGCGATGTTGTCGAAGAAGGCTGAATTGTAAAAAGGGGAAAGCGTGAGTGACAGGGAAGTGAGATAGAGCTCTGCATGTCGCTCGATTTAGGGCAAAGAAGACTGTTTCATGATTGAATTTGGTGGGTATTACACGAACGCCTGAAAAAGACAAAGTTCTGGTATTAACTCTTCATTGCGAGAGAGAGAGCTCTTCATTTCGAGAGACGCATCCAATAGATACCTTTGCGTACTGGCACATTACTTGCTAAGAATGTCATTGAAATCTACGACCAGATGTCCCAATAGAATACCTAAATATTTGATTCATTAGGCTCATAAAAGGTATTTGAAGCGTTTGAAAGGCTAGATGGTACGACGACCAACCCATGTAAATCCATCACGAGTCTTGAAAGTGGTCTTCCACTCATCTCCAAAGCGCATTTAGATTTGCTAACATTTGCTTCTCAAGTCTATCTTTAAAAGGACATATGCTCCATGTAGCTAGATCAAGTAAATCATCTAACCGTGGAAAGGGAAAATGATGCTTGGTATTTATTTGCTGCACGACCATCAAAACACATATGCCAGAATCCATATTTCTTAGTTCTTGGGAACAAGAATGGCTGGCATAGTGCAAGGGCGAATACTTTCTTTTGCCAAGCCTAATTCCATTGGTTGCTTCACTTGGCATTGGAGTTCTTCATGCTCCTTAGGACTAATGGGTGGTAAGCAATCTGGAATCTCATTACGAACAACATCTCTAATATAATTTTAAATGACTTTTTTGCATACTCACGAACCCGATGCACTTTTGCTAGAAGTACTAGAAATGAACCTTATTATTAATTGCAGGGATTATGTATTAGTATAAAAGAATTGACTAGGAAAGAGAAAGAAAGAAAAAAAAAATAGAGAGGTCAAAAAACACTATCCTTTATTGTCGTGACCTACCCCTCGGTAGGGAAGAAAATAGATTTAGGGGTATTGCTTGAAAGACGAGTCTACAACTCTAGTTTTAGACATGGACTCTACCAAGTCATACCTCGCATGATGTTGAGTATTCAAATTGACATTATAAGAATTTTCTAATGTGGATTCACCATTAGCTTATTGGGGTTGGCTAAAAACCAAATAAGGCATGGAAGTGTACCATACTTTTTTTATAACTAGAGAATCAAGGGTTAAGGACTATTACACTAATGAATCAATTAATGTCATTTCGGTACATAATCTTTTTCATGTAGTTTGGATTAACTTTTAACCCATCCACTAATATATGAGGCGATCACGCGGGTGCACAATCATTAAAATAACAATCAACAATCGAGGAAAGCGTTAAATAAATTTGCAAGCAAAAACTGGCATCTAGCGCTAAGAAATAAATAAATGTCAATCTAACCAAACTAAGGGGAATTCATAATCATTATATTGAAAGTGTGCAATTGAGAGCATTTGTCCTTAAGGACAAACATTATCCCATGATAAAACCATAAGGATTTATTCAATTTTGAGCACAATTTTCTTATCAATAATTTTTGCACATTTTTAAGAGAAAACTACTCAACAACCAAATTTCAAGTTTTTTCTGATTTTCAGAAAAAATAAAATAAAAAATTCGGAATTTTCAATTATTCTAAAAATTTTAATATATATTTTTAAATTTATCCGAAAATAGGGACACCGGGCTGGCCCTAGGGCCCTGTCTGAATATGGGCTGTCGTCTGGTCCACGAGCTGGGTTCATGGACACAAAAGCTTAAACAATGGAATGGGCTCACCGGAATCAAGCCCAATTAGGCCACAACAAACCCAAGTCTATGCCCACTTCAGTTAGAACCATCAAACCCAAATATGAAAATAGCTCACAATTCAGTCCATGCCCATCAAAGTCAAAGCCCGAAATCCTAAGAAAATTAAATAAAACGAACGGGCCCGATTCTCAACAAACAAGTCAAGCCCAACCTCATTGACGCCACGCGGAGCCCGAATCCACACAACTCATGCACGCGTCCCCCTTTTCTTTTTATCTAATTTTCCCTCTTTTCTCGTCTCTTTCTCTCTCTTTTATTACCCTTTTTAAAAGTTATTTTCTATTTTCTTCTCTCTCTAATCCCTCTTCCAAACATGGTCCATCTCCCCCTCACTTCTCATTGAACGTCTACATCCTTCTTACTGAAGATGCAGAACTGAACGCTTCTCATTGGTCCACCACCATCCACCCTCACCCTCTACGAAAGTCATGGTTGGCCACGATCCATCACCTGAACGATGAACGCATAACACGCCACGCACGCGAAAGTAACTGTAATGAAGAATAGAAGCGAGGAATCGCGACAATGACCCATAAAAACCAACAAAATGCGAACAAAGGGATCTACGGTTTTAGCAAGGCGGACATAACTTTCAGGGGTATCACTGAGACATTTCATCGAGCACCCGGCGGGCGTTGACTGGAGGGCAAACGATAACTCGACCGGGACATCACACGGCGATCGAGATAGAAATAGACAACCAAGCAGGGTCCAGACGCAACAAAACGCGGCACCGCCTCGGTTGGAACTCGATCGAACCGAAGAACCGCGAGCCCTGCTCCGGCGGCCCGAAAACAGAGCGACACGGAGCGCGCCTATTCCCTCGGGTGATGGAGCCCTACCCGGCTTGGCGACGGCGGACAGCAGGCGGGCGCGGGACGGATCGAGCCGTGACCGGCCGCCTTGGTGTCGTCGAGACGGGATCCTGGGGTCGAAGGGGGTTGAACTTAAAAAAGAAAACAGACTTACCAGAAGAACGGACGCCGGGAAGCAGGGTCTCGAGCGTGGCCGAGCTTTTCTCTTGCTCTCTACCCACTCTCGACTCTCGACTTCTCGCTCCGCTCCCACTCTCAATCGTTCGCTCAACCTTTCTCTCGGACCTCCCTCTCTTCCTCTCCGAACCCAGCCTCCTTTCTCTGTGGCCGAGCTCTCTCTTGCAGAGTGCGTGAGGGAGAGGAGGGGAGGGAGAGGCTGGGAAAGAAAATGTTGGGCCGGCCCAGCGAGAAGGAAAAGAGGCTGAGCCGGCCCAATTGTCGTTTTTCTTCTTCTTCTTCTTTTGTTTAAATGATTTTTTTTTTTATAAATTTTAATACTAGTATTGCAAAAGCTCCTAATCCCTACATGCCATGCAATTTGATGAAAATCATTATGTTTAGGGGTTAAAATTCAATCCTTAATTTTATATGCAAGTAATGAATGATCAAATGAGTTGTCAAAATGAATGTGTTAACATTTATTAATAGAGAAATAGTAATTTTATTCACCAAGAAAACTTCAAGGAATAGTACTTTCATTTGCTCGATTTGATAATATGAACTCCATTATTTTTCTTTATTTCTGATAATATATATTAAACTAAAAACCTGAGTTTTTGGTGATTGGAGATATTGTACTCAAGACAATAGTGGAGTAACATTCTTGGAGTAACATTCTTCTCTCACCCCCATAAAAAAGAATGGAATTAATATTCTTAATTCTACTCCAAATTCTAGGACAGCCTTTTCTTCTGTTCGCTTTATTTTCTGCTGTAATAATTCCCACCACATACTCTTTGTTCATCACCTAAGCCATAGTTTATCAGTTTTCATACTACACCAGCAACTTTACTTATTACACATGTTTTACCAGAAGTCTTTGTAACATGCGTTGACGAAACCCTACCCAATGAGTGGTAACTAGGTTGTGCCAGCCTAGACATTGCACAGACTAGCCCCTTTTCTTTGTAAGATGTGATGAGTTGTAATCAGAACCAAAGAGAAGATAGTAATGGCAACATAGGATCTACAGGATGATTTTTCATTAATTCATCTTCTGGAGTGAAATTCCTTGAGTTACGGGCAAAGAAGGGGTAAAGCAGGAAGGAGCAGAAGTGAATGATTTCTTGCCACCGAAAGACATCGTTTCTCCTCGAGGGAATCTTTTTAACAAAAGCCTTGCCGACAGCACGCTAAAGCACTGGTGGGGGTCCTCTGTCCAAAGCCATGTTGTCGACACGACATTTATTTTATCGTTTTGCCCACTTGTTTGACAAGCACCGTGACAGCACTTTATCTTTTATTTTTTGGTTTTGTTTCTTGCTTCTGAATCGAAATTTCCTCATAGATATCTTCTCGCGTGCATTAAAAAATTTCAACCGTACGAAAAGCAACGACTGCAAGCTCGTGGTTACTGTTCCCGGTCAATGAATTGTCTGCTCCCACGCGTCATTCAATGAATTGCCATACCTACCTACACCGGGGGCAACAAGATGGCATTTCGTCTTTCCTCGGAGGCCTTTTGGTTTTCTTCACGGTCAGAGAGGGGAAATTGAGGCCAGAGTCTGAGCAAAGAAGACATGTATCTTCCCATTTTTGGGCACTCTTTCACCGTGCTCGTGGCGCCGATCCTTCTCTTGGGTCTCGTGTTCAATTTCCTCAAAAAGAAGATAAGTGTGCGTAGAGATGGAGAAGGTAGCGACACTGGCGTATCTGGTTCCCCAACCGCGCTGACAGAAACTATTTCCAGTGCATCTAGTTCATCGACCGTGCCGACTGAAAACCGGTATGATGTATTCTTGAGTTTTAGAGGTCCAGGTACTCGAGAAAGCTTTACTGATCACCTCTACCACGGACTCAATGATGCCGGGATTCGTGCTTTTAGAGATGATGATGAGCTCCGCGAAGGTGAGCAGATCGGTCCGGATCTTTTGGCAGCCATCAAGAATAGTAAGATCCTGATCCCTATTATCTCTGTGAATTATGGTTCAAGCAAATGGTGCCTTGATGAATTGGTTCAAATGATGGAGTGCAAGAGTAATAACACAAGGTATCTAGTGTTGCCTATATTCTACAAAGTGAAACCAACTCACGTGCGACATCAAATCGAGAGTTTTGGAGCTGCATTTCATAAACATAAACGTGAGAAGCATTTCAACTCAAAGATTATGGAGAAATGGAAGCAAGCACTCAAAGAAGTCAGTGACTTAAAAGGATGGGAAGCCAAAGGGTACCTCATTTTTCACCAAAACATTCTCTACTTTCTTTTAATTTGTTTGGGCATTTAATGTTTGTTCTAATTCCAACCTGCTTCCTTTTTCCTTTTTTTCTTTAATAGAAAAGGCAGTAAGACCTTGCTAGTAGTAACGTCTTGGGATGCATAAGTTCTATCAGTTATTCTTTTGGTAGTTTTTAACTTTAATGATGTTGATCAATCTAATTATAGATTTCATTGTTACGATCCAACTTCACTTGAATTAAATAAGATTTTTTAAATAATTTTTTATTTTTATATCCAGAGATTTTGTAACAGTGTTTTTTTTTTTTTTTGGTTTATGGTATAGGCTCTATTACTCTTCATCTCAGAATTTTCTAATGACAATTATTTTAGATTAATTGCACAACTTATTGGTGGTTCCTATTTAAATTGCATAACATCATATACCGTGCATGTTGATTATCAAAGCCATAACTCTTTATCTACTTAAGTTACATACCGATCAAAAAAAGAAAAAACTTCTTAAGTTACATTATTAAATCATTAATGTTGTTTGAGTATTTCTCAATGCATTTTCCTATCTTCAACACAACATGTCTATCTCAAACACCCGCATTAAATTAAATATTGTTTTGTTTTAGGGAAAAAGTATTCTTCCACTTCCCAGTCAATATTAGATGAATGAAAATCATAAAACGTAGGTACTTAGATGGAAAACAAAGTACAGCCTGTTATCATCCCTTGATCCAATGGAAACAAATAAGAACACGAACAAGAATGATAGTAAATTCACAACACGATTAGAAATTTGCAATCGTGTAGAATTGCACAAATAAGGAGAAAACCCCTCAATTGTATTTAGGTAGTTCTCAATGTAGCACTCGAAATGACTTTCCGGATTGGTATTACATGAGTCGAATTCCTCTGGTGTAAAAAATTATGACTTGTTTATTGATTGATGGCTGAACTCTCGTATTATGGCTGATTAGATTTTTGCTTATTCAAATACTCAAAAGGGTTCTCAAAGTCATGTCTAGGTCATTCTAATATCTTTAACAAAGGTCATTTTAAAAAATCATTAACAAATCACGAGTTTAAAATTTGATTCACATCCATAATAAATACAATGTTCGAGATTCATTAAGGATCCTCTCAAGTTTCTTTTGGCTCAACAAATTATGTTAGTGGAATGAGGTACGCCGTCTAAAGAAACCACCGTCATTTCCAATTTAGTCTTTGCATATAAGATTATATTGAGGTGTGACAAAACAATTCCTTTTCTATTTTTGCCCAAATTTATTTATTATTGTCTCATTAGATAAACGATATAAAATTATTATTGCGATATTTTGAACTCTTGTTGGATTTGACAGGCACGAAGGAGAATTAGTGAAAAAGGTTGTCCAAAAAGTGTTGAGCGAGTTAAAGAAAGAGTTTGAGTTGGTTATTCCTGAAAATTTGGTCGGAATCGATAATCATGTGGAGAATGTTATGGAATTTGTAGATAAGAAGTTCAGCGCTACTCTATTTGTTGGAATTCATGGAATGGGAGGCATTGGTAAGACAACTCTTGCTAAAGCTATATACAACAAGCTCTTCAATCAATTTCAATATCACAGCTTCATTGCAGATATTAGGGAATCATGTAAGCATAATGGTCTTGAGTATTTGCAAAATCAGTTAATCTCTGATATATTGAAGCAAACAAATCTAGTTCATAATAAAGATGAAGGAATCAGGCTCATCTCATCCAAGTTTGAAGCTAAGAGAGTCCTCATTCTTCTTGATGATGTGGACGATGATGATCAATTGAAGGCTTTGGCTGGAAATCATAATTGGTTTTCTTCAGGGAGTAGGATCATCATTACGACTAGAAACAAGACTATTCTTGACAATGCTAGGGCGGACCATAGCTATGAACATAAGGAAATGGATATGAATCACTCTTTGATTCTATTTTGTAGACACGCATTTCGAAGGGACTCTCCTCCACGTGAATTTGAGGTAGACACTCACAAGGTTGTATCCACTACTGGAGGGCTTCCCTTATCTCTTGAGGTTTTAGGTTCATTCCTATGCGGAAAAAAGCCAATGCTATGGCGTGGTACGATAAAAAAGTTACAAAAAGTCCCTTTTAAGAAAGTGCGAGAAAAGTTGAGGATAAGTTACGAAGCATTAGAGCATGGACAAAAGCAAATATTTTTGGATATAGCTTGCTTTTTCATTGGCACCAATGGAAGAATTGCATCGTACATGTGGGATGCTTGTGGCTTTTTCCCGGAGGAGGGAATTGAAGTATTGAGATTTATGTCATTAATAAAAGTTGGAGATGATCATGTGCTCAAAATGCATGACCAATTAAGAGATCTTGGTAGGGAAATCGTTCGTGAGGAAAACCAAGAGGAACCTCATTACCGTAGTAGGTTATGGGAATCTCGGGAAGTCCAGAAAGTGCTTAAGCGAAAGAAGGTAACCGGTTCTCTTCTTTTTATCCCTAAGTCCATGAGGTGATTTTGGTCCTTACTTAGTGCTTACTCTGGTGAGCAAAGAACCTAATAATATTATTGTCCTTTTGACCTATCTTTGACGTGATTATAGAGTAGGAGATTGCTCTCCCTTAAAAAGTATTGCAGCTTATCTAAGAAATTTTTTAAACAAAGTCTACCTTACGAAGTTTTTTCCAAGAATGATGTACTTTCAAATTTATCAGATGCGTGATGGAGGTATTCTACATTGACAAGATCGTGAATTTGTATAATTGATTCAACTACGTGCTTGATACATGCAATAAATAACATCACTCTGGTACTGTGAACCATGACTACTTAGGATATAGGAATCATAGAATTATAATCTCATGGTGTTAAGACTTAATATGATAAAACTAACCATGCCCACATATCTCATAAAATCAACTCTGTGATTGTATTATATTTGTGAAATTAATAATACTTTTGACTCTATTACTTTTAATCCATCATTTTGTTCAACTCAAATTGTAGCTCAAAAGACTAACACTTATTTGTATCTTCAATGTGCGGTTATTTATAATGTCAAGAGACAATTAATATATTTAAAAATTCAGAGCCAATGCCTAGTTATTATGTCTTTCAAATTATCATAAAATAAACTAAACCAACCAAAAGAAAAATGAATGTATTTTATATCAAAGTAAATTTGTCAACTAACTTTTACGATTAAAAAAGGTAAATTATTTGATTTGATTGTTTCCGTATTTTTGCTGGATTCATTTCCTACTCATTGTACTATCGTACGCCGAAATCAAAGTGATTCGATAGAACCAACACAAGACATTAAGTCAAATTATCTAAATTTATTTACATATATATTATATCTAAAAGTACAATAAAAAAAAAAAGCCATCCAAAGTGCGAAGCATGGACAGGAGCACTGGGATGACCACAAAATAAACAAAAAATGAAAGACATTTATCGCATAATTGAAACACATTCAGTACTCAGTCCGTGGATATTATCCAGCCCAACAAAAAAGAAAGCACAACCTTTTGCTCCCAAGACAAAAATAACACAACCTTTAAAAATTCTAAAGAGAAGCCCAATCTTTTGCATGTGGGATAAAAATAATACAACATTTCTCGCGAGACAAAAGCTCATTTTTTCACTTGTGATATAAAACTCAACACTAGTTACAACTCTGTTCTCACCTTCACTTGCCACATGTCATCTTATACTACTCATTGGTTGGCATGCATGATGGACCACGTTGATCATGACCATAACAAATTTTTTTTTCTTATAAAATGCTAGAAATTCGATAACAAAGATTATATTCTAAGTTTCTTGATCAAGATTATAACTAAAAAGTGACATCGTTTATTGTGTTGGTTGATGATAATGGCTGTCCATGGCTTTTTAACAATGATAATGGACGGAATGTGTAACAGGTGTCAATTTTTCCACGGGTCAAAGGTTGGTTTTTTTGGTGTTATTTTTATTCTATATGTAAAAGGCAGGCTTCTTCTTTCTTTTTTTTTTTATTTTTTATTATTTTTTTTTTTTTTATATGTTTGAAAAATTGTGTTAGTTTTGTTTCAAGTACAAAAAACTGGGCTTGTTTTCCGTATTTGGCTGTGAGTACCCCCAAGCTCTATTGAGTATTGATTGATTATTGAAGGTGAAAAAATTATACGCTTTGAAACATAGATTTTTTGTTAGGACGGTGCTATTTTCACCAAATCTGTCCAATGTTCATAAAAAAATTGCGCTCAATTATTAGATTAAAATTTAAGATGGTGACCCCAAATTTATTGACTTTCCTTTTTTCCTATAGTTTTTCTATTTATTCATAAAATCTAATCCCTATAATTACGAATTTCACATGTTTATGTTTTTTGTATTGTAGTTAGCCCATATAAATTAGAGGCACTATGTTTTTCATTGTTAGATTTCACTTTAATAGATTTGTCAAAAAGAGAAATTTTCAAGAAACCTAATTCTTTTCTACCTTTTCTAACAAATTTATGGATATATTGTTAAGTGGAACCTAGACAAAATTTAACTAAGACAATTTTTTTTTCACACAATCATTTGTTCATAAATTTTCACTTCTGTTGTGTACACCACAATCAAACCTCTTCTTATCAGTTTTCTTTTATATACATATAGATATAATGGATAACCGCTCTTCTTATCAGTTTTCTTATAAGAAAAACAAAAACTGCTCTTTGAAGTTTTTCGAGATGAAATCGCAGTTACATCCTCCAACATGAAAATTTTAAATATGAAATCGAAGTTGACATCCTTCTGTTTGTTGGCCTTTATAAATTCTGTTTATTGCCCAAAATAGAAAGTCGTAACTTCGTTTTGCTAGTTTTTTTAAAACAACCGTGCATGTTCGTAGCAATGTGAACAAATGTTATTAGATTACTTAATTTGATATAAATAGTACAGATGAACATTGATTCTTACTTACAGGGAACTGAAAAGATTAAGGCCATTTACCTTAAAAAAAGCGGTTCAGAATGCTCCGGCAAAATAGATGACCAAGATGACGATATCCACACAAGTGAACAATTTAAGAATTTAACGAGTCTAAGGTTCCTTCACGTGAGTGGGGCACATTTTAGTGGAGATTTTCAGAACTCTACGGAGGAGTTGAAATGGCTTCAATGGTGGAATTGTCCATCAACTTTTGAAGCAAACAATTTTAATCTAGAGGACCTAGTTATACTCGACTTGTCAAGAGGCAAGATTCTAGATGAATGGCGAGGGTGGAGTTCCATCACGGTAAGATGGAAAAACAAGCCCTTGTTTTCTTGGTTTCTTTTATTAATCATAATTAATCTATGCTAACTCCTTGACAATTTTCTTTTTTTTTTGTCAGATGGCAAAGAAGCTAAAATTTCTCAACCTTACTGAATGCCGGTCATTAAAAGGAACTTTCTTCCTCTCAGCTTTTACAAATTTAGAGGTTCTGATCCTCCAAAATTGTGAGGAAGTAGAACAAATTGACTCTTCGATTGGAGACATGAAGAGTTTAGTATGCTTGGACTTGGGGTTTTGTAGAATGCTCAAGGAGTTGCCAGTAGAAGTGGGTAAATTAGAAGCATTAAAGCAACTCCTCCTACAATATTGTCCCAAAATTTCTATAGTACCAGAGAGTATTGGGACTCTACGGAATCTAGAAATTCTAGATATGAGGAGCAGTGGGATAAAAGAATTGCCGGATAGTATAGGGGCTTTGCAGAATCTAAAAATTCTAGAGATTAGCGAAACTAGGATAAAAGAATTACCAGAAGGTATAGGGGCCTTACAGAATCTAGAAATTTTGAAGATTAGTGACACTCAGCTGAAAGAATTATCGGAAAGTGTAGGGGCTTTGCAGAATCTAGAAATTCTGTATATGGGTTGGACTAGGTTAAAAGAATTACCCAATGGTATTGGAAGGCTAACAAAGCTCCGAGAGTTAGATGTTGCATGCTCCGATATTTTTGAAGTACCAAAAAGCATTAGTAATCTTTCTTCCCTACAAAGGCTGGAGCTTCATCGTTGTAAGAAGCTCCGATCGCTACCAGATCTTCCTTCCAGCTTAACGAGTTTGAGCGTCACCTGTCAAAGTCTTAGATTGCCTTCACTTGCCTACCTCACCCATCTCAAGAAACTACAACTTTGGGACTGCAAGATTCTTGAGTGCATCTCAGAGCTTCCATCGATAGTAATAGAGCTTTTAGAATGCTCCCCCCCAAACAGATGTTGAAGAATCAGAATTACCAAAATCTATAAGCACTCCCCTCAATTTGGAACAACTATGGATCTCAAAATGTGGGTTTATGCAATTATTGGATGTTTCCCAATTAAGTCGCCTGAGGTATTTATTTGCCAATATTTGCTATAATTTACTTGAAATTCAAGGTCTCGACAAATTGAAATATTTAGAAACCTTGATAATAAAAAATTGCATTTCAATTGAAAGGCTAGACCTTCCAAAATTCGGGAGTGTAAAGGAATTAACTGTTGAAAATTGCAAAAATTTATTGGAAATTCAAGGTCTTGATAGCTTGGAGTTCTTGGAAAGGCTGAAAATCCGTGAGTGCATTTCAATTGAGAGGCTAGACCTTTCAAAATCAGCATGTATGAAGAAATTATATGTTGAAAATTGTGAAAGCTTAGTCGAAATTCAAGGTCTCGATAAGTTGGAGCTCTTGAAAGAGATAGGTGTCTCTAGTTGCCCTTCAATTCAAAGGCTTGATTTTCCAAAATCTGAGGGTCTAAAGATATTAAATACTAAAGATATGCATGCTACCAAAAATCGATGGGCACATCTCATGAATGTGTCATCGACGTTTCGCAAAAAATGGAGAGAAGATGGCTAGGATGAGTCAGAATAGTCGAGATGATCCCATTTCCTAACAAAATTTCATAAAGTAGGTGAGCTATCTTCTCTTTTGAGATTTATCGCACCATTTTCATTTGTATTTCCAGTTCATAATTTCTTTTAAGATTTATTAAATTTTCATATGTATTTCTGGGTTGACGGCATTTTTATTTTCTTACTTGATTCAAGGAATTTGGGGGAGATATTCATGGAAGTTAATGTGATGCTTTGGGGAATTTTTCTGCTGATCATGCCAGTAATGGAAGTAGATCAAAAGGCCTTCTAAGCGCATCATTCGTCATTATTATTCGGGTAAGATTCTTCATCCTATGTAGAACAATATAGATTCTTCGTGTTTGATTGATTCATGCTGGATCTACTGAATAAAGACTGTTGTATATAGGCACTCGATAGCATGGGAAAGGTAATCGTATAGGTGGAGAAATGCTAAATGAAGGGGCATATAGGGAGGTCCTTTTGATGCGGGGTTTTGGTTTGCTTTATGCTGACCATGCAGTTCATGACTTCAATTTCTAAGGTACGCTTAATAGTGGATTTACGGTGCAAAAGGAACATGTCGAGAGGGGCATCTCTTGGTATGCATACGCTATTGACTTGGGACAAAATTTATTCAACCATTATGTTCCATAGTTTTTATCTCACAAAGTTGCCTGCATTGGCTGATTAAGGTCATTGTATCAGTTGAGAAATGCTAAATGCAAGAAAGACTCTTCTCGAAGCATTGTGGTAATATCTGTAGAGTTAGTAATGCCATCTGTCATTTGCCTAAACTTGAGTCAAGCAAATAGTCAAATGATAGATATGAACGAGAATGTCTTCTGATGTAATTTTTTTTTTTTGGTCAGTCCTATTCTATTCCTATTCTACACTCTCTCTCAGACTTTTGCCCTGCCTCTTGCGGGCGTGGGAGTCGAAACCCACTCTGATGTAATTGACTGCACCGTGGGGCCACCCCTCCTTACGCGTCCCCACCCCATCCCCCGAGAAGGTGGGGATTTGAACCTCACCTCCCCTTTCATGTTGAAAGGGTGGCCACCGGGCGAACCCCAAGGTGGTTTTCGAGATAATCCCTAATATTATGCACAAGCTCTTATTAGTGCATTTACTTGCTGAAAAGAAAAAAACCGGAAGCATTTCCATAACATTCCGGAGGAAACTTTCCTTTATTCTATATACCATTTGATGTTTTGTCTTTATTCAGGAAAATTGTCCAAAAACCCCTAAATCTTTTATATGACAATTAATTTAGTCCTGAACCTTTCGATGATATACTACTTTAATTCTAAACCTTTTGATGATTTGCCTTAAGCGATTTTCGACCATAATTACCTGGTATGACTATATTAGCAAATCATTAAAAGAGTTGAGACTAAATTAGTACAATTAAAAATTAAGGACTAAATTAGCTATCGTATAATAGGCTTAGGGCTAAATTGGCATAGTTAAAAGGTTTATGATTGAATTGGTCATCGTACAATAGGTTTAGGAATTCTGGACAATTATCCTATCTTTATTTATACGAATAGCACATAATAATAGGGAAAAAATCATATTGTATCCCACAAAAGCAAGCAACCGAAGTTGAATTCACTATACTAAATAGATCAAAGCTTTCGTGGTTGGGACAATGTTAGATGCCTATCTGTTGGTTTGAGAGAATTCAAAAGGAAAAAAGATCCGTAAGCTTTGGGGTATTATTAGGAATAGTTTGCTGATGTTAGTTGCTAGATTAATTTCATTTCATTCACTAGCCAGATATGGTTATTTTTCCGGCGGTGGTGATGTAAAATGCTGAAATATTTTAGAGAGTTTCTAAAGGCACTTCTAGAGAAACAAAATCATCAGTGGACCAGGAGCTCGATGTTTCGTGGACCAAAGGCTGACAATGCATCCTTGGAACGGTAAAGGATGTCCGCATTTTGTTGTCTCACATTGCCCTAATTTAGGTTCAACAGAAGCTTTGCAGAGCTGAAACTGTCCACTAACTTAAGTGGTTTCTGAAATACTAAAAATCTGGCCAATTAGTTTAATATAGTGCCCACTAATTTGGACGATTGTATTTCAAATCGGTATCATGGTCGGCCCTTACATGGAGGTCCTTTGAGTCTTTATTCAAAAAAAGTTGTTTGCGATTTAGGTTTTGATCGTTATGCTACAGAGGAAGCTGTATTCTGTGAATTTGAATGGGTGTGGCCTTCTGTCGTTTCAGTGGAATTTTTCAAGATAAATGCTGCCATTGATGATAGTATAGTCTGGCACTTCCTTAAAAGGGCTCTTTGTCTTACTGCTGATACTTGGAAGAATGTCAGAAGCAGGAGCTTTGAAATGGATTGGCATAGACATTGTTAGTGATCCTTGATAGACTTCCTACTTACGATCATATGAGCAATTGGTCTAATGTGGATTCTCACTCCTATATGCAATGCTGAAAGTTTTTGCAGCTTTGATTCCTTGGCAAAGCCATTCGGAGTTTGCCTGCTAAACTTTGTTGGGTCAATGAAGAGCAAAGAAGAAATGAAACCAGTCGGCGAGGTGAATAATACAAGAAGAAAAGAAAAGAAAATAGAAAGAAGGAAACAAGCATGGGCCACCTGTTAGAGAAAACTCCTATCAGATTTTGAAGTTGACAAAACTTTGATTCTGAAGAATGCCAGACTTCTGTGTAAGTCTTTTAAAGTTTATCTCACATTAGAAATCTATCCATTCTAACAAATTTCAGACTGAATGCAAGAGAAGAATGAAGACGTAATCAGACTCAGGATTATTTTTCTTCCTTCGAGGCTTTAGTACGTATAGGATATATATAGCTTTCTGGTTGGAAATATCACTTACCATAATTGGTTATCTTTATTGGAATCAATTTGGTAACTGCAAATCATTTCGGAAGGCAAGCTTATTTGGAAAGAATTTACTTATGGAAACCAAGATCTTGATTATATGGGCGATCAGGATTGATGGACTTTCATCACAATCTTTAAACGGCTCGAGATCTCCTTGATTGATTATGTCCAACAGGTTGATTGGAAGAATTCCTTTTAAAGGTGCCAACGGTTGAAAATGCATGAAGGAGTATTTAAGGAGGCCCCTCAAGTCATTCAACAGAGTGCGTGAAAAAAGAATTCTAAAGTCTGAAGCTTTCCATTTACTTGTTATTCCTTACACAGTGCTCAAATTTGTATTCAAAGAGAGAGAGACTCAAAGTATGACTTCGTGAGAGCAATAGAGACTATTCACTAAGAAGTCAAGATCACAAGACTGTAATTCTCTTTTGATTCATAGTAGAAACCAGCCAGAAGGCTGTCAGTGTGCGAGAGTGGACGTAGGCTTAATTTAAGCCGAACCACTATAAATTTCGTGTTCCTTTTCTCTTCCCTGAACTCCTTTACTTTATTCGTATTCCGAATTAATCGTTAAAAGTCTGAACTCTTTCAAAGCCTGTTATTCATCGGACTCAGTTTCAAAAAGCAAAATATTCTTACTGCATTTCGTAAAAATTGTCTTTGCACCTATTCATCCCCTTTAGGTGTTTATACTAGCACTTTCACCACCCACAGGACATGGCAAAAGTCGAGGGATAAGAAGATAAGAAGACATGAGCCTGGCATGAGAGAGGGACAAAATCAGAGGATAAAGAGGATTTGTTCTGGCAGGGCGGGGGAAGAAGACATTCACACGCGACCATCACACCCGGCTCGGCCATTCCTCCCCACCACTGCGCGACCCTCACCAGACTAATTCGACGCACTACCAGTCGGAGCTGGCTTGGAATGGATGTATCCACTACGGTTGGAAGTCTTGGAATCAATGTTTGCACGGTTGAGATCTTATTGCAGTTGATATAGCTATTAATACTGATAGAGTTTATTGCTTATTGTTTAGAGTTTATTCCATTACTTGATAAAATACTCATTGTATTGAGCATATGGGAGGATATGGAAATTGAATGCACGTCTACATTTTATAATCTATCGAAATTTTTTAAGTGTTCTTTTAATGCATCTTTCGTCATATTATTTCTCCCACTATGTGCAAGGGATAAACATTAGTCTCCAATAGTGATCGCCTAACATCTCGATCAGTTTTGACCAATTTGAAAACTGATGCATTAGGAAGGTGCCCCGATTCTGATAATAAATTGATCCTCTCATATATTTAGATATCTTAGAGGCATAATGACATAAATGATCCTTGAACTTTGACTTATGTGCAATGTAGTTTTTGAACTTTTAATTTGTTCAATATGATCCCTATACTTTTTGCACATGTTCAATTTAGTCCTTGAACCATATGAAAATGTTTAATGTTGTTTTTCTATTAATCTAAGTTTAAGGATTTCTAGGGATTAGATTGAATATATACCAAAGTTTACGTGTCAATTTCTCGTTGAGAAAAATCATCAAACTATTTGGACAAATTTTCTTGCTTTTCTCTTCTCTTTTTATTAGTCGTCCACAAGAACACACAATGGGAAAGCATACATGCTCAATATGAAGAGAACTGCATTACTCATTTTCATAGTTAATAATATTGAAAGTGGTCTTCCACTCATCTCCATAACACATTCAAATTTGATGGTGTCCACTTCTCAAGTCTATCTTCAAGAAGACATTTGCTACATGTAGTTGACCAAGTAAATCATCCAAGTGTATGTCGCGATCTTCTTGAAGGTGGAGCACCTGAGTTAAAGCTAATGGACTGCTAAACGAGAATGAAAGTTCCTCTCATGATGCCATTACTTGTGTTTAGCATGAGCTCTCCCAAGTCCTACCAATTGCAACTCGATACTCAATTCAACATATACTTAAATTTGCCATTTGGAGTTGCCACTAACCAATTAGGGTCAATTAGACACCCGAGTAAAATGTGGGAATACATTTTACTTATGTGAATAAGAGATTCATGAGTATGTGATTTGGTTATACTATATTTATCTTATGCCCTTTTGGTACATTTCTCTTTATTTCGAAAATGTTTTGCGTGCAATCCTTATTCATTTTTACCGTATGCCGCTAACATGTGAGGGGTGATCACATGGGTGCGCACTCAAAAATGTAACACCCAATATTGAATGCAGTAAATAGATTGCAGAAGACTCTAAGAAACTAGGTGAACTAAGCGAATAAAGTGTATCCCTATCCATCACCATGATGCTTATGCAAACCATTACTTTAGAAAAATATGCAAATAGAGTGTGCATGAGTGTTATGCATGATATGAATAATTAATATGCAATCCATACGAGATTATTCCTCCTAATTAATGTAACGTAGATGAGACTGACTAATGTATTTTTTTTTTTCATTTTCTTAGTAAAAAGACAAATGCCCCTAAAGTCTATAAATTAAATGCGCATGCAACAGTCTAGAACTAACTGTTAGAACTAGTATTGGCACCTAGAGGGGGGTGAATAGGTGTTTATCGCAATTTTAACAATTCAAATCAAATAAGATGTGAATAATTTAAAGTCAACGATTGCAGCAAATGAAAGCAAATAACAATATAAAGGATTAAGGATAGAGAATCAAGACTCCAGATTTATAGTGGTTCGGCTTAGATCAAGCCTACGTCCACTCTCCCGCACGGACAGCCCTTCAGCTGGATTTCACTAAGAATCAATAAGAGTGATTACAATCTCACGCTCTTGAGTCCACAGTGTAGATTACTCTACTACACTTCCTCAAGATCTACAATATGATCTCTCTTTTGATTACATGTAATGCTCAAAGAATGATATCGCAAAGTGATAGAGGAGATTTCAGACTTTGGAATTTTTCTATCCGCACCCTTCAACAACTAGAGCATCTCTCTTATATACTTCTTCATGCCTTCGCACCGTTGGCACCTTCCAAAGAAGTTCTTCCAATCAACCCGTTGGACAGAATCAATTAGAGAGATCTCGAGCTCTTTAAGGTAAGTGTTGATAGCCCATCAATCCTCGCTCGCCCATACAATCAGGATCTCGGTTTCCATAAGTAGATCCTTCCAAATATAAGTTGCGAAGTCGTTAAGGAATCTAAACATATTCCATATAAAACTTAGATCGTTTAGAGCTGAATCCAGTAGAAAGATATCCATCAGACGTTAGAAGACAGATCGTATAAGATCAGAATAAACGTCGTCCTGGAAACTGTCCTTGTGAGTAGACTTCAAAATATAAGTCTTGAGTCTTGCTAGCTTCAGACTTTAGTTTTCAGACTTTGTCAATAGAATCTGTAAGTCTTTAGACTAGACTGATAAACTCGTTTTGTCAACTTCAAAATACTTTAAGGGATTTCATCCAACAATCTCCCCCTTTTTGATGGTGACAAAACTTTCCTGCAGATTTGAATATTATCGCCCTGCAATACAACTTTTAAGCAAGCATCATAAAAGATTTAAATAAGATAGTAGAAGTTATCCTGTACACGATATCCCGTACTCGACTTTCCCTGTACATAGATCTGCATTCACGAAACCTCATTAGTCATAAAACAGTATTTAACTATCAAATTTACGAAGCTTAAAGTATTGCCATATAGAGAATACTTTAAAAAAAAACTGCAAGTTTAAGTCAAAGTCAAGATAGCAAGCAATAATAGAAAAGATTGGGTTTGGATATTGGGTTTGGATCAAAAATCATCAAAAATCTGCAAGGTCTTCTCCCCCTTTTTGTCAGCATGAAAAAATCAAGGAGCTCGAGGAATGCGAACAAGTTGAAAGTCTTCCATAGACTTTACAAAGGTGTCTTCCAAACTTCCTCAAGTCCGCCTGTACTTGGGTGAGTGTAGTGCCCTTTGCGGTTTCTTGAATCTCGGCGCCGAACATCTTTAATCCGATCATGCAAAGTGATGAACATTGCATGATTTTCATTCTGCAATGTCTGAAATTCATATCCCATTGCATAAATTTGACCTTTTAGATCCAAAATGATCTCAAGCAGCCTTCGAAAATCTCCAGAGTTGTCAGTCTGAGTGCTTGTTTCAGCTCGTCGACGGTGGAGTCAAGCCGCAGGGAATATCGAAGGAGGTTCATTGTGTGGAGATGATGCCTCTCCTTCAGAAACTTTGCAGCATGAATATCCTCAGCATCCGGAGGTGATCGACTAACACTGTTTGATCATCCTCTTCTCGAAAGTCAGCCGAAGAGGTGTGTGTTCGCTTTCTTTATCTCCCCCGTCTCCATGTCTTCGGTGGAGAAAAGAATTCTTCTTTTTTGAGGCGATTCCTCGATTACGGGATGTTGTAAATCCTCCTTTTCTGCTGGAGAATTTGTTCTTTCGGGTTCATCTCGTTTTCTCTTCTTTTCTTTCTTCCTTTTCCTCTCCCTCTTCCTTTCTTTCTTCCTCTCTTCTCTTCTCTTCCTCTTTCTTCTCTTTTTCTTTCTCTTCCTCTTTCTCTTCCTCCTCTTCCTTCTCTTCATCTTTCTTCTCTTCCTTCTCTTCTTCTTTCTTCTCTTCCTCTCGCAACTTTATGTTCTGGGAACAGTTGGAATAGATGCAGCAAATTGAGAGATTAGAGTAGAGATAGGAATCGAATCCTCATCATCTTCATCCTCCAGGATGATTGCCCTTCGCTTCTTGGTGGAACTAGCCACAGCTTCTTTTCCTTTCCTTTTAGCTGCTGATGAGTCTGGGTTGAGCTTGGCAGGAGTCTTTTCCTTGAACTTTTCCAGCTTCTTACTAAGTTCCTTCAAACGCATCTTGGTAATCATCCCCAAACCGATGACCATTTTATCAATGGTCTTCACTGTGAAAAAGTGAGGAGGTTGAATGAGTAGATGTTTGAAGAGACGAGTGATAAGAGCAGCATAAGGAAGCTTTCCTTTGTCCTTAACCATGCATCTATACATGTGAAAGATGATGGTATGTGGTAAAGAGAAGTTCACACCTATCTTGATGGCAAACATCAACTTCGCTTCAGAAATTGAAACATCTGTCTTAGACGTCGATTTGGGTCTTAGACAGTTGATTACAATTTTATGCAGCAAAGTGTTTGTTGCATTCATTCCGAATAAGACAGTCTTCCTTCTCGCAATTCTGTCCTTTGCTAGCTCAAGCGTAGCGTAACTTACAGACACACCAATTGGTTGGAAAGCTCTTCTTTCCACACCAAGCACATCGCCTGAATATCACAATCAATGACATACTCCTTATCTCTCACACCGAAGGTAAAACTGTTTGCGTCAATGAAGCCGATATTGGAGTAGAAATAGGCGTCAAATCAGAATGTGCTTTGTGTCACGCTCCGTGCGAATGATAGAGTTGGAGCTTTTCGAATTTCTCTCGCAGATTTATACTCAACAAATCCCGTAAAAGTCAAAATCAACGCTTCTTGGGTTCATCACCCCACGCTTCAGCAGTTTTCATATTTCTTCCCGTGTCCGTCCGAACGGAACAATTCATTCTTCTTCCCTCTTAGGCTCGCAGCTACACCCATCCATGGTTTAAAATGCATGAACATCTTCTCATCATCATCCTTGCCCTCGGGCTGATTCATGCTACTAAACCTAGGGTCACTCGGGAAATTTGCAAACGCTCTTGCAGCCGTTCCCTCGAGGCACAACTCCGGACCTTTCCATCACAAAGTAAGAAAATGCGTCTCGTTTCTATACCCCTTCTCTTTCGAAACTCATCCACAAAAGTCATAGCACCCTTCCTTTAATGCGAGTAGAGTTTATAAACAAAGGCAGGTTTTAGAGTTCTTATCGGTTCAATGTCTTCATAAACCATTTCATCTTGAGGTCTAGTTGGTGATGACTGCTTTTGAGACTGCTCAGAAGGAATGTCGCTTTCCTCAGTGAGATCAAAATGCGTAGGCCCCTCACCAGAGCCTTGTGGTCCCTTGTTTGCAATTCTGGAAGATTTCCTCTGATACGACATTGTGCTTTTCTTTGGAAAGACTTTCTCACTTGTTTCGCAAGAAAGTTGAGAACTTTGAAACAATGAAGTTTGGGAGGAAAAAATTGCAGAGCAGTGAAAAGCTTTTGATCTAGGGTTTCGAGTAAAGTGAAAACGAAGGAGAAGAGATGTATAAAAGATAAAAGGCACGGGAAAAAACGAAGCGTCGTATATTTTGGAAATTTTGAATTTTCCTTTTTGAAAAATAACTGCCTTAATAAAAACGATAACCACTTCTTTTGAAAATAATAACCAATTTAAAATTAGACAGATTATCTTACCTTATCAATAAGACAGTTTAAGTAAAGAAACTTACGGACGTGTCGATTCATATTCTCGATCCTTTGAGTCGATGCTCGTCGGACTTTAGTTACCGAGTCCGAACTCTAGTATTCTTCAAGAGATAATATATTGAGTCTTGAGCGAATAGACTCAAACAAGCTTTTCTCAAGAGGCTTTGTAAAGATGTACGCAATTGATTCTTTGAGTCTATGAATTGTATCAAGACTTTTTTGTTCTGAACATGATCTCTTATAAAGTGATGTCGGATCTCAATATGTTTTGCTCTTGAATGTAGAATGGGATTCTTTGTAAGATTGATTGCACTGGTGTTGTCACACCTAATTTCTGTGCAAGAGTCTTCAATGCCAAAGTCTTGCGGTTGTTGTTTTATCCACAAGATTTGAGAACAGCAACTTCCAAGAGCAACGTATTCTCGCTTCAGCTGTTGAAAGAGCCACAAGACTGTTTCCTCGAGAACCGGGATACCGTCCCCGTTTCCTAGTAGTTGACAAGTGCCCGAAGTGCTTTTTCTTTCAACTCTACAACCTCGCAAGATCTGCGTCGAATAGCCAAGAAGTGTAAAGTCTCCTTCTTTGGGATACCAAAGACCGATCTTAGCAAAGAGTAGCAACATATTTAATAATACGTTTAACAGCGCTTAAGTGAGATTCTCTCGGGATCGGATTGAAATCTAGCACATATGCAAACACTAAATAATATGTCGTCCGGATGCGTAAGATAAAGAAGTGAGCCAATGATACTCCCGTATAATTTTTGATCAATTTTCTTCCCTGCTTCATCTTTGTCTATCTTCAAGGAACTTGACATTGGTATGTCGGTCTTCTTGCAATTTTCCAGACCGAACTTTTTAACAAGTTCTTTTGCATATTTCTCTTGATGAATGAATATACCCTCCTTTAGTTGTTTGACTTGTAGACCAAGGAAAAAGGATAGTTCACCCATCATGCTCATCTCGAATTCATCCCGCATAGACTTAGAAAATTTCTTGCACAAGGTCTCATTAGATGATCCAAATATGATGTCATCTACATAAATCTGAACAAGTAGAAAACTTTTACCTTCCTTTTTAATGAACAGAGTAGTGTCTACATTACCTTTAGAAAAGCCACTATGAATTAAGAAATTGCTTAGCCTTTCATACCAAGCTCGAGGAGCTTGTTTTAGTCCATATAAAGCTTTCTTCAGTCTGAATACTGAGTCTGGTTTCTTTGAATCTTCAAAACTAGGAGGTTGTTCTACGTAGACCTCTTCTTGAATAATTCCATTCAGGAATGCACTTTTGACATCCATTTGAAACAACCTGAAATTCTTATAGCAAGCAAAAGCAAGTAATAATCGGATTGCTTCTAACCTTGCTACTGGAGCGTAAGTCTCATCGTAGTCAATCCCTTCTTCTTGCGTGTATCCTTTAGCTACGAGTCTTGCTTTGTTTCTCGTTACTTTGCCTTTTCATTAACTTTGTTTCGAAAACCCATTTAGCTCCAATAACGATTTACCTTTTGGTTTGGGAGTTAATTCCCATACGTCATTAATACTTTTGAATTGTCGAGTTCTTCTTGCATTGCTTCAATCCAGCTTTCATCAGCTAAGGCTTCTTCGATATTTTTGGGTTCTATTTCGAAATAAGAGCAACAGCACTAGACTCTTCTCGCCTTTTGGATCTTGTTCGAATTCCCTCATTAATATTTCCAATAATGAGTTCTTCAGGATGACTAGACTTGTGCTTCCAGATTCTTGTTCGGTCGATAGATTGTTGATCTTCTTCTAGAGTAGATTCTTCATCGGTAGCTTGATGTACGATCTTGAATTAGCAAATCGCTTCATGAGGTTAGCTTTAACGGTTTACGGAGCAGTTTCAATCTTCGATCGTATCCGCTGAACTTGTGGAGAGTCTTGAAATTTTACATTCATTGATTCTTCCACAGTCCGAGTCTTTTTGTTGAACACTCTAAAGGCTTTGCTTGTTGTAGAGTATCCAAGAAAGAATCCTTCATCTGATTTTTCTTCAAACTTACCAACACGATCATTAGCATTTTTTAGAATAAAACATTTGCAACCAAATATTTGAAAATAAGAAACTATTGGTTTCTTCCCTTTAAAAATTTCATAAGGAGTTTTCTCAAGAATTGGTCTTAAAAACACTCGGTTTATAATATAGCAAGCGGTTGAAACAAATTTTCCGCCCAAAACCTTGAAGAAACTTGATTTCCAATTAAAAGAGTTCTTGCCATTTCTTGTAAAGATCTATTCTTCCTTTCCACAACCCCATTCTGTTCTGGTGTATATGGAGAAGAGAATTTATGTTGAAAACCAAATTCATCACACAAGTTAGCAAATTCTTGATTTTCAAACTCACCTCCATGGTCTGTACGAATGCTTGTAATAGTATGACCTTTCTCATTCTGCACCTTTTTAGCAAATTTTGAAAAAGAGAGAAAGTCTCGACTTACTTGAAAGAAAGTAGACCCAAGTAAATCGTGAATAATCATCCACTATTACCGAGACAGAACCTTTTACCACCAATGCTTTTCGTTACTGGTAGGTCCAAACAAATCCATATGCAAAAGCTGCAATACATGATTAGTGGAAACTTTATTTATAGATTTGTAAGAATTTCTAACTGTTTACCCAAGTACACATGGTGTACATAGATCGATTTTGAATAATTCAAAGTAGGCAATCCTCGAACAAGTTTCTTTGTAAAGATCTTGTTGATTTGCTTCATGTTGATATGGCCTAGCTTTTTGTGCCATAGATTTGCTTCATCTTGTACTGATATTAAGCATTGTGATCTTTCTTGATTCACATCCGAAGATAGATATTTCCATGTCTTCGACCGCAAAAGATTGAGTAAGGTCTTTACCGATTCCGAGCACGTTTCTTCCTGAAAGTTGATCTTGAAACCAGAATCACACAACTGACTTATGCTAAGCAAGTTGTAATTTAATCCTTCAACTAATGAAACATTATTGATTGACAAGCTCCCAATCTTCACTGTTCCTCGACCAGTAATCTTCCCTCTATTGTTACCACCAAAGGAGACTTTTCCTCCGTCTATCTGGATAAGTTTTATGAAGCAGTTTGAATCTCCTGTCATATGTCTTGAGCAGCCACTATCAAGATACCATTTTATCTTCTTTTTGATAGTAACCTGCAATTAACAAAAATTCAAGCTCTTTTTGGTACCCATACCATCTTGGGTCCGAAGTGTTAGTACAATAGACAGTCTTAGCCCAACTCCTTTTAACAGTCTCCAAACTAAAGGACATTCTTTCTCGAAGTGTTCTCGAGCTTTTACACTTGGAACATCTTAGAGCACTTCTACCAACAGATTTTACAAAGACTTTCTGAAAATGATTTTTGTAAACAGTTCTAGCTGGTCTTTGTTTAATTCTTTCTTTTACCTTTGGAAAATCAATTAGTGGAATAGTTTCGAAGTCATACCAAGACCCAACTTGTCAAAATATGGTCTTTGTATCGAAAGAATCTTGTCCAGTTTTTCAGAACCATTTGAAAATCTCTTTGATATGTTAGTCATATCATTTTTCAAAAGATTATTTTCATTTAAAATATTGTCTGAGTTTTCTTTTGCAACAACAACATCTTTTTCAAGTTTTTCAACCTTTTCTTTCATAAGTTTATCCTTATGTTTCAAAGTAGAATTTTCCCTTTTTAATTCGGAGATCCTCTTAAGAGAGGTTTTCAGACTAAGACACAATTCATCAATGTATTTAGAAACTTTAACAGGAATTTTCAAGTTACTTACCTCGAGTTCACTGTCTCGAGTCCGAATCAAGGTCCGAGTCCGAGTCCGATCGTGCCATTAAACGAGATATTGGCATAATCATTGTCACTATCTTCACATTCGAGTATCACTCCAAGTCTCCGCCTTGAGTGCCTTCCCCGTTTTTCTCGAGACTTCCCTTTTCTCTTCTTTAACGAGAGGACAGTTAGGTCTAATGTGTCCCTTTTTCTTGCATTCAAAGCAAGTCACTTCTTTATTCGTATCATCTTCATCTGTTGACCTGTTTTGAAACCTTTGAGAATTTTGTTTCTTCCAATTGAATTTCCTTCCTTTTTTGTTCAGCTTTCAAATCTCTTTATCATCAATGCCAGTTCTTCATCATCTAGATCTTCTTCGAATCAGAACATCGAATAGTCATTAGACTTTAAGGCAATAGATTTCTTACCTTTTGAGTCTTCCTCTTCGTTGTTCTGTTCTACTTCATAGGATTGAAGAGTTCCAACTAATTCATCTACGTAAAGTGGAGCAATCCTCTCGTGTCTCTCTTATTGAGGTTTTTATGTGATTCCGAGTCTTTTGAGAGTCCACGAAGAAGTTTGTTGACCTTCATATGTCCCGAGATTGGATGTCCCCGATATTCAAGACCATTCACAATTTCAGTAAAAGCGACTAAACATGTCGAGTAATTGATTCTCCCGATCTCATCTTAAAACTTCATATTGTCCCAAGAGAATGTTGATCCTTGTTTCTTTCACACGATCGGTTCCTTCATAGGTAATGTGAAGCCTGTCCCATACTTCTTTTGCTGTATCACAAGAAGATATTCTATTATATTCAGTAGGGGATAAAGCACAATATAAAGAGTAAATAGCCTTGGCGTCGAGAGTCTGTCTTTTGATAATTTCTTCTTGAGTCAAAAGAATAGGAACAGCAGTTCTTTTCCTCTCTCTGAGTTTGATTCAGCAACAGGAATAATTCCTTTATCGACAACTTCCCATTCCAAAGGATCTTTCGATCTTAGGAATGCCTTCATCTTATTTTTCCATATGCTGTAATCTTTTCCATCAAAGTATGGAGGTCCGGTATTGCTTTGTCCTTCAACCAACCCCGTAGGCAGCATACTAGCCATAGATCTTTTACTTAGAAGTAAAGACACTTCTTACAAACAAGCACACAAGCTCGATACCAATTGTTAGAACTAGTATTGGCACCTAGAGGGGGTGAATAGGTGTTTATCGCAATTTTAACAATTCAAATCAAATAAGATGTGAATAATTTAAAGTCAACGATTGCAGCAAATGAAAGCAAATAACAATATAAAGGATTAAGGATAGAGAATCAAGACTCCAGTTTTATAGTGGTTCGGCTTAGATCAAGCCTACGTCCACTCTCCCGCACGGACAGCCCTTCAGCCGGATTTCACTAAGAATCAATAAGAGTGATTACAATCTCACGCTCTTGAGTCCACAAAGGTGTAGATTACTCTACTACACTTCCTCAAGATCTACAATATGATCTCTCTTTTGATTACATGTAATGCTCAAAGAATGATATCGCAAAGTGATAGAGGAGATTTCAGACTTTGGAATTTTTCTATCCGCACCCTTCAACAACTAGAGCATCTCTCTTATATACTTCTTCATGCCTTCAGTACCGTTGGCACCTTCCAAAGAAGTTCTTCCAATCAACCCGTTGGACAGAATCAATTAGAGAGATCTCGAGCTCTTTAAGGTAAGTGTTGATAGCCCATCAATCCCGCTCGCCCATACAATCAGGATCTCGGTTTCCATAAGTAGATCCTTCCAAATATAAGTTGCGAAGTCGTTAAGGAATCTAAACATATTCCATATAAAACTTAGATCGTTTAGAGCTGAATCCAGTAGAAAGATATCCATCAGACGTTAGAAGACAGATCGTATAAGATCAGAATAAACGTCGTCCCCGGAAACTGTCCCTTGTGAGTAGACTTCAAAATATAAGTCTTGAGTCTTGCTAGCTTCAGACTTTAGTTTTCAGACTTTGTCAATAGAATCTGTAAGTCTTTAGACTAGACTGATAAACTCGTTTTGTCAACTTCAAAATACTTTAAGGGATTTCATCCAACACTAACCATGAGCTAATCTTATGATACAAACCAATATGAAGTGCTATTTTTATTTTATGAAAACAGCGATAAGTCCTAGGACTATAATTTGATCTAATGCCCCAGGTATTAATATTGAACTATATTCAATGCAGATGATGCATGTAATACGATTAATAATTAATATTTTCTATATGACATGATTATTAAAAAAATCTAAGAATATATAATTTTCTAAATGACATGCATTACATGAACATTCCTAAACTCTAAATATGCATGAGGCAATGACATTCAATAACAATGCATTGAAATACATGTCATGATTAGAATTGATCACATCATTGATAACGTGCTACATCGGATCAATCGTAGCAAGCCATGCAAGACAATATTGGGGTTCGACCTTAGTGTCTAGAGGTCCAAAAATCCAATTTGCCTTGGTGTAGGGAACGATTGAATAGAACCAAAACAGCTTCAGGCTTAATTGTGCATATAAAGAAAAAAAAAAGTAATGTAGTCAATTCATCATGAATGGTTAAACAACAATTCACGTACCTGCGCAAACCAACTGAGGTCAATCAAAGAAAACCACAAGTGAGGCGAGGGCAGCTGATGGGGAACTTAAACAAATGTGGGTGAACAGCCATACTTCCTTGAGGGGACTAGACAACGCAAAGTCACCGAACTGAGACCGCAACAAGTTGGTGGGCTTCCAGGGTTGCTAGCTCAATGAAGATTTCGCTGGAAAAACCTGCAAGAACGAACAAGAATACAAGGAACTCGGTGTGAGTTTGTGGAACAAAATTGGGCGACTCGCCGAGTCACTGTTGGAATTGGAATTCATGGGAAATTCCACTGATGCCGGAAGGATTGCTTGGAATCCAGGTGACTGCGACGGGGCTGAGCAGGACTGATCTAGAGTGTTGAGACTGTCGGTAGAGGCTCCAGAAGGTGTGGCCGCAGGGGGGTTAAACGCATTGCTGGACGAGGTCGAGAACTTGCTGGTCATGGCCAAAACGATGGGACGTACAGGAAGTGTGCCAGACGAAGTCTGGTGTGGATCGGGGTTGCTTAGCCTTGCGGCATCAGTGATTGCATCGACGGCACTACGAGGAACGGCATGGACTTCGCTCGATGATGAGGAGGCAGTGACATCGTGGAGAAAGTAAGCATGGTGACTGAGAAATGTGAACGTTTGTAACCTCCATCTTGCGATGACTTGTGAATATCCGAGAGAAATTAAAAATAATATTGCGGTAGAATAATGTCAGGTGTTAAACCGTGCAAAGCTAGATGTGCAATAATCTATCACAAGAAGTAAATAAGAGTTTAAGCAATAGAAAATTACACATAATAAGTTTATAGGATTGACAAGCATATCTACTTTCGAGCACTAATAGTCAATTGGGTGGAATTTAAAGTTACAAGTTTTGAGTACTCATGATTCAAGTAAGTGTGATCAAATCTTCCCGGGCAAAAATGGTTCACAAACTAGACCAATTCGTTTTTGGCAGTTTGGTTTGGTTTCAACTTTTTTGAAATGACTTAATTCAAATTGAACCGTGAAACTAATTGTATAATCTATTGATTTTTTTTTTTAATTATTTTTACAATTCATTCATGAAGTAGCCTATTTGAAGTAGGTTTGATTTTCATGTTTGTGAATCTATGAATTATTGTTATGTAGACTTTGGTACTTTTAAGAAATTATTATTCCTTTCAAGCTCGTTAAGTGAGTTCAAGCTCACGAAATTACCAAAGATGAAAGATGGAAAAACGATTTGGTTCGATTTCAAACTTTGCTAACTACAATATGATTTGGTTTGGTTTCACCTTTCTTCAAACTATACCTATGCCGCCTCATGTGGTTTAACCTCCAAACTGCACCAAACCACACCATGCTTCCCCTTAGATCCTCTTGCGGTAGTAATAATCAACCCATGATTCTTACACTGGTGAATGGGTTTCTTGACTCCTGATAGAGATGGCAAAAGAATATGTTAAAATATGCCTCGAATTTAAACACGTCAATAAATGCGGTTTAACTTAAATGGAGTAACTCTAGCCAACGTCTTTTGACTTTCTTTGTACGCGAATTAATTTCTCTGCACGCGCCGCTCGAAGATAAAGAAACCAACTGTTAGGATTAGAATTAGCACCTAGAGGGGGGTGAATAGGTGATTAAAGCAATTTTAACAATTTAATCCGAATGAGAGATTAATTAAAACAACAATCGCTGCAAATGAAAGTAATGAAAGATAAAAGGATTAGGGATAGAGAATCAAGACTCCGGATTTATAGTGGTTCGGCTTAGACCAAGCCTATGTCCACTCTCCCGCACGGACAGCCCTTCCGGCTGGATTTCACTAAGAATCAAAAAGAGTGATTACGGAGTCTCACGCTCTTGAGTCCACAAAGTGTAGAAGCTCTACTACACTTCCTCAAGGTCTCACCACAATATGATCTCTCTTTTGATTACATATAACGCTCGAAGAATAAGATCGCAAAATAGAAAAGGAGATTCAGACTTTGGAATTCTTCTATCCGGCACCCTTCAACAACTGGAGCATCTCTCTTATATACTTCTTCATGCCTTCAATACCGTTGGCACCTTCTAAAGAAGTTCTTCCAATCAACCCGTTGGACAGAATCAATTAGATAGATCTCGAGCTCTTTAAGGTAAGTGTTGATAGCCCATCAATCCTGCTCGCCCATACATTTAGGATCTTGGTTTCCATAAGTAGATCCTTTCAATTATAAGTTGCGAAATCTTTAGAGAATCTATACATATTAGAATATGAAAATAAGATCTTCTAGTGCTGAATCCAGTAAAAAGATATTCTCTAGCCGTTAGAGTAAAAACCATATAAGATCAAAATAGAAGTTGGTCTCGGAGACTCGTCCATGAGAGTAGACTTTGAAACATGAGTCTTGCTAGCTTCAGACTTTGATCTTCAGACTTTGCCAGTAGAGTCTGTAAGTCTTCAGACTAGATTGAGGAAAATGTTTTGTCAACTTCAAAATACCCGAAGAGAATTTATCCAACAATCTCCCCCTTTTTTTATGGTAACAAAACTTTTTTGCAGATTTCAATATTATTGCCTTGCAATACAACTTTTAAGCAATCATTGATATCTCATAAAAGATTAGAATAAAAATAGTAGAAGTTATCCTGTACACAGATGTCCTGTACACAGACTTACCCTGTACACAGATCTGCATTAACAGAAACCTCATTAGTCATGTGCAGACATTACTATCTTTATCTAATTTAATAGCTTAAAGTAATGCAATAATGAGCACACATTCAAAAAACTCAAGATAAAGTCAAAATATCATCACAATCATAACAAATAAAAAATGTTTAAAAATGAAGATTTGGTTTGGTTTGAGGATAGAGTCTTGAAATTGAAATGTGCTTGAAATTTGCAAAGTCTTCTCCCCCTTTTTGTCAGCATTAAAAAATCAAGGAGCACGAGGAATGCGAACAAGTTGAAAGTCCTCTATAGACTTGACAGTTCCTTCTAGCTTCCTCAAATCTTCCTATAGTTGGGTAAGAGTAGTGCCTTTTGCAGTATCCTGAATCTGACGCTGAACCTCTTTAAGCTGATCATGCATGGTGATGAACATTGCATGATTTTCATTCTGCAAAGTCTGAAATTCATACCCCATAGCATAGATTTGGCATTTGAGCTCCAAGATGATGTCAAACAACCTTCCAAAATCTCCTGAATTGTCAGTTTGTGTGCTTGCGTCAACTTGGTCTGATGGTGGAGTCAAGCCAGTATGAATATCAGCAGGGAGATCAGTATTTGGAGATGATGCATCTCTCTTAGGAAACTGAGCAGCATAAACATCTTATGCATCAGAAGGTGATCGACTCACACCTGTTTGGATATCTTCCTCTGTAAAAGTCAGTAAAAGAGGAGTACATTCTCTTTGGGTATCTCCCCCTGTTTCAATGTCTTCTGGAAGAGAAAAGTACTCTTCTTTCTGAGGAGTTTTCTTAGTGACAGGTTGTTGTTGATCCTCTTTTTCTATTGGAGAATCTGTTTTTGCCGGTTCGTCCCCTTGTTATGCTTTTTCCTCTTCCTCTTTTTCTTTTTCTTTTTCTTCCTCTTTCTCTTCTTCTTTCTCTTCTTCTTTTTCTGCAAAATGTTGTTCTGGAACAGCTGAAACAGGTGCAGAAAATTGAGAAACAAGAGCAGAGATGGGTAAAGCATCCCCATCATCTTCATCTTCCAAGATGATTGCCCTTCTCTTCTTGATAGGACTAGTCACTGGTTCCTTTCCTTTTCTTTTGGCCGCAGAAGAGTCTGGTCTGAACTTAATAGGAGTCTTTTCCTTGAACTGCTCCAGCTTCTTGCTGAGTTCTTTTAGACGCATCTTTGTTATCATCCTCAGTCCGATGACCATTTTATCAATAGTCTTCACAAAGAGAATATGAGGAGGCTGAATGTTCAGGTGTCTGAAAAGACAAGTGATGAGAGCAGCATAAGGGAGTTTTCCCTTGTCCTTTGCCATGGACCTGTACATGTGAAACATGATAGTGTGTGGCAGAGAGAAATTAAGACCAATCTTGATTGCATACATCAACTTAGCCTCTGAGATGGATACATCTGTCTTTGATATTGATTTCGGTGTAAGACAGTTGATCACTATCTTGTGAAGTAGAGTGTTTGTTGCATTCATCATGGAGTAGGAGAGACGACCTTCAGCAATTCGGTCTCTCGCAAGTTCTAGAGTTGCATGACTTACAGACACAAAAATTGATTGGAAAGCACCTCTTTCCACACCAATTACATCTGCCAGAGTGTCCGTATCAACAACATATTCTCTATCTCTCACACTGAATGAAAAGTTATTCGCATCAAGGAAACTGAGATTGGAATAAAAATATGCTGTTAATTCAGAATAAGCCACATTACATTCAGTATAGAACTTATGAAGTTGAAGTTTCTCAAACCTCTCTCTCAGATTGATACTTAATAAATCCAGAAAATCAAAATCCACCGTCCGTGGATTCATCACCCCACGCTTCAGCAGTTTCTCATACATCTTCCTGTGTCCGTCTGATCGAAACAATTCATCCTTCTTTCCTCGAAGGTTTGCAGCCACACCCATCCAAGGTTTAAAATGTATAAACATTTTCTCATCATCATCCTTTCCCTCTGGTTGATTTACACTACTAAACCTAGGGTCACTGGGAAAGTTTGCAAAGGCTTTTGCTGCCGTTCCAGCAAGAACAATGCCTGATCTCTCCATGACAGTGAGAAAATGTGTCTCATTTGAGTAACATTTTTCTTTCAGAAATTCATCAATGAAGGTCATTGCAGAACCTCCTTCCTTCAATGCAGAGTAAAGCTTATAAACAAAAGTAGGCTTGAGTGTTCTTACAGGTTCAATATCTTCAAGAACTTCTTCTGTATCTTGAGGACGACGAACATGAGGTCTAGTTGAGGAAGTACGCTGTTGAGATCGTTGAGGAGTCTGTTTTGTTGGAAAGTCACTTTCTTCTGGTCTATTACTTAACCATTAAACATGTTAGTAGCCTTTGATTTATTTTGTCATCTTTAAAACATCATAAGGGAATTCCCTAACAATCTCCCCCTTTTTGATGATGACAAAACAATCTCTTGAATATACAGATTTGTAAACATACTTTTAAAATATTAATTTAAATCAAAGGATATCAAAAGATAGCAAATAGATTGAGCATAACAATATATAGAAAAATAATCGCAGCTCAATATTATGCAATAAATAATATTAACCAATCAACACATATGCATATTCATATTCTCTCCCCCTTTTTGTCATAATCAAAAAGCGATAACAAAGAGTCATGAGGAGAATATAAAATAATAAATATATGTCTTGCACAATTTCCAAAAATCAGCTTTTATAAATCGAATATTAAAGATATGCAATATAGCTCACTTCGATCATATATATCAGCAAATATCCAATAAAAATCACGGATGCATTATAAAATTCACTTATCCTTTTTGTCATAATAAAACAATAACGTCAATAAGAGATTTGTTAATGACAAAAGGTAATAAAAGATGCACTAACCGGATTTTTAGAACTTGGTAAGTTCCAACACATTTACCTTTTCCGATATTCCATAATAAACAAAGATCATGATCAATTCAAAAAGATTTTTCCATAATTGATCAAAGCTCCCCCTCAATTTGTTGCCTTTTTGAGATGATCACGATTCTTTCCTTTTTCTTTTGGATTCGCTTTCTCCCCCTGTCATCATGACAATATTTGCGAATAGAAACAATTGTTGCTTATGCACGTTGAGCAGAATATTTTTTTTCGATTATTCCCTTTGTAGCAACAACATCCGCAACGATCACTTACATTTTGAAATTCGAGGCAAAAATCTTCAATCAAGCTCATCTCGAATTTAACCTGCATCAACTTAACGAACTTTCGTATGACACATTAGGGATTTCCTTAACAATTTGCAAAAACTTTGCACAAGGAAGGAATTTTTTAGCCTCCAAAAGATAGTATAGAATCTTCATAATTTTCTGATCAAGCTTTCCAAATTCCATATGGAAGATTCTTTTGCCACCTGCAAAATCTTGTATAATGGATAACAATCCTTGCAAAAATATCATGTAATACCTTCCTCCGATTTGCGGATCAAAACTTGCTAGATATAAGATATCTTCTAAGAATATAGCAAGTATATCCATGAATATGCAATAATATATTTCGAGATCAAAGGATTTCCTTGAGCATAAATTTCAAATATGCATTTTGCAAAAGGAAAATAGATATTTCTATCACGTGCCAAATCAAGTAAAAATGCAATGCCTTATGTTTATGACAAGAGATATTTGCAATATACAATTCATAGGCAATCATATAAAATCATGATAAACGTATGTAGAGATTTCCAAGGCAGAATGATAAAAAAATTTCTTACCCAAGGTATACGTTCGAAATATACCATTGATTAAAAAAGATCATTACCAATCTTCGTAGGAGATACTTATCTGATTGCACCAAAATCTGCGTAGATTCGCAATCATTCTTGCCTTATTGAATTTCCCGCAATCAACTCAATTCCTTTTTGGTATCCATCAATTTGGATCCTTCCTTTTTGTTAGAGTAAAATATAAAATCTCCATAATCAAATATTCTTTCCAAACTCATCATAACATATTATTTAAGGAAAGAACATCTCAATAATATCTTAAAAAAGAAATTCTCACTTGGTCATAGCATGATAAAATCAGAGAGAATAAAATTCTTGAATATCTAGGAAAATCTCGAGTAATAATTTAATATTACGTAAAACAGATTTTTATTTGGCAAAATATGATAAAATCTGAGAGTATAAAATCAAACCAAATTGAGAATAAAAAATATACATTCCTTACCAAACTCTCATTCTTCTCTTCCACACGTTGTATTCATTTCCATCAAAATACGATGGTCTTGTGTTGCTTTGTCCCTCCATAAGTCCTGGTGCCAAGATACTAGCCATAAAAGATCTTTAGCTCAAAAGTAAAAACACTTTTATAAACCGAGCACTTAGCTCTGATACCAATTGTTAGGACTAGAATTAGCACCTAGAGGGGGGTGAATAGGTGATTAAAGCAATTTTAACAATTTAATCCGAATGAGAGATTAATTAAAACAACAATCGCTGCAAATGAAAGTAATGAAAGATAAAAGGATTAGGGATAGAGAATCAAGACTCCAGATTTATAGTGGTTCGGCTTAGACCAAGCCTACGTCCACTCTCCCGCACGGACAGCCCTTCTGGCTGGATTTTACTAAGAATCAAAAAGAGTGATTACAGTCTCACACTCTTGAGTCCACAGTGTAAAAGCTCTACTACACTTCCTCAAGGTCTCACCACAATATGATCTCTCTTTTGATTACATATAACGCTCGAAGAATAAGATCGCAAAATAGAAATGGAGATTCAGACTTTGGAATTCTTCTATCCGGCACCCTTCAATAACTGGAGCATCTCTCTTATATACTTCTTCATGCCTTCAATACCGTTGGCACCTTCCAAAGAAGTTCTTCTAATCAACCCGTTGGACAGAATCAATTAGAGAGATCTCGAGCTCTTTAAGGTAAGTGTTGATAGCCCATCAATCCTGCTTGCCCATACAATCAGGATCTTGGTTTCCATAAGTAGATCATTCCAATTATAAGTTGCGAAATCTTTAGAGAATCTATACATATTAGAATATGAAAATAAGATCTTCTAGTGCTGAATTCAGTAGAAAGATATTCTCTAACCGTTAGAGTAAAAACCATATAAGATCAGAATAGAAGTTGGTCTGGAGACTGTCCATGAGAGTAGACTTTGAAACATGAGTCTTGCTAGCTTCAGACTTTGATCTTCAGACTTTGCCAGTAGAGTCTGTAAGTCTTCAGACTAGATTGAGAAAAATGTTTTGTTAACTTCAAAATACCTAAAGAGAATTTATCCAACACCAACAAGGGGAAATGTTTGAGTTTTCCTCGTGTGGCCACCGCACATAAGAGAAATGAATGGCACTGGACACTTCTCTATGGGGTTATTTCACGCCTTAATAAATGAAGGGGGGCAGGAAGAAGACTTTCATGTCGTCGTACATAGAAGATCTGACATGTTAGGTGCAAGAGAAATTGAAAAAGAAAAAGAAATGTGGTCTTTGTTCGTCTCTTTCTACTTTGCATGAAATGAGTTCCCCTGCTTTTTGTCTTCTTCGTCAAAGGCCACGGGAATGGGCAGGAAGAAAGAAGAAAATGAGCAGTTTGTTTGACTTCTTTGTCAAAATTACCTCTTTGTCCTCCGAAGAAAGGAGAACAGAGATGGCTTATCATTAGCCATCATTCTTGACTTTAACCAAGAAGAGAAGAAATGAAGAGATCTCTTTGTGCATTAAAGAAAAATAGTTAATACTATCAAAAATCTCAAATTGATACAATTTTAAATTAATTTTTTAATCATGAAAAATACCAAACCGATACATTTATGATAAATTTACCATAAATAATTACAAAATACCCCAAACTTGTTTATCTCGAACTAATTTTTTGACTACCAAAAACTCTAAAACTAGTAATTCTGTGATAAATATACCATTCGTTAAATTAGAATAATATTACAAAACTGGTACAACCATAATAAATAGAGAGTAAAATCCCAAATTAATACACCGATCAATTATTACATCAATTTGACAGTAAAATTAAACAAAACCTAACAAAGGATAATTTATTATAAGTATACTAGTCTAAAATAAATTCATCAAAGGTGTATCGGTTTGGAATTTTTGGTGTTTAAAAAATTAGTTTAGAATAAATTTATCACAATTGTACTAATTTTGGATTTTTTAGGGTATTAATAATAATAATAATAATAAAAACAGTATGGACTTCTTTTATCCTTTTCATTAACTCTGGAAGACTTCTTTCCTTCAGCTACACAAAGCAAGACGGTTCTTGCATCTTCTCTTTTGCATTAAAAGGAAAGTGAGAGACGTCCGACAAGAATTACGCCATGTCCTTAATGACCAAGAGAAAAGAGAACTCAGAGACTGTACAAAGGAGTGCGTGGAGAGTTCTTCTTGCGAGAGTTTGGTTGTTGTAATTATACCTGAGTGATTTAGCTTGTTAAATTCTTGTTAGTAGAATTTGTTTAAATCCTTGGGTGAGATTTTACTAGGAATTTTGAAGGGCTAAATACTATGTGATTTATTGGGTGTAGGGGCTGAAAAACACCGATAGTGTGTTGAGTGCTCAAGTAATTGTAACTCTATTATCTCGCTTATTTTTATAGTGGAATTCCATACTACTCTTTTCGTAAACCTAGGTCTGATATTCGGATTAAATAATATAAATTCAGTGTTTGATTTCATTTTCCTTTCTTTCAACTAATTTTGCCGATTCACTTGACCCTTTATAACCGCAATAGGGTCCGTCTTAGGTCGGCCAAGACAGGGCACCGCCTATTTGCCTTTTGTGGAAGTTCTACATGGGATAGTTGAGATTCCTCCTGTCTATCCAAAGGGCTCCATATCTAAGGGCACGGTATCACAATATATTCTAGGAGTTCTCTCGTGTCAGATCCTATCTGTTCTCTTTTAACCGGCATGAAGAATAGAAACAAGATAGAATAGTAAATTTCTGGGAAATATGAAAAAAATAGATAAATCAACAGATAGGAAGTAAAAGCATCGTTTATGGAGATTGAGAGGCAGACCAAGCGATAGATTTTAATATAGAGATTATCTAAACTGACAAATTTCAATATAGAGGTTATCCAAATTGACTTCGATCTGGGAATTGTACAACTCGCTGTCGATCTTGTGAGCAATATGGGCTGTTTCAATCGAGTTAAGAAAGATGAAAACCATTTCATTTATTTAAACCAAGAGTGGGAACGGTTATAGCCATGGGACAATCCCCGAAAGAACAGTTATGGCAAAAGGCATGATAGCAGCTGATGTTACAAAGCAGAGAAAAAATCATGGAGAAATTGAAGCAATGCAAGTGAGACTACATGTTCAACCAAAGTGCCGTCTAAGGAAGTGTCAAGAGTTTAAAAGGAACAAGCACAAAGAGAGAAGATGCGCTTAAGTTATGCAAAATTGATTGGTTCAAGGTTGAATTGGTCCTGCCTTGGAATCAACCTAGAATTGGTTTTTCTTTTTTTAAAAGAATCAAGATAAATAGCAGCTACAATAAAAATAGTATAGGCTACAAAACTCAAAATAAAATATCCATACAAAACAAACGGAAATTTAAAGTAATAGGGAAATTAAGCTAGTTTAAGAATGATTAATCATCTTCTTTTAACTTCATAAAACAGGTTCTAATTGGTTCACAGGTGAGTGGGTGAATAGGTTCAACACCTAGAATCTAGAACATATCTGCACATTACCGAATCCAAAAAATTTGGAATCAGGAAAAAGAACTATTTCCACTAGAACTAGGAACCGACTTGTTTTCATGCGCAGTTAGTCCAGTTCCCGAGAAGAAGCAAATCAGTTTTACACAACCCAAGGTAAACCCCTATTAAATTTTTCTCTGAAGTTTATCATTCAAAAGCAATTTTTTTAGTTTAATTTCGCTTCAGGGTTAACCTTCTAGTTTATAATGTGCATTGTGGATGTTAATGAAGTGTTCTGCTCCATTGTTTCCTTTTGAGCATTACAATATTTGTGAGTTCCTGTTAATTTAATTCCAATGAAGTTTGTTCCTATTTCTTCTTTTAAGTGTTTTCCTCTTTAGTTTTCTTTAAATTCACTGCTTGCAATTCAAATTTCCTTTTGTTGAAGGCATCATCATTTCGATTTCCTTAAGTCGTACTTAGCTCTACTTGGATTCGTTTCCCATTTTAATTTCAAGAGTTCGTTTTCCTTTATCATTCAGATCGAAGAAGTTATTTTCCAAATCTTATTTTACTCTCAGGAGCTAGGACACCTTTTATTCGCACAAATATATTTTAATTCAATCTAAAATACTTCTTTTGTGGAGATTAGATCACTGTGTGCTCGAGCTACAACCAAAGAACAAGCTTTTTGTTTGTTTTCCCTATAGCCCCTCGGTAAGATTTGCCCTAGATCGAATAAGGCCCGACACCTCTATTAGGCATGCCTGGATGGTCAAAATTTTCTGAAGTTTTTCGAAATGACATGGAAGAGGCATGAAGTCGAAGATTCAAGCAATCAAATACTAAATAGACAGAGACTTCTGGACAAAAATTTTAGGTGCGAATAGCTATGTGCTTCCCCACATAAGCGCATGCTTTTGTTAAGAAGGGAATCGGTAAATGTGCACTACACGAACAATATTTAGGAAGTAGACTAGATCAATGGACGAGCCTGCGTGAGGTGGGCCCCGTACCAGACTAAAATTTGTTTTTTTACTAATTACGCTCCTCGTTCTTCACCCCTCCTCGAGGTATGTCCAGTGGTTATATATATATATATATATATATATATATATATTTGAAAGACTTTGTTGATAACATTTTTTTGCAAAATGTTTTTCTCATTTCTTAGCATTTGATTCTCTTAGAAAATTAAGTTAGTGAAAATGTTTTTCTAATTAATAGAAAATCTGTGTTTAAATCCAAGAAAATGATTTCCTATTTAAAAAATCAGAACTCATTTTTCAAAATATGACTCGTTCTCTTATGCTTGAGCCCAAGTCCATCGAGGCCAACCCCGTGACCCTAATGTCGATGCCTAGATCCCTAGCACCCGCGCCAAGGTCTAATCGTGGCCAAGCCTAGGTTCTAGTGCCCATACCGGGGCTCTCAACGCTCGTGCTTGAGTCCATCGAGGCTAGACTTGAAATTGTGGCACCCGGGCTTAGGTCCACAAAGGTTGAGGGAGAATTACAATACCCGAACTTAGATCTCCAACACTTGGGATTGGGTCCAAAAAGTTCGTGCTATGACTAGATCCCCAATGCCCTAGTCAAGGTCGATCAAGGCCTAATGAGAGACTCCGGTGCTTGTACCCAATCCTCGGATGCCCATGCGCAAATAACTAACACTCAAATGGTAAATATCTATTTAAGAAAATCAAATCAGATTTTTCATATCACCACAACAAATATTTTCCAGTTCTTGTTCAAGTTTTAGCTAAACATTGGAAAATGACTCGGTGGAAAATATTTTCCAAAAAATATAACATTTTTTGCAAAACAAATGACACCTAAGTTCCAAACTTACCAACTCTGGACTTATATTGTCATTTTTTTTCAACAATTTGTGTGCTTTTCTTGTAAGTTTTGTGCTATAAATGTGTCGTCATAATTTATTTTTTTAAAAAAAAAACCCCTATGATGACGTATATATAATACAAAGATGAGGTTACGTGCGATACATTGGAAGGACCAAATTCATCAACGGAAAGTCTGTTCGAATATGTGGTATACGTACATGTTTTTACAATCATTCACGTTTTCAAAATCAATGGTGCGAATCAAACCCCATTCTCATCCGACGTTCGCTACTAATCTGTGGTATTCCTTTCCTTGGCACCGACGAGTTGAACGTTAGCTAACTCGAGTGATAAGCCTTCGTCGCTCGTTCTTATAAAAGAAGGGAGTTCCATACCAGCTCAAGACCAGTAAATCGAAAGAGAGAGAGAAGAAAAGCCAGTAGAGTGCTGAATGATCTATTAACATGGCCAAAACATCGTCCGATGCGTCGAACATTTTCCTTGCTGCGATCTTTCTTTTTCTTGGAAATGTTGTCCTTGGAGCTCAAGCGAAAAATGTCCACTACTACGACTTCATGGTAAGTAAACCAAAGTGGATGTCTGCGGCTCTACGTGTGAAGTTTCAAGTTTTGTTAGTTAAATCGATGTTTCCTTTGCTAGAATATTATCATTAACCATCAGTTTCCAGAAGATACGGAACAAATGATTATGCATTTGAATATTAGTGATTAATTATTCTCAAATCTATTTTATCCGCATGTGTGAAAATTGTTTTGCGCGCTTAGGATTATATGTTGAGAGAAAAGAAAAGTGGATGTGACACGGGCTGAAATATGCGGATCAAAAAATGAGAGAGTCCATCCTTATGACCTTCCCCTTTTAGTTTCATTTACGTGAAATAAGGCAGTGATGAGAACTCGATGTGTATGAATCTAACTCGCACGCACCATTGAATCAGATGGAGCTCATTTAGGACGCACAATCGAACAACGCATGCAGATTGGGCTCATATGTGCTGTTCTTTGCTGAGCCTCCGCGTGACCAGCACATTGTCATTCTTCCTTCCTTTATTGGGCGTGGACCATCACTAGGGAAAATTTGGATGTACATCTAAGAAAACTTAAATTTGGGGACCATATAGAGGGACCAGCCAATGTGTCAGCTAAACATAGTCCACAATAATTGTTCTGACTTTCCAGTAGAAATTTAATTGGGTGATGTACATACACTGACACGATCGTTGAGATATAGTACCTTATCTTGTCTATTTTATTTTATGGATGGTGCATTTTTAGTAATAAACCTCCTTTAAATTAATTTTTATCCTTGCAGCTGAGAGAAATTAATGTAACGAGGAATTGCACAACCAAGACAATTTTAGTGGTGAATGACAGTCTTCCTGGGCCAACCATTCGCGTTCAAAAGGGCGATCTTGTCTACGTGAAGGTTCATAATCAAGCACTCTACGGGGTCACTATTCACTGGTAATTCCTTCTATCCATCTTGTTCTAATATTTTATTGTTCTCTTATTGTTATCTTGTGACATGATAGCCATAACCTAAAAGAAGTGAAATTATCTCTCAAATTATACTGAGATATAACTCATTAGCAAGTCATATGCTCAGGTACCTCTGATTATCTGTGGTGGTGCTCATTAGCGCATTTTATTGAGCTCTATTCTCTGAGTTTCCCTTAGTTGAAACAAGATTGATTAATGTATGTGCACTAATTAAACGACAAAAAGAAAAATCTCAAAATCAAATAATATGCTAATAAGACATAGGACATTATTTATTAAATGAAATCACAAATTGTCTAGCTCGTGGGGTTCATTAATGTGATGAAATTCGATGGCTTGTAGGCACGGGGTGAAGCAACCACGCAATCCATGGTCAGATGGTCCGGAATATATTACTCAGTGCGCTATTCCACCAGGAACAGATTTCACTTATGAAGTGAATTTAACCGAAGAAGAAGGAACTGTTTGGTGGCATGCCCACAGTGAGTGGACAAGGTCTACTGTGCATGGTGCTATTATCGTTCTACCACGAGAAGGATCAAGTTTCCCATTTGCCACGCCAGACGGGGAACATATAGTCGTGCTTGGTATGCTCTAAAGATTTCTTAGAGGAATATTTTTGACATAAAACTAGAGGCTAGGGATATGAAGTCGATTAGAAGTCATAGAAGTCAATCTCAATGACTCAATTTTTTGGCTACCAATCCTTCGCTTAACTGTGTTTTTCAATCCATTTGGGCTACTCACCCAAAACATAAAAGAATTCCTTTCCCTAAATGCATGTAAAGTAAATGATGATCGAGTGTTGTGATGTCTTTGAAATCATTACAAAAGTTTTAATTATAGCGAAGATCAAATTCCCTTACTTGAATATTGATATTTTGTCACTGTTTCATCTGGAGATTGGGGTTTAATGGTCAGAACTTTCTCCAATGGATCCATCTTTCTTGCCCAAGAGAAGAGGAGGAAAATAATAAACTTACGTAGAAGTCTTAAAAAATTATTAGACGACTATGCTCTACCGTGTAATATACATTTGCGTTTGAATGGTAAAAGCAAACGTTACCATAATTTAATTTTCCAATTTCCCTTCATCACTTGTAGGTTCTTGGTATAAGGAAGGAAATTCTCTGAATGAAGCCCTGGAGATGGAATTGTCTGGAGGCAGTCCTGAAGAACCTCATGCAGCTGGCTACATGATCAATGGACAATTTGGAGATTTTGTTCCATGCTCGAATGGTACATCATTTACTCTCAACCATCTTCTTCATTTTTCTCCCTCTTTGTTTGGACATTATCAGATGAGGATAGGAATGCAAACCGAAGACATAATGGTTTTTCCACATATTGCATGTTTTGCCATGCACAATGTTCTGATAGATTCTTCTTCCATGCTATTAACTTTACAGAAACAACGCATCACTTCTTTGTTGATTATGGTAAGACCTATCTCTTCCGTATAGTCAATGCGGGGGTCAGTTCAGATATGTTTTTCTCCATCGCCAATCATAACATGACCCTGGTTGGAATGGATGGAGCATACACAAAACCAATAGTCTTTTCATATCTAATGATTGAACCTGGACAGACGATGGACATATTAGTGTCCGCAAATCAATCTCCCGGAAGGTATTACATGGCAGCTCAAAGATTTTCAAGTGAAGACATGATTTACGACGAATTTCCACACCTTGTTGCTACCGCTATCATCCAGTATAGTGGGAATTACAGTCTGACATCGCCACCGAGTTATCCAAATGATACCCTGCCGGTTTATCATAACTACAGTGCCGCTGCTAGTTTCAATCAACAACTGAGAAGTCTAGGAACCGAAGAACATCCGTAGACGTCCCTCACAACGTGACCACGAGGATGTTCATCACAGCTTCCATGAACGACGTGTCGTGCCCAGATGACTCCTGTTATTTCGGTGATTACAAAGATGCCACAGCCGTAAATAACATAAGTTGGGTGGACCCATCCGTCGATGTACTGCAAGCTTATTACAGGAACATCAGTGGAGTATACACCGCAGATTTTCCCGATTTTCCCCCGCTTATGTATAATTTCACAGGAAATGATTTTTCCTTTTCTTTTCTCCTTTCCTCCTTAGGATGTTCCCATGATGGCCGACTAGGGCCACCAAGCCCCCATCGGCCGCTTGGTGAGGGTCGCATCACTTGCCCGGCCTCACCTAGGGCCGTGGGAGGGCAGCCTCGCCGCGGCCTTTGGCCCGGCATTTGGGCAAAGCTGCCTCTCTTGTGTCCTTGGGCCAAGCAAGGGAGTTGGCGAGGGCTTGGCGACCCCGCCTGGCTAGCGAGCCTTTGGCTTGGCGATGGTCGCCATGGCCTCAACATGAAGGCCATCGCCAATTGTGGGTGAGGTCGCCTTCAGCCACGGCAATGCCCCTCACCCATATCTAGGTGAAACCACCTTGCTCGCAACCTTAGGCAAGGCTAGCCAAGGGCCATGACCCTCGCCAACAACTAGCGAGGGCCACTAAGGGTGCGTTTATTTGTGTTTCTGTTCAAAAATTGTTTCTAGGGCACATAAATAGAAAAAAACTATTTCTATTGCAAGGAACAATTTTTGAACAAAAGAATGCGTTTTGTAATTCTGCAAAAATTTCTATTCTGGAATAGAAAAAGAACAGAAACACATTTGGTAACTACACACAATTTCTGTTCCTAGAATAGAAAAAAAAAAAACAGAAACATGTTTGGTAACTATAAAAAATTTATGTTCCAAATTTTTCTCAAGTGCTTTTTTTTTTTTTTTTTAATAAAGTGTAAATTTGGTATTGAATTCTCATTCTCATGAAATTCTCATCAATTTAATTTGTTCATGGTGAGTGAAGACAAACATTCTGAACATGATCATATGTGCATACTTGGAAGAAAATTTTTGTAAGTAAAGTTTGTACCAAATTTTCTCAAGTGCTTTTTTTTAATAAAAGTGTAAACTTGGTATTGAATTCTCATTCTCATGAAATGCTCATCACTTTAATTTTGTTCATGGTGAGTGAAGACAAACATTCTAAACATGATCATATGTGCAGACTTGGTAGAAAATTTTGTAAGTAAAGTTTGTACCAAATTTTTCTCAAGTGCTTTTTTTTTTTTTAATAAAGTGTAAACTTGGTAATGAATTCTCATTCTCATGAAATGCTCATCACTTTAATTTTGTTCATGGTGAGTGAAGAAAACATTCTAAACATGATCATATGTGCATACTTGGTAGAAAATTTTGTAAGTAAAGTTTGTACCAAATTTTTCTCAAGTGCTTTTTTTTTTTTTTAATAAAGTGTAAAGTTGGTATTGAATTCTCATTCTCATGAAATGCTCATGAATTTAATTTTGATCATGGTGAGTGAAGAAAAACATTTTGAACATGGTCATATGTGCATACTTGAAAGAAAATATTATAAGTAAAGTTCGTACAATAAGAACTAGCAAAAAGAAGAGTATCTTATAGATCTCAACATGGACCCTTTCATACATGACATCACAATAATGAAGCAATATAGTTCATTGTTCAACTTCATCACATTGACTTTGATAAGTGAATACTTAAAAACAATATTACAAAAGTCAGAAACACAAAGTCATGAAATCTCAGACATATTGTGATCCCTTGCCATTTTATTTGCAATACTTATCCTAAGCATGTGTATCCCAGGTGCCTGCTCATGCGATGTATCATCTACAACCTCCACTTCTCTAGGTCCAAATGGATACTCCGGATCTCCATATAGGGAAAAGTTTATGTTCATCCTATCTTGATCACGAATGTAATTATGAAGAGCACAACATGCAATTACAACAAGTGCTTGCTTCCGAATTGTAAATGGAGGCATATGTCTCAAAATGGTGAAGCGATTCTTTAATGCCTCAAATGACCTCTCAATTACATTTCTTAGTGAAGAGTGCTTATAGTTGAACAATTTTTTTGCTGTTCTTGGTCGCCTCCCACTCCCCTCTATAATCGTTCGGATGATACCGTTCGCTTTTAAATAGAGTTAAAAATCCCAAAAGTGCTACATAACCATAATCTACCAAGTAGTATTTCCTTACAACATGATATATATATATATATATATATATATATATATATATATATATATAAATTTTGTTGTGATATTCAACCATAATATAATCATAAATTTGTCTATATAAACAAAGTAAATACTAGGTGGTGGTCGGGGAAATTGCAGTTGAGGAGTTTTGAGTACTGCCGAAAGCACTCGACAATCGTTGGCAGATCCTTCCCATCCAACATACACGAAAGTAAATTTCATATCAAATGAGCAAACACACAACACATTCTGGGTGGTAATCCCTTTCTTGCCTCTAAATCGAACTTGCTGAGACACCGAGACGATAGCATTTATATGGGTGCCATCCATAGCACCTACGCAATCCTGTTAATAGCAATCTAAGATTATTTAAGATTATCAAGTACATGTATTTGACGGTATAAAATCGATATAAAAATCATACCTTGAAGTAGCGTTTATGACTATGATCCATAAGAATTTCTTGTGGGATGACATCAAAGGATGGTGGTTTGATTATCTCTTTTGAAAGTTTGATAATTGCTTTCAACACTTTGTTGAAATACTTGCTGATCGTTTCTCCAGAATGTTGGAATCTCTCACATAAATCTCTATTTGAGCCATTGTGACAAACTAAAGATAAGAATATCCTAACTTGTTCATCTATTCGAACAAATCGACTATCTTTCAACCAACCTCTTACCCTCATTAAATCACATAAATTCATAAAAACATGTCTCTCCATCCTGAAGGCTTCATATATCCTATATGAATGTCCATAAAGAATCTCCATTATCCATTCAAGTCTTGATAATTTACTGTCCCTAATAGGTTCTCTTATATGCACGGATGTGTCCATCGCAACCGTGCACAACCACGCTATCAATATGTCAATATCATCATCATCCAAGAATTGTTCAACCGGTTCTACTGCTCACTAGAAACACTATTTGATCCGCCTTCCGTAGTACCTATACCATCACAAAAATATAAAAACATCAATATAGATTTTGAAAATATATCCAATAACAATCAATAACATAAGTCATAGAGTCTCAATAGAAGATGCCATTACATATAAGTACCAAAAGTCTCAACACTAATATCTTTAAAAACTAAATATTAATGGATAACATAAGTTATACAGTCTAATGAAAGCCCATGCAATCCATAATATATTTCCAAACATCTATTAAAGACAATAAAGAAGTCCACTTCTCCTTTCAGGTGGGGATTTAATGAAAGACTCCCTCCATGAGGCACTAAGCATGCTCGTTCCACTGCTTTACTGTAAACATCTTGCTCTAGCTCAGGCATACTAACTAGAATATCGATCACAGCAGATATGGAGAAAGGGTCTACAGGTGATGGTGTAACCCCTAAGGTCGTAGAGCCACTGCCATATTGACTTGACCTAACTTTCAAAAGATCTTGTATGGCTTTGCAAGTGTCAACAATACCGGCTTGGTTACTCTTTCTTCTCCTCTTAGTATTTGGAGTCCTATCCAATTTGTGCTTTCCATGAATTGAAGTTGCGGCATTGTCTAATGTAAAGACTCTCTCATCAATGTGGTGTTCACTCGAAGTCATCTATATTGCCACCACCATTGTCACCATATGCATTGCCACCACTGCTGTTGCCACCGCCTACATTGCCATCACCATTGTCATCTTCATCGACACCGTCAAATCTTGAGCATTTCCTATGGCATATTCCCAAGATCATATGTACCACCAAATACAATACATAGCTCGGGATACTGAGGAAATCCATCATTCTTGAATTTTGCCCACTCAACATTCTCCTACAATTTTCACAATTATGACATTTCAGCAATATAATCATACATTTTAAAATTTACATCTATAATGACATCAAAATGACCAAAAAGTTAAAAAGATACATTGATGTGAGATTCCCATATACTTGGATCGTCGACAACAACTCTTTTATTCAGATTATCCCAACCAAATCCAGACTGAGACATGAGTTTCTAAAAACTGCCATACTGTTTTCTCGATTTGTTTGCCTTGTTCCTCAACTGGACCATGCTATATTGGCATCCCGTCTGTCTAACGAATTCATTCTGTATATTCTTCCACCTCGCTTTGTTGAAAGTAGAAGAGGTGCAATTTCCCTTTTTGACCTCATCCACCAACAAACCGTTAAATAGGTTGGTTACAGACTCGTTCCACTTTGCACTGAATGTCTTTCTCTCAGATGCCATTTAATCTTTGATCGGTTGAGCATCATATGAGTTATGATTTAAATCAATAACATAATACTATACATGTCATACACAGAATCATTCTCAAGAGATGCAAGCGAGAGAAGACTATAATGACAAAATTGACAATTCTTGAACAAACTTGTATAGAACATAACCTAAGTTGCATTTTGAGCTACAAGAACTACATAGTACTATGACTATCAATGATAAATGAAATAGAATGCTTAAAAAAAAAAAAAAAAAAAAAAAAAATAAAGAGCATTGTGAGAAACCTACCGTGTCAAAATATATTAAAAAGAGTCTATACAACCACACATGTCAAAATTCATATGTTTCAAAATTTTAAGATGTTCAATGTGCAATAAAAGTCAAATTTCAAACACTACAATAAAAGGAAATGTGAAAAGTTCAATCTTGCTCCAAATGAACCTAAACAACTACTCTCTCCAACTTGTCTTTGAGTTGTGAAATCCAAATGATCAGCCTAAGCATTTCATTGTAATGCTAGATATAGTATGCAACCATGAAATTCATCCAACACAAGGCAGCATAGCCTTGGTTCTTACCTTCAAACATAGAAAGAAGTTCTTGAAAGTGGCTCCGGTCCTTTAGTGTTTCCTTTGTAAGTTTCTCAACTATAGTCCCCCTCTGTCAAAAGAGATAGATCTCATGGTGATTTTGGATGAGCTCATAGTTCCTTAGCATAGTCTAGAGAAATTTACCGCCGGATCGCTCGCTCGAGCGAGCAAGCTTCTCTGCTCACGATGCTCGCTTGAGCAAGCAAAGCAGCAATGCTCGCTCTCCCCGAGCAAAGTAGAGTGTTGCTGCTCTGCTCGCGATTTGCTTGCTCGAGCGAGCAAAGCAATGACGCTCACTCGAGCGAGGAGAGCGTTGCTTCTCTGCTCGCTCAAGGGAGCGGAGCGCGACGGCTCGCTCGAGCGAGCAGATGCACTGCCGTAGATCTCGGGCAAGCAACGCTCGCTCGGGGCTCAAGCGCGAGGGCTCGCTTGAACGAGCATCTCACGATCTAGGCAAGCGCTTGCTCGAGTGAGCCGTCGCACTCGACCCCGAGCAGCCGTCGCCTAGATCTACGAGGGGGTGGCTCTCACGAAAGCCCTTGTCAAATGGTGAAGGAGGAGCAGCAGCTAGTGAAGGATGAAACTTACCTCAAATTAGAAGCTTCAGCCGGTGAAGGAGCAGCAGCTGTCGGCACCGGAGAGAATGACGGTGGAGAAGCTGTGAGAGACGCTGGAAAAGGGAGGGACTTTAGATAGAGAGGGCGCAGGTGAATGACAGAGGGCACGAAAGCAAGAATCAAAAAAGAAACAAGTTTTTTTGTGTTTTTGTTCTTTTAATTCAAAAAGTGTTTCCGAAACAAAAAAAACAAGTTTTTTTTGTTTCTCGTTTCTATTCTAATTTTGTTCCCGAGAACAAAAAAAATAGATTTGGAACAAAAACGCAAACAAACGCGTTTATGTTCTTTTTTTGTTTCGAAAACAAAAATACAGAAAATCTGTTCCTAAAAAAAAAAAAAAAAGAAATACAAACAAACACACCCAAAGTCCTTGCTGGAGGCTCGCCAGCCACCACTAGAACAGTCCAATAAGGAAGAAGGGAGAAAAGAAAAGGAAAAAGAAAAGAAAAATAATAATAATAAATCTGAAAATGTAAAATAAAAAATATTAAAAATTGTTATGTCGGCGCTCGGCCACGACCGGCATCCACCCCACCGCACCGGCGTCACGTCGGCGCTAGTTGGCCAAAATTGAGCAGATGGATTGAATTAGTATCAATGTGAAAATGTTTATGACTAAATTGATCAAATTGAAATGTTTATGACTAAATTAGTATCAATGCAATATGTTTATGACTTTTTGGTACTTTTCTCATTTTCCAGCGGCATGAAGATAATGTGAATCAGGCATCTGACACAAAAGTCACGAGACTTGATAGATGTAAGGCTCGACCTACGACGTGCAAGCCTTGAGTCAAGACGTGGATGCCTCCGGTCAAGGCACTGCCTCACCTTGAGTGAGGCATGCCTCCTTAACTACGCAGGCGCCATCTCCGTCACTTTCAATTCATGGAGACTTGATTCCTTGCTCTCAATCTCTTGAAGTTCTCTCATTTTGAAATCATTCTTGTGTTTCTTTCTTTCCCTGTGTTGTTCTTGTACTTGTAGGTGTTGGTTGGCCAGGTTGCCTCTCGGTAAGTTTTTTATAACGTCCCTTTCAATTTCAAATGGAAATGCACATTAGCATATCGTAATGTACATTACTTTCAGAATGTATAATGGGTCATTATACTACCCGTTTGAAAAAAATATTTGGAAAATACATGCTTTTAGGTCGTTGTAATGACGAAATGAAATGTTGAACCATAGAATGCGTTGTTATGCAAGAAATTATACTTGCTTCCAAGCTATCGTAGTGATTGTTTTGAATCAAATATTTGCATTAGGCTGTTATGTCATCAAATTTAAGAATTTATACTATTTGTGTTGAAAATATGCTAGAATGTGGGGAAAAGTACCAAAATAGTCCTAAACATTTTCACATGAGTACCAATTCAGTCCATCCAGCTAATTTAAACTGGAAATTGCTGACGTGGCCGCCCGGCAATCTTATGTGGCGCCACGTGCACAAATTTTATAATTTTTAATATTTTTTTTCAGATTTTTTAAATTATTTATTTTCTTTTTTTTTTTTCCTTTTTTCTCATTTTTTTCTTCCCTTGGCCGGCAAAGTCACCGGCTAGCCAACCATCACCGGCCACAAGCTAGTTGGGGCAAGGGACCTTACGCCCTCGCCGGCCACCGGCAAAGGCCACCACGCCTTCGCCAACCACGGCGAGGGCGACGACCGCCCCCGATCCAGGGCAAGGGCCGAAACCCTCGCCCATTGGCTGGCGAGGGCACGATAGCCCTCGCTTGTGGCGGGCGAGGGTGCGGCGGTCCTCACCTACATCCAGGCGAGGGCCACGATGGCCTCGCCTGCCCAGGCGAGGCTCGCGACGCTATCTTCGTGCTTAATCCAATGTGAGATCGCACACTTCCCCACACCGTTATCCCTCCAAAAGCTACCCAAGCTCGAGATGCCGACCACCTCCTTCAACCTCCGGGGCCACAAAGGCTCGAGTGACCATGTTGTGATCGGAGGCAACGGAGCTCTAGATGCGGTAGACGCAGCTCACCTAGATCTGGGCAAGGGCCATCGCACCCTCGCCCGCCACGAGCGAGGGCTGCGGCGCCCTTGCCTGGATCTAGGCAGGGGTCGTCGCCCTCGCTTGTGGCCAATGAGGGCACAACGACCCTCGCCATTGGCCGACAAGGGCGCAGGGCCCCTTGCCCCGACCAACTTGTGGTCGGTGATGGTCGGCCGATCAGTGACCTCGCCAACCAAAGGTAAGGAAAAAAGAGAAAAAAAAGAAGGAAAAATAATAATTTTAAAATTTTGAAAAAAAAAATATCAAATTTGTCCACATGGCGCCACATAAGACCGTCAGCGCCACGTCATTAATTTCCGGCTTAAATTAGCCGGATGGACTGAATTGGTAACAATGTGAAAAGGTTTAGGACTAAATTGGTCCAATTAAAAAGTTTAGGACTAAATTGGTAACGATATAAAATATTTAGGACTATTTTGGTAGTTTTCCCTAGAATGTGTGTTGTTGTTGTTGTTGTTGTTGATGCATGTGTGGGCAAGTGATTCCACAATGTAGGACTTTTTGGTTAAGTGTTTTAGGAAATAGCGTTTACAAGGATGGTTTCGATGGGTAAATATAAAAGCATGATAGAACGGGGTGTATGGGGATGAATATCAAAGGATGAATTGTAGGATAAAGGATAGATTCTAATCCTACCAAGGTCTAAATGACACGCCACCAACCGAAGATAAAGATTGGGACAAACGAAGTTAACCACTAAGGCTTAAAGGACAAATCACCCACAAAAAATAAGGACTTTGGGATAAAAGAAGCTCACTATCAAGGCCTAAAGAAAAATTGACTGGAGGGCTTTTTGGCTCACCACCGATGAATAATCAACACTCCAAGAATAAAGAACCGAAATAGGAATTGTCCACTCTCTAAAGATATTCGCTCATGCAAAGGAAATCTTAAGTATTTTCATTCATCAAATCTAATCTCTTACAATTGAGAGGCTTCCTCTATTTATAGGAGGAATAAAGTTTAGGAAATAGAAAAGTAACAAGTAGACATGGGAACTAGCCCAACATCAAAGACATTGGAACTCAAAACTTTGACTTTTTGAAAACCTAACAATAAAGACTCCTACTTTACCAAGAAAAAACAATAAAGACTCCTAGGAAAATAGAGATGCATTTGATTCTTCAGCTTGGCAAACAAATTTCGTGCTTCCACCTTGACCAGAAGATAAATATCCCAAGACTTTATCAAATAACTAAGGAAATTATTCAAAATGGCCTCCCATTGATATTAAACTTCGAGATCAACAACTAAGAAAGTGTACCGAGAAATTAGAGACTAATATATGATACCGAGAATTCTATAACTCATAAATCATTGGTATTGATAATTTCGGTAACTCATTAATCATCGATATCGATAACTTCGGTACAAATGTTTCGATACTACTTTAGTTGGAAATTTCAATTTTGACCCATTGAAGCACATAATGCGCAAATTCTATCTTGGCTTGAATGAGCAATGATGGTGCTGAGTGAGCTGATAGAGCTAAGTTGATTGCTCCCGCATTAGGTCATGAGATAAACCATGCAATTTTGAGGATGTATAAGGTGGTGAATATATTGAAGGATTACATTAGACACCTATTTTATTTGTGAGAAACCCATAGGTCATATACTGAATTGATTGGGTTCCTGTATAAGATAGGTTATGACAGTATAACTAAAGGTCAAAAGATAATAGCCATCACGATTCAAACTGATGAACTGAGATCTCATGCATTTGGACATTCAATTCATGATTTTAATTGAATAATGACTCCAATTCAGCTCAGCCGAAAGATGTGTGTTTCTATATAAACCTTACCGTGTCCCAGTAAAGTTGTAAATTGAATGAAAATAACTCCTCACTTAGAGTGTGTTTATTTCACGGAAAACGTAACGTTTTTGGAAAATGTTTTCCGAAAAACCATTTTCCAGGAAAATTGTTAGTTTTCCTTTGTTTGGTGAGTATTTTTTGGTAGTTAGATCGCATTTGAAAAATGATTGAATGACATTTGACCTAACAATTGACAATAGTGTGCCCCTTACTTCCAAATTATTTTGTTGAGTCCATCACCTTTTTTAACTTTATAAAAATATTTTTTTTAATAAAAAATCGAAATTATAATTACTTTTCATATTTCAGATTTTTTTTTTCTTTTTCTTCCTTCCTTAGCTAGCGCCAGCTGCCGCCGGTTAGCGACAGGCAAGGCGAGGCTCGAGCCTCGCCGGATCTAGCGAGACTCGAGGTTGCCGACGTCGAGTGGGGCCTAGGCCTCGCCAGATCGGCGATATCGAGCCCCGCCCGACGCCGGCAAGCTCGATCTCGCTTGTGGCCAATCGTCGGTTGTTGTCGTGGTCAACGGCCGGTCGAAGAAGAAGAAAACAGAAAAGAGAAAAGAAAAAAAGAAAAATAATTATTAAAAATTAAAAATTAAAAATTATATTTTTAAAAATTAAAATTTATATTTTAAAAAATAATTAAAAATTATATTAAAAAATTAAAAATTCTATTTTTATAAAGAATTATAAAAATTTAAAAATATATCTTTATATGAATAATTATTTGTAAACCAAGCATCAAATCTAAGTTTTGGTAGATTCGGAAAACGTTTTCCAATCCTTTCAAAGGGAAAATCATTTTCCTAAATTTAAGCTTTATTAGGAAAACGTTTTCCATTGACTCATTTTCTTGAGTGAACCAAACGCCGGAAAATGAGGAAAATGTTTTCCCTGAAAATGTATTCCACGAAACAAACACACCATTAGTGTAAGTATCATACCTCACATCATTATTATACTTCCAATATTATTTGCTATGTCCTTTGAAAGCAAATATCACTATCCCTAGTCATTTTGTCATTCTATTTTGAAATTTGATTCATCATGTCACACTATACTTAATTATTGTTATGCTATGTTATTTTGTCATCGCATTATGAATTTTGACATATTGCATGTGATTATTTTCATGGTGAATATTACCAAAAAGTCTTATACCTATTACAATTGTATTAATTCAGTCATAGACCATTTATTTTTAGTTCTAAAGCTTTTTGTATTTGTGCTAATTCAATCCATTCGGTCAATTTTGACTGGAAATCGTTAACATGGACACTAATTATCCTATGCGGCACAATCAACACTAACGTGGAAAATTTTGAAATTAAATTATTTATTGTCTTTTTCCTTCTTCTTTTTTTCTCTTTCTTTCTTTTTCTGGCTGCTAGAGGAAGAACGGAAGCAGAGAGAGAGAGAGAGAAGGAAAAAGGAAACAGAAAAGAATAAATAGATAAATAAATAATTCGAAAAAAAATATTAAGATGTTATCAAAATTATTCACATTAGCACCAATCATGCCATGTAGAATGGCTAGCGTCCATATTAGTAATTTCCTGTCAAAATTAATTGAATTGACTGAATTGACATAAATACTTAAAGTTTAGAACTCAATTAGTAACAATATAATATTGAAGACTGAATTAACAGAATTAGAATATGTTTAAGACTATTTTTATTTTTCTTCTTATTGTCACGTCATGTCTCTTCTTGATCACGATTTGAAATTAGATTTTTCATGTCATGTCACATGTGGAAATTGCCATCATGTTACGTCGTCCCATCATCTGTTGTGAATTTTATTTATGATGCCATGTTATGTTGTCATCATGTTCTGAAATTTGATTTGTACTGTCATGTTATATGTGAATCTTGCCATGTCATGTTGTTTGGTTATCATTTTTGAACTTGACTTGCTATGTTATGTCGTATGTGAATATTATCATATTATGTTATTTTGTCATCATGTCTTAAATATGAATTTTTTCATGTCCACATCGAGCTTAAGGAAACTACCCAGTTACGTACAGTCTGGCTAGAGCATCCAATTCTCATTTTCAAATAGCAAATTACAAATGTGGCTGCAAACCTCCAATTTTTCCCCATTTTCAAATAATCCTTAAGTTTAACTTACCAAGGTTTCACCGACGATAAACAAGGCTCGACACACATTTTAAACATCAAAGGTGGACTGTGCTCGTTAAAACGAGTCTTTTGTCACCATTGACCGAGATTCAATAAAAATACATCCATTATTTTTTGTAAATACAATATTTGGCTTTACGCTGGTCACAAAGAAACCTATGAGAATACTCTCGTTAAAAATTTGGATGTGTAAGTGTGGAAGCATGATTTTAGTATTGATGATAGTTTTTAATTAGTGATGTGTGTAAGCGTATGGTATAGTTTGTAGAGGATGGATAAGGGATGAATTAGAATAATTGAAGGATATAAGACATGGGATATGAGAAAATAATTTCATTAGTTGAACAAACTAATTTGATGGAGGGGTTGATGCCCCCCTCACAGTATAAAATTTCACCTTGCCTCTTTATCTCCTGCTTGTTGTGGCTAGTCAAAGTCCAAGTTGGACATTGCTTTCCTTTTCTTCTTTCTTTCATATCTTCTCGTTGTTTCTTCCTTATTCTCCATTTTTCTGTTTTCTGCGGCTGCCCACCACTTTTATTGACTTTAGTTGACTTCTTATTTGCTTGACTTCTTGCTGCCCACGTTCATGTTTCTTCTTCAGCCACTATTGTTGACTTTCATTCAAGTTTCTCCACTTAGTACCAAAAACTTCTCCAACATATGATAGTATTCACTCTTGACTTGATTTGCCTTTTCTTGCATTTCACATTCACTGTTGCCGACTTGTTCCTTCTCCATTAATTCAGTAGTTTTTTGATAATTTTAGAGAAAATGAATCACAATTTCCAACAACTCTATTAATCCCTTTTTACAATCTGAAACAATATTTATCTGATAAAATGAGAAGAAAAAAATAAAATAGAATTCATGAAGGCATAAATAAACTTAGATAAGGAACGCAGCACGAAATATTGACGCATTGATTCTCCCCGTATAGTGTCATATTTCCATGACCATGAAGAATTTTAGATTTATGACGTTATGAAACTAAGACAATACACACCTCAGGAGACAATATTCCAAGGCCTAGAAATTCATTTAACTTTATTGCATATACTAATTAGTAAGCTTCATCTTGAAGCTTCCGACCAAAGTACGTACTGCACTTCAATTCTTATTATCGGTACCTTTATATAGCACCCACGATTATAACATCAAACATACTAATAAAGACGCGAAGGCCGCGCATCACTCGCATGTGGATGATGACAACCTTTTCTCTCTTAGGCGGGCGAAAATCTCACGCAACTTCTCTTGATCAGGCAAGTTCTCGGCGATCACAGGCGAGCTCTCGAAGTTGGCCATCCAAGCGTTCAAGCGAGGGAACTTCCCGGCGTCGAACAGCTTGCGTCCCGATACCTCTTCTATTGCTCCCACCCAATGTGCCACCGCACCAAATGCAATGTCCACAATGTTGATGCCGTCTCCTCCAAAGAATTTCTTTCCCCTGTTCGGACCATGTTGCTCTAGGATCGACAGCATCTCCACGCTGTCTCTCACGGCCTTCTCTTGCTCTTCGCCAACGCTCCAATACACGGTCCAAACATTAAGACACTGCAGCACGAGCACGGGAAACATAAACGAGATGCAACACAAGTCGGCCTTATGTTTGTCTCGCCCCAATTTTGAGTTGGGTATTGAAACAAATGGAATCTATGCATTGAATGATTGACTTTACAAAAGATGAATTACCAAAGAAGAATAACATTAGATTAGCAAACCTTTTCCTCGATGAATTTGACCCAGAAACGCACCACGGCTCGCTGGTGAGGATCGATGGGCAACAGCGGGTATTGCGGCCACGTTTCCTCGAGGTACTCGACGATGACCATGGACTCGCAAACAGGTCGCGAGCCATGGACGAGCACGGGAATCTTCTTGTGGACCGGGTTGTATTGCAAAAGCAAGGCGCTTTTGTTGGAGAGGTCTTCCTCAATGTAATCAAATGGTATGCCCTTGAGCTTCAATGCCCAAATGACTCTGCTGCTGTATGGACTCGCCCAAAATCCATGCAACTTCACTCCATCCATGTCTCTCAAGAGCGTGATAATACGGCTTTGTGCTTTTGTGAGCTCAATTTAAAGGGTGTGTAATGGAGTCGCGTTGCTTGGGCATTACGTTTCGGGTTTCTGGTCAAACTAACTCAGAAGGTAGAATTCAAATCAAAATTTTGTTTTTGGATAACCTAAATGCAATGCACATGATAAAGACATTTAAATATAATTCGAAGAAAGGTCAAACGTGCCGGTCGTGCCGGTCCAGGATTGGTTGTATTAACATCATGCATTTGCTAAAGTTCCAACCTCCACATGTATTGAGGTATTACCTGGTGTAGCTTTTGTTCGGCAAAGGTATCGCATTTCTTTGGATAACTTGAGTCTTTAGAAGAAAGGATTTCGCCTGGATTTTCGATATTGTATCAAAAGTACGGGCAATGCTAGATTTATTAAACCGGTTCAAAATTTTGGTCTATTTCACGTCAAGATTGTGAGTGGCATTTTAAACAAATGGGCCAAATTCAAAAACCAATAATAGTTTGCACATCAATTAGTAAATCAACTTTGTCAAACAATTATAGTGAGTTCTAGCATTGCTCTTCTCTTGATTCAATTCGCCGTGCCTCCTTTCACCTAATTATGTGTATCCCTTTGTTTATACTTGTCTGTTGGGTTTCCGGTAGTTTGAGTTTATTAAATGAATTAGTTGCGCACTCAAATTCAATATGTCTAGAGCAAAAGGGCATTAGTAGTTTATCTTTGCAAGTCATCCTGATATTTTTAAATAAGAGTGAAGTTGGGCCCATCTTGTAAGCCTGCCAAGACTTCTTTGAACTTGGAAAAGTCTGATAGAATCCATTATTTTCTCACGGATGATAAAAAGAAAGTCCTAAAGGCGGGTAATAATTTGGGCCCAAACTATTCTTTTTTTTTTTGCCCATTTAAACACCCATTTTTTTTAACCCATATAATAATTTAATCATCAAATATGAGTTTTTTTTTTGCCATTATAAACAACACTCATTTTTTGTCATGTCTGAATATAATTAACTCATATAATAATTTAATCATCAAATATGAGTTAAGAAAGAGGCTTATGACACATTTTAACAGGTTTAGTTTATATCATCTTAGTTTGAGCTTCAAAATGTAGATAATATAGGGGTAATGTCCTTTTCTTTCTTGGCATATGAGAGGTTTGAGTTAAAGAAATCTACATAAACGATATTGTAAACCTAAGATATTTTCATTAGACAAGGTCTAATTGTCATAATTATATTACATATTGTCAAAGATGAGAAAATCTAATTCAAAAGTATATAGGTTGTGAATGACAATAGTAGTTAATTTCTTTTAATTTAACAAGGAGAATTGCGTAAGTTCTACAGTTGATATACTCATACCCAAATTATAATTTAAGGGTTGCTAAACACATTAAAGAGGGTAGTATTGGAGTAAAGTGTCAAGAAAGTCCTAAATCTATATGCTAGTTTAGTTCTAAACCTTTTAATTGTGTCAATTTAATTTTGAACATTTTGACTTTGTGCCTAATTAGTTCTTCTGGCTAATTTTGGCCAAATATTACTAACTTGGACACTGGTCAACCTATGTTACACGCCGGCACTAACGTAGACAATTCTTAATAATGTTTTAACATTTTTTCCATTTTCTTTTCTTTTCTATTTTTTATTTTTCTATTTTTTTTTTCCTTTTGTGGATGAACGATCATCAGCCATGGCCTGGCAGGCTAACCTCTCCTAGGCAAGGGTCACCGTCACCCACCATAGGTGAGGCTTGGCTGGACGAGGGCTCCCCTCACTAGATTTAGTGAGGCCGACCCTCGCCCAGGCTAGGGTGACCTCATTGTGGGCGAGGGGAGCACAAGGGTGCTTTGTATATGTTTTGACTGATGAATTTAAAAATGGTGGCTATCTGATTGTTGCGGAGTGGTTGCGGCATTTGCTCGAACAGCTTGAAGGCCAAGCAACGGCCATCTACACGGTGGAGTGCAACCATGGATTTCACATGGCATGCGTAGGCTCGGAAAGACGTCTGGTTACTCGCTATCCACAAGAGCACCAACAAAGAGGACGACGTGGCCGTCGAAGACAGGAAGGTGATGATTCAGTCGTCCTCACCTAGGATGCCGAACTCAAGCCGGTTCGGAAAGCCGATACAACAACGACGAGCCATTGTCGTCTCCAAGATTTATTCCCATACCAGAATCAGAATAAGTCGAAGAATTTCAAGGTTTCTTCGCAAACTCAAAGGCAACCCAAGTCAAGGTCATGCTTTTGCCAGAATCCACCGTCATATCGGCCACCAAATCGCATGTGACCCACGTGGTAGCTTTGCAAGTAAAGCCCCACTGGCCCCAAAGCCGTGGCGATCAGCGGGTAGCCGCTGCCTGCGACATCAGGGGGAACATGACCAAGGCCAAGCTACAAATGTTGAAGCGGGGCACCCTTGGCCAGAGGAGACTTGCCTGTGGCAGGCAACGGTGCCCCTTGCTCAAGTGAGGCTAGCTTGACTGGCCATGGTGGGTAGTCAATGGTTAGTCACCAGTAAAAGGAAGAAGTTCAGAAAATAAAAAAATAAAAAATAAAAAATCTTAAAAAATCAAATATTATAAAAAATTATCTACGTGAGCACGTTCCAGGCTGACCGGCTTGCAATATCTTGTCGAAATTAATCAGAATGATTGAATTGATAACATGTCAAAAGATTTAGGACTACATTTGATTATAATAAGTTTAGGACTTTTCTAATACTTTTCCCGATAGTATTGCTTATTACTTTGTTTCTCCTGTGGCTCCATACGGAAAAAGCCAATGCATAGCTTAGAAGAGGCGAACGAGTACGCAGTCCATTGGTCCTGATGTTTGCTAGGGCTTTCGTCCTTGACGTTGTTGTCGTCATTGTATAGGAATGTGGACTGACCCTGCTCGGCCATAGTCCCTTTGTCCTTTAGCTAGAAAGATCACTTCATTCATAACAAAAAGTGCATCACAAGGGGAAGACCCATTTGCAGACCAAAAACTATGACACAATCAGAACCACATGACGAGAAATTGATTGGCCCGACGGGTCCCACAAATTGTCCTCAATAGGTTTATAACCTAAAACAAAGAACCGGGTGGATCACATGAACTGCGGTTGTTAAATGTGGAAACAAAGATGCGCTTCACTTAACGGAATTATAGTCATGAATCTGTGCAACAATTTTTTTAGATGAACCAAAGATGAATAGCCCCATTACCAAGCGTTTTTGTAGTTTTCAACGTGAGCTGTCATGCATGTAGGCTTTACACGGGACGCATCCGATTCATCGGCTCAAACTTACTCCGGATGTTGTAGGTACGTACTTCGTGCACCCGGCATGAATGGAAGAAGTGGGATGAAGTGGTTGACTTACTGCCCCGTCACATACCGTCTAGTTAGTAGAGCAAAGTACAATCAAGATTTGATCAATGCTATACAGGACTTGAAACATATTTCAAATATCAATTGAAGACGAGTCTTTCGATACTCACATTTTAACTCGAGTCTGAGAGTTCTTTTACACTTCGAAAACAATCGCCTATTTTTTGCAATGTCAGGAAGTTTGGGATTTTGATATTTCATTTCCACATCAGGAAACTATTTGGAAGAATTGCAATGCAACAAAAATCGGGTCAATCAGTTGCTGGATGAGGAAGTTATGACCGGTTAAATATCTTCTAACCCTATGATACTTGAAAAAGGTCCTGGAGCCCAAAACCACGCCTAGAGATCTCAGAATTAAATGGAATTTTGCAGAGTTCTAAGACATGGTAACTAACTATGTTTGAAAAGCTGTGGCCCTAGAGCCTGAGCATGCTTGCCCACTAGTATAGCTCTGATCTATAATCTCACACTCAAGTAATCCAACCTCCATAAAGTGGAAGAAACGGATAGGGTTGCTTGCTCTAGTTGTAGGGGCTTACCTTAAGGGAGGTACTTGTATAAGGATGACTGAATATCATAGCCTTTTGCGTCTTAAAAATTGTCTTGTTTTTAATCTATAATCCAATCTAGGACTCGATATGGGCCAAAAATCTCGGATTAACAAAATTGGGTTTATTGGAAAGCTTTCATCATGATTTCCAGCAGGGAAAGTACCAAAAAAGTCTTAAATCTATTGCATAAGTACTAATTTAGTCATAAACTTTTCAATTGAACCAATTCAGTTCTAAACATTTTCACATTAGTACTAATTCAGTCAGTCTGACCAATTTTGGCCAGTCGATTCTGACATGGGCTTCGGCTAGTGATTGGACGTTGACATGAAGGCCAGCCGATGGCCGAACACTAACGTTGCAATTTTTTTAATAATTTTTTTTGAATTTTTTTCTTTTCTTTTTAATTTCTTTTTCCTTTTCTTTTCTCCTCTTCCTCCTTAGGATGTTCCCATGATGGCCGACTAGGGCCACCAAGCCCTCATCGGCCGCTGGTGAGGGTCGCATCACTTGCCCGGCCTCACCTAGGGCCGTGGGAGAGGCAGCCTCGCCTGCGGCCTTTGGCCTGGCAGATTTGGGCAAAGCTGCCTCTCTTGTGTCCTTGGGCCAAGCAAGGGAGTTGGCGAGGGCTTGGCGACCCTGCCCAGTGGCTAGCGAGCCTTTGGCTTGGCGATGGTCGCCATGGCCTCAACATGAAGGCCATCGCCAATTGTGGGTGAGGTCGCCTTCAGCCACGGCAATGCCCCTCACCCATATCTAGGTGAAGCCACCTTGCTCGCAACCTTAGGCAAGGCTAGCCAAGGGCCATGACCCTCGCCAACAACTAGCGAGGGCCACTAAGGGTGCGTTTATTTGTGTTTCTGTTCAAAAATTGTTCTAGGGCACATAAATAGAAAAAAACTATTTCTATTGCAAGGAACAATTTTTGAACAAAAGAATGCGTTTGGTAACTGCAAAAAATTTCTATTCCTGGAATAGAAAAAGAACAGAAACACATTTGGTAACTACACACAATTTCTGTTCCTAGAATAGAAAAAAAAAACAGAAACATGTTTGGTAACTATAAAAAATTTATGTTCCAAATTTTTCTCAAGTGCTTTTTTTTTTAATAAAGTGTAAATTTGGTATTGAATTCTCATTCTCATGAAATTCTCATCAATTTAATTTTGTTCATGGTGAGTGAAGACAAACATTCTGAACATGATCATATGTGCATACTTGGAAGAAAATTTTGTAAGTAAAGTTTGTACCAAATTTTTCTCAAGTGCTTTTTTTTTTTAATAAAGTGTAAACTTGGTATTGAATTCTCATTCTCATGAAATGCTCATCACTTTAATTTTGTTCATGGTGAGTGAAGACAAACATTCTAAACATGATCATATGTGCAGACTTGGTAGAAAATTTTGTAAGTAAAGTTTGTACCAAATTTTCTCAAGTGCTTTTTTTTTTTTTTTTAATAAAGTGTAAACTTGGTAATGAATTCTCATTCTCATGAAATGCTCATCACTTTAATTTTGTTCATGGTGAGTGAAGACAAACATTCTAAACATGATCATATGTGCATACTTGGTAGAAAATTTTGTGAGTAAAGTTTGTACCAAATTTTTCTCAAGTGCTTTTTTTTTTTTTTTTTTTTTAATAAAGTGTAAACTTGGTATTGAATTCTCATTCTCATGAAATGCTCATGAATTTAATTTTGATCATGGTGAGTGAAGAAAAACATTTTGAACATGGTCATATGTGCATACTTGAAAGAAAATATTATAAGTAAAGTTCGTACAATAAGAACTAGCAAAAGAAGAGTATCTTATAGATCTCAACATGGACCCTTTCATACATGACATCACAATAATGAAGCAATATAGTTCATTGTTCAACTTCATCACATTGACTTTGATAAGTGAATACTTAAAAACAATATTACAAAAGTCAGAAACACAAAGTCATGAAATCTCGACATATTGTGATCCCTTGCCATTTTATTTGCAATACTTATCCTAAGCATGTGTATCCCAGGTGCCTGCTCATGCGATGTATCATCTACAACCTCCACTTCTCTAGGTCCAAATGGATACTCCGGATCTCCATATAGGGAAAAGTTTATGTCCATCCTATCTTGATCACGAATGTAATTATGAAGAGCACAACATGCAATTACAACAAGTGCTTGCTTCCGAATTGTAAATGGAGGCATATGTCTCAAAATGGTGAAGCGATTCTTTAATGCCTCAAATGACCTCTCAATTACATTTCTTAGTGAAGAGTGCTTATAGTTGAACAATTTTTTTGCTGTTCTTGGTCGTCTCCCACTCCCTCTATAATCGTTCAGATGATACCGTTCGCTTTTAAATAGAGTTAAAAATCCCAAAAGTGCTACATAACCATAATCTACCAAGTAGTATTTCCTTACAACATGATATATATATATATATATATATATATATATATATATATATATATAATAAATTTGTTGTGATATTCAACCATAATATAATCATAAATTTGTCTATATAAACAAAGTAAATACTAGGTGGTGGTCGGGGAAATTGCAGTTGAGGAGTTTTGAGTACTGCCGAAAGCACTCGACAATCGTTGGCAGATCCTTCCCATCCAACATACACGAAAGTAAATTTCATATCAAATGAGCAAACACACAACACATTCTGGGTGGTAATCCCTTTCTTGCCTCTAAATCGAACTTGCTGAGACACCGAGACGATAGCATTTATATGGGTGCCATCCATAGCACCTACGCAATCCTGCTAATAGCAATCTAAGATTATTTAAGATTATCAAGTACATGTATTTGACGGTATAAAATCGATATAAAAATCATACCTTGAAGTAGCGTTTATGACTATGATCCATAAGAATTTCTTGTGGGATGACATCAAAGGATGGTGGTTTGATTATCTCTTTTGAAAGTTTGATAATTGCTTTCAACACTTTGTTGAAATACTTGCTTATCGTTTCTCCAGAATGTTGGAATCTCTCACATAAATCTCTATTTGAGCCATTGTGACAAACTAAAGATAAGAATATCCTAACTTGTTCATCTATTCGAACAAATCGACTATCTTTCAACCAACCTCTTACCCTCATTAAATCACATAAATTCATAAAAACATGTCTCTCCATCCCGAAGGCTTCATATATCCTATATGAATGTCCATAAAGAATCTCCATTATCCATTCAAGTCTTGATAATTTACTGTCCCTAATAGGTTCTCTTATATGCACGGATGTGTCCATCGCAACCGTGCACAACCACGCTATCAATATGTCAATATCATCATCATCCAAGAATTGTTCAACTGGTTCTACCTGCTCACTAGAAACACTATTTGATCCGCCTTCCGTAGTACCTATACCATCACAAAAATATAAAAACATCAATATAGATTTTGAAAATATATCCAATAACAATCAATAACATAAGTCATAGAGTCTCAATAGAAGATGCCATTACATATAAGTACCAAAAGTCTCAACACTAATATCTTTAAAAACTAAATATTAATGGATAACATAAGTTATACAGTCTAATGAAAGCCCATGCAATCCATAATATATTTCCAAACATCTATTAAAGACAATAAAGAAGTCCACTTCTCCTTTCGGGTGGGGATTTAATGAAAGACTCCCTCCATGAGGCACTAAGCATGCTCTCCCACCGCTTTACTTGTAAACATCTTGCTCTAGCTCGGGCATACTAACTAGAATATCGATCACAGCGATATGGAGAAAGGGTCTACGGTGATGGTGTAACCCCTAAGGTCGTAGAGCCACTGCCATATTGACTTGACCTAACTTTCAAAAGATCTTGTATGGCTTTGCAAGTGTCAACAATACCGGCTTGGTTACTCTTTTTTCTCCTCTTAGTATTTGGAGTCCTATCCAATTTGTGCTTTCCATGAATTGAAGTTGCGGCATTGTCTAATGTAAAGACTCTCTCATCAATGTGGTGTTCACTGAAGTCATCTATATTGCCACCACCATTGTCACCATATGCATTGCCACCACTGTTGCCACCGCCTACATTGCCATCACCATTGTCATCTTCATCTGACACCGTCAAATCTTGAGCATTTCCTATGGCATATTCCCCAGTATCATATGTACCACCAAATACAATACATAGCTCGGGATACTGAGGAAATCCATCATTCTTGAATTTTGCCCACTCAACATTCTCCTACAATTTTCACAATTATGACATTTCAGCAATATAATCATACATTTTAAAATTTACATCTATAATGACATCAAAATGACCAAAAAGTTAAAAAGATACATTGATGTGAGATTCCCATATACTTGGATCGTCGACAACAACTCTTTTATTCAGATTATCCCAACCAAATCCAGATCGAGACATGAGTTTCTAAAACTGCCATACTGTTTTCTCGATTTGTTTGCCTTGTTCCTCAACTGGACCATGCTATATTGGCATCCCGTCTGTCTAACGAATTCATTCTGTATATTCTTCCACCTCGCTTTGTTGAAAGTAGAAGAGGTGCAATTTCCCTTTTGACCTCATCCACCAACAAACCGTTAAATAGGTTGGTTACTGCACTCGTTCCACTTTGCACTGAATGTCTTTCTCTCAGATGCCATTTAATCTTTGATCGGTTGAGCATCATATGAGTTATGATTTAAATCAATAACATAATACTATACATGTCATACACAGAATCATTCTCAAGAGATGCAAGCAGAGAAGACTATAATGACAAAATTGACAATTCTTGAACAAACTTGTATAGAACATAACCTAAGTTGCATTTTGAGCTACAAGAACTACATAGTACTATGACTATCAATGATAAATGAAATAGAATGCTTAAAAAAAAAAAAAAAAAAAAAAAAAAAAAAAAAAAAAGAGCATTGTGAGAAACCTACCGTGTCAAAATATATTAAAAAGAGTCTATACAACCACACATGTCAAAATTCATATGTTTCAAAATTTTAAGATGTTCAATGTGCAATAAAAGTCAAATTTCAAACACTACAATAAAAGGAAATGTGAAAAGTTCAATCTTGCTCCAAATGAACCTAAACAACTACTCTCTCCAACTTGTCTTTGAGTTGTGAAATCCAAATGATCAGCCTAAGCATTTCATTGTAATGCTAGATATAGTATGCAACCATGAAATTCATCCAACACAAGGAAGCATAGCCTTGGTTCTTACCTTCAAACATAGAAAGAAGTTCTTGAAAGTGGCTCCGGTCCTTTAGTGTTTCCTTTGTAAGTTTCTCAACTATAGTCCCCCTCTGTCAAAAGAGATAGATCTCATGGTGATTTTGGATGAGCTCATAGTTCCTTAGCATAGTCTAGAGAAATTTACCGCCGGATCGCTCGCTCGAGCGAGCAAGCTTCTCTGCTCACGATGCTCGCTTGAGCAAGCAAAGCAGCAATGCTCGCTCTCCCCGAGCAAAGTAGAGTGTTGCTGCTCTGCTCGCGATTTGCTTGCTCGAGCGAGCAAAGCAATGACGCTCACTCGAGCGAGGAGAGCGTTGCTTCTCTGCTCGCTCAAGGGAGCAGAGCGCGACGGCTCGCTCGAGCGAGCAGATACTGCCGTAGATCTGGGCAAGCAACGCTCGCTCGGGGCTCAAGCGCGAGGGCTCGCTTGAACGAGCATCTCACAGATCTAGGCAAGCGCTTGCTCGAGTGAGCCGTCGCACTCGACCCCCGAGCAGCCGTCGCCTAGATCTACGAGGGGTGGCTCTCACCAAAGCCCTTGTCAAATGGTGAAGGAGGAGCAGCAGCTAGTGAAGGATGAAACTTACCTCAAATTAGAAGCTTCAGCCGGTGAAGGAGCAGCAGCTGTCGGCACCGGAGAGAATGACGGTGGAGAAGCTGTGAGAGACGTTGGAAAAGGGAGGGACTTTAGACAGAGAGGGCCCAGGTGAATGACAGAGGGCACGAAAGCAAGTATCAAAAAAGAAACAAGTTTTTTTGTGTTTTTGTTCTTTTAATTCAAAAAGTGTTTCCGAAACAAAAAAACAAGTTTTTTTTTGTTTCTCGTTTCTATTCTAATTTTGTTCCCGAGAACAAAAAAATAGATTTGGAACAAAAACGCAAACAAACGTGTTTATGTTCTTTTTTTGTTTCCAGAAACAAAAAATACAGAAAATCTGTTCATAAACAAAAAAAAAAAAGAAATACAAACAAACACACCCAAAGTCCTTGCTGGAGGCTCGCCAGCCACCACTAGAACAGTCCAATAAGGAAGAAGGGAGAAAAGAAAAGGAAAAAGAAAAGAAAAATAATAATAATAAATCTGAAAATGTAAAATAAAAAATATTAAAAATTGTTATGTCAGCGCTCGGCCACTGACCGGCATCCACGGCCACTGACTGGCGTCCACGTCAGCGCTAGTTGGCCAAAATTGAGCAGATGGATTGAATTAGTATCAATGTGAAAATGTTTATGACTAAATTGATCAAATTGAAATGTTTATGACTAAATTAGTATCAATGCAATATGTTTATGACTTTTTTGGTACTTTTCTCATTTTCCAGCGGCATGAAGATAATGTGAATCAGGCATCTGACACAAAAGTCACGAGACTTGATAGATGTAAGGCTCGACCTACGACGTGCAAGCCTTGAGTCAAGACGTGGATGCCTCCGGTCAAGGCACTGCCTCACCTTGAGTGAGGCATGCCTCCTTAACTACGCAGGCGCCATCTCCGTCACTTTCAATTCATGGAGACTTGATTCCTTGCTCTCAATCTCTTGAAGTTCTCTCATTTTGAAATCATTCTTGTGTTTCTTTCTTTCCCTGTGTTGTTCTTGTACTTGTAGGTGTTGGTTGGCCAGGTTGCCTCTCGGTAAGTTTTTATAACGTCCCTTTCAATTTCAAATGGAAATGCACATTAGCATATCGTAATGTACATTACTTTCAGAATGTATAATGGGTCATTATACTACCCGTTTGAAAAAATATTTGGAAAATACATGCTTTTAGGTCGTTGTAATGACGAAATGAAATGTTGAACCATAGAATGCGTTGTTATGCAAGAAATTATACTTGCTTCCAAGCTATCGTAGTGATTGTTTTGAATCAAATATTTGCATTAGGCTGTTATGTCATCAAATTTAAGAATTTATACTATTTGTGTTGAAAATATGCTAGAATGTGGGGAAAAGTACCAAAATAGTCCTAAACATTTTCACATGAGTACCAATTCAGTCCATCCAGCTAATTTAAACTGGAAATTGCTGACGTGGCCGCCGGCAATCTTATGTGGCGCCACGTGCACAAATTTTATAATTTTTAATATTTTTTTCAGATTTTTTAAATTATTTATTTTCTTTTTTTCCTTTTTTTCTCATTTTTTTTTCTTCCCTTGGCCGGCAAAGTCACCGGCTAGCCAACCATCACCGGCCACAAGCTAGTTGGGGCAAGGGACCTTACGCCCTCGCCGGCCACTGGCAAAGGCCACCACGCCTTCGCCAACCACTGGCGAGGGCGACGACCCCTGCCCAGATCCAGGCAAGGGCCGAAACCCTCGCCCATTGGCTGGCGAGGGCACGATAGCCCTCGCTTGTGGCGGGCGAGGGTGCGGCGGTCCTCACCTACATCCGGGCGAGGGCCACGATGGCCTCGCCTGCCCGTGCGAGGCTCGCGACGCTATCTTCGTGCTTAATCCAATGTGAGATCGCACACTTCCCCACACCGTTATCCCTCCAAAAGCTACCCAAGCTCGAGATGCCGACCACCTCCTTCAACCTCCGGGGGCCACAAAGGCTCGAGTGACCATGTTGTGATCGGAGGCAACGGAGCTCTAGATGCGGTAGACGCAGCTCACCTAGATCTGGGCAAGGGCCATCGCACCCTCGCCCGCCACGAGCGAGGGCTGCGGCGCCTTGCCGGATCTAGGCAGGGTCGTCGCCCTCGCTTGTGGCCAATGAGGGCACAACGACCCTCGCCATTGGCCGACAAGGACGCAGGGCCCCTTGCCCCGACCAACTTTTGGTCGGCGATGGTCGGCCGATCAGTGACCTCGCCAACCAAAGGTAAGGAAAAAAGAGAAAAAAAAGAAGGAAAAATAATAATTTTAAAATTTTGAAAAAAAAAAATATCAAATTTGTCCACATGGCGCCACATAAGACCGTCAGCGCCACGTCATTAATTTCCGGCTTAAATTAGCCGGATGGACTGAATTGGTAACAATGTGAAAAGGTTTAGGACTAAATTGGTCCAATTAAAAAGTTTAGGACTAAATTGGTAACGATATAAAATATTTAGGACTATTTTGGTAGTTTTCCCCTAGAATGTGTGTTGTTGTTGTTGTTGTTGTTGATGCATGTGTGGGCAAGTGATTCCACAATGTAGGACTTTTTTGGTTAAGTGTTTTAGGAAATAGCGTTTACAAGGATGGTTTCGATGGGTAAATATAAAAGCATGATAGAACGGGGTGTATGGGGATGAATATCAAAGGATGAATTGTAGGATAAAGGATAGATTCTAATCCTACCAAGGTCTAAATGACACGCCACCAACCGAAGATAAAGATTGGGACAAACGAAGTTAACCACTAAGGCTTAAAGGACAAATCACCCACAAAAAATAAGGACTTTGGGATAAAAGAAGCTCACTATCAAGGCCTAAAGAAAAATTGACTGGAGGGCTTTTTGGCTCACCACCGATGAATAATCAACACTCCAAGAATAAAGAACCGAAATAGGAATTGTCCACTCTCTAAAGATATTCGCTCATGCAAAGGAAATCTTAAGTATTTTCATTCATCAAATCTAATCTCTTACAATTGAGAGGCTTCCTCTATTTATAGGAGGAATAAAGTTTAGGAAATAGAAAAGTAACAAGTAGACATGGGAACTAGCCCAACATCAAAGACATTGGAACTCAAAACTTTGACTTTTTGAAAACCTAACAATAAAGACTCCTACTTTACCAAGAAAAAACAATAAAGACTCCTAGGAAAATAGAGATGCATTTGATTCTTCAGCTTGGCAAACAAATTTCGTGCTTCCACCTTGACCAGAAGATAAATATCCCAAGACTTTATCAAATAACTAAGGAAATTATTCAAAATGGCCTCCCATTGATATTAAACTTCGAGATCAACAACTAAGAAAGTGTACCGAGAAATTAGAGACTAATATATGATACCGAGAATTCTATAACTCATAAATCATTGGTATTGATAATTTCGGTAACTCATTAATCATCGATATCGATAACTTCGGTACAAATGTTTCGATACTACTTTAGTTGGAAATTTCAATTTTGACCCATTGAAGCACATAATGCGCAAATTCTATCTTGGCTTGAATGAGCAATGATGGTGCTGAGTGAGCTGATAGAGCTAAGTTGATTGCTCCCGCATTAGGTCATGAGATAAACCATGCAATTTTGAGGATGTATAAGGTGGTGAATATATTGAAGGATTACATTAGACACCTATTTTATTTGTGAGAAACCCATAGGTCATATACTGAATTGATTGGGTTCCTGTATAAGATAGGTTATGACAGTATAACTAAAGGTCAAAAGATAATAGCCATCACGATTCAAACTGATGAACTGAGATCTCATGCATTTGGACATTCAATTCATGATTTTAATTGAATAATGACTCCAATTCAGCTCAGCCGAAAGATGTGTGTTTCTATATAAACCTTACCGTGTCCCAGTAAAGTTGTAAATTGAATGAAAATAACTCCTCACTTAGAGTGTGTTTATTTCACGGAAAACGTAACGTTTTTGGAAAATGTTTTCCGAAAAACCATTTTCCAGGAAAATTGTTAGTTTTCCTTTGTTTGGTGAGTATTTTTTGGTAGTTAGATCGCATTTGAAAAATGATTGAATGAAATTTGACCTAACAATTGACAATAGTGTGCCTCTTACTTCCAAATTATTTTGTTGAGTCCATCACCTTTTTTAACTTTATAAAAATATTTTTTTTTAATAAAAAATCGAAATTATAATTACTTTTCATATTTCAGATTTTTTTTTTTTTTTCTTCCTTCCTTAGCTAGCGCCAGCCGCCGCCGGTTAGCGACGGCGGGCGAGGCTCGAGCCTCGCCGGATCTAGCGAGACTCAGGTTGCCGACGTCGAGTGGGGCCTAGGCCTCGCCAGGATCGGCGATATCGAGCCCCGCCCGACGCCGGCAAGCTCGATCTCGCTTGTGGCCAATCGTCGGTTGTTGTCGTGGTCAACGGCCGGTCGAAGAAGAAGAAAAAGAAAAGAGAAAAGAAAAAAAGAAAAAATAATTATTAAAAATTAAAAATTAAAAATTATATTTTTAAAAATTAAAATTTATTAAAATTTATATTTTAAAAAATAATTAAAAATTATATTAAAAAATTAAAAATTCTATTTTTTATAAAGAATTATAAAAATTTAAAAATATATCTTTATATGAATAATTATTTGTAAACCAAGCATCAAATCTAAGTTTTGGTAGATTCGGAAAACGTTTTCTAATCCTTTCAAAGGGAAAATCATTTTCCTAAATTTAAGCTTTATTAGGAAAACGTTTTCCATTGACTCATTTTCTTGAGTGAACCAAACGCCGGAAAATGAGGAAAATGTTTTCCCTGAAAATGTATTCCACGAAACAAACACACCATTAGTGTAAGTATCATACCTCACATCATTATTGTACTTCCAATATTATTTGCTATGTCCTTTGAAAGCAAATATCACTATCCCTAGTCATTTTGTCATTCTATTTTGAAATTTGATTCATCATGTCACACTATACTTAATTATTGTTATGCTATGTTATTTTGTCATCGCATTATGAATTTTGACATATTGCATGTGATTATTTTCATGGTGAATATTACCAAAAAGTCTTATACCTATTACAATTGTATTAATTCAGTCATAGACCATTTATTTTTTAGTTCTAAAGCTTTTTGTATTTGTGCTAATTCAATCCATTCGGTCAATTTTGACTGGAAATCGTTAACATGGACACTAATTATCCTATGCGGCACAATCAACACTAACGTGGAAAATTTTGAAATTTAATATTTTCCAAATTAAATTATTTATTGTCTTTTTCCTTCTTCTTTTTTTCTCTTTCTTTCTTTTTCTGCTTGCTAGAGGAAGAACGGAAGCACAGAGAGAGAGAGAGAGAAGGAAAAAGGAAACAGAAAAGAATAAATAGATAAATAAATAATTTGAAAAAAAATATTAAGATGTTATCAAAATTATTCACATTAGCACCAATCATGCCATGTAGAATGGCTAGCGTCCATATTAGTGATTTCCTGTCAAAATTAATTGAATTGACTGAATTGACATAAATACTTAAAGTTTAGAACTCAATTAGTAACAATATAATATTGAAGACTGAATTAACAGAATTAGAATATGTTTAAGACTATTTTTATTTTTCTTCTTATTGTCACGTCATGTCTCTTCTTGATCACGATTTGAAATTAGATTTTTCATGTCATGTCACATGTGGAAATTGCCATCATGTTACGTCGTCCCATCATCTGTTGTGAATTTTATTTATGATGCCATGTTATGTTGTCATCATGTTCTGAAATTTGATTTGTACTGTCATGTTATATGTGAATCTTGCCATGTCATGTTGTTTGGTTATCATTTTTGAACTTGACTTGCTATGTTATGTCGTATGTGAATATTATCATATTATGTTATTTTGTCATCATGTCTTAAATATGAATTTTTTCATGTCCACATCGAACTTAAGGAAACTACCCAGTTACGTACAGTCTGGCTAGAGCATCCAATTCTCATTTTCAAATAGCAAATTACAAATGTGGCTGCACACCTCCAATTTTTCCCCATTTTCAAATAATCCTTAAGTTTAACTTACCAAGGTTTCACCGACGATAAACAAGGCTCGACACACATTTTAAACATCAAAGGTGGACTGTGCTCGTTAAAACGAGTCTTTTGTCACCATTGAACGAGATTCAATAAAAATACATCCATTATTTTTTGTAAATACAATATTTGGCTTTACGCTGCTCACAAAGAAACCTATGAGAATACTCTTGTTTAAAATTTGGATGTGTAAGTGTGGAAGCATGATTTTAGTATTGATGATAGTTTTTAATTAGTGATGTGTGTAAGCGTATGGTATAGTTCGTAGAGGATAGACAAGGAATGAACTAGAATAATTGAAAGATATAGGATATGGGATATGAGAAAATAATTTCATTAGTTGAACAAACTAATTTGATGGAGGTGTTGATACCACCCCCCTCAGAGTATAAAATTTCAGCTTGCTTCTTTATCTCCTGCTTGTTGCGGCTAGTCAAAATCCAAAGTTGGGCTTTGCTTTCCTTTTCTTCTTTCTTTCAGATCTACTAGTTGCTTCTTCCTTGTTCTCCATTTTTCTATTCTCTGCAGCTGCCCACCACTTTTGTTGACTTTAGTTTACTTCTTATTTGCTCGACTTCTTGCTGCCCACTTCAAGTTTCTTCTTCAGCCACTATTGTTGACTTTCATTCAAGTTTCTCTTGCTGCCCACGTAGTACCAGAAACTTCTTCAATATATGAGAGTATCCACTTTTGACTTGATTTGCCTTTTCTTGCATTTCACATTCACTGTTGCCGACTTGTTCCTTCTCCATTAATTCAGTAGTTTTTTGATAATTTTAGAGAAAATGAATCACAATTTCCAACAACTCTATTAATCCCTTTTTACAATCTGAAACAATATTTATCTGATAAAATGAGAAGAAAAAAATAAAATAGAATTCATGAAGGCATAAATAAACTTAGATAAGGAACGCAGCACGAAATATTGACGCATTGATTCTCCCCGTATAGTGTCATATTTCCATGACCACGAAGAATTTTAGATTTATGACGTTATGAAACTAAGACAATACACACCTCAGGAGACAATATTCCAAGGCCTAGAAATTCATTTAACTTTATTGCATATACTAATTAGTAAGCTTCATCTTGAAGCTTCCGACCAAAGTACGTACTGCACTTCAATTCTTATTATCGGTACCTTTATATAGCACCCACGATTATAACATCAAACATACTAATAAAGACGCGAAGGCCGCGCATCACTCGCATGTGGATGATGACAACCTTTTCTCTCTTAGGCGGGCGAAAATCTCACGCAACTTCTCTTGATCAGGCAAGTTCTCGGCGATCACAGGCGAGCTCTCGAAGTTGGCCATCCAAGCGTTCAAGCGAGGGAACTTCCCGGCGTCGAACAGCTTGCGTCCCGATACCTCTTCTATTGCTCCCACCCAATGTGCCACCGCACCAAATGCAATGTCCACAATGTTGATGCCGTCTCCTCCAAAGAATTTCTTTCCCCTGTTCGGACCATGTTGCTCTAGGATCGACAGCATCTCCACGCTGTCTCTCACGGCCTTCTCTTGCTCTTCGCCAACGCTCCAATACACGGTCCAAACATTAAGACACTGCAGCACGAGCACGGGAAACATAAACGAGATGCAACACAAGTGGGCCTTATGTTTGTCTCGCCCCAATTTTGAGTTGGGTATTGAAACAAATGGAATCTATGCATTGAATGATTGACTTTACAAAAGATGAATTACCAAAGAAGAATAACATTAGATTAGCAAACCTTTTCCTCGATGAATTTGACCCAGAAACGCACCACGGCTCGCTGGTGAGGATCGATGGGCAACAGCGGGTATTGCGGCCACGTTTCCTCGAGGTACTCGACGATGACCATGGACTCGCAAACAGGTCGCGAGCCATGGACGAGCACGGGAATCTTCTTGTGGACCGGGTTGTATTGCAAAAGCAAGGCGCTTTTGTTGGAGAGGTCTTCCTCAATGTAATCAAATGGTATGCCCTTGAGCTTCAATGCCCAAATGACTCTGCTGCTGTATGGACTCGCCCAAAATCCATGCAACTTCACTCCATCCATGTCTCTCAAGAGCGTGATAATACGGCTTTGTGCTTTTGTGAGCTCAATTTAAAGGGTGTGTAATGGAGTCGCGTTGCTTGGGCATTACGTTACGGGTTTCTGGTCAAACTAACTCAGAAGGTAGAATTCAAATCAAAATTTTGTTCTTGGATAACCTAAATGCAATGCACATGATAAAGACATTTAAATATAATTCGAAGAAAGGTCAAACGTGCCGGTCGTGCCGGTCCAGGATTGGTTGTATTAACATCATGCATTTGCTAAAGTTCCAACCTCCACATGTATTGAGGTATTACCTGGTGTAGCTTTTGTCCGGCAAAGGTATCGCATTTCTTTGGATAACTTGAGTCTTTAGAAGAAAGGATTTCGCCTGGATTTTCGATATGGTATCAAAAGTACGGGCAATGCTAGGTTTATTAAACCGGTTCAAAATTTTGGTCTATTTCACGTCAAGATTGTGAGTGGCATTTTAAACAAATGGGCCAAATTCAAAAACCAATATTAGTTTGCACATCAATTAGTAAATCAACTTTGTCAAACAATTATAGTGAGTTCTAGCATTGCTCTTCTCTTGATTCAATTCGTCGTGCCTCCTTTCACCTAATTATGTGTATCCCTTTGTTTATACTTGTCTATTGGGTTTCCGGTAGTTTGAGTTTATTAAATGAATTTGTTGCGCACTCAAATTCAATGTCTAAAGCAAAATGGCATTAGTAGTTTATCTTTGCAAGTCATCCTGATATTTTTAAATAAGAGTGAAGTTGAGCCCATCTTGCAAGCCTGCCAAGACTTCTTTGAACTTGGAAAAGTCTGATGAATCCATTATTTTCTCACGGATGATAAAAAGAAAGTCATAAAGGTGGGTAATAATTTGGGTAAACTATAAGCCCATTTAACACCCTTTTCTTTTTTTTTTTTTTTGGGTTTTGCCATTATAAACAACCCATTTACTGAATATAATTAACCCATATAATAATTTAATCATCAAATATGAGTTTTTTTTTTGTCGATCTTACGCTAATCCTACTCTAACACTCACTCTCAGACTTTTGTCATGTCTCCTTGCAGGGCATGGGAGTCGAAACCCACTCCTAAAATGAAATCGTCCCCACCCCAATCCCCCCTGAGAATGTGGGGATTTGAACCCCCAATCTCCCCCTTCCAAGATGAAAGGGTGGCCACTGGGGCGAACCCCCAGTGGTTTCATTAAATATGAGTTAAGAAATGGGTTTATGACACATTTTAACAGGTTTAGTTTATATCATCTTAGTTTGAGCTTCAAAATGTAGATAATATAGGGCTAATGTCCTTTTCTTTCTTGGCATATGAGAGGTTTGAGTTAAACAAATCTACATAAACGATATTGTAAGCCTAAGATATTTTCATTAGACAAGGTCTACTTGTCATAATTATATTACGTATTGTCAAAGATGAGAAAATCTAATTTAAAAGTATATAGGTTGTGAATGACAATAATATTTAATTTCTTTTAATTTAACAAGGAGAATTGCGTAGGTTCTACAGTTGATATACCCATACCTGAATTATAATTTATGGGTTGCTAAACACATTAAAGAGGGTAGTGTTGGAGTAAAGTGTCAAGAAAGTCCTAAATCTATTGTATTTATGCTAGTTTAGTTATAAACATTTTAATTGTGTCAATTTAATTATAAACATTTTGACTTTGTGCCTAGTTAGTTCTTCCGACTAATTTTGGCCGAATATTACTGACGAGGACACTGGTCGACCTACGTTACATGCCAGGACTGACGTAGACGATTCTTAATAATGTTTTAATATTTTTTCGATGTTCTTTTCTTTCCTTTTTTTTCCTTTTTTTCTTCCTTTTGTGGATGAACAGTCATCAGCCATGACCTAGCAGGCTAACCTCTCCTAGGCGAGGGTCGCCGTTGCCCACCACAGGTGAGGCCGGGCTGGACGAGGGCTCCCCTTACTGGATTTAGCGAGACTGACCCTTGCCCAAGCTAGGGCGACCTCATTGTGGGCAAGGGGAGCACAAGGGCGCTTTGTATATGTTTTGACTGATGAATTTAAAAATGGTGGCTGTCTGGTTGTTGCGGAGTGGTTGCGGCATTTGCTCGAACAGCTTGAAGGCCAAGGCACGGCCATCTACATTCTACACGGCGGAGTGCAACCATGGATTCCACACGGCATGCGTAGGCTTGGAAAGACGTCTGGTTACTCGCTATCCACAAGAGCACCAAAAAAGAGGACGACGTGGTCGTAGAAGATAGGAAGGTGATGATTCAGTCGTCCTCACCTAGGATGCCGAACTCAAGCCAGTTCGAAAAGCCAATACAACAACGACGAGTCATTGTCGTCTCCAAGATTTATTCCCATACCAGAATCAGAATAAGTCGAAGAATTTCAAGGTTTCTTCGCAAACTCAAAGGCAACCCAAGTCAAGGTCATGCTTTTGCCAGAATCCACCGTCATATTGGCCACCAAATCGCATGTGACCCACGTGGTAGCTTTGCAAGTAAAGCCCCACTGGCCCCAAAGCCGTGGCGATCAGCGGGTAGCCACTGCCTGTGACATCAGGGGGAACATGACCAAGGCCAAGCTACAAATGTTGAAGCGGGGCACCCTTGGCCAGAGGAGACTTGCCTGTGGCAGGCAACGGTGACCCTTGCCCAAGTGAGGCTAGCTTGACTGGCCATGGTGAGTAGTCAATGGTTAGTCACCAGTAAAAGGAAGAAGAAAGGGAAAGAAATCAGAAAATAAAAAATCTAAAATCTAAAATCTAAAAAAATCAAATATTATAAAAAATTATCTACGTGAGCACCAATAGTTCCACGTAGGCTGACCGGCTCGCAATATCTTGTCGAAATTAATCAAAATGATTGAATTGATAACATGTCAAAAGATTTAGGACTACATTTGATTATAATAAGTTTAGGACTTTTCTAATACTTTTCCTGATAGTATTGCTTATTACTTTGTTTCTCCTGTGGCTCCATACGGAAAAAGCCAATGCATAGCTTAGAAGAGGCGAACAAGTACGCAGTCCATTGGTCCTGATGTTTGCTAGGGCTTTCGTCCTTGACGTTGTTGTCGTCATTGTATAGGAATGTGGACTGACCCTGCTCGGCCATAGTCCCTTTGTCCTTTGGCTAGAAAGATCACTTCATTAATAACCAAAAGTGCATCACAAGGGGAAGACCCATTTGCAGAACAGAAACTATGACACAATCAGAACCACATGACGAGAAATTGATTGGCCCGACGGGTCCCATAAATTGTCCTCAATAGGTTTATAACCTAAAACAAAGAACCGGGTGGATCACATGAACTGCGGTTGTTAAATGTGGAAACAAAGATGCGCTTCACTTAACGGAATTATAGTCATGAATCTGTGCAACAATTTTTTTAGATGAACCAAGGATGAATAGCCCCATTACCAAGCGTTTTTGTAGTTTTCAACGTGAGCTGTCATGCATGTAGGCTTTACACGGGACGCATCCGATTCATCGGCTCAAACTTACTCCGGATGTTGTAGGTACGTACTTCGTGCACCCGGCATGAATGGAAGAAGTGGGATGAAGTGGTTGACTTACTGCCCCGTCACATACCGTCTAGTTAGTAGAGCAAAGTACAATCAAGATTTGATCAATGCTATACAAGACTTGAAACATATTTCAAATATCAATTGAAGACGAGTCTTTCGATACTCACATTTTAACTCGAGTCTGAGAGTTCTTTTACACTTCGAAAACAATTGCCTATTTTTTGCAATGTCAGGAAGTTTGGGATTTTGATATTTCATTTCCACATCAGGAAACTATTTGGAAGAATTGCAATGCAACAAAAATCGGGTCAATCAGTTGATGGATGAGGAAGTTATGACCGGTTAAATATCTTCTAACCCTATGATACTTGAAAAAGGTCCTGGAGCCCAAAACCACGCCTAGAGATCTCAGAATTAAATGGAATTTTGCAGAGTTCTAAGACATGGTAACTAACTATGTTTGAAAAGCTGTGGCCCTAGAGCCTGAGCATGCTTGCCCATTAGTATAGCTCTGATCTATAATCTCACACTCAAGTAATCCAACCTCCATAAAGTGGAAGAAAGGGATAGCGTTGCTTGCTCTAGTTGTAGGGGCTTACCTTAAGGGAGGTACTTGTATAAGGATGACTGAATATCATAGCCTTTTGTGTCTTACAAATTTTCTTGTTTTTAATCTATAATCTAATCTAGGACTCGATATGGCCCAAAAATCTCGGATTAGCAATTTTGCTTTTGAACCCAACAAAATTGGGTTTATTGGAAAGCTTTCATCATGATTTTCCAGCGGGGAAAGTACCAAAAAAGTCTTAAACCCATTGCATAAGTACTAATTTAGTCATAAACTTTTCAATTGAACCAATTCAGTTTTAAACATTTTCACAATAGTACTAATTCAGTCAGTCCGACCAATTTTGGCCGGTCGGTGCTGGCATGGGCTTCAGCTAGTGATTGGACGTTGATGTGAAGGCCAGTCGGTGGCCCAACACTAACGTTGCAATTTTTTTAATAATTGTCGTGGGAGAGGCAGCCTTGCCTGCGGCCTTTGGCCTGGCAGATTTGGGCGAAGTTGCCTGTCTTGTGGCCTTGGGCTAGGCGACCCTTGCCTAGTGGCTAGCGAGCCTCTGGCTTGGCAATGGTTGCCATGGCCTCAACATGAAGACCATCGCCAATTGTGGGTGAGGTCGCCTTCGGCCGCGGCAATGCCCCTCACCCATATCTAGGTGAAGCCACCTTGCTCGCAGCCTTAGGCGAGGCTAGGCAAGGGCCATGACCCTCGCCAGCAACTAGCAAGGGCCACTAAGGGTGCGTTTGTTTGTGTTTATGTTCAAAAATTGTTCCAGTAAATAGAAATAGAAAAAACTATTTCTGTTCCGAGGAACAATTTTTGAACAAAAGAACGCGTTTGGTAATTGCAAAAAAATTATGTTCTTGGAATAGAAAAAGAACAGAAACATGTTTGGTAACTGCAAACAATTTATGTTCCTAGAATAGAAAAAGAACAGAAACATGTTTGGTAACTATAAAAAATTTATGTTCCAAATTTTTCTCAAGTGCTTTTTTTTTAATAAAGTGTAAATTTGGTATTGAATTCTCATTCTCATGAAATGCTCATCAATTTAATTTTGTTCATGGTGAGTGAAGACAAACATTCCGAACATGATCATATGTGCATACTTGGAAGAAAATTTTGTAAGTAAAGTTTGTACCAAATTTTTCTCAAGTGTTTTTTTTTTTTTAATAAAGTGTAAATTTGGTATTGAATTCTCATTCTCATGAAATGCTCATCACTTTAATTTTGTTCATGGTGAGTGAAGACAAACATTTTGAACATGATCATATGTCCAGACTTGGTAGAAAATTTTGTAAGTAAAGTTTGTACCAAATTTTTCTCAAGTGTTTTTTTTTTTAAAATAAAGTGTAAACTTGGTATTGAATTCTCATTCTCATGAAATGCTCATCACTTTAATTTTGTTCATGGTGAGTGAAGACAAACATTCTGAACATGATCATATGTGCATACTTGGTAGAAAATTTTGTAAGTAAAGTTTGTACCAAATTTTTCTCAAGTGCTTTTTTTTTTTTTTTTTTTTTTAATAAAGTGTAAAGTTGGTATTGAATTCTCATTCTCATGAAATGCTCATGAATTTAATTTTGATCGTGGTGAGTGAAGAAAAACATTTTGAACATGGTCATATGTGCATATTTATTATAAGTTTGTACAATAAGAACTAGCAAAAAGAAGAGTATCTTATAGATCTCAACATGGACCCTTTCATACATGACATCACAATAATGAAGCAATATAGTTCATTGTTCAACTTCATTACATTGACTTTGATAAGTGAATACTTAAAACCAATATTACAAAAGTCGAAAACACAAAGTCATGAAATCTCAGGCATATTTTGATCCCTTGCCACTTTACTTGCGATACTTATTCTAAGTATGTGTATCCTAGGTGCCTGCTCATGCGATGTATCATCCGCAACCTCCACTTCTCTAGGTCCAAATGGATACTTCGGATCTCCATGTAGGGAAAAGTTTCTATCCATCCTATCTTGATCATGAATGTAATTATGAAGAGCACAACATGCAATTAGAACAAGTGCTTGCTTCCGAATTGTAAATGGAGGCATATGTCTCAAAATGGTGAAGCGATTCTTTAATGCCCCAATTGACCTCTCAATTACATTTCTTAGTGAAGAGTGCTTATAGTTAAACAATTCTTTTGCTGTTCTTGGTCATATTCCACTCCCTCTATAATCATTCGGATGATACCATTCGCTTTTAAATAGAGTTAAAAATCCCAGAAGTGCTACATAACCAGAATCTATCACGTAGTATTTCCCTACAACATGATATATATATATATATATATATATATATATATATATATATATATATATATTTGTTGTGATATTCAACCATAATATAATCATAAATTTGTCTATATAAACAAAGTAAATACTACGTGGTGGTCGGGGAAATTGTAGTTGAGGAGTTTTGAGTGCTGCCGAAAGCACTCGATAATCGTTGGCAGATCCTTCACATCCAGCATACGCGAAAGTAAATTTCATATCAAATGAGCAAACACACAACACATTATGGGTGGTAATCCCTTTCCTACCTCTAAATCGAACCTGCTGAGACACCGGGACGATAGCATTTATATGGGTGCCATCCATAGCACCTACGCAGTCTTGTCAATTTATTAGCAATCTAAGATTATTTAAGATTATCAAGTACATGTATTTGACGGTATAAAATCGATATAAAAATCATACCTTGAAGTAGTGTTTATGATTATGATCCATAAGAATTTATTGTGGGATGACATCAAAGGATGGTGGTTTGATTATCTCTTTTGAAAGTTTGATAATTACTTTCAACACTTTGTTGAAATACTTGCTGATCGTTTCTCCAGAATGTTGGAATCTCTCACATAAATCTCTATTTGAGATATTGTGACAAACCAAAGATAAGAATATCCCAACTTGTTCATCTATTCGAACAAATCGACTATCTTTCAACCAACCTCTTACCCTTATTAAATCACATAAATTCAGAAAAACATGTCTCTCCATCCTGAAGGCTTCATATATCATATATGAATGTCCATAAAGAATTTCTATTAACCATTCGGGTCCTGATAATTTACTATCCCTAATAGGTTCTCTTATATGCACGGACGCATCCATCGCAACCGTGCACAGCCACACTATCAATATGTCAATATCATCATCATCCAAGAATTGTTCAATTGGTTCTACCTTCTCACTAGAAACACTATTTAATCCCCCTTCCGTAGTATCTATACCATCACAAAAATATAAAAACATCAATATAGATTTTGAAAATATATCCAATAACAATCAATAACATAAGTCATAGAGTCTCAATAGAAGATGCCATTACATATAAGTAGCAAGAGTCTCAACACTAATATCTTTAAAAACTAAATATTAATGGATAACATAAGTTATACAGTCTAATGAAAAACCATGCAATCCATAATATATTTCCAAACATCTATTAAAGACAATAAAGAAGTCCACTTCTCCTTTCAGGTGGGGATTTAATGAAAGCCTCCCTCCATGAGGCACTAACGCATGCTCGTTCCATTGCTTTATTGTAAACATCTTGCTCTAGCTTAGGCATACTAACTAGAATATCGATCACAGCAAATACAGAGAAAGGGTCTACAGGTGATGGTGTAACCCTTAAGGTCGTAAAGCCACTACCATATTGACTTGACCTAACTTTCAAAAGATCTTGTATGGCTTTGAAAGTGTCAGCAATACCGGCTTGGTTACTCTTTCTTCTCCTCTTAGTATTTGGAGTCCTATCCAATTTGTGCTTTCCATGAATTGAAGTTGCGGCATTGTCTGATGTAAAGACTCTCTCATCAATGTGGTGTTCACTGAAGTCATATGTATTGCCACCACCATTGTCACCATATGCATTGCCACCACTGTTGCCTTCGCCTACATTGCCATCACCATTGTGATCTTCATCCGACACTGTCAAATCTTGAGCATTTCCAATGGCATATTCCCCAGTAGCATATGTTCCACCAAATACAATACATAGCTCAGGATACTAAGGAGATCCATCATTCTTGAATTTTGCCCACTCAACATTCTCCTACAATTTTCACAATTATGACATTTCAGCAATATAATCATACATTTTAAAATTACATCTATAATGACATCAAAATGACCAAAAAGTTAAAAAGATACCTTGATGTGAGATTCCCATATACTTGGATCGTCGACAACAACTCTTTTATTCAGATTATCCCAACCAAATCCAGATTGAGACATGAGTTTCTGAAAATTGCCATACTATTTTCTCAGTTTGTTTACCTTGTTCCTCAGCTGGACTATGCTATATTGGCATCCCGTCTATCTTACGATTTCAGTCTGTATATTCTTCCACCCCGCTTTGTTGAAAGTAGAAGAGGTGCGATTTCCCTTTTTGACCTCATCCACCAACAAACCATTAAATAGGTTGGTTACAGACTCGGTCCACTTTGCACTGAATGTCTGTCTCTCAGATGTCATTTAATCTTTGACCGGTTGAGCATCATATGAGTTATGAGTTAAATCAATAACATAATACTATACATGTCATACACATAATCATTCTCAAGAGATGCAAGTGGAGAAGACTATAATGACAAAATTGACAATTCTTGAACAAACTTGTATAGAACATAACCTAAGTTGCATTTTGAGCTACAAGAACTACATAGTACTATGACTATCAATGATAAATGAAATAGAATGCTCAAAATAAAATAAAGAGCATTGTGAGAAACCTACCGTGTCAAAATATATTAAAAAGAGTCTATACAACCACACATGTCAAAATTCATATGTTTCAAAGTTTTAAGATGTTCAATGTGCAATAAAAGTCAAATTTCAAACACTACAACAAAAGGAAATGTGAAAAGTTCAATCTTGCTCCAAATGAACCTAAACAACTACTCTCTCCAACTTGTCTTTGAGTTGTGAAATCCAAATGATCAGCCTAAGCATTTCATTGTAATGCTAGATATAGTATGCAACCGTGAAATTCATCCAACACAAGGCAGCATAGCCTTGGTTCTTACCTTCAAACACAGAAAGAAATTCTGCTCACGATGCTCATTCGAGCGAGTAGAGCAGTGACGCTTGCTTGAGTGAGCAGAGCGTGGCTGCTCTGCTCAGGATTTGCTCGCTCGAGGGAGCAAAGCAGCGACGCTTGCTCGAGTGAGGAGAGCGTTGCTCCTCTACTCACTCGAGCGAGCCGAACGTTGCTACTTTGCTCGTGATGCTCGCTTAAGTAAGCAGAGCAGTGACGCTAGCTCGAGCGAGCAAAGTGTTGCTGCTCTGCTTGCGATTTGCTCGCTCGAGCGAGGAGAGCGTTGCTGCTCTGCTCGCTTAAGCGAGCAGAGCACGATGGCTCGCTCGAGCGAGTAGACGTTGCCGTAGATCTAGGCGAGCAACGCTTGCTCAGGGCTCGAGCGTGAGGGCTCGCTCAAACGAGCATCTCGTAGATCTAGGCAAGCGCTGGCTCGAGTGAGCCGTCGCACTCGACCCTCAAGCAACCGTCGCCTAGATTTGCGAGGGGTGGCTCTCACTAAAGCCCTCGTCAAACAGTGAAGGAGGAGCAACAGCCGGTGAAGGAAGAAACTTACCTCAAATCAGAAGCTTCAGTCGGTGAAGGAGCAGCAACTGTCGGCGCCGGAGAGAATGACAAGTTAGGAGGCACCAAAGAGGATGACAGTGGAGAAGCTGTGAGAGACGTCTGAAAAGGGAGGGACTTGAGACAGAGAGGGCGCAGGTGAATGACAGAGGGCATGAAAGCAAGAATCACAAAAGAAACAAGTTTTTTTGTGTTTTTGTTCTTTTAATTCTTCAAAAAGTGTTTCTGGAACAAAAAACTCGTTTCTATTCTAATTTTGTTCCCGAGAACAAAAAAATAGATTTGGAACAAAAACGCAAACAAACGCGTTTCTGTTCATAAACAAAAAAAAAAAGAAATACAAACAAATACACCCTAAGTCCTCACTGGAGGCTCGCCAGCCACCACTAGAACAGTCCAATAAGGAAGAAGGGAGAAAAGAAAAGGAAAAAGAAAAAAAAATTAATAAAAAATCTGAAAAAATAAAAAAAATATTAAAAATTGCTATGTCAGCGCTTAGCCACTGACCGGCGTCCACGGCCACTGACCGGTATTCACATCAGTGCTAGTTGGCCAAAATTGAGCAGATGGATTGAATTAGTATCAATGTGAAAATGTTTATGATTAAATTGGTCAAATTGAAAAGTTTATGACTAAATTGGTATCAATGCAATATGTTTAGGACATTTTTGGTACTTTTCTCATTTTCCAACGGCATGAAGATAAAGTGAATCAGACATCTGACAAAAAAGTCACAAGACTTGATAGATGTATGGCTCGACCTATGGCGTGCGAGCCTTGAGTCAAGACGTGCATGCCTCCAGTCAAGGCATTGCCTCACCTTGAGTGAGGCATGCCTCCTTAAATACGCAGGTGCCATCTCCGTCACTTTCAATTCATGGAGACTTGATTCCTTGCCCTCAATCTCTTGAAGTTCTCTCATTTTGAAATCATTCTTGCGTTTCTTTCTTTCCCTGTGTTGGTTGGCCCGGTTGCCTCTCGGTAAGTTTTTTATGCCGTCCCTTTCAATTTCAAATAGAAATGCACATTAGCATATCGTAATGTACATTACTTTCAGAATGTATAATGGGTCATTATACTACCCGTTTGAAAAAATATTTGGAAAATATATGCTTTTAGGTCGTTGTAATGACGAAATGAAATGTTGAACCATAGAATGCGTTGTTATGCAAGAAATTATACTTGCTTCCAAGCTATCGTAGTGATTGTTTTGAATCAAATATTTGCATTAGGCTGTTATGTCATCAAATATAAGAATTTATACTATTTGTGTTGAAAATATGCTAGAATGTGGGGAAAAGTATCAAAATAGTCCTAAACCTTTTCACATTGGTACCAATTCAGTCCATCTAGCTAATTTAAGCCAGAAATTGCTAACGTGGCCGCCGGCGGTCTTATGTGACGCCACGTGGACAAATTTTATAATTTTTTAATATTTTTTTCAGATTTTTTAAATTATTTATTTTCTTTATTTTCTTTATTTTCTCTTTTTTTTTTCTTCCCTTGGCCGGCGAAGTCACCGGCTAGCCAACCATCACCGGCCACAAGCTGGTTGGGGCAAGGTGCCCGCACCCGCCGGCCACTAGCAAGGGCCACCGGGCCGCCCATACTATTTTAAAAACTTAAAATTAAAAAATTAAAATTAAAAACTTAAAATTTAAAAAAAAAACTTAAAATTTAAAAACTTAAAATTTAAAAAAACTTAAAATTTAAAAACCTTAAAATTAAAAACCTTAAAATTAAAAAAAAAAATTAAAATTGCCACCTCAGCCGCCCCCTTCGGCCCCCCTTTTAAAAAAAAAAATTTAATTTTTTAAAATTTTAAGTTTTTTTTTTTTAAATTTTAAGTTTTTTAAGTTTTTAATTTAATTTTTTTAATTTTAAGTTTTTTTTTTATTTTAAGTTTTTTTTTTTTAAATTTTAAGTTTTTAAAATTTTAAGTTTTTTAATTTTAAGTTTTGTAAATTTTAAGTTTTTTAATTTTAAGTTTTGTAAATTGTAAATTTTAAGTTTTTTAAGTTTTTATTTTTTATTAAATTTTAAGTTTTTTAATTTTAAATTTTGTAAATTTTAAATTTTAAGTTTATTAAATTTTACGTTTTTTAATTTTAAGTTTTTTTAATTTTGATTTTTTTAATTTTAATTTTTTTAATATTTTAAATAAAATTAATTTTTAATTTTAATTTAATTAATTTTTATATTAATTATTTACACATCGGACGCGAAATGGTGTCGTTTTTGTATTCTCTCCGCCACGTCGGCCGTGCAAAACGTCGCCGTTTTGGACCAAACTCGCCGGAAAGTTGCCACGTCAGCCATTTGGCCGGATTTTCGCCGAGTGGCACTTAAGTGTTCCATTTAAGTTCGAAACTCCGGCACTCAAGTGTACCATTTTGAAGTTATGGCACTTAAGTGTCCCTCCGTGCCAAGTTATGGCACTTGGGCTGTTCTTCTGCCTCACAAGTATACTAGTTTTGAGTTTTTCATGATATTAATATAAAAAAAACGGTGTGGACTTCTTTTATCATTTTCATTAACTCTCGGAGACTTCTTTGCTTTAGCTGCACAAAGCAAGATGGTTCTTGCATTTTCTCTTTTGCATTAAAAGGAAAGTGAGAGACGTTCGACAAGAATTGCGCCAAGTCCTTGGTGGCCGAGAGAAAAAGAGAACTCTGAGACTGCACATAGGAGTGTCACGCCCTGATCCTCCGAGAACATGCCCATCTCTTAGTGGTCGATTAAATAGCGATGTCCCATGACGCGTCACCGACCCATTCATTTTAATGCGCATGCGGAAGCAAATAAATAAATCCCCAGACAACAACGAGATGGGATAGGAAAGTAGGACCACAAATTTTCGAAAACCAAATCACACATTTATACATATCAAACTAATTCATATACATTACTAGCCGATATTTACAGGATTTACAAAAGGGTCGATTCTCAAAACAAGTTGTCCTATGACCAGCTAGTCCAACTCGTTTGCCAATTCTTCAATGTCCAAAGGAACCGGGCGAGACGGTGGGTTTTCCACTACGTCATCAGGAGGGCTAGCTGGATCCTCGTTTAAAGCAGCATCAATCACCACAGTGCGGATATCAAAAGTCCTAAGAGGACCTAGCCTAACACCGTTGGGAGCGTAGCGGAACCACGCTTCGAATTGATTAGGTATCTCTTGACGTGGAATCTCTTCGACTCAGACAGTGGTTACAACAAGCTCATAGACCCAAAAACTCCCGGGGTCGGGGAAACTAGAAACCCACTCTATAACCATCATAGGACAACCATGACACTTAGGGGAATTCGCCATTTAAGAACTTGAAAAGTTAAGCCCACGACAGGGTGAGATAATGTCTCAGCAAGTTCACCTCCTAAGCCCCGACTAAGAAGAAAATACGTCTAAAGGCTATCTAGTCACGCACGAAATAGAGGACTTATCTTTGCCTCAATCATTTCCCGCAAGTTAGTATAATTCATATATTCACTGAATCACTTCAACAAATAAATTCATCAAGTCGTATCGAGCCATCGATCAATCGATCTGGTCGATTCCATGTCATCAAGACCATCTCTCGATCAACCCTTCATTACTATCTATCAATCAATACTATTTATCAAGTCGTTTCCTTGAAATGATCACTGCTCACCTAAGCTGATACAAATGAATGCTCACCTAAGCTGACAATGATAGATAGTATAGCTCACCGAAGCTGATATAGATAGATAGTATAGCTCACCGAAACTGATATAGATAAACAGTATAGCTCGCCGAAGCTGATTTGTGCTCACCGAAGCTGATTTGTGCTCACCGAAGTTGATTTATGTATAATATACTCATCCACCGACAATTTTACCGTTTTCATAATACCCAGTAAAATAATTGTGCGTGAGTACACAGTAGACATTAGTCAAAAATATAATTTCTTTATTTTATGAAATCCCACTAATTATATAGTCGATAAAAACATTTTTGGCATTGTAAACCGACACCTAGTAATTTTCTAATTAAATACCAAAATAAATAAATTTTGGGATAAATACCCAAAATTACAATCAACACACAAATTGCACAAATTATTATCCAGATAAATAAACCAAACACACCATTGCAATCAACACGAAATTCTAGTCACCAGCTATCCGGTCTAATTTCTGAAAAATAATAATTAATTAAATAATTACGAAAATTAATTAAATAAATACAAAAAATGCAACTTAGGCCAGAAAAGCCTAATTAAATACTGAAACGGGCTTGGAAAATTTCCAAACCTATCTAGATAAATACTACAATTTATCTAGTCTCTAATTACACTACTCTAACCACCTAACAATGATTAATTAAATTGCCAATCTATTCTAACTAACCTCATAATCCATGCTTAACTTAAAATAATCAACCCTTAAGCATAATTAACTCCCTAAGTAGAGATTAGTTAATAAACTCACCGGTTTTGAAATCCAACGAGTTCACTAGGACAGCGAGGCGGAGATAGACGATAAACTTCAAAGCGGGGCACCAAGTGGGGCTCGGAAATGGCCCGAAATGTACCTCAAAGCCCACGGTTTCTAGTTGGACTTCGGTTCTGCTTTGGCCAAGAGGGGCTAGAACCAATGGCTAAAAAAGCTCGGGGAAGGAGGCGAAGGTAACAGTTGGTTACGGTGGGTGACGATGGAAGTTTCGGTGGCCGGACGATGTCCACTAGGCTCCGATTGAGCCTCATAGCGTTCCAAGGATGCTCGAGGAACGGCCTAGAGTCGCGAAACAAGTAGAGCAGGCGGAGGGGTAGACGGGCGCGGTGAGTGGCTCCGACGAACGCGCGGCTGCTCGAACGGCCTCGGTTGGCAGTTGACGGGCAGGGGGGTTTGTTGACCGATTTCTCTGGTTTCCTAAGCTTCAAAATAGACACCCATGGAGAAAGGTGGGCTGAGGAAGAAGGAGTGAGTTGAAGTTTGGAGAGGGCCACCAAAGCCTTAAAAGTCTTCATTCTATCCTAAAGGGCTCAAGTGGCTGCCCACCAGCCAAGGCTGTCATCCACAGCCACTTTCCCCTCCCTAGCTTCCTCAACAAACTTCCCAATTGGTCCAAAAGGTGGTGGTGGCCATGGCACACGAATTTGGACACCATATCCCTCAAATTGAACCCATCTTCCTTTAAAAGAAGCCAATTTCGGCCTTATAAAATCCACCGAGGTATCCTTGATCAAATTGAAATTTTTCCACACTAATAGAACCAACTTGCATCCCAAAAATGCGATAAAAAACGGTCCTCTGAATTTTCCGAACAAAACGGCCATATTTTGAATTTTCGCCAAAAATCTCGGTTTGCAGAAAAATCTTTGGAGGGTGAGTCGACGTTCCTAAAATTACTCGTGACATCATAGAACTTTCAATTTTTGAAATCGGATTCAAATTCGCGGTTAATTTCAATCTGGCACGATTTTAGCGTGACCTAGCCCACTGGGTAGTTTTCCGAAATTTTTAGTGCAATTGGCTCGTAATCAATTTATTTCGAATCATAATGTACATTTCCGATACATTGGCAACTCTCTGTGTTCGTCAAAATCTCCAGGTTTTTTAAATACGAACACATGGTACCTAAAACGACAAAAAAAATCGGTCTAGTGTCGATTGATGAAAATTTTGCAATCAGGTGAAATCACCCACACTTTGATTATGTATCTCAGCCAAATCGACCTATTCCTGATCTCTAGTTGATTTTGACAATGCCATAATGACCCTAGCAGATTAGTACGATCGAGCAGTGGATTCCTAGTCGAATTCTCAAGTCTATTGCATTAAAATCCTTTAACGACTTCACCTGATAGGCTAGTTATTTCGTGAGTGGCCAACTCAGAGAAAAGAACTATAAGCACGTATATGAAAAGCCAAGCTTATTCAATCGAAAATAGGACCCAAAAATCAGGATGTCACAGGAGTGTGTGGAGAGTTCTTCTCATGAGAGTTTGCTTGTCGTAATTACACCCGAGTGATTTAGCTTGTTAAATTTTTGTTAGTAGAATTTGTTTAATTCAACGAGCGAGATTTCACTAGGAATTGTGAAGTGCTAAATACTGTGTGATTTATTGGGTATAGGGGGCTGAAAAACACCGAGAGTGTGTTGAGTGCTCAAGTGATTGTAACTCTATTATATCGCTTGTTTCTATAGTGGAATTCCATTCTACTCTTCTCATGGACATAGGTTCTAATATTCAGACTGAACAATGTAAAATTCGGTGTCTGATTTCCTTTTCCTTTCTTCCAACTAATTTTACCTTGGCCCTTCATAACTGTAATAGGGTCAGTCTTGGGTCAACCAAGACAGGGCACCGCCTATTTGCCTTTTGCGGAAATTCTACATGGGATAGTTGAGATTTCTCCTGTCTATCCAAAGGGCTCGATATTTAAGAGAATAGTATCACATTATGTTTTAGAAGTTCTCTTGTGTCGGATCCTATATGTTCTCTTTTAAAGGCATGGAGAATAGAAACAAGATAGAATAGTAAATTTGTGGGAAATATGAAATAAAGAGATGAATCAACAGATAGAAAGTAAAAGCATCGTTTATGGTATAACGACTGTTGTATTATTTACTTGCTCCTCTATGCAAATGAAGCCTCACTTCCATCGTTAGCTTGAGCAAGCTGAAAAGATAACAGAGGAAAAGTGAGTGAGTGAGAGGGAACCGCGAGGGTAGAGAAGAAAAATCGGTGACTTGAGATTAAAGACGATTTTAGTCTCGACTTTTTCCTTAGATTCTAGTTTATAAGTTGTTTGGGCCACTTCTACGGTATCTCAAGTGTACCATATGACATTACAATGGTTCACTGTAATTAAGTAAACAAATGTTGTATCAAATTGTAAAATTGATTTACGATGATGCTACAACTTTTTGTTGTAATCAAGTGTAAAACAGTCAGACAAAAGTGGTGGTACGGTACACCGGTATACCTTAGAAGTTTCCCATGTTATCCATGGTCGTATGTGCTATGTGTTAATTGGCATCAATCATTGACAAGCCTCTTCCGTCAGTGTGTTTCGATATTTTCCTCTTTGTTATAGTCATCAACCTTGTGTGAAGATTACAGTGTCGCTATGTTTTAAGATAGTTTATTTTGATAGTATATTATCTCCTGAATGAGACAAGAGAAGACCCATTGTAATCCCATTTTATATAGCGGAAGTTTTTTGGTGAGCTTGCTCTGTAGTTTTTCCGCAGTTGGGTTTTTCACGTAAAATCTCATGTGTCCCAATTTTGCATTTCATGGTTGACTATTCCGGTTGTGCATACCGTGACGTGATCACATCCTGGTCTTTCCCCAACAGAATACCTGTTAAAATTTGCAGAGTTAGTAATGCCATTCATCATTTCAGTCAAGAGCATAATCAAGCTGCCAAATATGAGTGAAAATTCCTTCCGACATAATCAATGTTTCGGCAATGATTTTTAATCGCCTATGTTTGGATATATGTGTGACTTGTGCTAGAAAAATTCCACATTGGAGAATTGATGTAATGTAAAATTAGTTAATATGTCATAATTGACTCATAACTCATTGGCTTAAATTGATGGGCCCCTTAGTTTTTATTGAGCTTCTATTGCATGCTCCCAAATGGTATCAAAGCCGATGATAGATTGATGAACCCCAATCTATTCCAATGTTTGGTAAAAGGAAAGAACCTGGACATCAAAGAATTGGTGTGAAGTAAATTAAATTATATTATAATTGTCCCATAACTCATTGACTTAAGTTTTTGAGTAGCAGGTTTGAATGAATATATTGATGAGCTCGGATTTGAGGTTCCTTTTGATGATTTCTCTAGATAAAGGTATCGTTCTTCTAGAACAACCCAGATACCTTAAGGAAAGAGTCTTTAGTAACGTTGAGGACTAAAGAGTAGCTCGAGGGGCAGACCAAGCAATAGATTTCGATATAGAGATTATCTAAATGGACAAATTTCGATATAGAGGTTATCCAAATTGACTTCGATGGGAATTGTACAACTCGCTGTTGATCTTATGAGCAATATGGGCTATTTCCATCGAGTTAAGATAGATGAAAACCATTTCATTTATTTAAACGAGGAGTGGGAACGGTTATAGCCATGAGACGATCCGCGAAAGAACAGTTATGGCAAAAGCCGTGATCGCAGTTGATGTTACAAAGCAGAGAAAAAATCATGGAGAAATCGAAGCAATGCAAGTGAGACTACACGTGCAACCCAAGTGCCATCTAAGGAAGTGTCAAGAGTTTAAGGAACGAGCACAAAGAGAGAAGATGCGCTTAAGTTATGCAAAAGTGATAGGTTCAAGGTTGAATTGGTTGTCTTGGAATCGACCTGGAATTGGTTTTTCTTTTTTTTTTTTTCTTCATTTTTGAAAGAATCAAGATAAATAGCAGCTACAATAAAAATAGTATGGGCTACAAAATGACTCGAAGTAAAATACCGATACATAACAAACGGAAATCTAAAGTAATAGGGAAATTAAACTGGTTTAAGAATAATTAATCATCTTCTTTCAACTTCATAAAACAAACTGTTACTGGTTCACAGGTGAGTGGGTGAATAGGTTCAACACCTAAAATCTAGAACACATCCGCACATTACCGAATCCAAAAATTTGGAATCAGGAAAAAGAATTGTTTCCACTAGAACTAGGAACCGACCTATTTTCGTGGACAGTCAGTCTAGTTCCCGAGAAGAACCAAATCAGTTTTACACAACCCAAGCTAAGCCCTATCAAATTTTTCTCTGAAGTTTATCATTCAAAAGCAATGTTTTTAGAGAAATATCGCTTCGGGGTTAAGCTTTTAGTTTATAATGTGCATTGCGGATGTTAATGTAGTGTTCTGTTCCATTGTTTCCTTTTGAGCATTACCATATTTGTGAGTTATTGTTAATTCAATTCCAATGAAATATGTCCTGTTTCTTCTTTCATGTGTTTTCCTCTCTAGTTTCTTTTAAATTCACTGCTCGCAATTCAAATTTCCTTTTGTTGCAGGCATCATCATTTCAATTTCCTTAGGTCGTACTTAGCTCTACTTTGATTTGTTTCCAGCATGTAAAAGAACTGAGGAATTTTAGAATGATAATTCTGTCCTTCATTGCCATAGAAACGTAACATATATACAAGAAGATACAGCTATCAAACAAACTCCTAATTAGGCTAAACTACCAAAAATACAAGGACCACACAATAAACAGATATGCATACAAAACTTCCTAAGTAAATGGCCTAAATAAAAGCATATCACAGCTGCCTTTCCAATATATTTGCTTTTCCAATAGAGCATTTTAATTTCAAGAGCTCGCTTTTCCTTATTGTTTAGATCGAAAAAGTTATTTTCCAAATTTGATTTTTTTCTCAGGAGCTAGGACACCTTTTATTCGCACAAATATATTTTAATTCAATCTAAAATACTTCTTTTGTGGGGATTAGATCATTGTCTACTCTAGCTAGAACTAGAGAACAAGCTTTTTGTTTGTTTTCCCTATGGCCCCTCTATAAGATTTGCCCTAGATCGAATAAGGGCCAACACCTCTATTAGGCATGCCTGGTTGGTCGAAATTTTCTAAAGTTTTTTGAAATGACAAGGAAGAGGCATGAAGTCGAAGATTTAAGCAATCAAATACCAAATAGAGAGAGACCTATGGACAAAAAATTTAGGGGCAAATAGATATGTGCTTCCCCACATGCAAAGCTCACGCTTGTGTTGACAAGCGAATCGGTAAATGTGCCCTACGCAAACAATATTTAGGAAGTAGACTTGATCAATGGACGAGCCCACGTGAGGTGGGTGCCGTACCAGACTAAAATTTGTCGTTTTAAATTACGCTCTTTGTTCTTCACCCCTCCTCGAGGTATGTCTAGTGGGTTTTTTTTTTTTTTTAAATTGTTGACACCTAAATTTTATTATTTTATTTATGACTCAATCGCATAAAAAATTAAGAATTAGTCCCTAAAAAAAAGAAAAAAAAAAGAGAAAAAAAACACAAAACAAAAAAAAAGAAAAAGAAAGAGAACAAGATAAAGAAAAAAAATTCTTAGAGGTCGGGTTGGGCCAGATACGGCCTTGGCCTGGCCCACATTTTTCTTTCCTTCTCCTTTTAGCCCGGCCCGCCCCCTACCTCCTCCTTTGGCCATCTCCAAGCGCGACTTGCAAAGGGAACAAAAGCAAAAAGGCGATAGGGGAGAAGGGGGAGAGCAGAGATTCACAAAGAAAAAGACGGGAGAGGAGAAGGGCAGGCATGCAACAGGTGCACAGAGGGGGCACCGCAAGGCTGAGAGGACCGGACGCCGGAAGAGGAACCAGAGCAGAAGAGAGGGGGAGCAGAAAATGAGGAGAGAACAGAGGGAGGAGAACAGCAAACCGAGAGGGGGAGAGAGGGAAATAGGAGAAAAAGGGAGAGAGGAAGAGCCGGTAGAGGTCAGCCGAGGAGACAAGGACTCCAAGGGACGCCCCACCGCTGTCGGTGAGCCGCCGACTGACGTTGACCACCGCCTTTTCTCCCGAAATGCAGGTAGGCATTTCGTCGAGCACCTTGCGTGCACTCCCAAAACCGAGCCGACTGGAGCTCAACCCGACTACTTCAAGTGAGCTCTAGCCCCCCATACTTGCCCTATTATGTTTCCTGTTGTTCTGGTGTGCCTCACCGGCGGTCTGGACTCGCACTCGAGCCTCGACCGAGCACCAAAGCCCCTGTATCTTTAGCACGCTTCACCTGCTCGGCAAAATGCCTTAGTGAGATCTGATTTTTATTTCCCTATTTTGAGCGAGTTGAGTTGTCCGTCGCTTTTAGTGTGTGTCCGGCCAAGGGTACCAGCGGCGAAGGGCGCCGGTTGAGGAGTGGCGACTGGGGCAAAGATCAAGCCCACGGCTTGGGCCAGCCAAGGCGATGCCCGAGTGGGCATGCAGCCCCGTCGCCGTTGTAGTCTTGACCGGCCAAGCTGCGGGGAGCAGAGAGTGCCGCAAGAACCGCGGGCAACATGAGGGGACGCCGGGTCAGATCCAGGTGAAGAGTTGGATTGAGTCGAGTCTTTAGGGTTTGGTTTTTGGGCTGAGTTTGGTTTGGTGTTGGGCCCCTTTTTCTTCTTTTTGCTCAGGCTTGTGGAGGCCCATGTGGCAAAAAGGGGTTGGGCCCAACCCTCAGTTGAGCGTAGGCTCGACCAAGGTTGGTCGGGCCTGGCCTTTGTCGACCCCCTTTATCGGACTAAACTTGGGTCCAGTCTCCGATCGAACTTGACCTATGCCGACTGGGCCGAACTCGAGTCGGGTCGATCGGACCGGACTCGGCCCGGCCGAATATAAAAATATAAAATTATTTTTTTGAAAAAAAAAATATATAAAAAATTTTAAAAAATTTGAAAATCCAAAAATGTAGGTTTTGGTTAGCTATTGCTATGTCTTTACTTTCTTAGTGTAATTTGGCATTTATTTGCTCATATTTTGATTATATTGCGTGTTTAATTTGCATATTTTATTATGTTTAATTGCACGTACTTAATTTTGCTGCAATTAGGATATTGGTAGCTGTGATTATTATTTTAATGATTGCACACTCGCATAATCACCTCACGTGTTAGTGGATAGGTGTAAAATCAATCTAAACTGTCCAACAATGAACAAGATTAGGTACTAAAAGGGCATTAATTGGTCAATTAGTGTAATCAAGTCCCCGACCCTAGATTCTCTGGTTGCGTAGGAAGTGTGGCATGCTCGCGTGCCTCACTTGGTTTCTAGTCGACCCCAATAGGCTAGTGGCGACTCATTTTTGTGAAATTCTTAAGAATGCCCCAATGTCATGCGAGATATGGGCTTGGGAGAGCCCGCGCCTAATCATGGGCCTTAGGTTCGTCATTTAGGCAATACCCCTAAACCTGTTCCCTCCTCCCTAGGGTTAGGCCACGATAGCTTGGCGACTCCGCTGGGGAATTGATTTTAAACCTTAGAGGACTTAGGCCAAAATTAATCTCGTTCAATTTTTTTTTTTGTTTGGCAGCGAGGATTCTGGGTATGCCCTTAACACTAAAGGTGTTAAATGTTTTTGCAGAATATGAGGTATAAGGGGAAGTGTTTGCTCACATTTGTCTTGTAGGGAGGTGCAAGAATGTATGGTTTATTTTTTATGTATGGAGTATTGTTTGCCCATAAATTGTTGTGCATGTATTCTTTGCATTGCACTACACCATAGCACACACTACCTACCGCTGGACCTGGGCCACATAGGATCACTTAGGATGGTGTTGAGGTGGATATCACTCCGACTACAACCATGTAGTACGAGTCGCCCATCTCAACCCCGAAATCTCTTTCTTGATGTCATAGATCCCCACCCTGGTCTGCGATCATGCGACACGGGTCGGTTCTTTGACGAAACTGGAGTCATGGGTAACACGACCTAGCTGCGATCTTGCTGGTTCGGTCCGGTCATCCTATGGCTCAATTTTGAGTCGTGTAGATTAGAAATCGAACCACATCTCATGTGTATGTCTATACACTTTTTTTAAATAAAAAAAAAAAAGAAGAAGAGGAAAGCTGTCCCCCACTTTAAGTATCATTCTTCTTTTTATTTGCTTTTTCTTCAATTGAATTTCATTTAAAAATTCACAGAGACCAATCGAATGTCCTTAGTTATGTAGTCTTATAATTGAAAAAAAAATTAGCAATCACTCTCGATAAGTGAACATTGAATGCAAGTTTTAAACACGTTGATTTGGCCCTCTTGAACACATGGTTTGTTTAAATTTCTAGTCATGGGCTCAAAATCGCATTAAAAAAAAAACTTTCAAGTTGTGATTTTATATTAGTGCACAAAAATTCAAATTGTGTTTTTTTTATCAAATTCTCTCATTCTCACATTTTGCGACTAAAATGCAAATCATTTTGTGTACAATTTTCTCAAAATAGAAATCACTTCATTTTTTCTAGGAGTAAAATCACAAATCAATCTTCCAAACATCAATGATACTTTTGCATATGAAACTTTTGGAATAAAAGTAGACATTCAATTGATGGCCGTGGATTGATTATTTTAATGATGTCTTCTCTTATGATAAAATCTTGGCGAAATAATAAAACCCCGTGGACATTCGATTGATGGCTGTGTATTGTTTATTTTAATGATGTCTTCTCTTATGATAAAATCTTGGTAAAACACTAAAACCCTGTAATAAGGACTGTGGGGCATGTACCGCCACCTCAATGTTATTGTAAGAAGCGACCTCATTGAGATATCATTTTCTCTCATTCACGTACTGACATTGTCGTTTCTTTGCAGGTTATGTGCGATGCTCCTTGACATTCTCGTGGTGACCACATAAAGAAGTGAATTCTAGAGCTAGGACAAGAGTTGATTTTTACTTTCATCTGCGCAAGAGTTCCTTGTATTTTATCAGTCTTTATTCTTGTTAAGGATCTTGTTTTCCATTCTAGGTTTTGATTGCGAATCCAATTCATACTTTTGTAAATCACGCGACTTATTTTTTTTATGATGGAATTCAATTTCATGATAATCATCCCTTAAAAAAGAAGAAAAAAAAAACAAATTTAGAAGTGTTTCAAGCGAATCTTTACGTCTACCTTCCAAAATGAATTTCAAGAAAGCTTTGCTTAAGGTCATCTCTTAACGAAATTGCTTTCTTCGGTAGGATGAGGAGTTTATCTGAGATCGACATCTGCCCCTTCTAAAAGATAAAAGTGTAGGCTCATGGAACTTGAAGAGTAAGCATGCATAGAGGCATCGTCGACGCCAATTTTCCATAGATGCGAAACAAATTTGAATTCCATTCTGGGAAATTTCGTTATTCACAAATGCCTTAGGTGCCAAAATAGCCCATCGATCTCGTTCACTTTGCATGATGAGACAAATGAAGGGAGTTGCCAAGTATCCAAAAGGGCAAATCCGAAGGAAGAGTAAACTATATCGATTCCAACTATCCATTTCTGATACCGTTTCTGACATGATTTTCTTTTCATTGTCAATGAGACATCAAGAGTACCAAGTTTTGTAATGTTCCGACAAACGCGATGGAGCATTATTAAGTCATGTTCATCTTAAACAAAGAAAGATTCAAATGATGAAACAGAGGGGCAATATTATCCATTCCTCCATGAGAGATACCTTGGGATGTTGATTGCTCAACTTTGAAAAGGATGAATCTCGTTCCTAAACTTGATTCTCTTCAGCATAAAAAATGACATGTTATTTTCTTTGATATAGGATGGATTCGAACAGAACAAAGGGTGATAAAAAAGAAAAAAAGTTGCACCTTGACCGTAGAAGCAGCACCTTCCACCAAGGAATCAGGAAAACATCAAACACTTAAAGGCGAATGCACGGGAAGGGTATTGTCGAGTTACCAAATATCCATGAAGGTGAATCCAAGAGATGTTAGCACCCAAAGGATCAAAACGAATGAAGGGTAATAATGTATCGTTTCCAACATTTCAACCCGTAAGGATTTTTGAACTAACATATTCTTTTACATTCTTTACAAGGTTACCGGGTTACCATGCCGTAGGTAAGTACCCTTCTTCTCAATTTTTTTTTAAAGTTAAAAAAAAAATGAACAAAAAAAATGAGAATTTCCATTACAAAAGAGAACCTTTGGTGCTTTCCTAGAGACAAGCAAAAAAATAATAATAATAATTGAGAAAAGAAAATTTTCTACAAACTTTTTGAGCATCCTTCTTATCTCAAGATTGTTTTCCCGTTTTGTGGATTAGTCATTTTGAATCAAATTTCCCTATGGAGATTGATCTACTCAGATGATCTTGACAGAGTGAGATGAAAATGTTAACCATGCCAAACAAGAAGTACTTAGGATGAAGAAAGGCAAGCCATTTCCAAACACATCCTTCAAATACTTTTGAAAGTTGAGTGAAAAACATTATTCTCTTAGGATAAATGATTCATTCGCATTGAGCTCAAATGTCGAAATGATAAAGGCGTTTCCTTCATCAATCCCAAGCACCGTACTAATCTCTTGCTAGCCCTTTAGGCCAAATAAAGATGATCATTCAAAGTACCCCTGTCGAGAACGACCCTACATTGGGGCAGCATAAGAGGTTACGGTCATGTTGTAGAGCGAAAGATTGAGAAAGATTCTATTACTTTCACTTGCATCAATCTTCTGGTGATAGCTTCAAAGGAATTCTCATTAGAGTTTGACTTATCCCAAGGTGAAGAAGAGCATTTCCTTCTTTACCCAAACACTGATACCCATTGCTTTAACCAATTTGGGCCTGATTATTCATTCCTAAACCCTGAGCAGTGATCATCTCCCTTCACTGGGGCAAGACATAAGAATTGACCAAATACAATTGATTGTCGCGAGAAAATGTGAAAAGCATCTCGGAAGTCATAAGAGCTATAAAAGTTCAAGAGCAAAAAGTTTGACAAACTAGGGGGCATGAAAAAGCAGTGTGCTTGGTAAAAGCAAGGCCAATGCCCGTCAAGAAAAAGAGCCAAAAGGCTGCATCTTATGTAAAAAAAAAATTATTATCAAAGTCCAAGTGCCTACATAAAAAAATCAACGCAAGTGCAAAGGAAATTAGAAAAATGAGCAAAGCTCACATGTGGAAATGATTAGTCAAGGGACTTTCGAAAAACGTTGTGTTTCAAAAGCCAAATGATTCCGAAAGATTAAGTGACATGATCACGACGACGTGATGATCGCCAACTTAAAAAAAAAAAAAAAAGCCCCTTGAAAAGTTTGAGCCTTTCGAGCCTCCCTCGAGCCAACATTACAACCCTCTTCCAAAGTCTCTTCTGATTGGGATGGTTTGAGTGAAAATGAGAATGCCACAAAGAAGCTATTGCTTGAAGGAGTGGAAGTAATTATATTTTGTCTTATCTTCCAAGTTCTCGACTTATAAACCCCATGAAGATAGCGACAAATGTTCATTTATTGGCCTCAAAGCAATAATCCCTTTGTGTAAGCCCATGACCAAACCTATATTGTGGTCCTTTCAAAAGACCTTTTTGATCGATCAGATTGTGCTCATCACAAATGTTTCTGAAAGCCTTTGACATGGGTTATTTGAGATACCCTCAACCTTCAGTTACTTCTCACACTAATGGATGGGATCAAGTAGCCATTTCATCGAAAGTGTGTGAGAAACTCTTTCTGACTAAGAAGCTCTAGTTTGGCATGCTTAATGAGCCTTTTTCATAAGTCGTAGCCATTCTGATAGGAACTCGACTCCCGAATAATTTAATGATTAATGATACATCCCCGAATAAGATGACAATTTTACACTACATGATGCTGATTGACATCGAATGTTTTTTTAAAGCAGTCGGACTTAGCTTGATTAGCTTGTTCAATTAATGCTGCAATTTTGCCAATACATCTCTTAATGCTGTCCCTAATGACATTTGCTCAAGTTGAGTTTGACAAGATTCCTCAGTGAAGACATGCAGTTTTCAACGGGTTAGCAAGTGCTTCCCTAAAAACCAAAGGGTCATGGTCATCCTTAAACCATGCCATCTCCAAAAGTTCATGGTTAACCTTAAACCATGCCATTTTCAAAGGTTCGTGGGTCTATCATTAAACCACATGGTTCGTGGGTCTATCCTTAAACACGCGGTTCCTGGGTCAATCCTTAAACCACGCGGTTCGTGGGTCAATCCTTAAACCACGCAGTTCGTGGGACTATCCTTAAACCACAAGAGTTCGTGGGTCTATCCTTAAACCATAAGGTCCGTGGGTCTATCCTTAAACCACATGGTTCGTGGGTCTATCCTCAAACCACACAGTTCGTGGGTCATCCTCAAACCACACGATTCATGGGTCAATCCTTAAACTACACGCCCGGTCGAAATCCGTTGTTACATAGTGAGACTTCCTTGTCCTTCTTCCTATGACACGGAGAGTTTCTGTAGCCCGAAGTCCTTCATCCTATGACATGGAGAGCTTTTGTAGCTCGAAGAGCTTTTGTAGCCTGAAGTCCTTCTTCCTATGACACAAAGAGCTTTTGTAGCCTGAAGAGCTTCCGTAGCCCGAAGTCTTTCTTCCTATGACACGGAGAGCTTTTGTAGCCTGGAGAGCTTCTGTAGCTCGGAGTCCTTCTTCCTATGACATGGAGAGCTTCTGCAGCCCAGAGTCCTTCATCCTATGACACAGAGAGCTTTTGTAAGCCTAGATAGCTTCTGTAGCCCAAAATCCTTCTTCTTATGACACGGAGAGCTTTTGTGGCCCAGAGAGCTTTTGTAGTGTTGACACCTAAATTTTGGCGATCTGGTTATTTATTTATTGCATAGAAAATTATGGGTTAATTTTATCCCTAAAAAAATATTAATTGCATAACATATAGATGTAGGTGCATTTATTTTTAATTTACATGTTTTGCATTTATTTATTGGACCAGTGACGGGTGGATTTGAATTAGTGGTTCTGAGCTTTAAATTGACAGGCCGAACTAAGCCATGAAGCGATCAAAATGGCCAAAGCCCGTTCTTTTTAAGTAATCAGAAATTATCTCGTGAGAAAATAAGAATTTGAAATTTTCTGAAATATGATGAATTTTTTGGATAGGGCAGATGTGAAAAGTGAACATTGCATTTGGAAAAAAGAATCTTCGTGGATATCAATTTGCAAAAATTAAAACCCTAGTCTGAGACTTATAAATAGATTAGTCATATAGGGTTTTGGGGGGGGCCACATTACATATAATACACGGCCACAATTCATGAGGGAAAAAGGGTGTTTTCTTTCCGTCAGTTTCTAGGTCGAGAGGTTCAAAAAAGAAAAAACAAATCTTTTTCGTTTGTTGGTGAAAGGCGTTTTTTTTCTTGTTTCTTTGGGTAAGAGTCAAAAGGAGTCTCGCTTTTGTTGAAGAAGTGAAAAAGTGCAGTAGGAACAGTGACAACAAGGAAAAAGTGATGTGCAACAACAAAAGAAAGAAAAAGGGGAAAAAGAGAAAAGCATAACAGTGAACTGTTCATCTTCTTCGGGCGACATCTGTCTCCCCGGCCATCGTCGCCCATCCGCGAGGCCCCACATCGGACGCCGATGTTCGTTCCCTCCGACGCTAGACCGCCGCTCCGCCACTGCCGTTCTGTCAGCCGCCGGAGCTTCGCCTCACTCGCGAGCTCAAGCCATCCACTACACTCACATCATCGCTCTTATTATGCCCGCTCACTTGCCCTTTCGTTTGTCATCGCCGCACCGCCGCTCGCCTACAACCCCTCACCACATGACCTGCAGCACCCGCGATCCACCCTCGCCGCTGCTACTACCCACCTCTATAATAGATCTCGAGCTGCTCACCGCCGCTCGACTCCTCGCGACAACCCAGCACCCGTGTCTATACCTCCGCCGAACGCCATGCCGATCCCTGCCGCGATTCAGCCCTCAGCCTCTCCTCGCGCCACCTCTGCTCCGACGCCCAGCAAATCCATTTCGAGCCTCCTCCAAGCGAAGTTGCTCGCGAAGTCGCCCTATCGTTCCGCTTGCTACTAGAGTTTCCTATTCACCTGCGCCTACGCCTCCACTCGCTCGTCCACGGCCACACCACCACGCTCCCAAACGCCACTACCGTCGCTGGTTGCAACCCACGCCGGCCCGCATGCACCCCGCTCTGGACGCCGCTGCTCCACGACGCGCATAGCCTAACGCCGATCCTCTATGACGCTGCCCATGCTACTCCGACCAGCAAGCTACCACCCCTCACCAAGCCCACCTACTGTGAAGTTTCCTCTATCGCGCCAGATCGCTCGCCACCGATACGCCCACCGCCGGTCCCCGCACCGGAGATCCGAACACCGACAACACCAACCCCCGGTGACTCACCACGGTTGCCAACAATCGTTAGCAAAGGAAAAGCGTTAGAAGAAAGGGAAAATCAATTTAGGTTTTTTTATTTATTTACTTTATTTTATTTATTTTATTTATTTATCTTATTTTATTTTATTTTATTTTATGTTATTTTTAATAGAATCGGTTTTAATGTATGATTGAGATTCCGACATGAAATAGCCTCTCAAATTAGGGATTGACAGTCCGATTTTCGCGCCCGAAATCCGACTCGCAATCGCTTGAAAAATTACCAATCCGATCTCACGCCCGAGATTCAATTCACGATTTAGTTTAAAATTGACCAACCCGATCTCCCGCGCGAGATATGGTTCGTCAATTTTTGGATATCAATCTTATCTTAATATGATTTGTCGTTGTGTGGTTTGAGTCGATTTTGTTTTCATAAAAAGGGAAAAATCCATAAAAATATGAGTTAGATTACGTTTATCTTGCATATCTAGAATATGGATTTTATTTCAAATTTCTAAAGTAAAAAATCCAAAAAAAAAAAACATTCATTTAGGATATTAGTTTTTTTTTTAATTTAAATTGCACGTTTAGTTATTTGGCAATTTTAATTTCGAATTTCATAAAGATAAAAAGGAAAAAACTAGAATTAGGGCATTCTTTGCACGTCATTGCAAATTAGGATAAGATTGCATGTTTTTTTAAGTTTAGGTATTTTTCTTTCCTAAATAGATTGCATTTTAAGTTAGGGATAACATTCTAGTTTAGATTAAGATTTGACTGAATCTTAATATAAGTTGGATGATATCTTAATTTGGGTAGATAATTTTTATTATTTTCTAATTTCAAATCTCATGGAAAATACCAAAAAAATTGCCTTAGAATAAATCAATTTCATTCTTTAGGATAGGCTGCATGCTCATATTGCACTTTTGTCATATAGCTTAGGTCATGTTACTATGTCATGTCAAGTCATGTTAGATTAGTAGCATTGCATAAAGCATGATTCTCATTAAATAAATGAAAACAACAAAAATTGAGTGATTGCATGTTAATTAGAAATCATATCTAGGATTGTCGATATGAATTATGATCTAACATTGCAGATGCTTTCGTTGCTATGAGGTAAGTCCTGCAATTTATTCACTGCTTTATCTGGATGTTAAATTGGTGGTTTGCACACATGCATGATACCTCACATGTTAGGGAAGTGAATTAAAATTAATTCAAGCTGCTAGCAAAACATTTTTTTGGAAAATAAAAGAGAAGTATTGAAAGGGCGTCAGAGAAATCTAGCGTAATTAAGTCCTCCAAACCTCTGGTTCATAGGAGTAAAGTAAACCTCCCGTTGCTTTACTTGGGTTTCTAATTGACCCACCAAAAATAGATTAGTGGCGACTCCTAGTTAAAAATCATTTGTGTGTTAAAAACTTGAACCTAAGTCGCAAATTGGTATGGGCTTGGGAGAACCCAAGCTAAGTTTAGGCTTAGCAATCCATTAGCCATACCCTAAGTGGTTCACCGAAAATTTGGTCACGACAGCTTGGCGACTCCGCTGGGGACTTGAGTTAAAACTCTTAGTGGACTTAGGCCAATTTTCTCTTTTATTTGAAAATTTTGTTTGGCAGCGAGGATCCCATGTACGTTCCTAACATTTAAGGTGTTAAATGTTCTTGCAAGATGTGAGGCATAAGGGGAAGTGTTTGCTAACACTTGCCTTGCAGGTTGGAGTTAGGAATGTATGGTTTATTTTTATGTTGAAATGTTGCTTGATATAAACTGTTGTACATGCCTTGCATTTGCACTACACTTTTACACACACAACCTGCCGCCAGACCTAAGCCTCATAGGATTATCTAGGATGGTATTGAGATGGATACCACTCCAACCGCATGCCCGCAGTACGAGTCACCCATCTCAATCCTGAAGTTTCCTTTTTGGTGTCAAGACTACCCACCTCAGTTTGCATGCCCGCAACCCAGGTCGGCTCTTGACAAAGCCGGAGTCATGAGGACCCAACGTAGTCCACACGCCCATAGCTAGTTCGATCATCCTTGTGGCTCCACTTTGATAAGCCTTATAAATTAGAAATCAAGCCACTTACTATGTGCCTGTCTATGCGATTGCCATTGATTCTCCTTGGTGAAGTAAGTCTTCTACCCTTATACTATGCAATTTATTTTGTCATACTTTTGGTCCGTCCATGACAATTTAGGTCAATCATTGATTTAATTCATTTGTCAATTAGAAATGAAATGAGGAAATTGCAGTGCAATGAATCATTTGAAAAAAACTTTGAAGAATTTGTTTTCAATTCATGTCTAGGAAATTTGATCTTGCTAGGGTGTTTATTTTTCTAGCTCTCTTTAGGAAATTCCCTTCTTATACGAACTTTTCATGAAAAAAAAAATAGAAAAATAGATAGGTTGTCATAGATTGGCTCTTTATTTACACCTCATGCTTACATGTTCCCGTTCATTTGAATTAGGTGATTATGGAGTTATCACGCTCACCCATCCGTACACGTTCCTGTTCGTCTTCTTGGAAGAGGTACATCTCGTCCTTCAACATAATTAATTTTGGGAAATGACACTTTGTTCTTTTCCTTGTAGATGACAAATTGGGCGGCATGACAGATTTGGAGACAAAATCTCTACCACAACCAAAATGGATATTTCATGTGTATTTACTTTGATGTTACATAGTATCTTATTCATGCATATGGTTTTGTGCAAGGGCAAAAGCAAGATTTCATCAAATCAAAGATCAAATTTTCAACCCTGATTGATCAATTTCTATGTTCCCCTTTGATAGGGGCAATCCAAGGACACCCATTGCTGAGACAATCCCTTCATGGACAATTCCTTGAATGAAAACTTGAAATCATGTTTTTCATACTTATGAGAGCATTTTTTAGTGTAGTGTAAATTGTCTGTTTGAAGTCACAAAAACTTTTCATGCTTAAAGTTGCTGGACTCTTTTGAAAAGAGAATTTCCATAGTGATTTTACCTATTTAGCTCACCAATTTCATGTGGAGATTTGTCAAGATGAATAATTCAATGGAGTGACATCAAATATTTAAGAATGCTAAATGAGATGAGTCAGGATGATGAAAGGCAAACATTATCCTATACACACTCCCTTACTTATACATTTGTGAAATGAGTGTAGAAAGTTCCATATCTACAAGGAAAAGAGTTCTCTCGCAAAAGGTACGATGACCGAAATGATGAGGGGCAATTCATTTCTCTATCCCAAACACTATAGGTGATCCATTGCTTAACTTCTTTGAGCCCCATACACTTGTGGAAATTCTTTCAAATTACCCCTGTCAAGAACCACCCCACATCGGGGCAAATCGGAGGTAAAGTGGCACCATGAGGTGAAGAAAATGAAAAGAAATTTTCTTGCTTTCACTTGCATCAATCTTCTAGTTATGCTATTATATTGAATTCATGTGGTAATTTAAGTGCCTTAGGATGACGAAGAGCATTTTTTTCTCTATCCTACATACTTATATCTATTGTTTAGCCTACTTGAGTAGTGGGGTGTCTAGTAAAAGTAAGGCCGATGCCCATAGATGAAAAAAGGGAGTCAAGATAAATGACTATAAATTGCAAAATTGAATCCCGATGGAGCAATACTCAAAGAGTCAAGATTAATGGTGCATTTATAATGACAATCCCTGATGAAGGAGAAGACCGGCAACAATGCCAAGATGATCATCAACTCTCACCCTTTACACACATTTTAAGCCTAACGATCTTTTTGTTTCTCAACCCATAAACCCGACCTACGTTATGTCCCTTGCGAAGTCTCTTCCAATTAAGGCACTTGAATTAACGTAGGGGTTCACATGTTTTAAGCATCACTCGAGGAAGTGCAGCAGGATCATTTCAAGTAGTAAACGAGGATTTATCACGTACCTCAAGATGCCCTACTGCACTGATTGGTAAGTAACTATAGGTACGTTCATTTCTTTCGCATCATGCATTTGCATTAGCATTTCCATGCATCATATAAATTGCATTTTTAAATGGGATTCATTTTCCAACAAAAAAAAAATCAAAAAAATCAAAATCAAATCATTCAGTGTATGTTCATGGTCTAAATTTAGGTTTCAGTTTGTCTTTGAAGGCAACCTCTACGAGCTCACCTTCAAAGAAGGGCAGCTGTTAACATCTAAATTTTGGCGATCTAGTCATTTATTTATTGCATAGAAAATTAGGGGTTAGTTTTATCCCTAAAAAAATATTAATTGCATAGCATATAGATGTAGGTGCATTTATTTTTAATTTACATGTTTTGCATTTATTTATTGAACCGGTAACGGGTGGATTTGAATTAGTGGTTCTGAGCTTTAAATTGACAAGCTGGACTAAGCTCATGAAGTAAGCAAATTGGCCCAAGCCCTTCTTTTTTTTTTAAAGTAATCGGAAATTATCTCATGAGAAAATAAGAATTTGAAATTTTCCGAGATATGATGAATTTTCCAAATAGGGCAGATGTGAAAAATGAATATTGCATTTGGAAAAAAGAATCTTCGTGGATATCAATTTGGAAAAATTTAAACCCTAGTCTAAGGCATATAAATAGATTAGTCATATAGGGTTTTTGGGGGGCCACATTACATATAATACATGGCCACAATTCATGAGGGAAAAAGGGTGTTTTCTTTCTATCGGTTTCTAGGTCAAGAGGTTCAAAAAAGAAAAAAAAAATATTTTTCTTTCATTGGTGAAAGGGGGTTTTTTTCTTATTTCTTTGGGTACGAGTCAAAAGGAGTTTTGCTTTTGCTGAAGAGGAGAAAAAGCGCAGCAGGAACAACGACAACAAGGAAAAAGTGACGTGCAACAGCAAAAGAAAGAAAAAAAGGGGAAAAAGAGAAAAGCAAAACAACGAATTGTTCATCTTCTTCGAGCGGCATCTGTCTCGCCAGCCATCGTCACCCATCCGCAAGCCCTTGCATCAAACGCCGCCATTCATAACCTCTAACGCCAAACCATCGCTCAGCCTCACCCTTGAGCTCAAGCCGCCCATTACACTCACGTCGCCGCCCCTATTATGTCTGCTCGCTTGCCCTCTCGTCTATCATCTTCGCACCTCTGCTCGCCTGCAACCCCTCGCCACACGACTTGCAGCACCCACAATCCACCCTCACTGCCGCTGCTGCCCACCTTTGCAACAAATCTCGAGCTCCTCACTACCGCTCGACTCCTCGCGACGACTCGGCACCCACGTCTATACCTCCATCGGATGCCACGCCGATCCCTGTCGTCGCTCCTGCCGCGATTCAGCCCTCAGCTTGTCCTCACGCCACCTCTGCTCCGACGCCCAACAGATTCGTTTCAAGCCTCTGTTTCGTTTGTCGCTCGTGAAGCCACCCTACCGTTTCGCTTGCTGCTGGAGTTTCCTTTTCACCTGCTGTCGACGCCTTCACTCGCTCGTCCACGGCCGCACCACTGCGCTCCCAAACGCCACCACCGTCATTGGTTGCAGCCCATGTCGGCCTGCGTGCCCCCCGCTTCCAACGCCGCTACTCCACGACACCCACAACCTGACGTCGATCCTCTGTGACACTACTTGTGCTGCTTCGACCAGCAAGCCATTGCCCCTCACCGAGCTCACCTGCTTTCAAGTTTCCTCTGCCGCGTCAGACCACTCGCCACCAATCCGCCCACCGCCAATCCCTGCGCCGTAGATTCGAACATCGGCAACACCAACCCCCCGGTGACTCACCACAACTACCAACAGTCGTTAGAAAAGGAAAAGCGTTAGAAGAAAGGGAAAATCAATTTAGGTTTTTTTATTTATTTACTTTATTTTATTTCTTTTATTTATTTATCTTATTTTATTTTATTTTTTTTAGTAGAATTAGTTTTAATGTATGATTGAGATTCCAACATGAAATAGCCTCTCAAATTAGGGATTGACAGTCCGATTTTCGCGCCCGAAATTCGACTTGCAATCACTTGAAAAATTACCAATCTGATCTCACGCCTGAGATTCGATTCGCGATTTATTTTAAAATTGACCAACCCGATCTCATGCGTGAGATATGGTTCATCAATTTTTGGATATCAATCTTATCTTAATCTGATTTGCCGTTGTGTGGTTTGAGTCGATTTTGTTTTCATAAAAAGGAAAAAATCCAAAAAAAAAAATATGAGTTAGATTAGGTTCACTTTAGAATATTCATCGTCTTAGGGTTATCTTGCATATCTAGAATAGGGATTTTATTTCAAATTTCTGAAGTAAAAAATCCAAAAAAAAATGCATTCATTTAGGACATTAGTTTTTTTTTTAATTTAAATTGCACGTTTAATTATTTGGAAATTTTAATTTTGAATTTCATAAAGATAAAAAGGAAAAAACTAGAATTCGGGCATTCTTTGCACGTCATTGCATATTAGGATAAGATTGCATGTTTTTTTAAGTTTAGGTATTTTTCTTTCCTAAATAGATTGCATTTTAGGTTAGGGATAACATTCTAGTTTAGATTAAGATTTAACCTAATCTGAATCTTAATATAAGTTGCATGATATCTTAACTTGGGTAGATAATTTTTGTTATTTTCTAATTTCAAATCTCATGGAAAATACCAAAAAAATTGCCTTAGAATAAATCAATTTCATTCTTTAGGATAAGTTGCATGCTCATATTGCACTTTCGTCATATAGCTTAGGTCATGTTGTTATGTCATGTCTGTCATGTTAGATTAATAGCATTGCATAAAGCATGATTCTCGTTAAATAAAGGGTTAATACCCTGAAAAACCCTAAACTGATACATATGTGACAAATTTACCCCAAACTATTTTTTTGACCACCAAAAACCCAAAACTTGTATACTTTTGACAAATTTACCCCAAACTGGTATACTTGTGACAAATTTACCCTATGTTAGTTTTTATTAAATTTTATTGTCAAATTATTAAGTTAAATGACACGTGACAGTTGATTAATATACAAATTTGGGATTTTACGCTCCGTTTGTCACAGTTTACAATTTTTGTGATTTTTTTTATATTAATCCAATGTAACGGAGGGTATATTTGTCACAAATTTACCAGTTTGGAGTTTTTTGCAATCGAATAAATTAGTTTAGGGTTTTTTATGGTTAGTTGGGGTAAATTTGTCACAAATTCACAACTGTACCAATTTGGGATTTTTCATAGTCAAAAAAATAGTTTGGGATAAATTTGTCACAGGTGTACCGGTTTGAGGTTTTTTAGGGTATTAACCCTTAAATAAATGAAAACAACAAAAATTGAGTGATTGCGTGTTAATTAAAAATCATATCTAGGATTGTCGATGTAAATTCTAATCTAACATTGCAGATGCTTTCGTTGCTATGAGGTAAATCCTACAATTTATTCACTACTTTATTTGGGTGTTAAATTGGTGGTTTGCGCACTTGCATAATCACCTCACATGTTAGGGAAGTGAATTAAAATTAATCCAAGCTGCCAGCAAAACATTTTTTTGGAAAATAAAAGAGAAAAGTACTAAAAGGACGTTAGAGAAATTTAGCGTAATCAAGTCCCCGAATTCACAAATCTCTTGTTCGTAGGAGTAAAGTAAACCTCCCGTTGCTTTACTTGGGTTTCTAATCGACCCACCAAAAATAGATTAGTGGCGACTCCTAGTTAAAAATCATTTGCATGTTAAAAACTTGAACCTAAGTCGCAAATTGGTATGGGCATAGAAGAGCCCGAGCTAAGTTTAGGTTTAGCAATCCATTAGCCAAACCCTAGGTGGTTCACCGAAAATTTTGCTATTTTATTTATGACTCAATCGCATACAAAGTTAAGAATTAGTCACTAAAAAAAAAAGAAAACAAAAAGAGAAAAAAAAAACCACAAAACAACAAAAAAAAAAAAAAGAGAAAAAGAAAACGAAAAAATTCTTAAAAGTCAGGGCGGGCCGGATACGACCTTGGCCTGGCCCACATTTTTCTTTCCTTCCCCTTTCGGCCCGGCCCGTGCTCCTGCCTCCTCCTTCGGCCATCTCCAAGCGCGACCTGCAAAGGGAACAAAAGCAAAAAGGCAACGGGGGAGAAGGGGGAGGGTAGAGATTCACAGAGAAAAAGACAGGAGAGGAGAAGGGCAGGCGTGTAGCAGGCTCACAAAGGGGTACCGCAGGGCTGAGAGGATCGGAAGCTGAAAGAGGAACTGGAGCAAAGAGAGGGGGAGCAAAAAACGAGGAGAGAATGAAGGGAGGAGAACAGCAAACCGAGAGGGGGAGAGAGGGAAATAGGAGGAAAAAAGGAGAGAGGAAGAGCTGGTAGAGGTCAGCTAAGGAGCCGAGGACTCCCAGGGACGCCCCACCGCCGCCTATGAGCTGCTGACTGACGCTGACCGCCGCCTTTACTCTTGAAACGCAGGTAGGCATTTCGTAGAGCACCTTGCGTGCACTCCCAAAACCGAGCCAACCAGAGCTCAACTCGACCACTTCAAGCAAGCGGCCCCCCATACTCGCCCTATTGCGTTTCCTGTTGTTCTGGTGTGCCTCACCGGCAGTCTAGACTCGCGCTCGAGCCTCGGCCGAGCGCAAAAGCCCCTATTTCTTTAGCGCGCTTCACCTACTTAGCAAAATGCCTTAGTGAGATCTGGTTTTTATTTCCCTGTTTTGAGCGAGTTGAGTTGTCTATCATTGTTAGTGTGTGTCTAGCCGAGGGTATCGGCGACAAAGGGCACCAATTGAGGAGCGGCAACTGGGGCAAAGACCAAGCCCGCGGCTTGGGCCAGCCAAGGCGATGCCCGAGTGGGTGTGTAGCCCCATCACCATCGCAGTCTTGACCGGCCAAGCCACGGGGAGTAAAGAGTGCCGCAAGAATCGCGGGCAACGCAAGGGGGCGCTAGGTCAAATCCGGGTCAGGAGTTGGATTAAGTTGGGTCTTTAGGGTTCGGTTTTTGGGCTGAGTTGAGTATGGTGTTAGGCCCCTTTTTTTCTTCTTTTTGCTTGGGCTTGTGGAGGCTCATGTGGTAAAAAAGGGGTTGGGCCCGTCAGTTGGGCCCAACCCTCAGTTGAGCACAGGCCCGACCAGGGTTGGTTTGGCCTAGCCCTTATTGACCCCCTTAATTGGACCGAACTCAGGTCCCATCTCCGATCGGACCCGACTCGCACCGACCCGGCCGAACCCGGGTCAGGTAAGACTGAATCGAACCTGGCCCGGCCGAATATAAAAATTTAAAAAAAAAAATTTAAAAAAAATTCTCAACTTGTAAGCCTGATGAATATAGCGACAAATGTTCCTTTATTGGCCTCAAAGCAATAATCCCTTTGTGTAAGCCTATGACCAAACCTGTACTATGGTCCTTTCAAAAGACCTTTTTGATCGATCAAATTGTGCTCATCGCGAATGTTTCTGAAAGCCTTTGACATGGGTTATGTGAGGTACCATCAGCAATTGGTTACTTCCCACGTGAATGGATGGGATCAAGCAGCCATTTTATCAAGAGTGTGTGAGAAACCCTTTCTAACTAAGAAGCTCTAGTTTTGCATGCTTAATGGGCCTTTTTCATGAGTCATAGCCGTTCTGATAAGAACTTGACTCCCGGAGAATTTGATGATTAATGATACATCCCTGAGCAAGATGACAGTTTTGCGCCACATGATACTGATTGACATCATATGTTTTCTAAGGCAGTCAGACTTAGCTCGATTAGCTTATTCAATTAATGCTGCAACATTGCCAATATGTCTCTTGATGACGTCTTTAATGACATTTGCTCAAGTTGAGTTTGACAGGATTCCTCAGTGAAGCCACGCAGTTTTCAAGGGGTTAGCGAATGCTTCCCTAAAAACCAAAGGTTTATGGTCAGCCTTAAACCATGTCATCTCCAAAGGTTCATGGTCAACCTTAAACCATATTATCTACAAAGGTTCATTGGTTTTCCTTAAATCATGTATTTCCAACCCGGTCGAAACCTGTTTGTACACGGTGAGACCTACCTCACAGTCGAAACCCATTTGTACACGGTGAGATTATCATCCGGTCGAAACCCGTTTGTACACAATGAGACCTTCCTCCCGATCGAAACTCATTTGTACACGGTGAGACTATTATCTGGTCGAAACCCGTTTGTACACGGTGAGACCTTCCTCCCAGTCGAAACCCGTTTGTACACGGTGAGACTATCATACCCAGTCAAAACTCATTTGTACACGGTGAGACTATCATATCCGGTCGAAACCCGTTTGTACACGGTGAGATCTTCCTCCCAATCAAAACCCGTTTGCATACGGTGAGACTATCATATATGGTCAAAACCCGTTTGTACACAGTGAGACCTTCCTCCCAGTCGAAACCCATTTGTACACAGTGAGATCTTCCTCCCAGTCGAAACTTGTTTGTACACGGTGAGACCTTCCTCCCAGTCGAAACCCATTTGTATATGATGAGACTATCATATCCGGTCGAAACCCATTTGTACACGGTGAGACCTTCCTCCCAGTCAAAACCCGTTTGTACACGGTGAAACCATCATATCCGGTTGAAACCTGTTTGTACATGGTGAGGCCTTCCTCCCAGTCGAAACCCGTTTGTACACAGTGAGACTATCATATCCGGTGGAAACCCGTTTGTACACGGTGAGACCTTCCACTTAGTCGAAACCCATTTGTACACAGTGAGACCTCTTTTCCAGCTTAAACCACATGGTTCGTGGGTCAATCCTTAAACCACACAATTCGTGGGTCTATCCTTAAACTACGCTTTTAAAATGTTCATGAGTCTATCTTTAAACTACGATTTTTCAAAAGGTTCATGGTCAATCTTAAATCATGTCATCTACAAAGGTTCATTGGTTTTCCTCAAATCATGCATTTTCAACCCGGTTGAAACCCGTTGTTACACGGTGAGACCTCACTCATCTCTTTCTTCTTATGACATGGCATGTTTCTCTAGCCCGGGGTCTTCTTTCTTCTTATGACATGGCATGCTTTTGTAGCCCGGGGTCTTTTCTATCTTCTTATGACACGGTGTGCTTCTGTAGCTTGGGGTCTCTTTTTCTTATGACACGGCGTGCTTCTATAGCCCGGGGTCTTTCCTTCTTCTTATGACACAGCGTGCTTTTGTAGCCCGGGGTCTTCTTTCTTCTTATGACACAGTGTGCTTCTGTAGCCCGAGGTTTTTTCTATCTTCTTATGATACGGTGTGCTTCTATAGCCCAAGGTCTCTTCTTCTTATGACACGTCATGCTTTTGTAGCCCGAGGTCTTTCCTTCTTCTTATGACACAGAGTGCTTCTGTAGCCCGAAGGCTCTTTTTCTTATGACACGGCATGCTTCTGTAGCCCAGAGTCTTCCTTCTTATTATGACACGGCATGCTTCTATAGCCTAGGGTTTTCTTCTTATGACACGGTGTGCTTGTGTAGCCCGAGGTCTTTTCTTCTTCTTATGACACGGCGTGCTTCTATAACCCGGGGTCTTCTTATTATGATACGGCGTGCTTCTATAGCCCGGGGTCTTTCTTCTTATGACACAACATGCTTCTGTAGCTCGAGGTCTTTTCTTCTTCTTATGACACGGCGTGCTTCTGTAGCTCGAGGTCTCTTCTTCTTCCTATGACACGGTGTGCTTCTGTAGCCCGAAGTCTTTCTTCCTCTTATTGACACAACACGCTTCCATAACTTGACCTGGCACGTGCTTATGCACCCAGGGTCTCTCTATCGTTGAAATAATTTAGGTGTCTTCTGTCTTTGAATGGAACCTCTTCGAGCTCCCATTCAAAGATGGGCAACTGTTGACACCTAAATTTTGGCGATTTGTTTTAGTGTTATTAATTACATTGGAAAATCAGGGATTAATTTCTAACCCCTTAACAAAAAAAGATTTCATTAAAATTGCATTACATATAGATATTAGGAGAATTTACGTCGCTGGTTTTAAAATTTATCAAAAAAAAAATGTACAAAAAAATTAATTAATCTTTTTAAATCGAAATTAAAAAAAAAAAAAAAACGAAAAAAAAAAAGAAAATGGTCGGGTCGGGCCAGACCCGGCTTTGGCCCGACCCGCCTTTCCTTTTCTTTTCCTCCCGCACGCTGGGCCGGCCCAACCTCTTTTCTCCTTCAGCTCGGCTTGCATCCGGTCTTCTCCCTCCAATCGGTCTTTGCTGCAAGACCTGTGAAAAACAAAGCAGAAACAGAACAGAGGGGAGGGACAACAAAACATGAGGAGAAAAACTAGAGAGAGGGGAGAGAGAGCTCGGGGGGACAGCAAGGAAGAGCATCACATAAAGAGAAGACAGACGGGGGGAAAAAGAGAGACCAAGCAGGGAGAGAGACGCGCCACCACCGCCACTCGACTGACGCTTGCCACCCGCGTCACCGCACCCTCCTGCCTAAGCACTAGATCTGCGAGCACCACGCCCCAACTCGCCTGCAGCCCGCGCGTTTGCGACACCCCCTCTGCCCGAGTGTTACCCGTCGACCTCAAGCCGCCTCCCCCCCAGCGTTCACCGTTCTGCCGCGTCTCCACGAGCAACCTTGCCCTCTGCCGATCTCCGCTGCTCCCACAGCTAGCCCCAACGCCAGCAGCCACAACCCAGCGCCGGCACCCGCCACTGCCTCTACCCAAAGCTGTGTCGCCGGTCCACCTCCAGCACGCATCCGAAGCCACCTTGTCTTCGCCAATCCCTGCACATCGCTTGAGCTTCCCCTCTAAACACCGGCATCTCTTCGCCCTTGGCAAGACACCATCACAGCAACCCCTTCGTCATTGCAATCACCCGCCGTGTCGTCACCGCCGTCATGGTTGCCACCGCCACTGTCGTTAGCGCCGCTAAGAAACCCTAGGGAGAGGAGGTACGAATTGAGTCGTGGCCACCGAACCGGATAGGGTTTCTGATCTTCGGGCAAGCCACGCTTGGGCCGATTTTATGTTTGGGCTTGTGGGCTTGTGGGTTTCCCTTCTTTTAAAAAAAATAAAAATAGACCGGACTGGGCCTACGAGGGAAGTTTCTTCCACGAAAGGAGATTAGGCCTGTCAACGGGCCCAACCCCATTTGAGAAAGGCCGAGCCTAGTTTCTTTTCAAAGCAGGCCGACTGCCCCGCCTCCCCAACCGGACCGAGCCCGGGTTCGGTCAAACCGGACCCGACCCTGTCGGGCCCAAAAAAAATATTTTAAAAAATTATAAAAATTATAAAAAAAAATTATTTAAAAAATTTCGAAAATAAAAAAAAAAAAAAATGTAGGATTTGGTTAGGACTTGCCATATATTGCCTTTTAGTGTTATTAGGCCTTTATTTACTCGTATATTGATTATATGGCATGCTTAGTTTGCATATATAATTATGTTTAATTGCATGTGTTTAATTTTACTGCAATTAGGATCTTAGTAACTATGATTGTTACTTTAATGATTGCGCACCAGCATGATCACCTCACATGTTAGTAGATAGGTATAAAATCAATCCAAATTGCTTGCCAAAATTTTTTTTTTTCTTAAATGAACAAGATTAGGTACCGAAATGGTACTAATTGGTCAATTAGTGTAATCAAGTCCCCGACCCTAGATTCTCTAGTTGCGTAGGAAGTGTGGCATACTCTCATGCCTCACTTGATTTCTAACCGACCCCAATAGGCTAGTGGCGACTCCTTTTTACAAATTTCTTAAAAATATCCCAACGTCACGCAAGGTATGGGCTTGGGAGAGCCCGCGCCTAATCATGGGCCTTAGGCCCGTCTTTTAGGCAATATCCCTAAACCTATTCCCTCTCCCGAGGGTAGGTCGCGACACTTCTTTATCTCCTGCTTGTTGCGGCTAGTCAAAGTCCAAGTTGGACTTTGCTTTCCTTTTCTTCTTTCTTTCAGATCTTCTCATTGCTTCTTCCTTATTCTCCATTTTTCTATTCTCTGCGGCTGCCCACAACTTTTTTTTACTTTAGTTTACTTCTTATTTGCTTGACTTCTTGCTACCCACCTTCAAGTTTCTTCTTCAGCCACTATTGTTGACTTTCATTCAAGTTTTTCTTGCTGGCCAGGTAGTACCAGAAACTTCTCCAACATATGAGAGTCTTCACTTCTAACTTGACTTGCCTTTTCTTGCATTTCACATTCACTGTTGCTGACTGGTTCCTTCTCCGTTAAGGGTGCGCATGGTAACGCTTCTTGGTTAGGGAACCGTTTCTTTTCAGAAATAGTTCTTTTCTATTTCTACTTCAGGGAACAATTTCTAAGTAAAATAAGGTGTTTGGTAACTACACAAAATTTCTATTCTTGAAATAGAAAAAAAAATAGAAATGTGTTTGATATGAAACAGTTTCTTTTTTGTATTTATTCATTTTTTATTCTTGCTCATGGCTTGCCAATCACCGACCGCCGCCGGTCGCTGCCAATCGCCACATGACCGCCGGCTTCCAACCGTCACCATCGACCGCTACCGACAGTCGACCATCAGCCGCTGGAGGTGAACGGCCGGCCGGGGGAGGTGGCAGCAAATGGGTGGTGCAGCGGCGGGCAGCGGCAGTCGACAGCGGTCTACAGCGGTTGGCGGCGATTAGTGGCATAGCGGTCAGCGAGTGGCAACGGCGAGCGGTCAACGGTGGCTCCGAGCAGTTGGAGGTGGCCGCTGCAAGAGAGAGGAACAAAAGAAAAATAAGAAAGAAAATTGGCTTATTTCTAGAAATTGTTCTCGAGAACAAGAAGCAACTTTTTTTTGTTTCTCGTTTCTACTCCAAATCTATTCCTGGGAACAAAAAAAATAGAGAAATTGTCCCTCGAACGCGTGCTCATCCCTCGCCTGGTCGATTAATAGCGACATCTCAAGACGCATCGTCGACCCTTTGTTTTTAAATGCGCATACGGAAGCAGATATAAAAATCCCTAGACAATAATTCAATGGGATAGAAAGGTAGGACCACAACTTATAAAAACTAGAACATACCTTTATACATATCAGACTAATTCATTTACATCGCCAACTGATATTTGCAAGGCCTATCAAAAAGGTTGGTTCTCAGAATTAGTTGTCCTAGGACCAACTATTCGGACCTAACTTCTAAACCTTCAGGGTCCATTGGATATGGGTGAGACGACAGATCTTCCACATCACCCTCAGGTAGGTCCGCTTGATCCACATCCTTGGCCGCATCAATCACTTTGGCAGGGATATCAAAGCCTATAAGGGGGCCGATCCTTAAACCATATGGAGTGGTATGAAACTAGGCTCTAAAATGATCGGGTACTTCCTGGTTTGGGGCCTCTTCTGTCTAGACTGAAGTTACCACAAACTCATATGTCCAATCGCTCTTGGGATCAGGGAAAGTATAGACTTGCTCGATCATTCTTGTAGGACAACCATACCGGTTAGGGGGATCTGCCATCTCCAAACCTGAAAATGTTATCGCACATCAGGGTGAGATTACGTCTCAGCAAGTTCTACTCCCTAAAACCCGATTAGTAAACCAATACACTATGGGCTGCCTATGTACACACAGGTCAGAGGACTTACCTTGGCCTTATATCTCACCTGCAAGTCAATATAATTCATATTAGGCACCCACTTATTCAATACAAATCGAACTAACGATCAATTGATCTAGTTGATTACTTGTCAAACAGACATTCCTGGTCATTTCAATCAATACCATGCATTCCCCACGATGGAATATCTAGTCATCGAGTCCACATGCCTTCTCTAAGGCGACCTCTTCGCCAAGATGACATACTTAACCATTGGGCCCACGTGCATTCTCTTAGGCGACCTCTTCGCCGAGGTGATGCATTGAATCACCAAGCCCACATGCCCCTTTCATGATGCTATACTCAAATCATTGGGCCCACGTGCATTCTCTTAGGCACAGATTCGCCGAAGTGATGCATCAAATCACCAAGCCTACGTGCCCTTTCACGATGCCGTACTCAACACTGGATTCACATGCATTCTCTAAGGCACTAGTTCGTCAATATGATGCATCAAATCACCGAGCCAACGTGTTCTTTTAACGATACCACACTCAAATCGTTGGGCCCACGTGCATTCTCTTAAGCACATATTCACCAAAGTGATGCATCAAATCACTGAGCCCACGTGCCCTTTTTATGATGCCATACTTAACCACAACTTTACTATCGATACTGACAACCGATATCCGAGTATCTCTCAATCCAATAATCAAAAATCAATCATTAGGAATATATCCTAAAATTTCACAATTAAATCAATTCGGCACGATTCAAAACTCAAATAAATAAACAGACTACATCACGACAATCAGCATGAGATTTCGGTCGTCGACTATCCCAGCCTAATTTCCGAAAAATAATTAATTATTTAATTAATTTCGAAAATTAATAAATAAATACTAAAAATCCAATTTAGGCCCGTATTACCTGATTGGATGCCAGAACGGATCGGGAAAAATCCCGAGATACATTCAATAAATAGAAGTACGTCTCTACTTGCTAATTACATGAACCAAACACCTAACATGTATCATCATTAACTAATAATCACTAATCTACTCTAATCTAACCACCTAATCCTACTTAATTAACACTAATCAATCCCTAAGCATAATTAGCCAACTAAGCAGGGTTTAGTGAGTTAAAATCACCTGAATTAAGATTAGCTCAGATCAAAATGACGAGCACATGGCGGAGCTCGATTCTCTCCAAAGTGATTCCGCCAACCGAGGTCGAGACGGCTCGAAAACGGGCCACGAAACCTTCAAACCCTTGCTGCAAAATGATGAAATAGGCTGCTGTGGGCGCTGACTTGAACACAGCTTGGACTAGGCTCGACGGTAGCGAGTCGGAGTACAGCCTGTGGCTGAAATAGCCGCAAACTGGGCCAACTTCGACTGCTGGACCTACTGGGAATTGGCTATTGTTTGGGCTGCAATCGGTAGGCTTCACAAGTGGCCCGAGGAGAAGTGGTGAACAACCCACACGTGGCTGATGCGGTAGTAATGATGGCGAAGGAAGAAGAGCGCAGGTGGGGCTTCAGTGGGGGCAGATCGCGCGCGTAAAGAAACGGACAGCACAGAACAGAAGGAAGCAGCGTGCGTCACCTTCGTGGACCACACCTCAGCCAAAGAAGGAAAGAGACAGCACGTGCAGATGGGGAAATAAATGTCCATGCCAACAAGGGGGAGAAAAAAAAACATCCGTTTTGACAATATCCACATCTTTACTGTCAACCAAAGAGAAGGCATGTCTCTCATGACGTCATGAGTTTCTCTCTACCGGCATGGTAGCGCCTCCCTTCCCCAAACCCTAAGAGACACCTGCTTCTTCCATGAGCATTTTATCTACAACAATGGTAGTTTTTCCTTTCCACAAACCCTAAGATCCACCAGTTCTTCCCCCTTTTCTCTGCGTTGTTCTCGTAGTAACCCTAAAATATATATATATATATATATATATATATATATATATATATATATATATATATATATATATATATATATATATATATATATATATATATATATATATATACAGAATCTCCTTTGATGTTGCTGGATCGAGATATGTGCTGCCAATCGAGTAGTTGGGTGTGATGATCTAGCAAGTTTTAGTCATGGCTATGATGACGGAATACTGGCTCTGGTTTTCAGGAAGATAAGCTTTCTCGATCTAGTTGCTGCAGTCTTTGTTGAAGATGTCGATGCCCAGATCTGATCCTGGGGAAGATAAGCCATCTCTTTTCTTCAGTTGGATCTAGCAATGTCTTAAATTAGTTTCCATGGAGAGCAAAGAAGAAAATGAATTGCGAGTTGCAACATTATGTAAATGCCTGGGTCACCTGTGGTCTGAGGAGGATGTGGTTGAAGCCTCCGCAGAAATTTCTTCGCAAAAAGGGAGGAATGCAAGCGCATTCTCTTTGGTAAGCTCTATTCCAAACCAAATGTCAATTACCCAGCCTTTTTATCCACAATGAAAAAAGCATGGAAATCTGAATCTGTAACCTGTTCGCAAAAAGAACCTGGGCTATTTACCTTTGTGTTTCAAATGGAAGAGGAAAAAGAGAGGGTCCTGAAGACATCACCTTGGTCTTTTTCTAGTAACTTGCTCGTTTTAAGATAATGCGAGCCGGAAATCCCAAAGCACAGGTATGATTTTACTAAGGCTGCTTTCTGGGTGCGTATTGGAGGCATTCCCCCTGGCTGGAGAGAAGAACAAGTCTTTAAAGATCTGGGAAGTAGACTTGGGCAGGTTATGGATGTTCACTTAGACACAACAGGGAACCATCAACAGAAAGGAGGCTGAGTGAGAATAGAAATTAACCTGAATGCTCCACTGAAATCGGGAGCAATTCTGAATATTGGTTCCAAATGGCTTTGGGTGGAATTCAAGTATGAGCGTCTTCCACACTATTGCTACTCTTGTGGGAGAATAGGGCACTATGCTTCTGACTGTGGGGAAATTCCTTATGCGCAATCACCTTGGGCAAACAACAATATAGGACTCTACGGGCCCTGGCTGAAGGCAGAAGCATGTGAGCATAGCCCCTATTGGGAAACTTTTTATGGTAAAATTGAAGAAGACTTTATAGTGGAAGAGACAGTACTTGTTACACCTTCCCAATCTAGTGGTATGGATGTCATAGCTCATGGGGCAGTTCCTGATATGCAACCAGAAGCATGCAGCAAAAGAAGACTAGATAGTTCTCACGGCAAAGAAATAGAACAAGCTACTAGAGTGTATGATAATGAAGCCAGAGATTTTGGCAAACAGGTTTTATCAAAAGTGGGGAAATGCAGCAAGAAGAACATGAAGATTCAGAAGGCAAAAAAAACATAAGTGTATAGCTGAGAATATCCCTCTTTTGATTGATGATACTGAACTCCTGGAAACCCCTGTGCAATTGATTGCAGAACGACAAGAATGGGCTTTGGTGGCTAGCCCTAATAAGCCATCAGCGACGCCATGAAAATCATTAGTTGGAATTGTCAGGGGCTGGGCAATCCCCTGACAATCCAAGAACTAAAAGCCTTAACAGCTCAAGAAAGGCCTAGTTTAATCTTTCTAATGGAGACTAAGAATAAAGAAGCAATGGTGGAAAAAGTTTGCAAAAAGTTACTTTTTCAGCAAGTTTTTCTAGTGAATCCTTTAGGCACAACGGGGGGTTTAGCTCTAATGTGGAATGAGGAAGTGTCTTTGAAAGTGAAAGATAGCTCACAGCACTTTATCAATGTGGAGTGTACTGATCCAGATAGCAGGCAACTTATGCAAATCACTTTTGTTCATGCATCTACCAACTTTGGAGAGAGACTGACTTTATGGCAAATGTTGGAAACCATTAAACCCCATCATTCCTGCCCATGGATCTGCATGGGAGATTTTAATGAGATTCTGTATGTATGGGAGAAAGTTGGAAAAAAAGAAGCTGACAATAGTCGTATAGCAAGCATTCGAAACATGATCAATGAACTGTCTTTGATGGATATGGATAGTCATGGGTGTGCATATACATGGGCAAACAACAGAGAGGGGGAAGATCTAGTCAAGAAACGTTTAGATCGAGCTTTATGTACCTTGGAGTGGCAAGTAACTTTTCCTGAAGCTGTAGTCCAAGCCCTTCCAGCTATTGGCTCAGACCACAGCCCTCTGATTCTTCGACTTTATCCAGTGAAGAAGAAGATAAAACGAGCCTTCAAGCTAGAGGTGTTCTGGACAGAACATGAGGAATATCACGAAGTTATCCAACAAATATGGAAAACTAAAACCATTCAGCCATGCACTCTTTCAGAAAAAATTACAGGAGACCTCAAAAATGCTGATACAATGGAGCAAAGAGAAGTTTGTCAATGCTAGGCCGCGGATAAAAGAACTAACTATGGCCCTAACAGAGCTTACGAATCAGCCTGACCAGCACACCAGCAAAAAGCAAAAGCAGAGCATTATCTATCAGATAGAGAAATTGCGCCGGCAGGAGGAACAATTCTGGGGCATGAGGTCACGCATCAAGTGGCTGCAATGGGGTGACAAAAACACCAGATTTTTTCATGCATCAACTATACAGAGGAGACAGAGAAACAGAATTACTATGCTACAATTCGAAGAAAACATCTGGTGTAGAGATCCTATAACGATTCGCAGCCATATTCTGTCCTTTTACAGAGAGTTATATAAAATAGAGGGTCCAAGGCAGTACCAGCCTATCCTAATCCAGTGTCCATCACCTATATCTCAGACTATTAATGAAGATCTAGTGGATGTACCTTTGATGGAGGAAATTAAAGAGGCTGTTTTTCAGATGGGAGCACTCAAAGCACCTGGCCCAGATGGCTTCAGTGGCATCTTTTACCAACAATCATGGGATACCGTGAAAAATGACTTGCTGCAGTTAGTTCAAACCTTTTTCCAAACAGGTACTCTTGATCCCCTCCTGAACTAGACACATATCACCTTGATCCCCAAAGTGAAAAACCCTAAGAATATCAGCCAATACAGACCTATCAGTTTATGCAATTTCAGTTATAAAGTAATTTCAAAACTCCTAGCAAACAGACTAAAGAAGTGGCTGCCATCTATTATTGAACCGGAGCAATGTGCATTTGTTCGGGGCGCATGAGATACAGGACAATATATTCATTGTACAGAAGTTTTGCATCGGTTGCGCATCACAAAAAGAGGAAAAAACATCAAGCCATACTTAAATTAGATATGCAGAAAGCATATGACGGAATCGAGTGGGATTTTTTATGGATTGCATGCTGCACATGGGGTTTTGTGAAAAGTGGGTAACACTCATAATGCAGTGTGTATCTACAGTATCTTTTAGTGTGAAGCTGAATGGAGAACCCACCCCTTTCTTCCACCCTTCGAGAGGAATCAGACAAGGCGATCCCCTGTCGCCTTATTTATTTATCTTGATTTCAAACGTCCTAACCTGGTTGATGAACAAAGCTATCATAGATGGCAGCATCAAAGGCATACAGATAAACAGAATGTGTCCTAAACTCTCACATCTGATGTTTGCAGATGATGCTATTTTTTTCCTGGAAGGTACTCTTTTGGAATGCCAAAACTTGGCATTGATACTTAAACAGTACTGCTATGCGTCGAGACAAGCAATCAACTTAAACAAATCAGGGGTGTATTTTAGTGCAAACTGTCCCTTACCTTTGAAGAGAAATTTGGCCAAGGAATTGAGAGTTCCTGTGATTGAAAAAACAGGGAAGTATTTAGGTATTCCCACAGACTGGGGTCAATCTAAGAAAGAATTGTTTGCATGGATATTAGCCAGGGTTAACACAAAGCTACAAGGGTGGAAAGAGAAACTACTCACTAAGGCTGGGAAGGAGGTGTTGATTAAGAGTGCTGTTCAGTCCATCCCGATGTATGCGATGTCCATATTTAAGCTGCCAGTTTCTGTCTGCAGAGCCATCGAACAGCGAATTGCATCATTCTGGTGGCAAAAAGGTGATCATCAGAGGGGTATTCATTGGAAAAACTGGGAGGTGATGAAAACTCGAAAGGATGAAGGAGGAATGGGCTTCAAGGATCTGATTACCTTTAATTGTGCCATGTTGGGTAAGCAGGTCTGGAGACTATCCAATTCTCCCTCTGCTCTGTGGAGTAGAGTGTTGAAAGGAATATACTATCCGAATGGGGATCTCTGGACAGCAGGCACGGGCAGACGCCCCTCATGGGGATGGCGGAGCTTGGTATTTGGCTGAGACATTATCAAAGAAAACATCAAATGGTCAGTTGGAGACGGGCAATCTATTCGCATTCGAGAAGATAAGTGGTTAATACAAGGGGTGATTGGAGGACAAATTAATCCAACAGAACCTTTGATGGTATCTGAGCTTATACAGGAAGAATCCCGACAATGGAATGTACAGAAGATTCAACAGATCTTTAACTCAAGTATCGTAAATGAAATTTTAGCTATCCCACTGAGCCCACAACCGCAATCAGATTACCTTGTTTGGACAGGTAATAATACAGGGATATACTCTGTTAAGAGCAGCTACAACAGAGCACATTCAGGAACCACAAGAAAAAACCAGAACAGAGCCTCTTGCTCTTTCAAACCACCCCTTACCTTATGGACGAAAATCTGGAGCCTCGCTGTGCCACCAAAAATCAAGACTTTCCTCTGGGCTCTCTGTCAAAACGCCATTCCCACGAGAGAAAACCTACATAAACGAAAAATCGTTCATGACCCATTATGCCAAGCTTGTCATACGCAGGTTGAATCAACAGAGCACTTATTCTTTTTATGTAAATGGACAAAAGGTATATGGAAGCACCCAATTTTCAGCGGACTCAGTCCCACAAGCACAATCAGAAGAACGGACCAGTGGATTATGGAAGCTTTCCAAGCGACCATGGACATACCTGACCGAGAATTCATCGGCCTCATTCTCTGGCACATATGGAAGGCAAGAAATGGATGGATCTTCCGAGCAAAAGCCCCAAATTGTGCAGATCTCCTGAGCAATGTACAAGATCAGCACTTCCATCTTACCCGAGGACAGAAAACCCAGAAGCGATTACACCCTAATCGAAGCATACCTGGTAGATGGAATCCACCGGATCGACAAGATCTCAAGCTGAATGTGGATGCTTCTTGGCTTCTGGGTGAGTTTCTTTGCTCTGTTGCTGGTCTCGTGAGGGATTCGCTAGGGCAGGTGCTCGAAGGCTTTGCCTGTACGTCTAGGGTTTCTTCTTCACAAGAAGCCGAAGCCGAAGCAATATTACATGGAATTCTTTATATCAAGGATCTTCAGCGAAGGCACGTGGGAGGCTTCCGTAGTCAACTACTTCAATGGACTTACGAAAGTGACTGTTCTCCTGTCGTTGAACAGATTATGGGCCGGGCCGAAATCCAGTGGAACCTAAATGAAACTATCCTCAGATGCAGACGTGAATTGGACCAGTGTCCTAATGTGAAGATAAATTATTGCACTCGTGAAGAAAACTCCGCCGCGGATTGGATAGCACAAACTCACCGAGCAAACAAACTCCCTCTTAATTGGTGGAATACTCCTCCTATGTCTTTATGGAAGCTATTATGTTCGGACATTAGTCCCTATTTGTCTTGTAAGACTCCTTTTAAGTAAGTATATATGATGCTCTCCTTTTGACCAAAAAAAAAAACAAGGGGGAGAAATATCCAATTGTTGGATAAACATGGGTCGGTCAAAACAACGGAAAAACGGGTGAAGACCGCTGCAGGGGGGCTGCTCGTATGGAAGAGAAATAAAGAAAAGATAAGGGAGAGGGGAAATGAGGAAAGCGACAGGGGGGAAAAAGAAAAACATGCACGCATGTGGATAGGGGGAAAGGATTGTCGGCTAAAACAAAGAAAACATGTAAGGAGGAGAGAGGAAAAATCATGTGTTGATGGACAAAGAGACAAAACCAAAAGAGGGAAAGTGATGGACGCTGCAGGGGGGTGGATGTCGGCCGAAGAAGAAAGTACGTGTGTATGAAGAAAGAAGATTTAAAACAAAACAAAAAAAAAAAAACAATTTGATATTTGATCAATTTCAAAACAACATGCCAATCGGTCATCCTGGGGTCCAATTCTTTACCAATTGCACAATTTGAAGTCTCAAAGAAGACCAAAAATAAGACAATCCTTTAATCCCACGAATTTCCTTCGAAACCGACTTTTATTTCCTTTTTCTTGGAATCCGATTTTCCGAACCAATAAATTCAGTTAAGGTCCAATTTGAAATCAGAAAAAACCCAAACAACTTCCATTCACCGATTTGCTTACACCAGATGCCAAACGTCTCTTCACATTGGCCAATCCGAGTTTCCGTTCATTTTTCGAATCGTCTACAACGATTTTCTGTAAAAATCCGGAGCTCGCCAAAATTTCCTCAAAAGGTGAGTCGACATTCCTAGAATGACTCATGCCATGACAGGACTTCCAATTTCTGAAATCGAATTCAAATTCGCGGTTATTTTCAATCAAACGCGCTTTTAGTATGACCTTACCTACCGGGTAACTTTTAGGAATTTTTGGTGCAATTGACCCGTGATCGATTTTCTTCGAACCACAATGAACCCATCCGACACATTGGCCACTCTCGGTGGTCGTGAAAATCTCGAGGTTTCAAATACGGACGCAGGGTACCCCAAAATGACAGAAAATCGGTCTAGTGCCAATCGACGAGAATTTTGTAGTTTATTGGAATCACCCACGTTTAACTACACATCTCAGTCGAATCGACCTATCTCCGATCTCTGATCGATTTCAAATTGTGCCGTAATGACCCTTGTAGACTAGCATGGTCGAGCGGTCGATTCCTAGTCGAATTCTCATGTCTATTACATTAGAATTCCTTAATAGTTTTGCCGAATATGCCAGTTATCTCATGAGTGGCCATCTCAGATAAAAACAATATAGTCACGTTGATAAAATGCTCGACTTATCCGATTGAAATCACAACCTGAAAATTAGGATGTCATAGAAATTGTTCCCGGGAACAAATGTTTTACCAAACGGATTTCTGTTCTTTTTTTGTTCCGCGAAACAAAATAATAAAAATCCGGAGGAACAAAAATCCGGAGGAACAGAAATATTACCATGCAGACCCTAAGTTAGTAGTTTCTTGATAATTTTAGAGAAAATGAATCACAATTTCCAACAACTCTATTAATCCCATTTTACAATCTAAAACAATATTTATCAGATAAAATGAGAAGAAAAAAATTAAATAGAATTCATGGAGGCGTTGATAAACTTAGATGAGGAAACGTAGTATGAAATATTGAAGCATTGATTCTCCTCGTATAGTGTCATATTTCCATGACCACGAAGAATTTTAGATTTATGACGTTATGAAACTAAGACAATACCCGCCTCAGGAGACAATATTCCAAGGCCTAGAAATTCATTTAACTTTATTGCATATACTAATTAGTAAGCTTCATCTTGAAGCTTCCGACAAAAGTACGTACTGCACTTCAATTCTTATTATCAGTACTTTTATATAGTACCCACGATTATAACATCAATCATACTAATAAAGACGCGGAGGCCGCGCATCACTCGCATGTGGATGATGACAACCTTTTCTCTCTTAGGCGGGCGAGGTGCTCACGCAACTTCTCTTGATCAGGCAAGTTCTCGGCGATCATGGGCGAGCTCTCGAAGTTGGCCATCCAAGCGTTCAAGCGAGGGAACTTCCCGGCGTCGAACAGCTTGCGTCCCGATACCTCTTCTATTGCTCCCACCCAAAGTGCCACCGCACCAAATGCAATGTCCACAATGTTGATGCCATCTCCTCCAAAGAATTTCTTTCCCCTGTTCGGACCATGTTGCTCTAGGATCGACAGCATCTCCACGCTGTCTCTCACGGCCTTCTCTTGCTCTTCGCCAACGCTCCGATACACGATCCAAATATTAGGACTCTGCAGCATGAGCACCGGAAACATAGACGAGATGCAACACAAGTCGGCCTTATGTTTGTCTTGCTTTTGAGTTGGGTATTGAAACAAATGGAATCTATGCATTGAATGATTGACTTTACAAAAGATGAATTACCAAAGAAGAATAACATTAGATTAGCAAACCTTTTCCTCGATGAATTTGACCCAGAAACGCACCACGGCTCGCTCGTGAGGATCGATGGGCAACAGCGGGTATTGCGGCCACGTTTCCTCGAGGTACTCGACGATGACCATGGACTCGCAAACAGGTCGCGAGCCATGGACGAGCACAGGAATCTTCTTGTGAACCGGGTTGTATTGCAAAAGCAAGGCGCTTTTGTTGGAGAGGTCTTCCTCAATGTAATCAAATGGTATGCCCTTGAGCTTCAATGCCCAAATGACTCTGCTGCTGAATGGACTCGCCCAAAATCCATGCAACTTCACTCCATCCATGTCTCTCAAGAGCGTGATAATACGGCTTTGTGCTTTTGTGAGCTCAATTTAAAGGGTGTGTAATGGAGTCGTGTTGCTTGGGCATTAGGTTTCGGGTTTCTGGTCAAACTAACTCAGAAGGTAGAATTCAAATCATAATTTTGTTTTTGTATAACCTAAATTGCAATGCACATGATAAAGACATTTAAATATAATTCGAAGAAAGGTCAAATGCGCCGGTCGTGCTGGTCCAGGATTGGTTGTATTAACACCATGCATTTGCTAAAGTTCCAACCTCCACATGTATTGAGGTATTACCTGGTGTAGCTTTTGTCCGGCAAAGGTATCGCATTTCTTTGGATAACTTTTTTTTTTTTTTGGTCGGTATTTGGATAACTTGAGTCATTAGAAGAAAGGATTTCGCCTGGATTTTCGATATGGTATCAAAAGTACGGGCAATGCTAGATTTATTAAACCGGTTCAAAATTTTGGTCTATTTCACGTCAAGATTGTGAGTGGCATTTTAAACAAATGGGCCAAATTCAAAAACCAATAATAGTCTGCACATCAATTAGTAAATCAACTTTGTCAACATTGCTCTTCTCTTGATTGAATTCGTCGTGCCTCCTTTCACCTAATAATGTGTATCCCATTGTTTATACTTGTCTATTGGGTTTCCGGTAGTCTGAGTTTATTAAATGAATTAGTTGCGCACTCAAATTCAATATGTCTAGAGCAAAATGGCATTAGTAGTTTATCTTTGCAAGTCATCCTGATATTTTTAAATAAGAGTGAAGTTGGGCCCATCTTGCAAGCCTGCCAAGACTTCTTTGAACTTGGAAAAGTCTGATGAATCCATTATTTTCTCACGGATGATAAAAAGAAAGTCATAAAGGCAGGTTATATTTGGTAAACTATAAGCCCATTTAACACCCATTTTTTTTGGGTTTTGCCATTATAAACAACCCATTTACTGAATATAATTAACACATATAATAATTTAATCATCAAATATGAGTTACGAAAGAGGTTTATGACATATTTTAACAGGTTTAGTTTATATCATCTTAGTTTGAGCTTCAAAATGTAGATAATATAGGGCTAATGTCCTTTTCTTTCTTGGCATATGAGAGGTTTGAGTTAAAGAAATCTACATAAACGATATTGTAAGCCTAAGATATTTTCATTAGACAAGGTCTACTTGTCGTAATTATATTACGTATTGTCAAAGATGAGAAAATCTAATTTAAAAGTATATAGGTTGTGAATGACAATAATAGTTCATTTCTTTTAATTTAACAAGGAGTAGGGGTGAGCGTGGTTCTGGGTAGAACCGGAGAACCGGAGAACCGCACTGGAGGGTCCGATTTGGTTCCCGGTTCTAAAGGGGCCAGTTCCGGTTCCCGATTCCCTTTTTCTGGGAACCGGAACCGAACCGGAACTAGTTAGGGTTCCCAAAAAAGTAAAAACCCTCAACCCTAAATCAATTTTTATCTCAGTTCTCTCCCATTCTCTCCCATTCTCTCTGCCTCGTCCCCGACGCCGCTTGCCCTCATGCTGCCGCCCGAGCCCGACACCGCTCACCCTCGACGCCGCCGCTGTCGCCGAACACTTGCTCGCCACCCGCTCACCCCGCCCTTGCCTCCCTCGACACCATCACCCCCACTCGCCCCGACGCTCAGCCATTGGACGCCACTCGCCCTTAACGCCACCACTAGACGCCACTTACCCTCTGCTCCACCGCCAAATGCCACTCGTCCCCCCGGTGGACACCGCTTGCTGCTCACCCAGCCGCCCCAAACATCACTCGCCGCTCGCCCAGCCACCCCCGACACTTCTCGCGCAGCCGCTCTTCGACAACACTTGTAATCTCGATCCAATCCGCCATGTAATCTCGCTGTGGAAGTGGGCCGTGCTAGTGTCGCCCTTCTTCTTCTGGGGCACAACCATGGTGGCCATGAAGGAGGTCTTCCCCAAGGCCAGCCCTTTCTTCGTGTCCTCCTTCTGCCTCATCCCCGCGGGGCTCCTCATCGTCACCTTCGCGGCCTCTCACGGCCACAAGCCGCCCTCCGGCCTCAACTTTTGGCTCTCCATCACCATATTCGCCCTTGTGGACACTTGTTGTTTTTAGGTCACGCCTCTCTCTGCACCCCCAAAAAAATGTGTATATGTGTGCCATTTTTTGCTTTTCTTTCTTGTCAAAAAAGTGAGATTTACATGTTTGATTGATAATTATTTTACCCTACTTATGGGTTTTTTGGGGCAGGGATTTCTCACCGAGGGTTGCAGAGGACGTCGGCAGGTCTCGGAAAAGTATGTTGAACTCATTGTATGTTGTATCTCAGTTTAAAACTTTAAATGCCTCCATGAGAAGAAAAAGGCAAAAACGTTTCAACCTTATAGGTGAACAGAAATTTTTGCATATTGCTTTGGAAATGTGCCCTTAAGGAAATGGCTCATGTCAGAAGATTGACGTCACTTATGTTGAATCTTGTTCTGTTATCTGAAAAATCTTGCCTTTTTTATTTTCCACGACACTAATGGATGAATGAGTATATGTAATAGAAAGGTAGATCGGTCTCTTAGTATGGCTACAGCTATCAGTTGGATTAGTCTTTACACATTGTATCCTCGACATGGAATCAGATGTCTTGATATTTGTTCCCTGTCTGTTAAGTAGATTTGGCAATTGATAGGAAACAAGCTATTATGCTTGGCTTACTGGAGCTGAATTTGTTACAGGTGATAAGTGACTCTCAGCCATTAATAGTGGCTATACTTGCAGCCCTGTTGTTCGGTGAATCCATTGGGTTAATTGGAGGTGCAGGGCTGGTACTTGGTGTTGTGGGACTTCTTCTTCTTGAGGTAATCCTTGTGTCACCAGTTGTATTGTGATTATACTGGTGTTAAGTGAATATGCATTGGCTTGATCCAAATAAATATTCTTTCAAAAGGTAGCATATGACTTATTGTTTGGTCATGGGCCTATAGCTTGATGCGAGCATCTATGAGTTTTACTATGCTGACAGGAAATTCCCATGGGTTTTTTGCTGCTTAGCTTTCTCAAGCGTTGGTCTTATGTAAATGTTGACAACACATCTATTGGCTTTTTTTCTTCTCTGTTACTAGTTTGTAGTTACAACCGACAATCTTCAGACTGCTAAAGCAATTGCTTTGGAATGTGAGATATTAAGTTCTGATACATATGCTACTGAACCTAATCTCATTGAAGGAAAAGCCTTTCGTGCCTTATTTGATGTTCAAGAGGAAGAAATTGCAAAAAGAATATATGTATGTTTTAGCTAATTAATTCCATTTTTTACCCTCTTCTGGTACAGAGTGAAATCTCATCGTGCCTTGCATGTTTAGGTGATGGGATGATCCTCACCAAATGACAAGCTTCTGCTTGTGCAAGCAACGAGGACATGTAGTTGCTGTTACTGGAGATGGCACAAATGATGCTCCTGCTCTAAATGAGGTTCCAATATTTCATTGTTTATCTTTTATTTTTATGGGAAGGTTCGGATCTATTTATGATGTGCTTATGCTGGCAGCACATTGGCATTATAACCCAGCTCGATGGATTGGCATTATTGGCCACATTTGCATTATGTTGCTCATTTGTCCATAGGCTCCTAAATTCTCTATTTTTTTTTTATTTTTTTTTGTCAGTCATACGCTAATCCTACTCTAACACTCACTCTCAGAGTTTTGTCTTGCCTCCTTGTAGGGCGTGGGAGTCGAAACCCACTCCTGAAATGAAATCATCCCCACCCCAATCCCCCCCTAAGAATGTGGGGATTTGAACCCCCAACCTCCCCCTTCCAAGATGGAAGGGTGGCCACTGGGGCCTAAATGTCATGTTTTCTGTTTTTATTATTTTGTAGAAACATGTATGTCATGTTTGCTGCACAAAACACACAGCATGTGATGTTTTGGTTATCTACCGATGGAATTTTCCTTTCACACTTTATGCAACTAATGAATCGGGTTGCATCATCTTTGAACTCCTTATACCGTTACATCTTGCATAGCAGCTCCTTCGTCCTTATGTGGTATGGGAACCTTACAACCTCAGAGGATCAGGAACTTGTTGAGAGGTAGCTGGATCTGAGAAAGGTTTGACAATAGTGAAAATATCTATAGTTTCAGTATTCATTAGTATACTATGACTTACGTGATTGGCAGCCTTCCTCGAAGACAAATAACTGGTCAAACTTTGTTTTCACATTCTTGAACATCTCCACATGCAGTTGCTTTCTAGTTTTATCTAAAGCTTGCTATTATTCTGAGAGGTGCCTTCTTATTTACTCTCTAAATGGGTCTCAATTGTATTCAGCCAAATGCACAATGTAAAACACAAAAGGAATATCCCTTTGGGTGTCAAAGTTTGTTGCTTGCATAAGTGATTTTCTTGTGTTTGTCACACAAAAAGTTGCTAAGGGGCTGTTTGTCAATATTTCTTTTTTTTGTTTTTAAACAGATTTTGTGTTTTTTTGTTCCAGGGAACAAAAAAGAACAAAACGCGTTTGTTTGCATTTTTGTTCCAAATCTATTTTTTTGTTCCTGGGAACACTTTTGGAACAGAAACAAGAAACAAGAAAACTTGTTTCTTGTTTCGAACAAAAATTAAAAACATATTTTCTCTCTCCTCTCTTTTTCTTCTCTTTTTTTTTCTCTTTTTTTCTTTGGCCGGTCGCCGGCCTCAGCCACGGCCGGCGACCGGCCAAAGAGGGCCGGGCGACCTTGCCGGGCGTCGCCGGCCCTGGGCGAGGCCGAGCATCGCCGACCCCGGCGAGGCTCCGCCTCGCCTTGGCTGGGCGAGCTCGGGCTCGCCCAGATCCGACGAGCCCTAGCTCGCCCGGCTCGGGGCAAGGCTGGGCGAGGTCGGGCTCGCCCGGATCCGGCGAGCTCGAGCTCGCCTAGCCACCGGCGAGGCTCAGCCTCGCCGGGCCATCGCCAGCGACGCCGGCCTAAGGTGGCCCGGCGAGGCCGAGCCTCGCCGTTGGCTGAGCGAGCTCGGGCTCACCGGATTTGGGCGAGCCCGACCTCGCCCGGCCAAGGCGAGGCCGAGCCTCACCCAACCACAGCGAGGCTCGGCCTCGCCGGGGCCGGCGAGCCTCGCCGTGGCTGGGCAAGGCCGCCGGCCCCCTCGTCGGCCGGTCGCCGGCCATGACCGGAGCCGGCGACCGGCCAAAAGAAGAAAAAAAGAAAAAGAAAGAAAATAAAGAAAATAAAAATTAAAATATTAAAAAATTAAAAGAAATAAAAAAGAATATAAATTTACCAAACGTGTTTCTGTTCATTTTTTATTCCCTGAACAGGTTTACCAAACGCGTTTTTTTGTTCAAAAATTGTTCCCCGAAACAGAAACACTTTTTTTTCTATTTCTGTTCCCTGGAACAATTTTTAAACAGAAGTGTTACCAAACGCACCCTAAGTTGCCATCATTTTTCTGATCTTGACTTAAGCTGACATAGAAGCTTTGGTTTGTCTCTTTCTTTATTTGTTATAGTTCAAATATGAAAATGATAATTAAAAAATAAAAATAAAAAAACTGTTGGAACTTGGGCCCGACTGGAACTGTGACGGGGTAGGTTCCAGTTCTTGGTTCTCGACGGGTAGGTTCCGAGTTCCAAAAAATGAGGAACCTGTGCCCGAGGGTAGGTTCCGGGTTCCAAGCGGAACCTGTAAGGAACCGAGAACCACTCACCCCTAACAAGGAGGATTGCATAAGTACTACAGTTGATATACTCATACCTGAATTATAATTTAAGGGTTGCTAAACACATTAAAGAGGGTAGTATTGGAGTAAAAGTGTCAAGAAAGTCCTAAATCTATTGTATTTATGCTAGTTTAGTTCTAAACCTTTTAATTGTGTCAATTTAATTCTAAACATTTTGACTTTGTGTCTAGTTAGTTCTTCTGGCTCATTTTGGCCAAATATTACTAACGTGGACACTAGTCGACCTACGTTACACGCCAGCACTGACGTAGATAATTCTTAATAATGTTTTAACATTTTTTCGATTTTCTTTTCCTTTTTTTTCCTTTTTTTCTTCCTTTCGTGGATGAACGGTCATCAGCCATGGCCTAGCAAGCTAACCTCTCCTAGGCGAGGGTCACTGTCGCCCACCATAGGTGAGGCCGGGCTGGACGAGGGCTCCCCTCACTAGATTTAGCAAGGCCAACACTTGCCCAGGCTAGGGCGACCTCATTGAGGGCGAGGTGAGCACAAGGGCACTTTGTATATGTTTTGACTAATGAATTCAAAAATGGTGGCTGTCTGGTTGTTGCAGAGTGGTTGTGGAGTGGTTGCGGCATTTGCTTGAACAGCTCGAAGGCCAAGGCACGGCCATCTACACGGCGGAGTGCAACCATGGATTCCACATGGCATGCGTAGGCTTGGAAAGACGTCTGGTTACTCGCTATCCACAAGAGCACCAACAAAGAGGACGACGTGGTCGTAGAAGACAGGAAGGTGATGATTCAGTCGTCCTCACCTAGGATGCCGAACTCAAGCCGGTTTGAAAAGCCGATACGACAACGACGAGCCATTGTCGTCTCCAAGATTTATTCCCATACTAGAATCAGATTAAGTCGAAGAATTTCAAGGTTTTTTCGCAAACTCAAAGGCAACCCAAGGCAAGGTCATGCTTTTGCTAGAATCCACCGTCATTATCGGCCACCAAATCGCATGTGACCCATGTGGTAGCTTTGCAAGTGAAAGCCCCACTGGCCCCAAAGCCGTGGCGATCAGCAGGTAGCCACCGCCTGTGACATCAGGGGGAACATGACCAAGGCCAAGCTACAAATGTTGAAGCGGGGCACCCTTGGCCGAGGAGCCTTGCTGTGGCGAGCAACGGTGACCCTTGCCCAAGTGAGGCTAGCTTGACTGGCCATGGCCGGTAGTCAATGGCTAGTCACCGTAAAAAGGAAGAAGAAAGGAAAAAAAATAATAAAAAAAAAATCTAAAAAAATTAAATATTATAAAAAATTATTCACGTGAGCACCCAATGAGGCTAGCTTGAATGGCCACGACCGGAGGACTTCTTTCTCTCTGGCTCTCCCTCTCTCGGTTCCTTTTTCCCCTCAGATCTCTCCCCCCTCCTCCTCCCGACCTATCCCCACCTATCCCCAGCTCTCTTCCTCTTAATGGCCAGCGACAGGCGCGCATGGCTTCTATCACCGCCAGCTTGTAGCGGCCAGCTTGATCTCCGACCCTGGGATCACGCTCACCTGCCCTCACGATCCTCTGCCTCTTCCCCCGCTTTTGTACACTCATTTCCTGCAAAAGCAAACCGGCATGAGGGCATGAGGAGGAGAGAGGAAAGAGAGAAGGGGCCGGGCTTAGGGAAAAAAAAAAGAGGTTGGGCTTGGGCCCAGATAGAAAAAGATGCAGAGCAGAGGAGAATGGAAAAGGACTGGGCCTAGTCCAGTCCGCTGTTTTTTTTTTTCGTTTTTTTTTAAATAATATTTAATTTTAATTATTAGTGATAGTTATGTAAATGCTCCTAATGTCTACGCGTAATGGATTTTAATCAAAATATACACGATGCATTTTAATGAAAATTATTTAATTTACTCTTTACTTCCTTTTTTTTAGCGATTAATTCCCAATTTTGTATGCGATTAAATCCTAAATAAAGTGGTAAAATTTATGTGTCAATACTTATCAAATTTGTGTCCAGGAAAAATCCATTCCCCCAATTGAGAAGGAAAATCGTGTGAAATGTGCTCGTGACAAGCTTAACCTTGAAAAGGAGGACAAATTTGAGAACGACGAACAGACACCCACTTCAGAGAATACTTTGAGGAGTAGGAATGCTTCGAGCAAATTGGCATTAGCAAATTTCTGATCAGATAAAAGTAAGACGATCAGTATTAATATAGCTGTAGAGACTTGTACCTGAGGCAGATGCTTCTGGGTCAACTGATTTGGTTTTGGTATTACCAAAGTACGGCTACAGATTTGGTTTTGTAATCCTAATTAAGATAAAGGAGGGCAAGGATGAAATCTCTGAAGACAGCAAGAAGAAAATGTGATCCTTGTCTAGTAAATAATTGGAAAATTTTGTATCTGACATGCTGAGTTTGATGTGCATATAAGCATTTCCAGAATTCCATCTTTTTTTTTTGCGGTTTTCTGACTATGAAGACAGATACATATGCTAATTTTCTTTCTGAGCACCAATACACAAGCTTCCCTCGTTTAAGATGCCTCATTCTACCGCCCTGAGCAAATATGGAATGGTGTTGCATTTTATGCTGTAAAGATTTCCTAATTTTCAGGAATCGACTCACTGATAGTAATCTGTTCTTACAGGAAAAATCCCTTTCGAATGAGAGAAATCAAGAGAAAGATAATAACGGGCTAAATACTGAGCCAAACAGTGCGAAAAATCTGTCATCACATATCAAACGAGAGGATCTCACACGACCAAACAAGTATTTTCCACATTGGTTCAATCTCTTCTCCCAACATCATTATACTACCATGACTTTATTTTATTCTCTTTTCAGCTTGGAGAAGTGAACCTCTCCCTGAGCCTTCTAAAATGGCCCAACAATTTCTCAGGGTCAGGATGGTTTTCTTTGACCACATCAACCTCCTTCCAATTCTCAACCCATAAATGCAAACGAGGGAAAGTGGTGGGACTTAGCAATTTCACATCGACGACTTCTTCCATACATTCAAACCAATAAGCCAACCATCCAAATGTAATATCTGCCAGTCCTATGTTGTCTCCTCCGAAGAACTTCTTGTCCCCGAGAGCTTCGTGTTCTAAAGTCCTCAAGACTTCAAGTACTTCCTCAGTTGCCTTCTCTCTCTCTTCTCCTCGGGACATTTTCAAGAACTTGAAAAAGGTAAGACCCTACAAGAATGAAAAACAAAAACAAAAAAGTAAAAGAAAATATCTGATGTTAGCTATTCTCACAGGATCATTGCAATTATGTAGATATTTGGCATCTTGATTAAGTGGACTAACGTTTGGGTAGAGTAATTAAAGTGGGAATCAGTTTTTGCAGATCAGATTGTGCGAGAAGATGAAGTTCTTGGATATTCACAGGTTAAATAGAGTAGAAGTTTTCCAGAGAAAAAGGAGAACAGTGCTGAAATCGGAAGGCGGCAAGAAGAAAATCCAACAATTTTTCAACACAAAAAGGGAAACGAACCGGAGCAATAAAATTTTGCTTCTTGGGCAGAAGACCACTTGGATTAAGTATGCTTGGGGACATCTATGATTAAAGATATAACTACATCAACTTGAAAAACGACAGATTTTTGGTTATAGCATGAAACACAAAATCAATGCAATATCTGCAATGATAATGGTTGACTAGGTTTCTTCTTCTAATCAATTACTTGAAGATCTACTGCTGAAGATGCAAAAGTTGTATACTAAGACTCACCTTTTCCGCATTAAAGTTCATCCAAAACCGAGATGAGGCTCTCTCGTGAGCATCTTTAGGCAGCAAGGGAGGCTCAGGCCACGTTTCTTCAATATACTCCAGAATAACAAGGGACTCGATGATCGGTTTCCCACGATGAACGAGGACTGGAATCTTTTTGTGAACTGGGTTGTACTGCAAAAGCAATTGGCTCTTGTTGGAGAGATCTTCTTCAATGTACTCATACTCCACGCCTTTCAGTTTCAGAGCCCATATCACTCTGTGACTGTACGGACTTGGCCAGAAACCATGCAACTTCACTTCTTCCATTGCCAAAGACGAAAGATAAAGTTAAGAGAAGCCTAATCAATAGAGGGTGCGAAAAGTGCTCGCTTTATGTACAGTTGAGAAGATTGGTGAAACCAGGGAAATATGGATATGGTTCTCTGCCTTGTAGCACGCATAAATCGTCCCAATCACACTCCGATCACACGGTGGAGATGAAAGCAACTATGTAAATTATTTTCTAAAGTTGACAACCCGTCTTTCGACAAATAATAACTCCGGTCCAACTTGGCAACTACATTGGACAAGCCAAAGAGAAAAGTCATCACGAGCATCTTTGAAAAGGCTGTGGCTTTAAGGACCTACCGAAGAGATCATGATCTGGAGAAGAAAATCAAATGAGAAGGATAATTTCGACAAGAAAAGTCTTGGCCGAAGTTGCAGCTTAAAACAAACAGGAAATAAAAGTTTTAGTGTCACCAATCAATTCTGCCCATTTCCTTGTTGAACATATGCAACTGTGAGGAACGAAAATGCTGGAAAAATTACTAACGACTTTTCTCGTAGATTCTTCATAACTGCAACTTTCAGATCATTATTTGTGGTCCTACTTTTAGGATGTTTCTTCAAAATGCCAAGTATATTGTCCAAAATGGCTGGCCACCAACCCAGAAATTGAAAAAACAGAAAGTGGTTCGATTCCTGCTACATATAAGACTGCCGCTGTTTACAAATAAGTAAAAGATACACATGCTCCTGGCAAAAATTAAGACCTAGTGGGATATGGTAAACCAGGAAGAATATTAAAAAGGTGGCACGAAAGACGAACCAGAGATAGAGAGTGTCTCAAATGTTACACCAATTTTTGCATCGCTGAGGAAAGCAAACTCGATGCAATGTCAGCTTTGGCAAAATTAAGGAAAGTAAATGGATCTAACCTTATCAATTGTTTGCCCAGAGTATGGATGAATCCAGTTCAAAGCATCACGAATGTTATCCTCTCCATTTAGCTCTTCCATCCTCGTTGCTCTGACTAAATTTATTCATCCACTCGGCAAACATGCTGCTTGGAGAGTTCTCTCAAGATAAATAGTCTTTGGCTGCTCTAGCAAACTAACTGATGCGGGAGCATCCAACGTAAGTCCATCGACCAACTCAGAAGCATCGATGCTTATCCAAGGCAATAAAGAAATTGGGCATTATGTGCTTCGATGGATCATTTTGAATGAATAATGTTAATGACTTATCGATATTTTGTGGTACATTGATAACTAGCAATGGGAGGCCATTTTAGACGTCTAGCATGACCAATTGATGAAGTTTCAGGAGAATTTGTTTTTGGTCAAGGGATGAGCTCGAATTTTGGGAAGGCTAAAGGTTTACGAATGCGGTCGAAGAATGCGGAAGGCCAACGGTTCAAGAATACGGAAAGCTAAAAGTTCAAGAATGCAAGTTCCCGTACTACTAATTACATTTCATAAGTTCCTAGGTGTATTTATTGTTATGCAGTTCAAGAGTCGAAGGTTTAAGTTTCTAGGTCATTAAAGTCTGTTTTTAATATTTCCTAATGCTAAAATCCTCCTATAAACAGGGGAAAACTATCCAATGTATGGGATACGAATTTTATGAATGAAATGGTGAGCTTTCCTCTGCTTGAGTGAACTCCTTCGGAGAGTGGATAACTCCTTTCGGTTTCTTTATCCTTGGAGCGTAGATCACTCCTTGGTGGTGAGCCAAGAAGCCCTTTATCCTTGGCTGGTGGAATCTTTAGGCCTTGGTGGTGAGCTTCTCCTATCCCGAAGTCCTTTATCCTTGGCTGGTGGAAGCTTTAGGCCTTGGTGGTGAACTTCGTAGATCTCGATCCTCATCCTCGGTTGGTGGCGTGGCCTTTATACCTTGGAAGGAGATCGTTCTATCTTTGCTTATTCCTTTTTGTTTCTTTACCATATACACTACTCCATACACTTAACCACAAAAATCCCTTCTGAAAAATTTCATTTCCGGAATCACTCACCCCATCACGCATCAATATTGGTATCGAGCTCAAGGTTCAACTCATTTGAGTGATTCCTTTGTTTCTTCTATTACAAATTCCTTATGGATGATCAAGTTCCAAGAGGCTTGACTTTGGAGCAAGCGCACAATGAAAGGCGAGATCGCGCAATCGAAAATCTTCAGCAACAAATGGAGCGAGTCCTCAATCTTCTAGAGAATCCGGTGAGACAAGGACGGCTAGGAAGACGTCCCAATGAACGGCAACGACGTGACGATTCTGAATCTCGTCAAAATTCTGATGGCGATTCCGAGTCCACTGGAGACAACCGAACGATTCTGCACACAAGTGATTCTGAATCTCAAATTCGAAGACGCAGACGAAGAGGGAGGCATAAGGAGGATGAAAGAGACATTAAAGTGGAGGTCCCTAAGTTTGACGGAAATCTCAATCCGGACGACTTTGTGGATTGGCTACACAAAACGGAACGAATTTTTGACTTCAAGTCCTATTCGGATGAGAAGAAATGTAAGGTTGCTATCCTAAAGCTAACAAAATATGCTTCTCTATGGTGGGAGAATCTAAAGCATCAACGAGCAAGGGAAGGAAAAGGCCGAATCAAGTTTTGGGAAAAACTCAAGAAGTTGATGAAGAAGAGGTTCTTGCCCGACAACTATAAGCAAGATCTATTCCTCAAATTGAATTCCCTAAGACAACAAGGGATGAGTGTTGAAGAATACATTCGTGAGTTTGAACAACTCAAAATGAGGAGTGAAGTTCCAGAAGTTCCTGAGCAAACTATCGCTCGTTTTCTTGGCGGCATGAATCGAGAAATTGCTGATATGGTTGAACTTCAACCTTATTGGTCCTTTGAAGACATATGCAAATTAGCCATAAAAGTCGAAAAACAATTGAAGAGCAAGAGGTTTTCCTTCAAAACCTCAACAAAGGCGACATCCTATTTTAAGGGTGCTTCATCAAGCAAAGGCGAGAGTACGTCGACAAAAGATAAAAACAAGGGAAAAATTGCAGAGCCTTCCAAAGAAGTGCAAAAGAAGTTTGAAGGCGATGCAAGGAAATGCTTTAAGTGCCATGGTTTTGGGCATTTACAAGCAAATTGTCCAAATCGGAGAGTTATGACTCTTCAAGAAATTGAGGAGATCAATTCATCGCTTCAAGAGGTTGAGGGCAATCAAGACGAAAATATTTCTGAATTTGATCGGGAAGAGGAAGTTGTGGAGAAAGCCGATGATGGTGAGCTGTTGATCATCCGAAGAGCATTGCATGTTGAAGTTTCTCCTGATAAAGAGCAAATGGAGAATATATTTCACACCCGTTGCACTATTAACGGAAAGGTGTGTTCGGTGATCATCGATGGTGGGAGCTGCACCAATGTTGCTTCAACAACTCTTGTCGACAAGCTAAAGCTTCCAACAATGAAACATCATCAACCATACAAGCTCCAATGGCTCAATCAAGGGAATGAACTCAAGGTAACCAAACGAGTTCTTATATCATTTTCAATTGGGAAGAACTATCGAGATCAGGTTGTTTGTGATGTGATTCCTATGGAGGCATGCCATTTGTTATTGGGTAGACCGTGGCAATTTGATATAAATGCTACGCATGATGGTCGGAAAAACACATACTCTTTTCATAAGGAACATAAATACATCACTCTTTTACCCTTGAATCCTTCTTCAATACATAATAATCAACCTGGGGAGGGAAACACTTGTAAGGAAAATCTGTTCTTGAGTGAGACACGGGTTGAGAGAGCCATTAGCAAACAAAAGAATGTATTTGTTTTGCTTGTGGTCGAGAAAAAGAGTGTGATTGAGCGACCCATACATCAAAATATGCATTGCTTGTTGAAAGAATTTGCAGATGTGTTCCTAGAGGATTTGCCCCTTGGATTACCTCCCATAAGAGGTATTGAGCATCAAATCGATTTGATCCCCGGTGCTCCACTACCAAACAAGCCAGCTTATCGATGCAATCCAGAGGAAACTAAGGAGTTGCAAAGACAAGTCGATGAACTTATCGTCAAAGGATACGTTCGAGAAAGCATGAGTCCATGTTCTGTTCCAGCTCTACTTGTACCTAAGAAGGATGGTACATACCGAATGTGTGTTGATAGCCGGGCCATCGACAACATCACCATTAAGTATAGGTACCCTATACCTAGACTTGATGATATGCTTGATGAATTATATGGTTCTTCTGTGTTTTCAAAGATAGATTTGCGGAGTGGTTATCATCAAACCAGAATGCGAGAAGGTGATGAATGGAAGACGGCTTTCAAGACCAAGGGAGGCCTTTATGAGTGGTTGGTTATGCCATTCGGATTATCTAATGCTCCGAGTACCTTCATGAGACTTATGAACGAGGTTCTTCGTTCCTTTATTGGTCAATTTGTCGTTGTTTATTTCGACGATATTCTTATTTATAGTAGGAACGAGGAGGAGCATATCTCCCATTTAAAACAGGTATTTGATGTCTTGAGAGAACGAAAACTATATGCTAAAATGGAGAAATGTGAGTTCTTCTCTCCAAGCATTGTGTTTCTTGGTTATGTGGTTTCCAAAGATGGAATATCTGTTGATCAAGCCAAGGTGGAGGCTATGAAGACTTGGCCGGTTCCGAAGTCCATTTCTGATGTAAGAAGTTTTCATGGCCTTGTTTCTTTCTATCGACGTTTTGTCAAAAACTTTAGTACCGTCATGGCTCTAATAACTGAATGCATGAAGAAGGGTGCTTTTGAATGGACAAAGGCTGCTCATAACGCCTTTGACGTAATCAAGCAGAAACTTTGTGAGTCCCCTATTCTTGCACTTCCTGATTTTGATAAAGTATTTGAAGTTGAGTGTGATGCAAGTGGAGTTGGTATTGGTGCTGTCCTTGTCCAAGCACAAAAACCATTGGCATATTTCAGCGAGAAGTTAACCAATTCCAAGAGAAATTATTCAACTTATGACAAAGAGTTCTATGCCATTATTCGAGCTCTTGATCATTGGAGTCATTATTTGAGGCCAAAGCAATTTGTCCTCCATTCTGATCATGAGGCGCTTAAGTTTATTAGCGGCCAACGCAAGCTCAATTCGAGACATGCAAAATGGGTAGAATTTCTTCAATCCTTTTCTTTTGTCTCAAAATATAAACCTGGCCACACAAATGTTGTAGCAAATGCTTTATCGAGAAGATATTCTATGCTTGCTATTCTGGACTCTAGGATTCTTGGATTTCAATCAATGAAAGAACTTTATTCTGAAGATGCGGAGTTCTCATCCATCATCAACAATTGCAAGCGGGAGTTCAAGGTACATATTCTTTGCAAGATGGGTTTCTTTTTAAAGGAAATCGATTATGTGTGCCGAAGAGTTCTTTTCGCGAATTGCTGATTCGAGAGGCGCATGGTGGAGGATTGGCTGGTCATTTTGGTATTAACAAAACTCTTGAGGTTCTTCAAGAGCATTTCTATTGGCCAAAGATGAGTGGAGATGTGCATGCTATCATCTCAAGGTGTGCAACTTGTCAAAGATCAAAAAGCCATTTCCATCAAGGTTTGTATACTCCACTTCCGGTACCATTGCAGCCTTGGGAAGATGTTAGCATGGATTTCATTGTGGCTTTACCAAGAACTCAAAGAGGAAAAGATGCTATCATGGTGGTCGTCGATCGGTTCTCTAAAATGGCTCATTTTGTGCCATGTCACAAGACCAACGATGCATCTCATATTGCTGAATTATATTTCAAAGAGATTATTCGCATTCATGGAGTACCAAAGACCATTGTGTCGGATCGTGATTCCAAGTTCTTAAGCTACTTACGGAGGACTCTATGGAGAATGCTTGGTACAAGACTCTTATTCAGCACAGCTTATCATCCACAAACCGATGGCCAAACGGAGGTAACAAATCGTACTCTAACCACTCTTCTTCGTGGTATGGTGAGTAAATCTTTGAAAGATTGGGATTTAAAGCTTGCACATGCTGAATTTGCTTACAATCGATCACCGAGTTATACTACTGGTCGATCGCCATTTGAAGTTGTGTATGGAATTAATCCTCTCACGCCCATTGATTTGATTCCAATTCCATCTAACTCTCAAGTAAGCTTTGATGGCAAGAAAAGAGCTGAATCGATGAAGAAGCTCCATGAGCAAATTCGATCCAAGATCGAAAAGGCCAACGAAAATCTTACAAGAAGAAAGCTAATAAACATCGCAAGAAAACTCAATTTCAACCGGGTGATCTTGTATGGCTTCACTTGAGGAAGGAGAGATTTCCATTTCGACGAAAGAACAAGCTCATGCCTAGAGCTGATGGTCCCTTTAAAGTTATTGAGCGAATTGGTGACAATGCTTACAAGATAGACCTTCCTGGAGAATTTGGAGTTTCGGCAACATTCAACGTGGGGGACCTTTCTCCTTACTTAGAGGATGAAAACTTTCTAGATTTGAGGACAAATCTCAAACAACCCGGGGAGGATGATGCGGGAGCATCCAACGTAAGTCCATCGACCAATTCAGAAGCATCGATGCTTATCCAAGGCAATAAAGAAATTGGGCATTATGTGCTTCGATGGATCATTTTGAATGAATAATGTTAATGACTTATCGATATTTTGTGGTACATTGATAACTAGCAATGGGAGGCCATTTTAGACATCTAGCATGACCAATTGATGAAGTTTCAGGAGAATTTGTTTTTGGTCAAGGGATGAGCTCGAATTTTGGGAAGGCTAAAGGTTTACGAATGCGGTCGAAGAATGCGGAAGGCCAACGGTTCAAGAATACGGAAAGCTAAAAGTTCAAGAATGCAAGTTCCCGTACTACTAATTACATTTCATAAGTTCCTAGGTGTATTTATTGTTATGCAGTTCAAGAGTCGAAGGTTTAAGTTTCTAGGTCATTAAAGTCTGTTTTTAATATTTCCTAATGCTAAAATCCTCCTATAAACAGGGGGAAACTATCCAATGTATGGGATACGAATTTTATGAATGAAATGGTGAGCTTTCCTCTGCTTGAGTGAACTCCTTCGGAGAGTGGATAACTCCTTTCGGTTTCTTTATCCTTGGAGCGTAGATCACTCCTTGGTGGTGAGCCAAGAAGCCCTTTATCCTTGGCTGGTGGAATCTTTAGGCCTTGGTGGTGAGCTTCTCCTATCCCGAAGTCCTTTATCCTTGGCTGGTGGAAGCTTTAGGCCTTGGTGGTGAACTTCGTAGATCTCGATCCTCATCCTCGGTTGGTGGCGTGGCCTTTATACCTTGGAAGGAGATCGTTCTATCTTTGCTTATTCCTTTTTGTTTCTTTACCATATACACTACTCCATACACTTAACCACAAAAATCCCTTCTGAAAAATTTCATTTCCGGAATCACTCACCCCATCACGCATCACTAACCTCCCCCTGACTCTAGAGAACTTTGACATAGGTTAACACTTTCAGAGATTTTGTTTCCTTAATCCATGAGATCCCGAAGATTTCTGTTTTTCCCGAGAAGTTTGCCATATTCTTGGAAAATTCATTTTCCTAGGAATCTTAGGTGTGTGACTGAGAACCGTCACTTGGACAATTCAACCTGAGTGGAGGCAATGGATTCATGAATCACCTTACCCCACTCGTCCCAGATGAATCCATAGACTGAGGTCTGGTCACGAGCAACAGATTTTTTAGAATAAAGAGAAAAACATGGAATTCCTGCCATTAGCAGCAAAATGCGTTTGATCCTTAAATTCTACAGGTAATGAGCCTGCGTTGCCGATTGGGTGTATACCGGACGAATTCTTTTGGAAAAGGACAGAAGTAAATTAAGCATATAATGACTTGAGGCACTATCATTTTCTGGTGACCCCATTTGGGTCCTCACAACACAACATACGTTAAGGTAGAATTGAAGATATGATAGCAGAAAAAGTCCCAACTCTTTTTCGCCATAAAAGTAGCACTTGGACTTGTTATGAAATACAATTTATTTTTCACAAAAAAAGAAATACTAATAGTAAATGGAGGAAAAGGACAGAGTTGAATTCATACAAGATCTTCATGGACTTCCAAATAATCACTCCCTTCAACGCTTCAGGCATGCCAAAAGCTTTTCATGATCAGGTAAGTTATCACGTATCATTGGCACTTTCTTGAAGTTGTCCATCCAACATTGCAAGCGCCTGAACTTTTCTGCATCATATAGCTTCAATCCCAACACCTCCTCTATGAAGCTCATCCAGTGAGCAACGCTACCAAAGGCAATGTCCGCGATAATCTTCAAGCATTGTCAGTATTTCCATTATATTTTTGTGGATCTTCTCCTGTTCTTAACCCGTGGTTCAATACAACAGCGAAAGGTTGGGTCTTTGACCATAGTAAAAATATTGAATGTAAAAATCAATGGTCACTGACCAGGGAAAGAAAGGGAACTGGAGAAGGAGAGAAGTTCCTTTTGGACAGAATATTGGACTCTGGTCATTCTTTTGTTTCACTTAAACTCAAAAAAGCTTCCCCTGGTGCGGATTTTACTCCGGATGATCACATCCACTCCTTGAAAGCAAATATCTTTAGGTCTCCATAATCAAAATCGTATGAGACCAATCTTACTTCGCAAGTCATGTGGTGTTTCTGATTTGATCCCAGATGAAGGAGACAGACGATGTGATACTTATGCCTCGACAGGTAATGTTTGACCACCCAAGAACCTGCCATAGGCATGTTAAAGCATAAGTCTTCACGAAATGTTATTACAAAGGGATCAAGCCTATCCAAACTGCCGGGACGTTAATGTCCACTTAATGCAGTAACACGGAATTGTTTGCTAACAAAATTCAAAATGTAACAAAACAACTCCACAAGGAAAAACACTTAGAACGCCCTCATGGATAAGCCTGTTTAATTTCTGATCTATCCAATTGCTAACATAACCAACACAGTGTCTGTTTGTTTTACCATTTCTTTTTGCACTTCGCAACATTGACACTTGTACATCACTGTCCCCCTCGATTTCACCTGCCACTCATCTTTGCTTTTAGGTACATAAGTTTTATGAACCTACTTCATCACCAAATATTGTACGCATATGTGCACAAGGGAAGAGGGAGAGAGACCTTTTCTTGGGCTAATTTGGCACAGAACCATGCCATGGCTCTCCCCTGAGTGTGACTTGGCATTGGAGGATGTTGTGGCCACTTCTCTTCAAGGAATTCGATGATAACTGTGGACTCACAAATGGGTCTTCCACCATTGACAAGCACAGGAATCTTATTATGCACCGGATTGTACTGCAACAGCAAGTCACTCTTGTTGGAGAGATGCTCCTCTATTTACTCGAATGGAATCCCCTCGAGCTTCAGAGCCCATAACACATATTGACTGTACTGGCTTGTCCATGCGCCATGAAGCTTCAGATCTTCCATGCCTTGAGAGTCTGAAGACAGATCGTTGCACCATGTTGGGCCATAATGCACGGTTAGTTATTTACTCTTAGTTGAGTAAAATTGCTTGGGCAAAACGTTGAGGAATTTCATGAAATAATTGGGAAGTTTGGTTCAAACCTTCGTTCTTGCCCAGTAAGACAGTATCTGTTGACTAAAGCCTGATGTTGTATTTGCCAGGAAATTTTCAGCCTTGACAAATGGTATTAGAGCAAGGTTTCCCAAATCATATGGGCAGATATTGAAAATAAATCTATTGCCATGTTTCTAACAAGATCTTAATTGGTTTGCTAAGATCAGGATAAGCTAGTAAGTGAAGGAAAGTTCTGCTGAAGGAGCACAGTTGGCTCAGGACAACACAAGTAACCGTTGGACTAGAGTAGCCTGATCTGTTGGGAGAAGCATTTATTTTTCATGGTCTCAAGGAAGGGACAGTGATGATTGAAGGATGCTGATGGAATAGCCCCAACGAGGGTGATGTTGAAATTGGATGGGAGAGAATGTCGTGGCTCACATACCAAGCTGAAAAATGGGACTTTGTGGCATCAGATGAAGAATGAGAGATGCATAAGTGTTGATACAACTAATATTTGGCAACGTCCACCTCTTAGGCATAAACTGGTCGAGAGTCACTACTGCTTTTTAGATAATGGTCATGACAAGCCAAAACCAGTAGTTGTGCTAAAGTGACCTATATGTCTTAGTCGGGAGACTGGGTGCTTGAGTTAAATGGAGCTTAGTAGAATGTGATTCACAATATTGTTTTGGGAATGATCTACCAAGGGAAGGCGGCCTGATGTTCAAGCTGACCAAACATTGCATGGGTTTGTCCTCAGCGAGAAAACATTTGGCACATGACATTTGCCTACTTCTCCTTTTGAAATTTGTTCTCTTCCCTCCAAGTTCACTGCTTAACCACATTGTCTTTACTGACCATGTCTATAAAAAAATTCAAAGATTCAGTCTATCCATTTTATTTTGTAAATACAACATCAGGCTTTACACTTGTAACAAGAAAATATACTCAATTATCTCGCTTTACAATACAATATTCATCAGATAAAACGAAAAGGAAGAAAAATGAAATAATTTATAGGTTAGGAACATAGCACAAAACATTGAAGCATTAGTAATCTCCGTATTAGTGTCATATTACCATAATCACGACTAAATGTAGAAGGACTTCATCAAACTAAGACAATACCAACCTCAGGAGACAAGATTCTGATGCCTAGAGATACATTTTACTTTACTGCATATGCTAATTAGAAGCTTCAGCTTGAAACTTCAGACCACAGTACACGCTTCCCTCTCACTACAAAGAAACGGCAACAAAAATGCAAATGATGGTCGGTACTTTCATATAGAATCCTAGATCACCGCGTCAAACATGGAGGCTCACGAAAAAAGAAGCGACGTCCGTGCATCATTTGTATGTAGACGATGAAAACAATTTCTCTCTTTGGCGGGCGAGGTACTGGCACAACTTCCCTTGATCAGGCAAGTTCTCGGCGATCAAGGGCAAGCTCTTGAAGTTGCCCATCCAAGCGTGCAAGCGAGGGAACTTCTCGGCATCGAACATCTTCCTTCCTGATACCTCTTCCACGACTCCCATCCAATGTGCCAACCCACCAAATGCAATGTCCACGATGTTAATGTTGTCCCCTCCAAAGAATTTATTTCCCTTGTTTGGACCATGTTCCTCTCGGATTGACAGCATCTCCAAGCTATCTCTCATGGCCTTCTCTTGCACTTCGCTGAGTGTCCGATACACTATCCAAATATTAGGACCCTTCATCACGTGCGCTCGAAACATCAATACGATGCAACTTGTCTCATAGCAAGTTTCAATTGGGTATTGAAACACGTGGAACTCATGAATTGAATGACTGACTTTTGTTAAAGACGAATTACTAAAGTAGAGAATCTTAGATTTGCCAACCTTGTCCTCGATGAACTTGACCCAGAAACGTGCCACGGATCGCTCGTACGGATCAATGGGCAACAGAGGGTATTGGGGCCACATTTCATCAAGGTACTCAATGATGACCATGGACTCGCAAACGGGTCGCTGGCCATGGACGAGCACGGGAATCTTTTTGTGCATTGGGTTGTATCGCAAAAGCAAGGCACTTTTGTTGTAGAGGTCTTCCTCAATGTATTGAAATGGTATGCCCTTCAGCTTTTAATGCCCATTTGACTCTGGTGCTGTATGGACTCGCCCAAGTTCCATGCAACTTCACTCCATCCATGTCTCTCAAAAATGGGATGATATGACTCTGTGTTATTGTCAGCCCAATTTAAAGGGTGCTTGGGGGAGTCATATTGCTTGGCCCCCAGGGATCTCAGCTCAGAGACGTCGAGGCGGCTGGCCATAGTTCGACTTGTCTCGAACTCGCCCAATGGCCGTCATCTTCGAGCCAGGTAGGAGTATTAGCATTGAGCGCTCGTTCCCGTGGACCCTTGCTGCTCTGCCCTGTTTTGGTCCGACCGGAAGCCGAGTCTCGTTCCTCTTGTCGGCCCATACGCGCGCTGAGCTTATTTGAGCTGATGTGGTTGGTCTCGTATGTTTCTCGGTGACTTCTCTGGCTCTGGATCTGAGCGAGTCCTGGAATGGGTTAATATCCTTTCGCCCGAGTCAGTGCTCACCACATATGTTTGATGAAACGCTCGAACTAAGTTATCGTGGATTTTGGCAGTGATTTTCGGATCATTTAGAATGAGTATGCACCTGTTTTACATAAAAGGAATTCTTTATGGATTATTGAGCATGATTTCACTTAGAATTTGTCGTTGCTGTGGCCGAATCCGAACTTTCTTTTGATACGTGTTTCTTGGTTGTTGCCGTGAGAGGGGAGGGCTTGTGGAAGAGGACAGAAAATTGGGGGTTTTGGGCTTGGATTCTAGGAACTTGATTAGTGAGCGTTGGGCTTGAAGTGCTTTATTTGAATTTGGGTTTTTGTTCGAGTGACAAATGGGCTGGCTGGTAAGGACTTAGAGAATCTGGGCTTTGTTTAAGTTATATAGGCACGGACCTAGATTGTTCTTTAACGGGCTTGGTTTGTTGCCAATTTAAGGAGACGGCTTGATATAAGGGCTCAATTTATATCCATAACTCCAACCCACGAGAGGCCAGACCGCAGCCCATATTCGGACCAGGCCAGAGGGCCCGGCCCGGGTCCCTATTTTCGGATTAAACTAATTGGAAAAATTAAAAAAAAATGTTTTTAAAAAATATTTTAAAATTAAAAAAATCCAAATTTTTCTTTTCCTAAAAGTTAGGGAAAAGCTGAAAAATTTTTTTAGTGATTTTCTCTTAAGATGTGTGCAAATCCTTAATAAAAAATTATGCTTAAAATTGAACATGCTCTTAGGGTTTTATCATAGGATGTGAGTTTTCTTAGAGACAAATGCAAGGTGGTTGTTTTTGCATTTCCATTTTGACTATTATGTGATTATGCACTTCTGATATATTAATTGTGGTTTCCCTTTGGCCTAGTTAGAAATGATATTATTTCCTATCTCTTAGCATTAGATTCTAGATTTTCCTTGCAATTTATTTAGTGGTTCTTTGGTTATTGATTGTTATTTTAACGATTGTACAACTGCATGACCGCCTCACGTATTAGTGGATAAGTTTAAAATTAATCAAGACTGCCTAACAAGCATCTTTTTAAAATGAATAAGATTAGGTACTGAAAAAGCACTAGTTGATTAATTGGTATAACCAAGTCCTTGGCCTTGGATTCGTTGTATAAGAAGTGAAATAAACTCCTATGTCTCACTTGATTTCTAGCTAACCCTTATAAGCTAGTGGCTACTCCTCATTTGAAAATCCTTATAGCGTCAATTTGAAAATAAAATTGAATATCTAATGTCGTGTGAGATATGGGCTTGGGACAACCCGTACCTAAACGAAGGCCATAAGCTTGCCTTTCGGGCAATACTCTTAAGTCTATGTCTTTTCTCCCATCGGATAGAAAGGTAGGTTGCAACAATGTCATAAATTTTCATTCAATCGCTTGAGTATTATATCGGTAAAAATTTAATCACTTTAGTGCATTTGATTATTCATCCTACATATCTTTTTTAATGAATTTTTATGTCTGACAAACCATTTTTTTCTAAAAAAAACTTGAATTCCAAAGTGGACAAAAAACCGAGATGACGGGGCTATTGTGACTAAAACGACACCACTTCATTTGAAAAAGAAGAAGAAGAAGAAGAAGAAGCTTGACGAAAACGTTCAAAAAGCTCTCGGTTGGGGAAACGAAAAAAGATGTGAGTGGAGGATCGGTGTGTAGAGCAAGAAAGAACAAGGAAAAGCAGAAACGAGAAAATGGAGATACTCGGCGGATATGGTCCTCGGGCAGGCATCAAAAAGGGGACGAAAAGAGTCTATTTACCTCTAAAGCAAATCTCTTCACCAAAGTCCCCGTCTTGCGCCATCTTCAATCACCATGGTCTGAACACCAAGGATCGGTCCGTCGTCTCCAATCACCCAAAATCCATTGAACCTTCTCTTAGAATTCACCTTTGTCCAAGTTATTGTTGTTGGACTCCTAAGCCCACAATAGCAATTATATTCAACTTTATCTTGACCAAATTGAGATGATCGCAGGCCGCCTGTCCTGCTTCTACTCTCCATTGCAAATTTCAGCACCTAATTTTGCCCCAATTCCTTGATTTTGGGGTTAGAGTTCAAAGAACACAATGAATTTAGCCCAATCCGTTAAGTTGGGCAAACAAATGTGATATACAACGTCGGTTAACACTAATTTTGCTAACTTCTCAAGAGACTTTTCACCCATTGATCGAGTCATGTGAATCACAACTTCAGTCTTAAAAAATTTTTGTCATAGTCAGTTCCATGTCTAAAAAGATTTATGGACTTGCAAGTTACATTATTTTGATGAGACATTTGTACAACTTTGGATCTAGAAAGATTTCATTTTTTCTCCTTAGCTCTCACACCTTGCAGTTCCTCCATGTTGTCCTTCCTCACCAAGTATCTGGTTCTGAATAATATATCATCATAGACACCTAATCTTTTATCTAAGGTTTGATCAAGAATGATAGAAAATATTTCTTTGTTAAGTGTTTGATCAAAGAGTACAATTGGATCATACTCAAAAGAGTTTTTCAATGAATACCCAATTTGTCCAAATCGAACGGTGGGATCTTAAATATCTCATCTTTTAATCATATGTTAGGTGTTTGTATGCCATGTTAGAATAGGTCGTTTTAATCATCATTAGAATTAGGTCATGTATGGAGAATATTGAGTAAGTTTGCATTGCATGTATGCATGTGGCTAGTTTAAGGTAAGTATAATAGAAGAGTCATAACTTCTTTTTTTTCACTCACTTAAATTTCACATTGGAGTAAAACCAATCTTTTGAGTTTCATTTCTGACAATTCTTCCTACATGAATTTTTTAATTAATTTTCCATCCAACAAGATTTTTTAAATTTTTTAAATTTATGAATTTTTAATTTTTTTTTGCTTTTATTTTCAGGGCCGGTAAGGGTCACTAGCAACACCTATCAGCTCACCTAGATTGGGTGAGGGCTGTCTCGCCCTCAATCGGCATGGCCGCAAAGGCCTTAACTCAAGCCATTGCGACCTTGCTGATTGCAAGTATGGCCGCCTCACCCCTGGCTATCCAGATTTGGCGAGGGCCTTCATCGCCTTGCTAGTAGTCAATGAGGCCATGATGGCCTCGTCCAAGGCTTTCCCAATTGAAAAGGATTGCCAATGACCCTTGTCAACGCGGAAGAAAAACGAAAAGAAAAATAAAAAATTCAAAAAATATATTTAAAAAAGTGTCCATGTTAGTACATCCATGTTAAATTTTCCGATGAGGCAAATCACTTGCGGCACTCAAGTAATCGCTTTTTTCAAATTTGTGACACTCGAGTGAGCGGAAAAAAAAAATTTATGGCACTCAAGTGAGTGCTATACAAAAGTTATAATAATCCCAGTATACTTATCCCCCAACCAGTTTTCATAAATAAAAGAAAAACCAAATAAAAGAGAATCAATTTTGAGTTGTTAATTAGTTCATAGAAATCATGTTAGGTTAGGCATTGCTCTAGTTTATTGAGTGTTATTTTTATTAATTGTGTACTTGCATGATCATTTCATATGTTAGTGACTACATTCAAAATCAATCAATATTTTCAAAATCAATCAACATTACTTGCCAAAATATTTTTTAAAATAAAAGAGAAAAAGTGCCAAATCTTTGAATTCATTGTATCTTTAGTTCAAATAAGTATACTTCGACATTTTATTTGAGTTTCTAATTGACTCATCAAAAATTGATTAGTGACGACTTTTGAATAGCTAAAATTTCATGTTGAAATAGACTCAAAAGTTGTAAATTTATATGGACTTGAGAGAACCTGAGTTAGATGTAAGTTTAGTAATCCATTATCCATTTCCTAAAAAGGAAAGCTCGCGACAACCCTATATTTATCCCTGTTTTCTAATGATAAGAGAAAATCTTTAAATCTTCAAATAAAGATTTGAAATATTCCCGGTATCATTGTTCCTTGGTTCCTTGAGGCTAACTTCATCAACCTCATGATCTTGATGATATGACGATAGATTAACAACATTGGAAGTAACAAATATGCCATACTTTCAAAGAAGTTTAATTATGTTGGCATTATCGTTAATGTGCTCCAAAACTCACAAAGAACCATCTATTCAAGGAGATGACTTAGGGCCTATTTGGAACGTGACAAATAGTGCTTAATTCTATTTTTTCGTTTTATGGAATTAAAAAAAAAAAACATAAATATGTTTGGTAATGTTTTTTTTCCTAGGAATATATTTGGAATAGAATTAAGAAATTAAAAAAAAAAAAAGTCACTTTATGTTTCCGAGAACAACTCCATAATCAAGCCCAAACCAATTTTTTTTTCTATTTTCTTCTTTTTCTTTTATTTCTTTTTCTCTTCCTCTTCTTCTTCCTTAGCAAGTCACCAACCACAGTGATGGCTGGTGACTGGCCAGACGAGGTCCAATGACCTCACCGGAGCCTCACCTAGCTATTGCGAGGTCGGCCTCACCCAAGGGTTCTCCTGAGGGCGGCCACCTCTAGCTGGTCATCGGCCATTGTCGTGACTAGCAACCAACTAGAGGAAGAAGAAAAAAAAAAAAGAAAAAAGAAAATACAAAGAAAAATGTAATATTATTATTTAAAAATTAAAAAGAAATTCTTAGTTACAAAAAAATTTGAAGGTCGTACCAACCACATTTTTATTCTGGTACTAAAAATTTTGGATAATTATCAAACGTCTTTGAATGCTCAAAAACTCGTTCAAAGAACCGAATTAAAAAAAAAAAAAACTATTTTTGAGTAGAAATTGTTTCCGAGAACAAAATAGTTACCAAATGCATGACGACAAGATGGAAATCATTTTTAACTCAAATTAAAAATCATAGTTTTGGACGGTGATGCTTGTCAGTTTGCTTCAAAATTATCTTCCTTACTTTCTAGGGTTATACCTTTCTTTGGCATCTCCCTAAAGTGATGCTTAGTTAGTAGTGATACTAGATCCAGAGGACCTACAAGATGCATTCCATACCGTACTGCAAACTCTGCTTGAGCTAGTAGCAAATCTCATCGCTTGAAATTTCCATCGATTTGAGGATGGCTAGCATAACTAAACTTAAGTTTGGTCCCCATTTTTTGCCACAGTGTGCGCTAGAAATGAGTCAAGAACTTAACATCATAATAAAAGGATGGTTGTCTTTGGAATCTCATGTAGGCGCACAATTTCACTAAAATAAAGCTTAGCAACAAGTATTGGGGAGAATTACTAAAAAATTCATAAATGTATTGTAATTGTATCAATTCAGTCATGAACATCATTTTTGGCCAATTAAATTTTAAACCTTTTGAATTTGTGCTAATTCAGTCCATTCGGTCAATTTTGATTGGAAATCACTGACGTGGATACTGGTGTCTTACGTGGCACGGCCAACACTAAGGTAGTCATTTTTTAATAATATTTTGATATTGTTTTGATTGATTGATTGATTGATTCTTTTCTTTTTCCTTTTTTCTTTTCATTCTCTTTTTTTTTTTTTCTTCTTCCCTTCCTTCTTCCTATAGTCAGTCTCCAGACCTTGGCGACTGACCAGAGGCGAGGGAGCGAGGCCAAACAGGTGAGTCCTTGCCTTGCCTAGAGACAGCAAGGTTGCCCTCGCTAGTGGTTGGCAATTTCAACCTCGCCTCTAGCCAGTCACTAGAAGGAATGGCAGAAGAGAAAAAAATGGAAAAGAAAAGAAATAAAATAAAAATATCAAAATATTATAGAAAATGTCAACGTCATCGCCAGTTGCATCACATAGGATGGCTAGCGTTCATGTTAGCGATTTCCGATCAAAATTGACTGAATGAACTGAATTGACACGAATGAAAATTTAGGACACAATTAGTAAAAGAAAAATATTTAAGACTAACCTAGCACTTGTAATAGGTTTATAATTTTTTTGGTAATTTCCACGTAAGTGTTTCATGAGGATTGTGCAAATTAGAAAATCGAGCAACCATAACCATGGCCGAATCCTTGTTTCATAGGATCTTTGGAAAAAACCAAGTCAAAGTCCACATACGGAGATCTTCCCGGGGCGCTTGATGAATAGGTAACGACAACTACGGTTGGCCTCCAGATTTTACAATGCGGAAAATTTTGCATCGCTTAATATGACGCTTAATATACTCTTTTTCCCATGTTTAGTCAATGAAAATTCTCTCTAACCAGCGCCATTGTTTTGTCACGACCAAAATGACCAGTTACTCCGCCATCACGAGCTTCAAGAATACTCAATTATCGAAGTGACAACACCCCACTGATTGCCTTTGAATAGAAAAACCACCTTCCCGATGAAACTGTCCATGTGAAATATCAAGAGTTAATTTCCATATTTCCGATAAATCCAAACCCTCTTCATATAAATCTCTCACCACTTCAAATCCAACAATCTTGATTTGCATAGTAGAGAGAAGCGTCTGTCCGCAGCTTATCATCTGCTACTCGATTTTGAGTATCATATTTACGTTTGAGGAGAAGCGAAAAGGATTGTAGAAATTCGCTCCAACCTGCATGTTTGCGATTAAGCTTATGTTGAGAGTTCAAGTGCCTAGGTGCCAGTCAAAGTACAAAACAAGCTCTTTTGTTCGCAGATAGCGGCTCCAATGCTTGAGAGCACGCACTACGGCATAAAACTCCTTGTCACAGGTAGAACACTTCAGCTTAGGATCGTTTAGTTTTTCACTGAAAAAGGCCCATGAACCTCAAAAACCAAATCGAAGTTTGGTAGTGCTAAAACTCTGAAGTTTCAATGATTTTCGTTAAGAGTCAAAAACTCTTTCATGCTGTTTCGTTCCACTGAGACCTCTTTCCCTTTATCCATTCAGTAATTGGTGCAGAAATAGAACTGAAATTATTGATGAACCAATAGAAAGAAGCCAGGCCACGAAAGCTGAATTTGACCATGACTTATCAGTTTCTATATTACACCCGCAATTGCACAAGAAATTCTCTCTCTCTCAAAATCTGAATTTGACTCATCATACTCATGCATTATCTTTAGAAGTCACTGGCTTTGAATAGCCAAAGTTTGCAAAATGCTTTTCCTAACATGTATATTAACAAACCCCTATACTGAGAGGCGGGCCCGTTGGCAATAAGGGGCAATTACTTTTAAGGGCGATGAATTATAGTCGCAACGAGAGTAAAGAAAGTAATAATAGTACATGTCCACATGACAATTTTTTTATAAATTTTTAATTATGAAAAGAAATTCCTAGAAGCAGGGGAAAAGAAGGGGACAACAGGATGGTGCATTAAATCACCCGCCATGGTGGCTCAGCTAGGTAGGCGCTAGACTTCCATTGAGGAGGTCTAGTGTTCGAAGCTCCTACAACTAGGGGTGTGCAACCGGACCAGGCATACCCTGTTCCCAGACCGGCCCACCCGAAAAACAGGGTCGGGAATCGGTTCCCATTGAAACCGGTCCGGGAACAGGGTCCAAGTGATTACCCACCCGGAAACCGGTTCTTGGACCGGTTTTGTAAGTAGAGGTCCAAAACATTTTTTTTTTCTTCTGATTTCTATTTTTACTCGCGCAATCACATGATATTTTTCCTCTTGGCTCTCTCAAACACGCATAGCACTTCTCCTTTGTCATTCATCTTCCTCACTTGCTTCCCTCCCTCACCGGCTCCCTCTCGCACCGTCGATGGACGGGGAAAGGTGTTGTCGCCACCAAATTCTTGTGTATCACATGGATTGGCTCGCCTAATTTCTCTTTTGTATAAAGAGTTATGCTTAAATAAATGAGTAACTTCATGTAGTAGTTGTGGGAATAAGACTAATATTAGACCCATGTTTGATGTTAATTCTTTGCATTATGATTTTATTTATTATAATTAGCCCTATGGATCTTTAATTTTTCGTTTATTCCAAATGTTCATGTATTAATTTATTACCAGTGCTTAATGTTTCAATATAAATTATGAGGATTACGTTATTTTCTCGCTTATTAATATAAAATTTAAAGTCGTATAGGATATCAGAAGATTGCAAAACAGGTTTCAATGGAAACAGGGTTGACCCTGGAATCGGATAGGAAAAACAGGGTGGGTCGGGTACAGGGTCCAATACAAATAGAGTCGGGTATAGGGTCCAGAAAAGAGGAACCGGTTATAACAGGGTCGGGTACAGGGTCCAGGTCTAAACCCTACCCACCCTGGACCCAATCACCCCTACCTACAACGCAAGTTGCAGAAAGGCTGGCTTTGAGACTCTTGGCGACTTACCCGGTGGCACGTGTGTGGTGGCTAGCACGTGTCGCCCCCAGTGGTTTACCTCCGGCTGCCGACTGTGCGGGGTTCCCTGGGTCACCAAAAAAAAAAAAAAAAAAAAACAGGATGGCGCATTAATGATTCTTGCCACCGAAATGCATCCTCATGAGGGAATCTTTTGACTAAAATGTTGCCGACAAGAAAAAGGCACGCTAAAGCATCTTCTTTTCCACGATAAGATTGTTTTTCGGCTTTCCTTCTTTTCATTATCACCTTGCTTTTTCACACACTTCTCCTCAGAATTCCTCGGGCCAATTTCGCCGTGAATGACGGTCAAGGTCCACAGGAAATGGTTTTATACTACGAGTCATCATACCGGTGAGTTGATTATCAATTTTGTCAAAAAAGATGTGCATTTGAGCTCGTTGAGCAAATGATTTCCATCATTTGAAGCTAACGATTAAGATTAAGTTATTTACGAGTAATGTTAGTAAATATACTGAAATTGATTTATTAAGTGATAGGAGCCAATCATAATTTATCATTTAGCAAGTGAATAAATAGATTTATGGAAATAGATTCTATATTAGCATGAAAATGTGGAAATTTCTCATTTTATTTAAAAGGATCATCTTCGGAAAAGGTGAATTTTCCAGAACTCTTTAGCCTAATAATTTAGAGAATCTTGATTTCCACTTGTTGAATTTTCAACTATATCCTGGTAGATATGAACTTTCAGTTTTGCATTAAAATGTTGGGGAATCTTAATTTTCTTGGAAAAGGTCTTGACATTTCATTTTTATCAGGTTAATTTAGGCATTATAGGAGGATGTCCACGTCATAGATTTGAGGAAAGTTCAATAGATCAATTTAGAGTTTCTATCTAAAGACTTTATATGCAATTTTTTCCCCATCAAACTAAGACTTATGAAACGATTGCTCTCCGATTTAGATCAAGACTTGCAAGTAGACACTTTTTTGCGGCATTTGTGATCATAACTTACCATGTCTTTTACCTTTGAAAAGAAAATCTTACCAAGTCTACAAAATGTTGCTACGTGACACGTACAATCGCTCTTTCATGTTTTTAAGAATAACGTAAAAGGAGAAAAGGCATTTTATTTTCCCTCTAAGACTTGAAGGAGGGATTAAGGGCAGAGTCAGGGCAAAGAAAAAATTCTTCTTATTATACTTGGATACAAAATGAAATATATACATATATAACTGACCAAAAAAAAAAGGAAAACACATTATATATCACAGGTGTTTAAGGGAGATTGAAATCGCTAAACTAAACCCAGCAAAAAACTTTTGGGGGAAAGAATTAAAAATTATGGTTAGTTGATTCGGCTTCAAATAAATTAAGACATGATACAATCAATAAATTTGACTAAATGAAATCAATAAGTTGACATCTACCAAAAAAAGTTAATTGGTAAATTCACAATTATGTTTTAGGATGAGCAATAGGAATCACCCAGACCGATTTGATCCAATCTTTGGGGGTGCCGGTCTTATTCTCAGTTTCCTAAAGTTCGAACTATGATATCGGTTCAGTTTCAAATTTTAGAGATTGAACAACCTAGACTGGACCAATTATTTTTTAAAATTTTAATTTTATTTCTTCAAAATTATTAAAGATAAAATTTTAACTCTTAATTATCAAAAAAATTGTGAATGTTGTTAAGATGCAAATATTTACACAAAAAGCAAAGAAAGGCATACTTTGATTAGAGTATAGCTTGGTTTTTATGCACAACTCCTCTTACAATCTTCGTGTGCCCATTTGACTTGAAACTCTCGGCTTATCTCTATCGTTGGGTCTAGCCTTCCATGCAAATGCCAATAGTCCCACATCAAATAGTCATGCAGAGACCATAAGAGGGGTTGTGAATAAAAGCCAATTGATGCTTCAACCAAAGCGTGCCTTTCTCGGCCTTTCGGTTAAGATTAAGTACAGTATTTGTCAAGTGTGTGATGTTAACACGATTTTTGTAACATTTAGGTCTTTTTGCAGGTAAAGAGCAAATATTTAATTTTAAAGGGGAGGGGGAAACTGGTTTATCACCGTTTCCATTGGATCGCTCGGTTCATGAGCAGTCGATCCGATTTTTGGTCCCAAAAATGGGGAAGGTTTAGAGGCCCGGTAAACGATCAGCCCTAATTAAATCGAGAGAAGAGTGGGAAAAAAGAATGGTAGGATCCAGTCACTGATTCGAAATAGGAAATGGTGGGACCCAGCCACCTCGAGAGGGGACAGAAATGAAATTCTGAGACAAGCATCGCATTGACTTGAGGTCCTCGAGTAACTTTCCTCGCTTTGGGTCTTGTGCACTTTGCCTTCCGGCCAATGAATTACTAAATTATTTGTAGACAAGTCTGAATTATTGGTACGATTTGGCTTGCCAGCTGGTCCAATTACATAAATCAAACCAATATAGAAAAGGATAGCCATAATTAAACAATCGGCGATAAGAAGACATTTCGTATTTTCTGAGAGGCGTTTTGGTTTTCTTCTCCTTCGAACTTGAAAGGAAAATTTGAGGGCAGAGTGTGAGCAAAGAAGAAATGCATCCTCTCATTTTTGGGAATTCCTTCGCCGTTCTTGTGGCACCGATCCTTCTCTTCGGACTCGCGTTCTATTTTCTCTGTAATAAGCAAAATATTGCACATAGCAATGCAAAAGATGCTGATACTACGCCGACCGAGATTAATTCCATTGCATCTAGTTCGTCCACCGCACCAACCGGAAATAGCTATGATGTGTTCTTGAGTTTTAGAGGCCTAGATACTCGGGATGGCTTCACCGATCACCTCTATAATGGGCTTGTTGATGCTGGAATTCGGGTTTTCAGAGACAATGAGGAGCTCCGCCAAGGCGAGAAGATCGGCCCAGATCTTTTGGCAGCCATCAAGAACAGTAAGATTTTGATCCCCATTCTCTCCATTAATTATGGTTCAAGCAAATGGTGCCTTGATGAACTGGATGAAATGATGAAGTGCAAGAACAATAATCCAAGGTGTATAGTGTTGCCTATATTCTACAAAGTGAAACCATCTCACGTTCGACACCAAAGAAAGGATTTTGGAAAGGCATTTCGTACGTGTGAGAGGGATTTCGACCAATCAATTATGGAGAAATGGAAGCAAGCACTCATTCAAGTTAGTTCCTTGAAAGCATGGGAAGCTAAAGGGTAATTCATTTTTTCACCAGAGCATTATCCACTTTCTTTTAATTTTTGTGGGTGTTTACTCGTTTGTTCTGATTCCGACCTGCTTCATTTTCTTTCTTTTTTGTTTTTTTTTTCTAACTCGAAGAAAGCAGTAAGATCTATAAGTTGTTCTCTTTTTAGTTTTTATCTTTAATGACCGACCTAATTATAGATTTGTTAAATGATTTGTTACTCTTATATTCAAAGATTTTGCAACATTGTTCCATTTTTCTTTCAGGTTTATAGTATAAGCAACATACTTCATCTTAAACTTTTCTAATGATATATTCATTTGAGATTAATAGTGTAACTTATTGGTGGTGCCTATTAAATCTCATAATATCATTTACCGTGCATGGTGATTATCACAGCCATAGTTCTTCATCTTCCCAATTTACATTTATTAAATCGTCACTGTTGTTAAATAGTTGCTATAAAAACTATTTCTCAAAAGAAAGATTTCATTGGTTACGTATGATGACGGTAAATTTTTTTTTTTTAAATGTTATCTTTGTTATATGTACGTTTAATTAACTTTCAATGCATTTTCCTATCTTCAACACATCATTTGACCAATGTTATTAGATTGAAGGAATGCTTTTATCTTGGGAAAAAAAAATATTCTTATTCTTCCCAGTCAATATTAACTAATTATTATTGTAGAACACTAAAGGAAAAAGGAAGTACAACACGTTATCATCCCTTGACCCTATGAAAATTGATGAGAACACGAATCTAGAATGATACTAAATTCATTGCACGAGTAGAAACTTGCAGGCGTGTAGAATTGCGCAAATCAAGAGATTCCCCCTCAATTATATTCAAGTTGTTTACAATATTGAACTATGAACGACTTTCAGGATTGATATTAAAAGACCTAAATATCTCTTACATCAAAATTGATGATTTATTTATTAATTGATGGCTAAACTTTCACACCGGGTTGGCTTATTGGATTTTTGCTTATTCAAAGTTTTTGAAGTCACGTCCATGTCATCCTTAATGTCTTTAACAGACAAGAAGGTTAAAATTTGATTCAAATCCATGATATGTACAACCTCCAAGATTCATTAACAATAACCTCAAGTTTCTTCTAGCTCAATAGATTATTTCAGAGTAATAATGGAATGCGACACGCTATGCCAAGCAATCACCAGCGTTTCCAACTTTTGTCTTAGCATATAAGATAACATATGGAGGTGTGGCAAAGAAAAAAAAAACTCTTAAAGTTTCTCTATTTATCCCCAAATATTAATTGTTGTGCCTTCATTAGATATACAACATAAAATTACTGTTGCCACGATTTGAATTCTCATCACATCTTACAGGTCTGAAGGAAACTTAGTGAAAATGGTTGTCCGAAAAGTGTTGATTGAGCTGAAGGATGAGTTTGGGTTGGCTCTTCCTGAGAATTTGGTTGGAATTGATAGTCCTGTGAAGAAGGTTATGAAATTTCTGGATAATAATTCTAATGTTGTATTTGTTGGCATCCATGGAATGGGAGGCATTGGTAAGACAACTCTTGCTAAAACTATCTACAACAAGCTCTTCCATCTATTTGAGTATCACAGCTTCATTGCAGATATTAGGGAATCATGTGAGCGTAATGGTCTTGAGTATTTGCAAAATAAATTGATCTTTGATATATTGAAGCAAAAAATTCAAGTTCATGATAAAGATGAAGGGATTAAGTTCATCTCGTCAAAGTTTAAGTACATGAAAGTCCTCATTTTTCTCGATGACGTAGATGATTATAATCAATTAAAGGCTTTAGCCGGAAATCATAATTGGTTTTCTTCGGGAAGTAGGATTTTTATTACCACTAGAAAAAAGTCTATTCTTGACTATGCTAGGGTAGACCACAACTATGAACATGAAGAATTGGATAAGGATCATTCTTTGATTCTATTGAGTAGACACGCATTCCGAATGGATTCTCCTCCAAGTGAACTTGAGGACATCGCTTGTAAAGTTGTATCCACCATCAAAGGGCTTCCCTTATCTCTTGAGGTATTAGGTTCATTTTTGTGCGGAAAAGAGTTATCGCTATGGAGAGGTACACTTGAAAAGCTAAAAGAAATACCTCCTCAGGAAGTGCAAGCAAGTTTCATGATAAGTTACAAAGCATTAGACTATGGACAACAACAAATATTTCTGGATATTGCTTGTTTTTTCATTGGAATTGACAGAAGAACTGCATCCTACATGTGGGACGCTTGTAAATTTTTCCCAGAGGAGGGAATTGAAGTCCTGAGACTTATGTCATTAATAAAAATTGGAGATAATGATGAGCTCAAAATGCACGACCAATTGAGAGATTTTGGTAGGAAAATTGTTCGCGAGGAAAACCAGCAGGAACCTCAACATCGTAGCAGGTTATGGGACCCCGAAGAAGCCCTAAAAGTGGTAGAAGGAAATAAGGTAACCGTTTCTCTTCTTTTGTTCTGTTAGACCATGTTCTATTGTAAGACTGATGTTGGTCCTCTGCTTACTGCTTGCTCTAATGAATAGAGAATCTTCTAATATTACTGCCTTTGTATCGTTTCACTGACATGATTAGCAAGTAGGAGGCTGCTCTCTCTTAGTAAGAATTGCAACTTATCTGAGAATTTTGTTAAACAAAAGTATATTCTGAAGTTATCTCCAAGAATGAGGTGTTTTTAAATTTATTAGATACTTGATAGGGGTGTTCTATATTGAAAAGATCTTGACTTTCTATTATCGATACAGTTACGTCCTTGACAGATGCAATATATAACTTGACTACACTTTTATAATCCATAATTATTTAGGATATATAAATCATAGCATCCTAATCTCTGGGTGTTTGAATTAATATAATATGAGTAACCATACCCGCATTTCTCATGAAATTCAGTCATTATACCATAATCGATAATGGAAAGGACACTTATTTATAATTTATATCTAAATATAATGGTATAACTAAATTTTACAACGAATTTCAGCATTTTTGCTGGATTCATTTTCATTTTTCATTTATGGTACTATTATAAGTTGAAATCAAAGTGGTTTTGATAAAAGTGATACGAGATATTTTTTTAAGTTTACTTCTGGATTATCTTAAAATACAATCAACTTCGATTAAAAAAAATAAAAAATAAAAAACAAAACAAAACAAAACCCATGCGAAGTGCGAAGCATGGACAAGAGCACTGAGACGACTTACAAACGAAACCAAAATGAAAGACATCTAAAGCATAATTGAAACACATAAATAACTCACTCCTTGCATAGTAGTGAGTATAAAGCCAATTAAGGGGAAAAAAAAACAATCTTCTGCACCTGGTACAACAATATTACAATCTTAGAATTCCCTAAGAAGTAGCCCAAATCTTTTGCATGTGGGATGAAAATAACACGACCTTTCAAACTTTTCCAAGAAAAGCTTAACCTTTCACTAGTGGGACAAAAACAGCAGTCGTTACAAAAATAGCAGTCAGTTTTTGCTCCACGGGTAAATGGCTGTTTTATATATATATATATATGGATACGTTCGAAAGGTTGTGTTTTTAGTCCTAGGTGAAAATGATCAGACTCTTTTTCAAGTATTTGAGAGATTGTGTTGCTTTTGTCCCGATATAAAAGGTTAGGCTTTTCCTGGAATTTGGCCATGAGTATACTCGAACTCTATCGATGGATTATTGAAGGTGAAAAAATTACACACTTGAAAACGAAGAATTTTGATGACAGATAGGATTTTTTGATATTTTTGAGAGGGATGTTTATAAAAAAAAAAATGACTAATTTGAGTATGATTACTTCTCTCGGAGGTTGCTTTCCTTTTTGAATTCCTTTTAAGTGTTGAGATCTAATGTCTTCTCCACTATCTATGTCAACCTCCTCTGAGTATCCATGAAATCTTGTACACCATTCTTTAGTACAATGAGAAATTTTTTGGCTCGGAGTAACTGAAATGGATTTGAAATTCCATGAATTTTTTTATGACTTCTCAACTTCTTACAAAAGTGATCTTTCTTGGTGAAAGCTTGTTGCACATTTGGTTCGCAGTAATAGCTAGTTTATTTCTAGTCCATTCTGATGAAACAATTGGTTTTAATGTTTGTCTTAAAATTATTCTAGATAAGAGAGAATAACTTCAATGCCATAATATTTGTTTTTTAACGGAGGTCATCTGGTTGGATTTGTAATACTAAATCGTTATGCGAAGACAAAAATTTTCAGACAAAAACGAGGGAATAATTCTTTGTTTGCTCAAGTCAAGGCAACTTATTTTTATTTGTTTTTTATACTTAAATTACTAAATTTGGAGCCAAGCCTCAAGTCAAGAAACTTGCCAACCGCGGGGGTGAGGACAAAAGAACGGCCCCACCACCGGCTAGAAGAATCTCAGGGAGCATCTCCATACAAACTAATTGATATTCTTCAGTATTATTTCGTTTTAAAAATAAATCAGAAATAGCTAATCTTCAAGATCAGGACTTCCTAGGGGGCCAAGGAATTAAGCTATTCCATGTAACGAAGAATACCTTCAGTATTCAAAATTCAGATATGACTTTTCATTTCTAATAATTAATTATATTTATAATTAATCAATTTATATACATTGTACTTGAATAATGCAATTGTTTATAATCATGATTGATCTATATAATACATCAAATTGCAATCTATAGTAACTTATAACTCATTCTAAAATATTAAGGTACGGATATCATATCTAAAATTAACATCATTATCTTGGTCACTTATGATTAGAAAATAATTATTAGTAATATTAGAAGTTACTAGTAATAAAATGATAAATCACATAGGATGTGTTATTGTTTTAGTTATTGATACCACAAGTTTAGTTACTTATAATTTTTTATTGTTCCAACGGATAAAATAAAGACAAGTATATGTTTTTTTTTTTTTTGGTAAAAAAAGACAAGTATATGTTATTTTTTACTGATATGCAAGAATTTTATGCATAAGAAAAAAAAAAAAAAAAAGAAAAGAAGGAATTCATGACATCAAAATTTCTTTATAATAAGAGAGCGTTTATTTCGTGAAAAATGAATTATTTGAAAAAAAAAATTCCTAAAAATAATCACTTGTATCACTTACAAAAATAAATGAACAAAAAATATTTTTCATCGTCCACAAAAATATTTAAACATAAATTGTTATCAATAATGAAAACATTTTTCATTGACTAATTATTTTAAGTGATAAAAATGATTATTTTTAAAAAATATTTTTCAAATCATTTATTTTTCACGAAACAAATGCACCATAAAACTAGGTTGTTTTTCCCAATTGTCACTAGTATTACAACAACCACGTGTCTATGTTGATTGGAGTTCATTTGGACATCTATTATGAAAATTAGAGAGAGAGAAAATGTATTCCTTTCATTAGTGATCAAATCAACTTTTGATCTTGCACATTGTCATTTAATTTAATCCCGTGCATCCTAACGAGTATTGTCATGAAGCTACAGTAAGGAAAGAAGAGGATTTATAAGTTGTAAAGTATTTACCTATAAGAGCCAATAGATCTTTTTAAGTTGCTATTACTCATGGCCAAATTTCAAAACCGAAGTTGACATCCTTCAGTTTATTGGCCTTCTATAGATACTGCTCAGGGACCAAAAAAGAAAATTATATTTTCACTTTGCTAGTCTCTTGAAGAAATCGTTGCATGTTATTAGCAATATGAGCAAATGATATTAGATTACTTAGTTGGATATAAACAGTAAAAATGAACATTGATTCTTATTTACAGGGAACAGAAAAGATTCAAGCCATTTGTCTTAGAAATTATGGCTACACAGGGTCCATCGAAATGGGCGGCATATTTGACTTTTACTACGCACGCAGACGACGGAAGAACATGACAAGTTTAGGGTTCTCTGCAGCTGAGGAAGTTGACGGTATCTACACGGATGAACAATTGAAGAATTTAACAAGTTTAAGGTTCCTTGACGTTGGTGGGGAAAATTTTAGGGGGGATTTTAAGAATTCACTTGAGAACTTAAGATGGCTTCGATGGAAGCCAAATTCCCCAACTTTTGAAGCGAACAATTTTCATTTGAAGGAGTTAGTTGCGCTCGATTTGTCTAGGAGCAACATTCCAGATGAATGGCGAGGATGGAGTTTTATGATGGTAAGATGGAAACACAAGCCTCTTTTTTTCCACTCTCTTGAGTCATAATCACTCTGGGCTAACCCCATGACAATTTTCTTTTCTTTTTTTTCTTTTTTGAAATCAGATGGCAGAGAAGCTAAAATTTCTCGACCTTACATCTACAGATTTGAAGCGAACTTTCTTCCTCACAGCTTTTAAGAATTTAGAGGTTCTAATCCTCCGAAATTGTGGGAAACTAGAGCAAATTGACTCTTCGATTGGAAACATGAAGAATCTGGTACGCTTAGACTTGACGGAATGTTGGCCCCTCAAGGAGCTGCCAACAGAATTGGGTAAATTAGAAGCGTTGGAGGAACTTCTTCTAGACAGATGTCGAGGCTTCTCTAAAGTACCAGATATCATAGGGGCTTTGAAGAATCTAAAAATTATGAATATTAGTTGGACTCAAGTAGAAGAATTACCAGACAGCATAGGGGCTCTACACAATCTAGAATTTTTGAACATACGTGGGACTTGGATAAAGGAATTACCCTATGATATTGGAAGGTTGAGAAAGCTTCGAGTTTTGGATGCTGCATATTGCCCAAGTTTGGGAGAGAAAATACCAAACAGCATTCGTAATCTTTCTTCCCTGCAACACCTTGATCTTGAGGGTTGCAAGAAGCTTCAATTGCCGCTGGAGCTTCCATCCAGCTTGACATATTTGTGCATCACATGTCAAAATCGCAGCCTCCCTTCACTTTCCCACCTAACTTATCTCGAGGAACTACAACTTCTTGACTGCAAATTTCTTAAGTGTGTCACGGAGCTTCCATCAACACTATCAGAGCTTTCAGAATATTCCCAACTAACAGATGTTGAAGAATCAAAATTATCAATATCCCTAAACACTCTCTTAAAGTTAAAAATCAATGGCTGCGAGCTTATGCATACACTGGATGTTTCACAGTCAAACCATGTGAGGACATTATCTGTCGATCGGTGTAATAATTTACTTGAGGTTCGAGGTCTTGACAAATTGAAATGTTTGGAAATCTTGATCATCAAAAGGTCCTCTTTACTTAGAAGGCTAGACCTTTCAAAACTCGAGCATTTGAAGATTTTAGATACTCAATCATGTGTAAGTTTAAAAGAAATTCAAGGTCTCAATAAGTTGAAGTTCTTGGAGGAGCTACACATCTCAGAGTGTTCAATTGAAAGGTTGGACCTTTCGAAATCTAAAAGTCGGCATCTTAAGATTTTAGATATTCGATCATGTGTAAGTTTAAAAGAAATTCAAGATCTCGATAAGTTGGAGTTCTTGGAGGAGCTACACATCTCTGAGTGTTCAATTGAAAGGTTGGACCTTTCGAAATCTAAAAGTCTGCATCTTAAGATTTTAGATATTCGATCATGTGTAAGTTTAAAAGAAATTCAAGGTCTCGATAAGTTGGAGTTCTTGGAGGAGCTAGACATCTCTAAGTGTTCAATTGAAAGGTTGGACCTTTCGAAATCTAAAAGTCTGCATCTTAAGATTTTAGATATTCGATCATGTGTAAGTTTGAAAGAAATTCAAGGTCTCGATAAGTTGGAGTTCTTGGAGGAGCTACACATCTTTGAGTGTTCAATTGAAAAGTTGGACCTTTCGAAATCTAAAAGTCTGCATCTTAAGATTTTATTTATTCGATCACGTGTAAGTTTAAAAGAAATTCAAGGTCTCGATAAGTTGGAGTTCTTGGAGAAGCTATACATCTCTGAGTGTTCAATTGAAAGGTTGGACCTTTCGAAATCTAAAAGTCTGCATCTTAAGATTTTAGATATTCGATCATGTGTAAGTTTGAAAGAAATTCAAGGTCTTGATAAGTTGGAGTTCTTGGAGGAGCTACACATCTCTGAGTGTTCAATTGAAAGGTTGGACCTTTCGAAATCTAAAAGTCTGCATCTTAAGATTTTAGATATTCGATCATGTGTAAGTTTGAAAGAAATTCAAGGTCTCGATAAGTTGGAGTTCTTGGAGGAGCTACACATCTCTGAGTGTTCAATTGAAAGGTTGGACCTTTCGAAATCTAAAAGTCTGCATCTTAAGATTTTAGATATTCGATCATGTGTAAGTTTAAAAGAAATTCAAGGTCTCGATAAGTTGGAGTTCTTGGAGGAGCTACACATCTCTGAGTGTTCAATTGAAAGGTTGGACCTTTCGAAATCTAAAAGTCTGCATCTTAAGATTTTAGATATTCGATCATGTGTAAGTTTAAAAGAAATTCAAGGTCTCGATAAGTTGGAGTTCTTGGAGCTACACATCTCTGAGTGTTCAATTGAAAGGTTGGACCTTTCGAAATCTAAAAGTCTGCATCTTAAGATTTTAGATATTCGATCATGTGTAAGTTTAAAAGAAATTCAAGGTCTCGATAAGTTGGAGTTCTTGGAGGAGCTACACATCTCTAAGTGTTCAATTGAAAGGTTGGACCTTTCGAAATCTAAAAGTCTGCATCTTAAGATTTTAGATATTCAATCATGTGTAAGTTTAAAAGAAATTCAAGGTCTCGATAAGTTGGAGTTCTTGGAGGAGCTACACATCTCTGAGTGTTCAATTGAAAGGTTGGACCTTTCGAAATCTAAAAGTCTGCATCTTAAGATTTTAGATATTCGATCATGTGTAAGTTTAAAAGAAATTCAAGGTCTCGATAAGTTGGAGTTCTTGGAGGAGCTACACATCTCTGAGTGTTCAATTGAAAGGTTGGACCTTTCGAAATCTAAAAGTCTGCATCTTAAGATTTTAGTTATTCGATCATGTGTAAGTTTAAAAGAAATTCAAGGTCTCGATAAGTTGGAGTTCTTGGAGGAGCTACACATCTCTGAGTGTTCAATTGAAAGGTTGGACCTTTCGAAATCTAAAAGTCTGCATCTTAAGATTTTAGATATTCGATCATGTGTAAGTTTAAAAGAAATTCAAGGTCTCGATAAGTTGGAGTTCTTGGAGGAGCTACACATCTCTGAGTGTTCAATTGAAAGGTTGGACCTTTCGAAATCTAAAAGTCTGCATCTTAAGATTTTAGATATTCGATCATGTGTAAGTTTAAAAGAAATTCAAGGTCTCGATAAGTTGGAGTTCTTGGAGCTACACATCTCTGAGTGTTCAATTGAAAGGTTGGACCTTTCGAAATCTAAAAGTCTGCATCTTAAGATTTTAGATATTCGATCATGTGTAAGTTTAAAAGAAATTCAAGGTCTCAATAAGTTGGAGTTCTTGGAGGAGCTACACATCTCTAAGTGTTCAATTGAAAGGTTGGACCTTTCGAAATCTAAAAGTCTGCATCTTAAGATTTTAGATATTCAATCATGTGTAAGTTTAAAAGAAATTCAAGATCTCGATAAGTTGGAGTTCTTGGAGAAGCTACACATCTCTGAGTGTTCAATTGAAAGGTTGGACCTTTCGAAATCTAAAAGTCTGAAGATATTAAAAGCTAGATTTTGCAAATCTTTAGTTGATATTGAAGGTTACGAAAAGTTGGAGCTCTTGAAAAAGATGGATACCTATGGGTCTACCTTGTTTAATGGCTTAAGAGGCTTGCCCTTGTCCGAACAGCTGTCGGAAGCTTCAGAGTTCTTCAATTGAAATGCTAGACCTTCCAAAATCGTAGGGTCTATACTTGTTACTCTTTGAAAATTGTGAAAACTCAATTTGAATCCAAAGCCTTGATAAGTCGGAGTTCTTGCAAATACTGGATATTGATGTTTGTTGACATCCTTAGAAGGTGTTGCTATCTCAAGATGTTTGTCGATTGAGATCTTACGAAATTTTGCTCTCAACTGCATCAATTAGGTTGTGAAAAATTGCAAGAAACTGACTGAACTATGAGGGTTCGATAATTTGGAGCAACTAGTGAAATTGGACATTTCTTGATGCAAGTCACTCGAAACAATACTAGAGTAATCTGGAATGCGGCTTTACCGAAATAGGAGAAAAAGCCATCTGACTCAACCAGGGAACAATAGAATTTGAAGAAGACGACTGATGTGAGTTAGATTAGTTGAGATGATCTACATTTCCTAACAGAATTACATAAAGCAGGTAAGCTAATTTACTCTTCGGGATCTATTGCACAATTTTCACTTTTATTTCCTGTTTGCAATTTCTTTTAAGATTTATTACCTTTTTATTAGTTTTTTCCTGGTTGACGGTGTTATTGTTTTCTTACTTGAATTTAAGGACTCCGGGGGAGGTGTTCATGGAAGTTAAAGTGCGCTTTGACAAAATGCTTCTGCTCATCATGCCAGTAGCGGTGCATCATTGTCATCAGTCTTTGGGTAAGATTCTTCATCCTATGCAAATAATAAAGATTCTCCTTGTCTGATTGACTATGGAATGCTTTAATTACTGAATACAAACTGATGTATGTGGGCATTCGATAGGATGCCAATGGTAATCGTATAGATCTACAAATGCTAAATGAAGGACACTATATGGAGGTCCTTCTAATGTGAGGTTTTAGTTTGCTCTGTGCTCACCACGCAATTCATGACTGCATATTTCTAAGTTACGCTTATGAATGAATTTACAGTGCAAAAGAAACATGTTGAGAGGGCATCCCTTACAATCCACACATTTTATTTCATAGAATTGTCTGCTTTAGCTGATTAAAGTAATTGTATTGGTCAAGAAACGCTAAATGCAAGAACAGACTCCTATCTGGTGTGGTCGTGAATAAGCCAGCAAACAGGCCAGAAGCAAAGCCATGGTGAACTATTTGGATCGATTGAGATAATTGCAACCCGAATTTTTCTGACAATGAATCCATGTCCATTTATTTTGATCCTGGATGAACCTAAAAGTCCAAGGCAAATAATAGCTAATAATCCTGATGTTTCTACAATAGTGATGCCGTCTGTCATTTACCTGAACTTGAGTCAAGCAAATAATCGAGATGGCAGATATGAACGAGAATGTCTTGTGACATAGTCGACTGCACTGCCAAACAATCCATAAGCTCTTATTAGTGCATTTAGTTGCTGAAAAGAAAAGCACCAAAAGCATTTCCAATTTTCCCGTGGATACTTTCCTTCATCCCATACACCGTTTAAAAACTGTTCGCATTTATTCTGACATATGAATAGCACGTAATGACAAGGAGAAAAATCAAACCATATCCCACAAAAGCAAGCAACTTAAGTTGAATTCACTTTACTAACTTGATCAAAGCTTTTATGGTTGATAATGTTAGATGTCTATTAGTTGGATTGAATGAGTTCAAAAGGAAAACAATCGCAAAATTTTTGGAATTATTATTACATAGTTTGCTGATTAATTTTGTTTCATTCATTGGCATTATTTGGTTATCATTCCACTGGTTGTGATGTAAATGCTGAAATTTTTTTAAGAGTTTCTAAAGACACTTCTAAAGGAACAAAATCATCAATGGACCTGGAACTTGATGTCTCTTGAACTTCTTCAAACTCTGATAACGCATCCTTTGAATGGTAAAGGATGTTCCCATATTGTTATTCCACATTGCTCCAATGTAATTGAATAGCAGCTTTGCACAGCAGAATCAATCCGTAACTTAAAAGGTTTCTAAAATACTCAAAGTCTAGTCTAGTTTGATATCGTGCCCTATGATTTGGATGATTGTTTTTTTAATGTGCATCATAATTGGCACTTGCATGGAGGTCTTTTGGGTCTTTATTTGAAGAGATTTGTTTGTGATTCAGGTTGTCTTCATGCTACAGCCCAAGCTGTAATTTTTGAAGTTGAATGGGTGTGGCCTTCTGTCATTTGAGAGGAATTTTTCAATTTAATGCTGCCATCGATGATAGTATTATTCTTTAAATGGGCTCTTTATGTACTAATGATGCTTGAAAGAATGTTAGAAGCAGGAGTTGTGCAATGAATTGGCACAGACTTGGTTAGTGATATTCACTCAATACTTACAATCATATGACTTGGTCAAATGTGAACTCTCACTCCTTTCTGCTATGCTGACAGGTTTAACAGCTTTGATTCATCAGCAAAGCCATTTGATGTTTGCCTGCTAAACTTTGTTGGGTTGATAAAGAACTCAGAGGTTCTTACTTTTGGAAGCTGAAGTCAGAGTGGCTGGGAATAGATGTATACACTGCAGTTGGAAGTCTCGAAATCAAAGTTTTGGAAGGCTCAACTACTGTGACAAGCTTCATGATGTTCAGAGCCTACAGAGATTCCCATCCTGCACAAGTTCATGGATTGAGGATTGCAAGTCCTTAGCAAAATCATTAAACTTGTCGAATTTTCATAATTTACAGAAATTGTTCCTGTCAAATTGTCATGAACCTTGGGACATCCCGGGCCTTGAGGAGCGGACATCTCTAGAACATATTGATGTCTCGGGATGTTCCTCGATTGAGATCTTGCCTAATTTGTCATTATGTACTAACTTGGTTAGTCTAGTAGTGCAAAATTGCAAGAAACTGACTGAACTTTGGGGGCTCGGGAAATTGCAGCAACTAGTTGGAATTGGACATTTCTAGATGCAACTCACTCAAAACAATACCAGAATTATCTGGAACCAAGCTTTATCAAAATTATGGGAAAGAGCCATTTGTCTCAGATCATGGAACTATAAAATTTGGAGAAGATGGCTCGGATGAGTCATTTGAGAAGATGACTCGGATGAGTCTGAATAGTTGAGATAATCCATATTTCCTAAAAAAGGTAAATAAAATAGGTAAGCTACCTTTTCTCTTTTGGGATCTATCTCCCGATTTTCTTTTGTATTTCCTGTTTGCAATTCCTTTTAAGATTTATTGCACTCTCATTAGTATTTCCTGGTTTTTTTGGTCAAAGTATTTCCTGGTTGACAATGTCATTATTTTTCTTGCTTGAATTCAAGGGATCCGAGGGAGATGTTCAAGGAAGTTAATGTGATGCTTTGGCAATTGTTTCTTCTCATCAGGCCATAATGGGAAGAGATCAAAAGGCTTTCTGAGTGCATCATTTGTCATTATTCTCCTGGTAAGATTCTTCATCCTGTGCAAAAAAAATAAAGATTCTCCGTGTTTGCTTGATTATGGAATGCTGGAGTTACTGATTAAAATTGATGTATGCAGGCACTTATTTGCATGTCAAAGATAATCATATAGGTTGAGAAATGCTAAGTGATGGACCCTGTATGGAGATCCTTCTAAATTGGGGTTTTAGTTTGCTTTAAGTTCACCATGCAATTCATGACTGCATGTTTCTACATAAGAATGAAATTATGGTGCAAAAGGACCAGTTTGAGAGGGCATCACTTAGAATGCATATGCTACTGACTTGGGACGAAAATTTGTCCAACCATTGTGCTCCATACATTTTTTTCTCACAAACTTGTCTGTATTAGCTTATTAAGGTAATAGTATGGGTGGAGAAATGCTAAATGAGAGAACAGACTGTTCTCCTAGTGATGTGGTCATAAATAAACTAGCGAACATGCTAGAAGCAAAACCATTGTGAACTATTTGGATCAATCGAGAAAATTACAACTTTAATTTTGGTAACTATGAATCTGTGTTCATCTGTTTTGAATCCAGGATATACCTAAACGTCCAAGGTAAATAAAATATTAGCCCAAATAATACTTCTTAATGATTGTAGAGTTAGTAATGCCATTTGTCATTTACCTAAACATGAGTCACGCAATTAACCAGGATGGCGGGTATGAAAAAGAATGTCTTCTGACATAATCGACTGCACTGCACAATAAATACCTTATGCATAAGCTCTTATTAGTGCATTTACTTGTTGAAAAGAAATACATCGAAAGCGTTTCCGTAACTTTCCGGAAGAAACTTTCCTTTATCCTATATGCCATTTGAAAACTGTCTTGCATTCTTTCTGATATATGGATAGCATATAATGATAAGGAAAAGAATAATATTATAGCCCACAAAAGCAGGCAACTTAAGTTGAATTCACTATATTAAATTGATCAAAGCTTCTGTGATCGACGATGTTGGATGTCTATAAGCTAGATCGAAAGAGTTCAAAAGGAAAATTAATACTGAGTTTGACAAATGAAGTAAGGTAAACTCTGGGGTATTATTAATACGTTGTTCGCTGATGAAAATGCTGATATATTTTGAAGAGTTTCTAACGGTACTTATAAAGAAGAAGTATCATTAAAGGACCAGGAACTTGATGTTTTTGGACTCCTCCAAATGCTGACAATGGATCCTTCGAGCAGTAGAGGACACTCGCATATTGTTATCCCAGTTCCCTGATTACATTGAAACTATTCATAACTTAAGAGGTTTCTTAAATACTAAAAGTCTAGCCAATTAGTTTGATTTACTGCCCCATAATTTGGACGAATGTATTTCAAATTAGTATCATGATTGGCACTCGCATAGAGGTTTTTCTGGTCTTTATTCAAAGAAAGTTGTTTGTGATTCTGATTTGGATCATTATGCTACAGCGAAAGCTGTAATCTGTCAATTTGAATGGGTGTGGCCTTCCGTCATTTGAATGGAATTTTTCAAGTTAATGCTGCCTTGGAATATACTATTGTCTGGCACAGCTTCCTCAAATTGTCTCTGTATCTACTGCTGATGCTTGGAAGACTGTTAGAAATGGATTGGCACAGATTTGGTTATGTGAAATTCTCACTCCTACATGTTATGCTGACAGGTTTTACAGCTTTAGTTCAACAGTAAAGCCAATCGAAGTTTGCTTACTAAGCTTTGTTCGGTTGATAAAAGGTTCTCACTTTTGGAAGCTGCAGCTAGAGTTCACTTGAAATGGATGTGTCCACTGCGTTTGGAGGTCTCGCAATCAATGTTTTGCAAGGTTGGGATGTTGTTGCAGTTTATTTTACTGTTGAATGATGAGGAGGTTGTTGAAAGCGAATTTGAAATTTTTTTCTTGCCTCAAGTCGCCAGAGTCTAGTGATGTGCATTTGAGATTGTGCTCCTTTTGGGATATTGAAGCTCGATTGATGTTGCTTTAGCTTCGAAACAAAGGATCAGCTCTCATGAACATGTGACTTTGGAATCTGATTTGACAATTTATTTGTCAAAACAAATTCTCAATCATCTGTCGTGTCCCTTGTCATCAATAGGGGCAGTCTTCGTGTGCTCAGATTGATTATCTTCCCAGTTGCACTCTGATCAGTTTAGCTTGGTGTACTTCCGGTTCTTAGACTTTTCTTGATCTATCTCTGATTCGACGAGATTCCCACGTTTTTTTTTTCTTTTTTTTTAAATCTTTTTTTCCCTTGAAACGTTATTTGTCCGATAATACGAACTCTATGTCCAGCACCTGTCATTTAGGAGGTTGAACTAATACTCTAGTCCGAACTTCAGGAAATCTTTCTTATTTTTGTGTTTTTCCTGTAGTACTTCACCTTCTACAAAGCCCTTGTAATGCTTTACAAGGGAATTGAAGTATTGGTTGCAATTATATTAAAATTTAAGGTTCCATTCATTTCACAGAAAATGTAGCGTTTTTAGAAAATATTTTTAGAAAGTCATTTTTCAGGAAAATATCATTATTTTCAATGATCATGTAAAACTTGAAAATGAAGTGCTTAGTAAGGAAAATCTTTTTCTCTATGTCCTTTTTTTCAATAATTTCATTATTATATTATTTTTTAAATCAAATTTTAAATTATTTTTAAAATATCGAATTTTTTATTATTCTTTATTTTCTTTATTTTTATCTTCTTCTTCTATGGCCAGTCGCCAGCCTCGACGATAGCTAGCGATTGGCCAAAGGCCAGCTTTCGCTAGCGAGCAGCAAGCAACTAGCTTGAGCTTGTCGACCTCTGGCCTCGCCAGATCCGCAAGTCAGAGGCTTGCGCTCGCCGATCTAGCTAGCAACAAGCGGCAAGTGGCATGCCTCAAGCTCGTTGGTCGCCAGAGATCGGCGAGTGCAAGCCTCGAGCTCATTGGCCTCGGGCAAGCTCAAGGCTCGTCTATGGCCAGTCGCCCATCGTAGCCGTGCTATCGACCGGCCAAAAAAGGTGGAAAAAAATAAAAGGAATAAGAAAAAGAAGAAAAAAGAAGAAAAGAAAAAGAAAAAGAATTTAAAATTCTAATTATTAAAAAAGAAAACAAGAAAGAAGGGGGCTTATATGGTGTAAGAAAAAAAGAGCAAGTAAGGAAAATGTTATCCCCAATTTGAAAAGTGAAACATTTTCCCCTCTTTTAGAAGGCATTTTTTTCCTTGGTGGAAAATATTTTTCATAATTAGTTCATTTTTTGTGAAACAAATTCTTGAAATTCGGAAAATATTTTCCCAGAAATTATTTTCCGCGAAACGATCAGAGCCTAAAATACAGAAATTGTCATTTGAAATTACAATAAATTCATCTTACCATAATGTGTAAAATTCACCGTCAAATTTTGACCAAAAAAAAAAGATTAATAAGATCATTTAAAGATCTCCCTTGTGTGAAAGTTGTCATGCTTTTTCTTTGAAATTCATCGATGTTACTAAATGATTTGTAGTCTTAAAGGCTCGTTAGCTGAGGAGATGAAATATAGAGAAAATTATCCAAAAAGTCCTACGCCTATTGCACTTTTGTCAATTTAATTCCAAACCTTTCAATTTTGCCAATTCAGTCATAAATATTTTCAGTTCTTATCAATAAAGTCCATCTGACCAATTTTGGTTGGAAATTACTAATATGGATAGCCGACACTAACGTGGCACTTTTTTAATAATATTTTGAATTTTTTATGGTTTCTTTTGCTTTTTTTTTTTTTTTTTGGGGAGGGGGGGCTCGTCGGCCACAAGTGAAGGAAGGCGACCCTCCTCAACTTGGGCAAGGGCTGCAATGCCCTCACCGGCAAAAGCAGAGGCATATCTGGCCAAGTGAGGGCTTGGGGCAGAGAGGGCTACCAAGCCCTCGCCTAGCAAGATCTAGCGAGGGCATCATGGCCCTCCTCCGTTTCTGAGTGAGGGCTCGCACACCGGCTCTTGCCGGCCTTAGATCCAAAAATCCCCCAAATAAAAAGGAAATAAAGTGAATAAAAAAAGAGAAAAAAACCATTAAAAAATTAAAATATTATTAAAAAGCACCATGTTAGTACCAACCGTTTACGTCAATAATTTCTCTCAATTGGTAAGAAGTGAAAATGTTTATAATTAAATTGGCAAAATTGAAAAGTTTATGATTGAATTAGTAGAAGTACAATAAGTTTAAGACGTTTTGGACAATTTTCCCAACTTAAACGGGATATCTTTGTATGACCAAAAAAGGGGGGCAATTCTTCGGGCCATTATCAAGAGTTGCAATATTTTTAGTTCTTATGCTTTACGTACTTTAGGGCTAAATGCCGGAAGAGTTTAGTACATCATGATTTGTGTATTTTCTCCTTATACTTTGCTTACTATCTTTTTTCTTTTTTTCTTTTTGGGTCGGAACTTTGCTCATTATTGTTTACAAGTAGTAAAATTAAATTTCTGTATATTACATGAGTTATATAAATTTCTATTTAGGCAATATATACGAAAAGCAATCGCTATGGTAACGTAGATAGAGATGATTATGACTGACAATTACCAATAACTGGATTGATGGATTAAAAATTATGTAATTAATTCTCTGGTAATGGTAATTACAAAGCTCATTCTGGAAGGCTTAAAAATCTATAAAAATAAAGGAAATACATTATTAATATGCGTCTTTCTTTTGGTCGCCCCAAAAAGGTGTATAGCCATATTTGTTCGCACACCAATGCCAACCGAAATATATATATATATATATCTTATGTGACGGTTACACTACATGACGTAACTAAACAAGAATACTGTCCGAGTAAGATGTATCTCATTGTACTTGATGCCAAGTGTAATTTACTTTAGATTGACTTGTTATATTATATGTCACCATCACCTTGTGTAGTTGTCATATAAAATACACTCTCGGCCACTTAGCGAGTCCATCATCCATACCCCAGCATGATACTAGTTGAGAAACTTGTGACCTTCGATCTGCAAATCAAGTTCCGGAGTACTCAAGACCAACCACAGCAGCTGTGTATGAGTGCCGTTGTCGGTCATGCTAAATGGTAAGAAGTGGAGAACATTCCTTTCTCCAGCAAAATTTCCATGATGCCTTTGCGTTTGAAAACGTAACCAGTGTCAGAATGGAAAATATGCCAACTCAATCAACACTTGTATTCCACTCTTTTGCTCGCGACAAACTCAAAATGGGAAAAACTGGAAATGCCACGATAATAGAATGGTCCGGTGCAGAATAAACAGTCTGCACCCGATGATTTTTGAACACGCGACATATAACATCTGAATGAAACTCAAGAAGTACTATGACAGCATTTGTCATCAAAACACGAATCTGATAAAGGTACATAATGCAAAGTAATTTGATTTCATTATCTTCACTAAAGCATGACACATATGTACAGATAATAATCATTTCCAAGCTCCCAAGCAAACGACATGTGCATCCAAGCAGGAACAAGGGGAGAGAGAACCATGGGGAAGACAAGATCCTAGTTACATAAAGACGTATCTTACAAAAAGGGGGTACAAAAAGAACTTTCCCCTGCCCCTTCCTTGAGAACACTTGATTTCTGCAGCAACAGAATGCGACCACTGCTCTCGAGCGAGCCTGATTGCCAGAGACCAGATTTTTACCCCCGGATTCAGTAAATGCTTGCACATTTCTAAAGACCTTTCGGGATCAGGAGCCAGATACTAGTGTAAATTATATTTAGGCTAGAATAGCCATCAACTTTTGGATTGGACACTAGCGAGGCGCCGGCTCTGATCAAAACAAAGTCAGTCAGTAAGAAACCCCCATTTTCGAAAAGAACTGAGAAGAAGAAGAGCAACTTTACTGTGTTCTCAAATACAAGGAGGGACCAAAAGGAAAAAGGTTATCCTCAATCAAGTCCCAGCACAAGAAGTATATTTTCATGTTCTTTTTGTTGTCTTTCTTATTCATCTGCTAGAAAGGGCTTTTTGTTCATTTTTTACTTAGGATGTACTGCATTTCCCCCCTGCAGAATGTTTATCTAATTAGAAATAGAAGGGAAATCACGTCACATGAATCTTCAGATTTGAAGTTCCAGACATATTTACAAATCATCGCCAGTACTGAGCCCACCGATGAATAGTTTCCACCATTTGAGGGAACAAGGCATTAACACTCTGTGATGAGACCCTGAAAGAAATGTATGCAGGCTTCATCGTCCAGGTCCAAATTGAACTTCTCCTGAAGCTGTAAGCATGGACGGATAATCTCAGTCGTGACTAGATGCAAAACTTTCTCTCTGGACGGAAAGTTAATGCATAGAAATTTATCTCACCTTAAGGATTCCTTTTTCAGGATCAGAAGCGATGTCAGGGATGTTGGAACCCGCCATCAGATGGAAAAGGTTCAAAATTAGGTTACTAGATTTCCAAAGAATGTTGTATGCTTCACAACAATATGTCTTGAATCTCGTATAGTACTGGCTGTAGAAGAAAAATGTTGCCCACTACCTCATGCAGAACATCAACTATATTGCCCAATTCTTATAATTTTTACAGAATGAAAACGCTATTTATACATTGGCAATGTACTCTGATATTAAATAAGATCAGAGAGTAAGCTACCCCTCTGTTCCACCCATAGCTTCTACCATTTCTTTGCAGAGTTTCATTGGGGGTGGAAATGGCTTAGGATCTCGGCCAAGAATAAAACCAAATTCCACGTGGAACAGACGTCCATCGTCCCTGAGAAGAAGGTTGTCCAGGTGTCTATATACCAGAAAGAGTAATATCATAAGTGTTCGATAGTTTGGAAACAATTATATCAACTCAGAAAACATAATGGTATCACAGAGACAAAGGCTACAATCAGGATTAGACATGTGGAGTTGGACGAGATACCTCCCGACAAACTACTTATGGTGATGTGTATTCTGGAGGTCTGCCAATCTTCAAGCATCGTGCTCTAATTAAATGGAATTATTGTTAGACATAATCAATAACGTCATGATCAAAGATTTCTTGTAGATGGTATAGTTCACATAAAGAAAAAGGATTGGAACTTCTCCCGTTGGAACAAACCATATCAGGATCATCTAGCACCACATATCATGCCAAGCAAAGGATATCTACACAGGAGAAGACTTAAGACACAAGTTCACTCTTCCCAAAGTCAGATTTTGATGAGGTAACGACAGTGACAAGAAATAGGAAGAGAATAAATACATATAAATCTTATTTTTTGTTTTGGTTGGAACAAATAGAGATATAAATCAAACAGTCAAAAATAGCATTATTTAAAAAAATAGCACCCGGTCCAACACTATGGCTACTTTGGCATTTGAAAAGGAAAGGCACTACAGCAAGAAATGTTAACACATCAATATCACAAGTAACGGAAACCAGCACATAATAATTGTATTCTCCTATCACCTGTCTCCAATGCCAAGTATATATGTGATAACAGAGTACCCAGCACAGATAAACGTATCAAGACATGTAGCTGTAATTCCAAATGGTCCATGCTCATCAGGATGAAACTTCTGCAAATAACTTATGATGCTTCTGTTCTCTGAGAGAATCTGCACGCCAATAAAAATGTCTACCAGTTCATAAACAGTACACGCCAAGAGCAACGTTTAATAGCCATGTTAGATATGACATCACAGCTGTAAAAAGTGAAGCAACACTTTCACTAACTATGACCTTCCCTAGTGCATTTTGCTAAAGAAAGACAATCAGGGAACTGAAATAAATCATCTAAAGAAATTACAAAACTGGGATACATGATTTGAAAAGTCTGGACCTTCTCCTTTGCTTTTTCATATGCATAACAACCCATTTCATCATGAATCCATTATAGCGATTGAACTTGCTAGAGGACAGACATTGGCACTTTCATCTTGTTTATAAGAACTAAGCTACCCATTTCTGAAGCCAGCTAACTCAACTGCAAGAGGAAAGGGGCATGAGTAGCCTTTACAATATGATACTTGTGCCAAAGAGCGAGATGGTATAAATTCCAACATGCCTTCATCTTGTCCAGTGGCAAGCACCTTATATGGAGTCAAGCACAGATCTAGATTTTCCGCCTTCAGTAATCAATCCATGAGAGAGACCATTTGGACAACCTACAGATAACAGAAAAATGTGGCATTAGAAATATATTTGCCATGCATATCCAACAGCTTCTCTTACTGGCACATCAATTACATTTAGAATTATGAAATCCAAGAAAGCTCATTCATACCTCCAGGATGACTTACAATGCACAAAGCAAGAAAGATAAATGAAGAGTCTATCGATACCTAAGGCAAGTATAATTTAAAGCTTCTTCTTACTTCTCATAAAATCAAGGGTTTATTCTTTATAAATTAGTAAAACTTCATTGTAAGAAAAAAGTTCCATAAAGTCAGAAAGTGAAAGCTCTAGAAAACAATTATCAATGCATCAAAGAGAGGTTTGATTACCAATTGATCTTGTCGAATGTCATCTCCCTTCTTGAATATGATCTTGCAACTTCCACCACTAGCTGTTTGAAAAGTTAAACGCAAAGGATGAAGTGCACTTTTGAATATTGATGACTCCGAAGGCTCAATACCAGTGATGAGGATACCAGGAGAGAGTGGTGACTGTATCGGCTAAACAACATGAACCAAATGCATGAAGATGAAATAGTAAGAATCTAAATCACATTTAAGTTCCCATTATAGGGTAAAAGGAGTTGAAAGGTAGATAGAAAGAAGAATAAGAGATACCTCCTCAAAATATGTAAGTTCGCTTAAAAGACCAGAAAGAAGCTGTCTAACCTTCTCGATCTTTTTCTGGGTATTGCCACGTACATTTCTAACATCTCTCATTATGGAACACAACTGAGCAGTCAAGTCTGTCTGACGCACCAAACTTTGCCAAAGTTTGAATCCATCGTCATTGCCATTGACACCAGATGCCAACTGTACAGAGCACAATTTAATAACTGATATGCAGAACCAGATTTGATCATTTTCCAGCTTATGTTTTCAGGTAAAAAATACTACAAGTGGCCACTACTCCATCAGATAATTGCTGTAGTTAACAGAAAGACACCCTTTGCAGACTTTCATTAATAAGAAGCTCAAGAAAAGTTAATGAAATTGCCCTAATTTCTCACTGAAAAAACGCACAAAAGAATTTGGACAGATTTTCTTTCTTTCTTTCTTTCTTTCTTTTTTCCTTTCTCTTTTTGTTAGTCATCCACAAGAAGACACAGTGGACAAGCAGACATGCTCAATCCCGAATGAAGAGAAGTACATTACTTATTTTTGTAGTTAATAGCGAGAAAAATACAATTAACCTTTGCCCAACTCAGTTGGAAGGAAACACTGATAGCAGTTATAACTGCTAATGCCCCACAATTTGCTCTTATAGAACTTAGCTAGAGAAGGAGCCTCCACTCGATATCAAGTAAAACTAGTTACACATTATGTCACAAAGACCCTCCAGGAAAACCAAAATACCAAAGATGAAGCTATGAAAAACTCAAACCTTCATCATATTCTCTTCCAAGATCTCATAAGTACAGTAGTAGCGTTTGGCAAATACAGGATCATAAAGTTCCACAGCAACATACCATCGAAGAAAGCTGGCAAGCTCGATGTTATGCAATGCTGTCATAAAGGTTTTCTATCATAAGCAAGAGAGAGATTTCATGAAATATCTATGGATTCCCAAAGCGGAAAAGAAGGCATACATTATTGCATAAGAAACTGACAAAGGCGAGATTTATCAGATCGTTCAAAGCGCAGAGCCTGCACCAACTGAAGCAAGTAGCACTGCAGCTCTTCATCATTGGCTCTTTCAAGCACACTAACTGCATATGCACGGACCTGCAGTGAAGGAATCACAAACCATAACAGCATCAGACCGACGCTCACTTCCCATGACATCAACAACCTCTACCTCGTTTGTAATGCATGAGTGACACACACTAAAGTTATGATGCCAACAAACTTCATGCAATAGACTAATTCATCCGCATCCATTTATATGGCACAGTCAAGTTAAATTCCACATAGCATTCTCTTTCGACAAAGGTATAATCTTGTGACCGTGTCTAATTTGTTAAACCATCTCGGTGCCTTCAAACTAATAACTCTGTTGAATGACCATTTTTCCACAAAAGTTTAACCTATCAGGAAACATACCCTCATGTACACCAAATGTATCTCTTAATACTCCCCCTCACTTGTAAACCAGAACTCATGTGAAATGTAAAATGTCGACATAACCGCATCAAATAACAACCAGAGGACAAAGTAACAAGAGGGAACGCCAATATTTGAACTCTTAGCCTAAACCTTTGATACCATGTTAAACAACCCTGTATGATAGAAACTTAAAAAGTATTAAGATCATGCCCAACACCAAAGAATCTAATGGAAACCCTAAATCATCTCAAACTAAGTACCGATGATCCAGTCTACAATCATATCTTGGTTGCAGAAAAAAATAGGAAGGAAATAAATAGAATTACAACAAACCAAACATATCTTACAAAAACCCCACCTCCTCCTTTTCGAACACAGGAGATAAAAGCTCAAGAGCATCGCATACATCAGTTGTCTCCCATCTTCCCATTAATTCTAATGCCTGCTTAGCTTCCTGCAAAGGTAAAATAGTTAAGAACGAGGACTATGATTTGGTGATATTTTATGAGTAGTCAACAGATTCTCTAGTTTTTTCAGCATTTTTCCCAGGAAAACCAGCCTTTCTAGGATCAAGAAACGCATAATAACAGATCCCATGCTGCAATTAATTACCTTGTCAGCTAGCTAAAGGCTGTCAAATGCCTTTTTAACCGCATGCATGATTCGACCATAAAATCAAAAGTGGGCATATGTAAAATTTCTTAATTAAAGAGTATACACTGAAAGGAGCAGAAATAATGGAGATAATCAGGGTAAAGGCAGAACAAAATGAAGTTGTTGGGTTAGTTGCCATTAGTAGGTATACAAAGACTATATAAGAGACATGTGGAGACAGTGCTGACCTGAACATCACTCCATTCAACGCATCGAAGGAACTTTGTGAGAGCTCTCTTCTCAGACATCAAAGAAAAACGGAATTTCCAAAGGAGTTGCCTCTCATCTCCACTTAAAGTCCTTGTGGGGGAATTTTAAGTACTCTTTGTATTGACCTTGCATTTGTCAACAGGTATTTTAAGTATAACTGGCCAAAACGGAAGAGCAAAATTACACCGCTAGAAGTAAGAATTTAACTATTAAAAATCAGAACTCAATGTAGACTATAGAATATAATCTTGCTGAACTGCAAGGACTTATGCAAGGATACTCAACCCAGGTAAAGTTGGCCATCACGGGTGCAACATCACTCAATTTAACATTTTTTACGGCAAAGATAGCTCTATTTGGTAATGTAATTATGTAGGTATAGTTCAATCTAGCTGTAATTTTGATAAGGCAAACACTTCAAACACTCAATATAACTTCTTCAAGTTCATGCATATTTGGCAGCAGGTTAGAGTAATGTTTATGCTAGAAGTTTTTTCAAGTTAAGTTGGGATATCATGACGGATGATGTTCCAAAATACACAAGAAATCATACCATCCATGCAGTTACCTAGGAAAGCAATTGGTTCATTCAATTGATAACAACTTGAGAACTAATTTAATAGCATAAGAGAGTGCAAATAAACAAAATGTACATATATAGAAATAGCAGACTATTCTAGCAATTAGAATTTTCACCAGTCTGTTGGCAGCATTCAACAAAGTAACATCTTCATAAAGCAAATACCAAAAGAGGTATTTAACAATTTCTACGTTCACATTCCATTGGCTGACACCTCTCTACCTACTTTGGTCTAATCCATCCTTTGTAATGTAAGAAACAAGAGTGCAGAGAAGAAAAGAGGATCCTCAAGTAAATCAGAGACCCATTGAAAATGCAAAATAATGCTGCCCAGGACATGATACCAGAATTGAAGAGAAATAGAAAGATTAACTGATATAAGGCCAATGAATTCAACCAAAGCAAACATCATTACTAGGACAAATTAAAAGATTAATGTTATCAAAATGAAACAGTAGTTGGAAGAGAATAGAACTTCTGAGATATCTTCCCTGATAATGCAAAAATTGTAACTTATTTTCTACAATATAACAAATTCAGGCTTACTTCCTTTCGGTAGAGCTTGGTTTGAGATCCTTGTCGATAATGCCACGGGTTAAACTCCTTGCTAGCTTTAGTTGCTTGTGCTCAGATGGATTTATTTTTCCCACTTCAGGGTCCCACACAATGACAAGTTCATTTGTTGAAACTATTGGTGGAGCTAAGAAATTTGCTCCAGATTCCTACAAGTCCAGCACAATACACATTTTATTCACACAAAGAGGATATTATATTTAGAAGGTCAACCTACTACTAGGGAAAAGTGCCAAAAAAATCATAAATATTTTGTCTTTATACCGATTTAGTCCTAAACTTTTTTTTTTTGTGCCGATTTAGTCCTAAACATTTTTACGTTATGCCAATTCAGTCATTTCCGGCCAATTTTGGCCGGATTTTGCTGACTGGACACCGGCCGGCTGACATCGCTTAATCGACGCTGACGTTGACAACTTTTAATAATATTTTAATTTTTTTTTTCTTTTTCTTTTTGTCTTGCCAAAAAAGTATAGCAGCATGAGCGCATTCAGCCTAACAAATGAACGAAGACATAGAAGCAATAATCAAGTTCCATGTTTCAAGAATGTGGTCCAAAGATATCGTTTCCTCTCATTTCCAACCTTTTCCTTCGTCATTCTAATTAGACAAATACAGGAATATTCCCTGCCATTATAATATTTGTCCCCCTTCCCTCCATCCAAACAAGTGTTGGCAAAAAATTTTACTTTACATCAACACCTAGCTATATCGATGAGAAAACCAATGAAAAAAAAATAAAAATTGGAAGGCCATCACCTCTTGGATTCCTAACACTGACCTAGAGTATGAACTTTTCCAAGAAGAGAAAAGGATGGCACTGGCTAACACTACAAGTAAGCATTAATTTACAAGACTAAATTCCATTCCAAATAATCTTTTGGTTAACAAAGCATGTGCTCAATCACCCATAAAGGAAAAAACTATGCATCAACGAAAATCTGACTTTAATGAATGCTCATGAAAGCCGATGATCGCAGTTCTTGGTATCTTAGCAAAACGTCTGATTACTCAACCAGTCGCTAATTTCAAAAAATCATAACGAGAAGCCACATCTCACAAAATGAGATGCCTACAAGTTTGTCCAATTGCAACAACCTAGACTACCTAGCCAAATGAAAATGAAAAGAAAAAAGAAATACAATGCAGAGTGCGTTAAAGTCAATTCAATTAATATATGCAATATGTGAATCCTCACCTTTCAACGGAAAAAATAATTACTCCTCTCATTCTTCCTAGTCGTTTACCTGGAAAACAACTCGATGCTCAAAGCTACAGAAGTCAACAACCAGGTATAGGTGAGAATTTCCAGCTTTATTGCTCTCTTGTTCCTCCTTGACCTTGTCCATAGCTGTTAAAATTTTTGGATGTGTGCGTGCGAAAGCATGATTTTGGTATTGATGATAGTTTTTTATTAATGATATGTGCAAGTGTATGGTATATTTTGTATAGGATGGACAAGGGACAAGATATGATAATTAAAGAATATAGGACATGAGATATGGGGGAAAATAGTTTCATTAGTTGAACAAAATAGTTTGATGGAGGTACAATAGAGATCTATGACCTCTTATGGTGGAGAGTAAAAAAAAAAATTCTAACAATAGCTTTGAATGCAAGACGGTCCAGCCAGTCAATGCGTTGAATCTGTCCTCTTTCGTACTTATTCAAAAGCTTTTCCAACCGCTCCAACTCACCACGCTCATGCTTAGGGATCTGTAACCATATCGTGTAGAAAAATTGTCATTGATGGCCAAATGTCTCGTGTTCACCAGCGCAGTACAAACAAGCAGAAACCTTGCCAGGCGTAGTTGTTGGAAATGAGCCATCAGCTTCCTTTCCTTGCCAGAGTCTAAGCTTCTGCTTCCCCGTTTTGAGCTGCTTTTTGCTGCTAAATAGAAGAATTGTAGCCCCACCAATCAATCCCTCCTCTTTCCCACAAGAAACATCCCAGATCTAGTGATGCATCCAACAAGATCAAACAATCTTTTTTATAGACCAAGTAACATGAATTTTTCAAGTTATGATCAAGATCGACCATGGGTCCACAGTCCAATAAGAGACATGAAGAACTAAGATTCTTCTCATAATTGAATTATTGCCTTATCTGATAGGACTTCAATTCTATTAGAATTTAATAAGTCTCTACTTTTGCTTCTGATATATGTGGTTTCCCTTCAATTAGTAGAGACAAAAAGAGCCTCAAGATTTTTAAATCACCTTTTGTAATCCTTGAATTTTCACATTGGATTTTACTTCTCTCCCCTTAGTTTTTCTCATAAGGGTTTTCCACATAAACTTATGTGTTCTTTTATTCTTCTCAATTTTTAATTTCATTATAGTTTCCACGTTGTCAAAATAGTTTCTGATGTGACGAACAAGGTCGCTAGAGTTGAGTGATGTGCCTTTGAGATCGTGCTCTATTTGGGATATTGAAGCCCGATTGATGTTGCCTTGTTTTGTGACAATGGATCAACTCCCATGAACATGCGATTTTGGAATTTAATTGACAATTTATTCCTCAAAAGAAAATGCCCAATAATTTGTCATGTTCCTTGTCATTTATTAGAGCAGTTTCATGTGCTCAGATTGCTTATCTTCCCAGTTGAACTCTGATCAGTTTAGCTTTGTGCACTTACAGTTCTCAGATTTATGGATAGCTCAGATCACTTTATTAAATTTATGAGTTAATAAATGATACATATTTTCAATGATAAACAATGTATCATTTTAAAATTATCTAGACTATATTGAGAAATTAAAATATGGAAACTATGTTACTTGAAATTGCAATAAATTCTCCTAATTATGACGTCTAAAATATCCTGTCATGTCGAATTTCCAAAAACTCATTCAAAGATCTCCTTTGTGTGATGGTCGTCACACAGCTTTTTTGCGGAGTTTTCTTTCCTACGTTGATGTTTGGGAGTGATTTGCAGTCTTCAAGACTTGTCAATTGAGGAGATGAATTACAATTTAAACAGGAATTCTTCGGTCCATAACTGCAGCAGATACTCGATTTCACAAGAAGTGCTGCAACGGAGAACGTACTTCTATAAAAGTACCCGATTTTTCAAAAAGCTAAAAAAGAAGCCCAAATCTTCTTAATGTTACGAAGTGAACTACAGATATGATGACTCTGATGATAACAAACCGAAAACAGAATAATAATTGTAATAGCAGGTCTAATCCACAGTTAGACTATTGTTTGTTCTTGTGCTTTATGTACTTTAGAACGAAATGACAGAAGAGTTTAGTACATCATGATCTGTGTATTTTCTAAATATCCTTTGCAAATTATCATTTTCAAGGAGTAAAATTTAACTTTGACGAATCTAAAAAGCTGGTTGAATTCTATTGATTAAGATGTAAAACAGGAAAAAAAATCAAAAAGTCTTAAACCTATTGTATATATACCAATTCAGTCCTAAGTATTTCAATTAAATCAATTTAATTCTAAACATTTTCACATTGATACAAATTTAGTCCATCTAACTAATTTAGACTAGAAATCGTTGATGTGGGCACTAGCTGTTTTACATGACACGGCTAACGCTGACATGGATATTTTAAAAAAATTTAATATTTTTTTTTTAAAATTAAAAAAAAAAAATTCCTCTTTTTATATTATTTCTCCTTTGCCCTGTGGCCAGTACTAGCTACAGCCGGGCCAGCAAGGGCATCGCAAACAGACAGATTTGTTCGCATACTAACACCAATCGGGCAAAAGTGTATTATGTGATGATCACCTTACATGACGTAACCATCCAATTTACTTCGTTCAAGTGAGATACATCTCATCAAACTTGACGCCTCGTAAAATGTGCTCTTACTTTTGATTGACTTTGTCACATTATATGTATATTGCACGCCACTATAACATCGTGTAGCTGTCATATAAAATACATTCTCAGCCACTTAGCAAGCCCATCACCCATACCCCCACCTTGATACAAATTGAGAACCTGTGATCTTCCATCTGCAAATCAAGTTCCGGAATACTCAACCAACCACAGCAGCTGCGTATGAGCGCTGTTGCTGCTCCTGCTAACTGGTAAGAAGAAGAGAACAATCCTTTTTCTAGCAAAATTCCATGATGCCTCTATGCTTGAAAACGTAAACTGGGGTAGAATGAAAATATACCAACTCAATCAGCGCGTGTCTGCGGCTCTTTCGCTAGCGACAAACTCGAATTGGGAAAATCTGGAAATGCCACGACAATAGAATGGTCCGATGCAGAATAAACAATCTGGACCCAATTCTTTTGACCGCACAACATATACAGTCGAATGGAACTCAAGTACTGTGACGGTATTCATCATCGAAACTTGAATCAATACAGGCACATAAATGCAAAGTAATTTGATTTTATTAGCTTCATTGAAGCATGACAAATATGTACAGATAATTACCATTTCTGAGCTCCCAAGCAGACGACATGCATATCCAAAAAGGAACAAGGGGAGAGAGAACCAGGGGAAAGACAAGATCCTAGTTAGAAATAGACATATCTTACAAAAGGGAGGACAAATAATTTTCCCCTGCCCCTTTCCTCGAGCACACGTGATTTCTGCGGCAACGGAATGTGACCATTGCTCTCGAGCTAGCTTGATTGCCAGAGATCAAACTTTCACCCCCGGATTCAGTAAAAACTTGCACATGTCTAAAGAGCCTTCCAGGATCAGGAACCCATATACTGGCGTAAATTATATTTAGGCTAGAATAGCCATCAACTTTAGGCTTGGACACTAGCAAGGCACTGGCTCTTGTCAAAACAAGTCAGTCGGGAAGAAGCCCCTATTCAAAAAGAATTAAGAAGCAGAAAAGCAACTTTACTGTGTTTTCAAATACAAGGAGGGACCAAAAGGAAAAAATTATCCCCAATCACATCCCAGCACAAATAATATGTTTTCAGTTTTTTTTTTATTGTCTTTCTTATTCATCTGCTAGAAAGGGCTTTTTCATCGATTAGGATGTACTGTGTCCCCCCCCTGGTGGCAGAATATTTATCTAAGCGGAAATACAAGGGAAATCACATGTCACCTGAATCTTCAGATCTGAAGCTCCAAATATATTTTTGAATCATCGCCAATACTGAGCCCACCGATGAATAGTTTCCACCATCTGAGGGAACAATGCATTAACGCTATCTGTGATGAGACCCTGAAAGAAATGTATGCAGGCTTCATCGTCCAGGTCCAAATTGAACTTCTCCTGAAGCTGTAAGCATGGACGGATAATCTCAGTTGTGACTAAATGCAAAACTTTCTCTCCGGATGGAAAGTTAATGCATAGAAATTCATCTCACCTTAAGGATTCCTTTTTCAGGATCAGAAGCAATGTCAGGGATGTTGGAACCCGCCATCAGATGGAAAAGGTTCAAAATTAGGTTACTTGATTTCCGAAGAATGTTGTATGCTTCACAACAATATGTCTTGAATCTCGTATAGTACTGGCTGAAGAAGAAAAGTGTTGCCCATTACTTCATGCAGGACATCAACTATATTTCCCCAATTCTTGTAATTTTTACAGAATGAAAATGCTATTTATACATTGGCATGTACTCTGATATTAAATAAGATCAGATAGAAAGCTACCTTTCTGTTCCACCCATAGCCTCTACCATTTCTTTGCAGAGTTTCATTGGGGGTGGAAATGGCTTAGGATCTCGGCCAAGAATAAAACCAAAGTCCACGTGGAAAAGACGTCCATCATCCCTGAGAAGAAGGTTGTCCAGGTGTCTACAGACCAGAAACGTTAATATCAGAATAGTTTGGAAACAACTAAATCAACTCAGAAAGCATAACGCTATCACAGAGACAAAGGCTACGATAAGGATGAGACATGTGGAATTGGACGAGATGTCGCAAGACAAACTACTTATGGTGATGTGTATTCTGAAGGTCTGCCAACCTTCAATCATCATGGTCTAATCAAATGGAATTATTGTTAGACATAATCAATAATGTCATGATAAAAGACTTCTTGTAGATAGTATAATTCACAGAAAGAAAAAGGACTGGAACTTCTCCAAACCCTATCAGGATCATCTAGCACCATATATCATGCCAAGCCAAGGATATCTGCACAGAAGAAGACTAAGGCACAAGTTCACTCTTCCCAAAGTCAGATTTTACTGAGGTAACGTCCATGACAAGAAATAGGAAGAGAATAAATAGATATGAATCAAACAGTCAAAAATAGCATGATTTAAAAGAACAGCACCAGCTCCAACACTATGGCTACTTTGGCATTTAAAAAGGAAAGGCACTACAGCAACAAATTTTAATACAAACATGTCATTATCACAAATAATGGAAATCAACACATAATAATTGTACTCTCCAATCACCTGTCTCCGATACCAAGTATATATGTGATAACAGAGTACCCAGCACAGCTTTTAATAAAGGTATCAAGACATGTAGCTGTAATTCCAAATGGTCCATGCTCATCAGGATGAAACTTCTGTAGATAACTTATGATGCTTCTATGCTCTGAGAGAATCTGCACGCCAATAACAATGTCTAACAGTTCATAAAACAGTACACACCAAAAGCAATGCTTAATAGCAGCTTGGGCATTAAACGTTGGAATCGGTTATAAAAGAATATCTTTTTAACTGTTACATATAAAAAGCAAACTATCTCCAGAAACCCCAAAAAAATTACCATTGCCTTGTTAGACATGAAATCACAGCTGTAAAAAGAGAAGCAACACTATAACTAACTACGACTTTCCCTAGTGCAATTTGGTAAAGAAAGATAATCAGGCAACTGAAATTCATCATCTCAAAAAAACTGGTATAAATAATTTGAAAAGTCAGGATACTTCCTTTGTTTTTTCAAATGCATAACAACCCATTTCATTATGAATCCATTATAGCAACTGAACTTGCTAGAGGACAGAAATTGGCACTTCCATCTTTGTTTATAAGAACTAAGCTACCCATTTCTGAAGCCAGCTAACTCAACTTCAAGAGGACTGGGGGATGAGATGCCCTTACAATATGATACCTGTGCCAAAGAGCGAGATGGTATAAATTCCAGCATGCCTTCATCTTGTCCAGTGGCAAGCACCATATATGGAGTCAAGCACAGATCTAGATTTTCCGCCTTCAGTAATCGATCCATGAGAGAGACCATTTGGACAACCTACAGATAACAGAAAATTGTGGCGTCAGAAATATATTTGTCGTGCATATCCAACCACTTCTCTTACAGGCACATCAATGACACTTGGAATTATGAAGTCCAAGAAAGCTTGTTCATACCCCAGGATGACCAACAAGGCACAAAGCAAGAGAGCTAAATGAAGAGTCTATCGATAACTAAGGCGAGTCATAATTTAAAGCTCGTTCTTACTTTTCATAAAATCAAGGATTTATTCTTTATAAATTAGTAAAGCTTCATTATAAGAAAAAAGTTCCATAAAGTCAGAAAGTGAAAGCTCTAGAAAACAATTATCAATGCATCAAAGAGAGGTTTGATTACCAATTGATCTTGTCGAATGTCATCTCCCTTCTTGAATATAATCTTGCAACTTCCACCACTAGCTGTTCGAAAAGTTAAACGCAAAGGATGAAGTGCACTTTTGAATATTGATGACTCTGAAGGTTCAATACCAGTGATGAGGATCCCAGGAGAGAGCGGCGACCGTATCGGCTAAATAACATAAACCAAATGTATGAGGATGAAATAGTAAGAATCTAATCACATTGAAGTTTCCATTATAGGATAAAAGGAGTTAAAAGGGCTAAATAACATAAACCAAATGTATGAGGATGAAATAGTAAGAATCTAATCACATTGAAGTTTCCATTATAGGGTAAAAGGAGTAAAAAAGGCAGATACAAAGAAGAATAAGACATACCTCCTCGAAATATGTAAGTTCACTTAAAAGACCAGAAAGAAGCTGTCTAAGCTTCTCGATCTTTTTCTGGGTATTGCCACGTACATTCCTAACATCTCTCGTTATGGAACACAACTGAGCAGTCAACTCTGTCTGACGCACCAAACTTTGCCAGAGTTTGAGTCCATGGTCATTGCCATTGACACCAGATGCCAACTGTACAGAGTACAACTTAATAACTGATATGCAGAACCAGATTTGATCATTTTCCAACTTAGGTTTTCAGGAAAATAAATACTACGTTGCCACTACTCCATCAGATAATTGCTATAGTTAACAGAGACACCCTTTCCAGAACTTCATCATAAGAAGCTCAAGATAAGTTAATGAAACTGCACCATTTTCTCGCTGAAAAAAAGCATATAATAATTTGGACAGATTTTCTTTGTTTTTTCTTTTCTTTCTCTTTTTGTTAGTCATCCACAAGAAGAAACAATGGGCAAGCAGACATGCTCAATCCTGAATGTTATGTCACAAAGCCCCTCCAGGAAAACCAAAATACCAAAGATGAAACTTTGAAAAACTCTAACCTTAATCATATTCTCTTCCAAGATCTCATAAGTACAGTAGTAGCGTTTGGCAAATGCAGGATCATAAAATTCCACAGCAACATACCACCGAAGAAAGCTGGCAAGCTCGATATTACGCAATGCTGTCATAAAGGTTTTCCATCATAAGCAAGAAAGTGATTTCATGAAATATCCATGGATTCCCAAAGTGGAAAAGAAGGCATACATCGTTGCACGAGAAACTGACAAAGGCGAGATTTATCAGATCGTTCAAAGCGAAGAGCCTGCACCAACTGAAGCAAGTAGCACTGCAGCTCTTCATCATCGGCTCTTTCAAGCACACTAACTGCATACGCGCGAACCTGCAGTGAAGGAATCACAAGACAAACAGCATCAGAACAATGCTCACTTCCTATGACATCAACAACCTCTACCTCTTTTGTAATGCGTGAGCTACACACACTAAACTTATGATGTCAACAAACTTCATGCAACAGACTAATTCATCCGCATCCATTTATATGGAACAGTCAAGTTAAATTGCACATGGCATTCTCTTTGGACAAAGGTATAAGCTTGTGACTGTCTAATTTGTGAAACCATCTCAGTGCCTTCAAACTTATGACTCCATTGAACCTCATGTGAAATGTAAAATGTGGACATGACCAAATCAAATAACCAGAGGTTAAAGAAATTTAACTGGGAAATAATGCCAACAAGAGGAAACACCAATATTTGAACTCTTAGCCTAAACCTTTGATACCATGTTAAACAACCCTGCATGATAAAAACTTAAGGTTTTAAGATCATGCCCAAATGGATATCAAACATATCACCGAACTTCTTTCCAATCATTTCTCCCCTCGGTGCGTTATAACACCAAAGAATCTAATGGAAACCCTAAATCATCCTAAACCGAGTACCAATGATCCAGTCTACAATCATAATGTCTTATCCATGAGACAGACCAAAAGTATAAAATTTTCCAACTCACTCGCATTAAAAATAAGGAAATAATTAGAATCACAACAAACAAAACGTATCTTACAAAACTCCTACCTCCTCCTTCTCAAACACAGGAGATAAAAGCTCCAGAGCATCACATACATCAATTGTCTCCCATCTTCCCATTAACTCTAATGCTTGCTTAGCTTCCTGCAAGGGTAAAAAAGTAGAACAAGGATTATGATTTAGTGATATTTATGAGTAGTCAATCAGATTCTCTAGTTTTTTCAGCATTTTGCTAGGAAAAACAGCCTTTCTAGGATCAAGAAACACATAATAAAAGATCCCATGCTGCGATATGCTCAATTACTTCGTTAGCGAGCCTAAAGGATGTGAAATGCCCTATTAACCACATGCATGATCTGACCATAAAATCGAAAGTGGGCATTTGGAAGATTTCTTAATTAAAGAGTATACACTGAAAAGAGCAAAAATAATGGAGAAACTCAGGGTAAAGGTAGAACAAAATGATGTGGTTGGGTCAGTTGCCCTTAGTAGGTATACAAAGACTATATAAGAGACATGTGGAGACAGTGCTGACCTGAACATCACTCCATTCAACACACTGAAGGAACTTTGTGAGAGCTCTCTTCTCGGACATCAAAGAAAAACGGAATTTCCAAAGGAGCTGCCTCTCATCTCCATTCAAAGTCCTTGTAGGGGGATATTTAAGTATTCTTTGTATTGACCTTGCATTTGTCAAAAGGTAGGGTAAGTATAACTGGCCAAAAAGGAAGAGCAAAATTACATTGCTAGCAGTAAGAATTTAACCATTAAAAATCAAAACTCAATGAAGACTATAGAATATAATCTTGCTGAACTGCAAAGATTTATATGAGGATACTCAGCCCAGGTGAAGTTGGCCATCAAGGAGGCAACGACACTCAATTTAACATTTTTTCAATTGGCTGACACCTCTCTACCTACTTTGGTCTAATCCATCTTTTGTAATGTTATTTAAAAAAAAAAAAGAGTGTGCGAGAAACAAGGATCCTCAAGTAAATCAGAGACCCATTAAAAATGCAAAATAATGCAGTCCAGGACACGATACCAAAATTGAAGGGAAATTAAAAGATTAACTGATATAAGGCCAATTAAATTAACCAAAGCAAACATCATTACTGGAACAAATTAAAAGATTAACATTATCAAAATGAAAACAGTAGTTGGAAGAGGAAAAGAACTGAGATATTTTCCCTAATACTGTAAAAATTGTAACTGAATCTCAACGATATAACAAAATCAGGCTTACTTCCTTTCAGTAGAGCTTGGTTTGAGATCCTTGTCAATAATGCCGCGGGTTAAACTCCTCGCTAGCTTCAGTTGCTTGTGCTCAGATGGATTTATTTTTCCCACTTCAGGGTCCCACACAATGACAAGTTCATTTGTTGAAACTATTGGTGGAGGTAAGAAATTTGCTCCAGATTCCTACAAGTCCAGCATACTACACGATTTATTTACAGAAAGAGGATATTATATTTAGAAGGTCAACCTACTAGTTTTGCATAAGCAAATAAAACCTTACCAAAAAAGTATAGCAGCATGAATGCATTCAGCCCAACAAACGAAGAGATAGAAGCAATAATAAAGTTCCGTGTGGTCCAAAGGTATTGTTTCCTCTCATTTCCACCCTTTTCCTTCATCATTTTAACTAGCCAAACACAGGAAATAAATATCTCCCTTCCCTCCATCCAAACAAAATTTGGCAAAAAATTTTACTTCACATACTTCAAACACAGAAATTTGCTCCAGATTCCTACAAGTCCAGCATACTACACGATTTATTTACAGAAAGAGGATATTATATTTAGAAGGTCAACCTACTAGTTATGCATAAGCAAATAAAACCTTACCAAAAAAGTATAGCAGCATGAATGCATTCAGCCCAACAAACGAAGAGATAGAAGCAATAATAAAGTTCCGTGTGGTCCAAAGGTATTGTTTCCTCTCATTTCCACCCTTTTCCTTCATCATTTTAACTAGCCAAACACAGGAAATATATATCCCCCTACCAACCATCCAAACAAAATTTGGCAAAAAATTTTACTTCACATCAATACTAGCTATATTGATGAGATTACCAATAGCACAAAAAAAAAAAAAAAAAAAAAAAAAAAAAATGCCATCACCTCTTGGATTCCTACAGCTGACCTAGAGTATGAACTTAGCCGGGAAGAGAAAAGGACGGCACTAGCTAAAACTACAAGTAAGCATTAATTTACTAGACTAGATTCCATTTCAAATAATCTTTGGTCAACAAAGCGTGTGTTCAACCACCCATAAAGAAAATAACTATGCATCAACAAAAATTTGACTTTAGCGATTGCTCATGAAAGCTGATGATTGCAGTTCTTCACATCCAAGCAAAACGTCTGATTACTAAACTGGTTGCTACTTTAAAAAATTATAACGAGAAGCCACATCTCAAAAAATGAGATGCCTATAAGTTTGTCCAATTGCAACAACTAGCCAAATGAAAAGGAAAAGAAAACAGATATACCATGCAGAGTGCATCCATCAGGAAAAATAAAAAATGTCAAACTGTGTACAAGTGCTCAATTAATATATGCAATATGTGTTCTCATTATTCAACGGAGAAAATAATTCCTCCTCTCATTCTTCCTAGTTGTTTACCTGGAAAACAACTCGATGTTCAAAGCTACAGAAGTCAACAACCAGGTATAGGTGAGAATTTCCAGCTTTATTGCTCTCTCGTTCCTTGACCTTGTCCATAGCTTTGAATGCAAGACGGTCCAGCCAATCAACGCGTTGAATCTGTCCTCTTTCGTACTTATTCAAAAGCTTTTCCAACCGCTCCAATTCACCACGCTCATGCTTAGGGACCTGCAACCATATTATGTAGAAAAATTGTCATTCATGGCCAAATGTCTCATGTTCACCAGCGCAGTACAAACAAGCAGAAACCTTGCCAGGCGTAGTTGTTGGGAATGAGCCATCAGCTTCCTTTCCTTGCCAGAGTCTAAGTTTCTGCTTCCCCGTTTTGAGCTGCTTCTTGCTGCTAAATAGAAGAATTGTAGCCCCACCAATCAATCCCTCCTCTTTCCCACAAGAAACATCCCAGACCTAGCGATGCATCCCACAAGATCAAACAAGCTTTTTTGTAGACCAAGTAATATGAATTTTTCAAGCTATGATCAAGATCGGCTATGGGTCCACAGTCCAATAAGAGACATGAAGAACTAAGATTCTTCTCGTAATTGAATTATAGCCTTACCTGATACGATTTCAATTCTATTAGAATTTAATAAGTCCCTACTTTTCCTTCTGATATATGCAGTTTCCCTTCAATTAGTCTCTTGTTTACAAGTTTCCTATTACAACTATAACTAGGATTTTTATATGGTCACAATTATTTCTATCCATTAACTTCTATGATGATTATTGTAAATTAAGCAGAGTATTTTCTTTTAAATGGCGTGACAGCTCTTCTTTTAAGTGTGATGCTTAAGAAACCATAATCTGATGCTTAGGAGGCTATAGTTGTGATGCCTAGGATGCTTTAAATGAGACACTTAAAGATATTTACTATTGGTGTCACTTCCATAGTAATTTCTCATTCAAATTCTCGTCTAAATTGCACTTGGCACACAGGACTCATTATCCTACATCATCTAAAATTATATGTCAAAACATGATTTTCCACTTTTATTGGAGATATTAGAGTAACAGTTCGACCTAGCTGTAATAAATATCAGCACCAAATGTGCACACATCAATTTTTTTCTGAACTACACTCAAGAGGATAATGTTGGTGAAAGATGAAACGTAGGCTCATCACTTAGGAGCCCAACAGAAAATTTTGAGGGGTGTGATGATATTCTCTTAAGCAAACATTCAAATGGTCAGCATCCATTCACAGGTCATGCTTCTACATAGAAGCTAAAAAACCTTGACAAGATATGCTTACACAAATTCATAGAAGTGGATGCAAGATGCTAATGAACATAAAGGAGGACATATGCCCTAGTATTAGCTCTGAGTAAACAGACCTCCGCCTAAGAATGACCTTTATCAGAAAGTGATAGGGACTACATGTAACAATGAAGATCCGATTAAACATTAAAGGTAAAAATGAATGAGGATATATAATTGTGTCAGTGATATTAGTCAAACTATGCATGTAATGTTATTAGTCACCGATTTAAATCTCCAGTTAACTTTTACCTAAAATACAAGCGAAGAACCATCACACTCACCGTCAAAGCAAGCTGCGAGTGAGCAGTTAAGTCTCGATATTTCGTACTCAGCGTGATGAGTTCATTCCAACAGTATGGTGGCCCTGCAGATTCCAACCTGACATTAACACAAGCAGATTTTAGATATATAAAAGATTCAGTAGGATCTGAACCTCCTAAGTCCCTATTTCTGACACTCTTTTTGAAAGATTTAAGAACAAGCTATATTTAGTCAATTACCATTAGAGAAACCAACACACTTAACTGCAATGGTTACCTTCAAATTGTGGAAATTGCTACATACATAACCTGAATTAAGGGTGAGGAACCTGGCCATTTCACATGGCGACCAGTAGGTTCCTAGGTTAAAAGGGGAACTGGCCTTGACTGGTTTCATTCCCAATTTTATAACGTGAACCCTTGGTTCTACTCATGGCCAGTTCTCTGGTGGAACCAGTTTTGAACTGCAGGTTGAACCGATTTTGAACCAATTTTTAGCTTCTTTTGTTCATTTTGCTCAAGAAAAAGATGATATGTTAGAGATAGGTTTCAAACCTGGGCCCTACAAAATCTATCAACACCTTAACCAATATGCCACAATTTGTTCATATGGTTTCTTTTCCTATAACAATAGTTGTAACTTAAAGTTAGTCCCAATTCCTGATTGACCTTGAAACCAGTAAGTTCGGTTCTAGGCCGGTTCCTAAGCGAACTGGTTCAGTTCCTGATTTTTAGAATCTGGAATCAACTTTGACAAGTGGGTTCCAAGGTTTCTGATCTGGAACCTACCCACCAAGGAACCGATTGGCCCTAACCTAACTGAATAATAAATTGAATGTCTCTCATAGTTTATTTCCTCAGCATGTTCATTGTAAAATCATAAACAGCACTAAGTAGATAAATAACAGTAAAAAGTGGTAACAAAAAGAAAAACTAATTGCAAGTTTTAGTCTTGATAAAGAGGATGAAAACCACAAACTTTTCAGGGCAGCCAGCTGTATACAAAGATCTTGAAGAGTTCTGTTTCAATATTTCACATGTTCCTGGCCATTGACTCTGGACCGTGATGTTTAAGTCATCTTGGATCTCCATAACCAGCAGAAAACACACTTATAAGCATCATTTTCAATATTTACCCCCAACATATACTTTCAATATTCCATTAATCTTTAACAAGACAGAAGGATTTTCTCTAAGGATCACAAGCTATAAATCCTCGTGAGTATTCTAACCACAGGTGAATGTCTTTCCAAGGAACCCAGTAGCACCCCAAAAGCACCAGAGTCCAACACCTTCTATGGAAAGTAAAGCTAAAAGGTACCTTATGATGACACTTTAAGCTCCAGATATTCAATGTCACCAGTAAACTGGAATTGAAAGTTATAACTCCAACGGACTAAGTCAGATACAGTTATGAAACACTGACCAAGTGACAGATGATTTTAGCACTAATAATTGAGAAATTTAAAATTCTGTCCATTGAAGCCATGCTCGTAATCAAAATGTTCTTCAGGGTTACATTTGAACCCGACAACACCCCTCCTAAGTCCTACCTGAAAGATCAAAGTCTCAAAGCTCAACGCACCAGATTGTGCCATAAAAATATGCAACATCAATTATTACCCTAAAATGAGCGGTCAAAGTAAGTATATGCTGCATTCCTTACCATCAACATGGGCCACACTCATTTTACCCGTTTCAGTCACCCTCATTCTCTCGTCTCCTTGAAACAAACATGGACATTAATACACTGGAACATAACAAAGATCTATTATTCATTCTTAGCTCTAATCCGCTACTCACCACAGGACCATAAACCTCCTTCCCCAGATTTATTATCATATATGGTAAACCTCTTCATAAGTAACTATAAAGGTTGGAATTTACCCCAGATTATCTCATAATCATCTTTGACATCTCCTCAAAACAATAAACATTTTTTACATGACTAAAATGGTAAAACAAGACACAATGGAAGAAACTGTCATTGGGAAGTAGCGTTTGGCCTAACAGACAACAAAAGGAACAAACGGGGGAAAACATTAGGACACGAAGCAAGGATTAAATTAAGAAAGCACCTTGTTCTAGTGGGAAGACCAAAAGGGGCACCATCAATGTACAGACAGCACTCAACGTACAGCTCCGACTGTCTCTCATCTGCAGTATGATCAATCTCTGCAGAAAGATTCAACAGAGACGCCATATAACAAGCGAAAGCATAATCAAAACAGAATTTTGGCCACTAAACCATCGCCCAATAATTGAAAACATAGATGTCAACATATAAAGGGGAAAACCAGAATTACTGAACCTTAATACTACCAAGATTCTGCCTTTCCCTGAAAATTCACACCATCTTAAGAGAGAGAACTCTCCTCACACCATCACATAGTCCGTCTATCTACAATCGACGACACTCTTCGAATCCGCAATCAATTCAATCAAGTCGACACAACTTCACTACCGCACTCAACCCCTCCATCAAATTGAAAATACAAAGAAGACCCAGTTCAGCTCCGACAACCGCCGAGCTGACCCAGAAAGATTTTTCACCACTTCAGACTCCAAAATTCCTGAATTCCATCGCTGACGCCCATCGCAATCCCGAACGAAATCAAAAGGATCCTCTTTTGCCATCCTTTTCCCTCGCGAAAGAACCCAAAAAAAAGAAAAAAGAAAAAAGGAATTAATCATACCCGCTGAGTTCGGAGAGTGCTTGGCGGGCAAAGCGCCCTCCAAGTTCTCGACCCGGAAGGTGACGGGGAGGTTGATGTCGCAGGACAGGAAGAACCGGAACTCGTTGCCGCCGCTCATCTTCGTCTTCGCCGGGTCAGAGCGCGCGAACCCTCTTCATGGCAAGCAAAGGACCGCCCCCCAACCCCCCAATACCTCGAATTCGGACAGCGTGATTCGAACGAGGCGTGTGTTCTTGCCGGTTCTGAGCAAAATCGAGTTTGCCTCCTGAGGTTGCTTCGGTTCGGGGAGTGAAGTGCCACGCACGCCAAATCAGATGGTTTCAATTTCCTCCCTCATGAGAATATGACTCGACCTCCATGAAAATTTGGGATGAACGGATGAGCCCTTGAAACGAAAAATACACTCCAGCTTTAAATCTATCAGAAAAAGTATAACTAAATCTTCAAATTTATTATGAACGTATAATCAAATTCTAAAACTATTAAAAAAATATAACTAAGTCATGTTACTTGTCACAAAAAGTACAATGATATGAAGCATTTATTTGAATTAATTCGACAAATCTTAAGATCTGATTGCATTTTTGCATTTTTATAATAAATTTTATGACTTAATTATAATTGTTAAGAATTTTAGGATTCAATTATATTTTCGTACAATATATTTATCCCTAAAAAATTTAGCATACTTGAATTCGCACTCATTGTATCTGTGGGACATATGCATATCCTCGCTTAATTCAACTTTTATCCATGATGCATGCGTTATTAATCTCTAAATATTAAATTAAAAAAGTGTTGTCTACTCTATGTTGATTTGGTGTCAATCGAGTTACTTGTGTTTGTCCAAATCGATGACGTCAGCCGGCTGTGATTTTTTATATTTTAAAAATCGGGTTATGGGAAATATCTGTTATGTAATATGAATTTTTAACAAACGATCTCTTGAACTTTTAAAAAATTATCTTATGAATATCGCATTATTCAGTAATCATTGGTTCAATTACGATAGCTAGCTTCTTCTATATTTGTTTTGATTTCCCTCACGATGATATTGGCTCTCCAAAATTAAAGAATTATTTCGAGAGAACAAATTCGGAACTTTGTTTATTTTGCCTTATTTATTCATCCATTCATTTATTAAGTCCACATTTTACCTCTGATTTATGATATTTCATAAATAAAGGAGTCTCTATGTCGCGTTACCGGGGCCTCGTTCGCAACCATTACATTATTTTGGGGCTTTATCATGACCAACTAGTAAATGGCCTAGAGCATGATGTGACCTTAGATAGCAATCGTGATCTAGAAGAAACTCTTGCTAACGTGTTTGCAAGATTGCGTGTTCACAAAGATTAAAAAGAGGATATGCTCAACGCAAGTCCATTCATCTCGTTAAAAAGAGAGTAAGCACGTTTTAATGACAAATTGCTATAAACTTCCAAACATTGTTGGACAAAGGACAATAAGCACGTTTTATAGTAGGAAGAAAGACACCAAAAAAACTTCAAACTATGCTTATTGTGATACATTTCCTCTAAACTTTTTTTATGATATTAAAAACTCCAAACCATATTCGCCATAACACATTTACTTTTAAAAAAAAATTGTGACCTTAAAAATCGCAAACTTGTACGTATGCAACCTATTTACTCTTGTCAAAGTGATTTTTTAGCTAAAATAATGTCGTTTTTATTTAACTTAAGTCACGTGGATGCCATGTTAACGCTGTAGTCCACGTAGGCCATATTTTTAACGGTTCCTAATACAGAACTTTGAAGGAGGGAATCTATGACGTAGGTATGAGTTTAAGATTTTTTGTGTCACAAAACAAACTTTTGAGTAAATATGTGGACATAATTAAGAATTTTTTTGTGGCTTTTGTCCTTCATACAATTACCTATTATTTCGTGCATTTTTTATGTTTATTATATTATAAGATGACTTTGACATAACTACTTTAATTTTAGAAGAAACTTAGCTAGCATTCTCATTATGCCGAATGCACGGGGTTACTTAATGAAATAGTTCTTAGTATGCAATAATACCACTATTAGCTGTCATTGCTCCAGAACGGAAAAAATATATTTATTTATATTTATTTGTCATTGCTGAATTCTTTTATACCAACTGCAAACTATTCTTTTTTGTAGAGATGGGAATTACAACCAGCAAGGTCTTTTTTGGGGAGTGATTGACTCCTGTGTTAGTCCAATCTCACCCTAGAACTAGAAATCATATTGGGATTTAATGATCTATTTGGTAACATTTATGTTCTACAGAACAATTTCTTTTCAAAGATAATTTTTTTTTATTTCTATTTCCTGGTATAATTTCTGAATAAAAGAGCGCCTTTAGCAACTATAATAAAAAAATAAAAATAAAGAATAGGAATATGTCCGGTATAACTCACAAATTTTTTTTTGTAATATAGAATTTCTTTTAATTTTTTAATAGTTTTTCTCTTTTTCTTGTTGCTCCTCCTCTAGCCGGCAGCGGTAGCATTCGGTGTCAGGCGATGACATTTGAAGGCTAGCGACTGGCAACAGAAGGCGGTGGACGGTGGGCGGCAAAGAAGGAGAAAAGAAAAAAAAGAGAAAGAAAATTACTTATTTTTGAAAATTGTTCCCGCAAATAAAAAGTTACTTTTTTTTACTTTTTATTTTTGTTCCATATCTATTCCCCGGCTACTTTTCTATTCCGAATAATAAAAAAATTAGTTAATGTTACCAAATAGATTTCTATTTTTTTTTTAATCTAGAGAACAAAAAAACATAAATTGAGAGAAATAATAATGTTATCAAACGGAGCCTAAGGGTGCGTTTGGTAACATTTCTGTTTAAAAATTGTTGAGGAACGAATGAAATAGAAAAAAAGTGTTTTACATTCCGAGGAACAATTTTTGAACAAAAAGACGCGTTTAGTAAACTTGTTCTGGGAATAAAAAATAAACAGAAACATGTTTGGTGAATTTGTATAATTATTTTATTTCTGTTGACACCTAGATTTTGGCAATTTAATTAATTTATTTTTTGCATAGGAAATTAGGAGGTTAATTTTATTAATTTCATAGCGTAAAGATTTAGGTTGCATTTATTTTGTTATTTGCATTATTTGCATTTTATTGGACCGGTGGCGGATGGGTTCAAATTAGATGGGCTAAGCCCACGAAGCGAGCAAGTTGGCCCAAGCCCATGTTTTTTTAATGATTGAAAGATTATCTCGTGAAAAATTAGAAATTCGAATTTTTGTTTGAGATATGATGAATTGTTTTCGGATAGAGCAAGTGATATTGCGTTCAACAAAACAAATATTGCGGATATCGATTCGAAAAAATTGAAAACCTAATCGGTGGCCTATAAATAGGTTTGTTCGCTTAGGGTTTCAGGGAGGCCACACATATTGATACATACGGCCACACAATCAATACAAACGGCCACCTTGATGAGAGACACAATTGAGACGAGGTGACTACCATTGTGAGAAAAATCTTTCGTTCTTCTTGTAGTCTGGATTATGAAGATGAAAGATGCATGCTTGAGTTCACGATCTTTTCTTCCTGGTGATCGCTCGTCAAATTTGCAAGGCCACTCCCTCAAGCCGTCCTTCCAAGTCTTGTTTGCTGGGGTTCCATGATATGCACATAGAGAAGGGTGGCAAGAAGAAGACAAAAAGGGGTTTACTAAACATCAAACGCAGTTCGGATTTCGTTCGGGATGTGCAAGCGAGCAGTCACCAAGGAGCCACTCAATAGACACACGGCTACAATTCGTAAAAGAGAATACAAGAACGAAAGACCAGATAGAGAGAGGCCATCAGAGAGGAGAACCGTGAGTTTTCCTGCTGAGCCATGCTGAGATTCCTAACGCACTGCCCTCTGTCCCAACGCATTGTTGCTTGATCCACCTCCCGATCTGCTGCTTGAGCTTGCTGCTCTACGCCATCTGGAGCCCAACGACCAGCCGCGAGCGTTGACAACAAAGCTGCTAGCCACTTTACGACGATATTGTTGTTGCCGATCATACGCCTGCTGTGGTTGTCCACAAGCCGTGGAGACTCAATCCTTGCTGCATGGTACCCTCACCGCGATGAAATTTTGAGTCGTTTCCAAGAATTGTAAGGCGGCATCCGAGTTCTTCAAGGAGTCGTAGGCTTCCACTCATTCATGTGATTCCCACGCTTGTCCAATATCCAACGCATGATGGGTGGAATCGAGAACAGAGTAAAAGTGAATTAAGTTCTGGCCAACTCTTCATCACTATATGATATATTCATCCATTATGTTTTGACCCTCTTTCCCAGGATCCACTCACACTGACCATGTACAGAACGTGGGACAATAAAAAAGAGATTTCGAAGTCCCCACGCTTGGTGACTTTTGCTCTTACTTGCTGATTGTTTGATCACGAGCACCACCACATCGGGTCGCAAATAGTCGTTTGAGGATCGAAATTCGGAAGCCGATATTCGGAATAGGTAAAAATTTTGTCTATTTTGATTTCCGAAAATTCTGTTTCCTTATTGATATGTTTGTTGATGATATGCTGAGGTATCCATAGTCTCGAGTAGCCTTGTAAGTTGGGAAATTTTCCAAATTTCATAATGTGCATATGATTGACAGTCCGATTTTCGAGCCCGAAATCTGACTCGCAGTCGCACGGAAAAATCGCCAATCCGATCTCACGCGCGAGATTCGATTCGTGATTTTGTTTAAATTTGGCAAACCCGATCTCATGCGCGAGATATGGTTCGCCAATTTTCGAATATCAATTTTATCTTGTTTGATTTGATGTCATGGTGTTTGAGTCAGTTTTATTTTCGTAAAAGGAAAAATCCAAATTTTTTTTTGAATTAGGATTAAGTTTGTTTTCTTTTATCTTGCATGATTAGAATAGGGATTTTTATTTTGAATCATGAAAAAGAAAAAGAAAAAGTGCATTCATTTAGGATTGTTAGTTTTTCTTTTATTATCTGAATTGCATGTTTGATCTTAATTTCGAATTTCATAAAAATTAGGAATTAAGGCATTATTTGCACGTCATGGCATTTTAGAATAAATTAAGTGTTTTATTTTAAGTTTAGATTTATTTTTGCATCTTAGGATAGAACTTGTTAGGTTAAGATAATATCTTAGTTTAAATTAGGATTTAGTCTGACCCGATCCTTAATATAAACTAGATAGAATCTTAATCTAGATAATTATATTTTGCATTTTCCTTAATTTCGAATTTCTTAAAAATTTGTTGTAGGATAACTTAGTTTCAATTTCTAGAACATGTTGCATTTTTCTAGAATAGAAAATTCATGTGCACGTCATATAGAATTAGGTTCATGAAATGCACATCATTTAGTGATTACTATTAGGTTCATTTAATTAGAAATTGCCTGTCATTAGAGTTAGGTCATTTGATTAATTTAGATTGCATATTTAATTATTGCATTTCTTTAGAAATTATCCTTACTCATGTCATTTAGTTTAGGTCATGTTATCATGTCATATCAACTCATGTTAGATTAGTAACATTGCATCGCATGATTCTCAATAGAATTAGGCGAAAACAAAAAATTGAGTGATTGCTTGTTAATTAGAAATAATATCTAGGATTTGCTGATATGAATTTTGATCTAACAACGCAGATGCTTTCGTTGCTTTGAGGTAAGTTATGCATTATTTAATTGCTTTACTTGGGTGTTAAATTGATGGTTTGCGCACCCGCATGAACACCTCACATGTTAGGAAAATAAATTGAAATCAATTCAGGCTGTTTGCCAAACATTTTAAAAAAATAAAAGAGAAAGGTACCAAAAGGGCATTAGAGAAATCTAGTGTAACCAAGTCCCCGTACCCATGGTCTCTGGTTCGTAGGAGTAAAGTAAATCTCCCATTACTTTACTTGGGTTTCTAATCGACCCACCAAAAAATAGATTAGTGGCGACTCCCAATTAAAAAATCAATTGCATGTTAAGAACTCAAACCTAAGTCGCGAATTGGTATGGGCTTGGGAGAGCCCGAGTTAAGTTTAGGCTTAACAATCCATTAGCCTAGTTCTAGGTGGCACACCCGAAAAATTGGGTCACGACAATTTCTTTTAATTTTTTAATATTTTTATTTTATTTTTTCTATTTTCTTATTTATTTTTCCTTTTTCTTTTTCTTCTTTTGGCCGACGGCCTCGCCCAGCCACGACGAGGCTCGCCGGCCCCGGCGAGGCCGGGCCTCGCCATAGCCGGGCGAGGCTCGGCCTCGCCTTGGCCGGGCGAGCTCGAGCTCGCCTAGATCCGGCGAGGCCAAGCTCGCCCGGCGGCGGCGAGGAGCCTCGCCGGATCCGGGCGAGATCGAGCTCGCCCGGCCCGACGCGAGGCTCGGCCTTGCCTTGGCTGGGCGAGCTCGGCCTCGCCGGGCCCAATTTGGGCGAGCTCGAGCTCGCCCGGCCAAGGCGAGGCCGAGCCTCGCCGGGGCCGGCGACGCTCGGCCTCGCCGGGGGCGGCGACGCCGGCGAGGTCGCCGGCCTTGGCCCTTGGCGTCGCCGCCCCTCGACGGCCGGTCGCCGGCCATGGCCGAGGCCGGCGACCGCCAAAGAAAAAAAGAAAGAAAAAAGAAGAATAAAAAGAGTGTTTACATTCCAGATGTGTTTAAAAAAAAAAAAAAGCAATTTTGGAACAAAACGCACACAAACGCGTTTTTGTTCCTTTTTTTCAGGAACAAAGAAATAGAAAAATTGTTCAAAAACAGAAAAAAGAACAAAAACAAACGCGCCCTAAGATTTTGGCAATTTTGTTTCTTTATCTTTTAAAAGAGGAAAATAAAAACATATCAATCCGGTCTAATCTGAGCAATTCAATTCCACACTTGAAACTAAGAACTAAACCAATTATTCCCAATTCCAAAAATTTGGAGCTAGGAATTGGATTTGTCCTGTGGGAACTGCCCAAACCAGCCATCCGGTCCTGTCCGGTCCCGGACACACCCTTACCTTTTCGGCCAGAAATTATTAGGAAAAGATTGGAAATACAATCAACGTGGTTGGGCTAGAAGGAAACAACACTGAAAATGAAATTCCATAGAGTTTTCCTTTGATCCGCAAGCGCTTTTTGACATTCACACTGAAGCAACGACATGGCCTGAACCTGAACCTATCGATATCGATAATCATTTCCATTGTGCTATGATTCGATTTCACCCTTAGTTACAGCGACTGAATGAACCTGTGCGCGGCATGAGAAGAATAATATCATAAGCAAATTTAGGATAATACCGTCGTACATGAGAACTACTCGTACACGCTCGGCCAAAATATAACAAGTACAGAAATACGGGTGTCATGGAAGTCGAGGGAATTTAGAGAAATCCGGCCGCCTCTTCTGCATGTACGCTGTTTTGCCCTCGTTCCCTTCCTCGGTTTTATAGAATAGATGTGTTGCATCTCCAGCTAGTTCCTAAACGAAGGGAAGGAATAAAAAACAACAGTAAGTATCATCAACTATGCCCAATGAATAATTGCAAGGGGCTCCCCAGAAATTGATAGAAGCTTTGATAACATCATGATGACGAATGGAACCTCAGCCTATGTACACTGGTCACAGAATAGCCAAAATGAAAATGAATTTTGTGTTGCGAATGGAGTACACAGGATAAAACAAGGAACACGAATCCGAAACTTGATTAGCTATGGTGACATGATGAGGGCAGATAGTTCTAAAAGGTTCAGTTGCTTGATGGGAATGAAACGTGTATGTAAGGCCCATCGAACCCAACATTGGAATGACGTCGGGCTCTTGACAATGTGGATGGTAACAACTGGAACAGACAAATATATTGCCATGTAATGAGATGTTCGGACAGAAGGTACCTGAAGCCCTGCGTGGCCATCATCAACTGCATTAAGGGCTGATTTGAGCACCCTGATTGCCGTCGGGCTGTTTCTCAATATCTCTCTGCACCACTTGATTGTTTCCTGCTCCAAATTCTCTAGCTGAACAAGATCAACAAATCATTAGCATTGTTTAAGTTGGCAAAACGGATGGCCGAGAGAATGTGCCTAGTTTGTCTTTGAATATTTGCAGTCTAAAACATGATGAGATAGCTATCAGAAGGACTTTGCACACTATACATTTGTCCTAGTAAACAAGATTCAAGCACGGTTCGGCAGTCCTTTCCCGTCTTCATCAGTTTTTCCTCGGGAATAAAATTAAGGACAGGTGAAGCTACAACGAAGTCAGTGGAATGAACTCACCGGCACAACAACATTAACAAGTCCCATCTTGTCTGCTTCAGAAGCTGTATAGAACCTTGCCAAAAACCACATTTCACGTGCCTTTTTAGGCCCAACCTGTTTGTTCATGTTTAAGCCACAAGTTTCTTACTTAGCAGAAGTAGAATACAGTTAACAGTAATCCATCCAAAATTAAGAAGAAAGAATGCGACGTGACACGCTGCAAATTTGAGCCACATGATAGCTAAGGCAAGTTCATCCGTAATGCTCACCAATCGAGACATGATCGAACTTCCGTAACCAGCATCAAAGCTTCCAACCTTAAAAGAGCAACAACAAGAACAGATCGCATCATAACTTCATGACTGCAAATTGAACAAATGGAAACAGTTGAAAGGGTTTTGGCTTAGACTAATTGTATGGGTCATACTGTGCTATGCACCATAAGGAAGGCAGAACCAACCAGGTACCCTCTATCAAAAGCAATTGCAGTAGTATCTCCTTCTCACCTCAACCTCAATGAAAACTCTTTCGCTAGAATAAGAAAACATTTAGACAAGTCACAAGTACCTTAGGACCAGTTTGACCAAAAATAGCATTATCAGCAGCAATTGTCAGATCACAAACCATATGCAGTATATGCCCTCCTCCAACGGCATAGCCAGCAACCTGAATCGGTAAAGGTGGATAATCTATAAAGCCCATCACAAGTAAATTCACCGGAGAGAACACGGCAATTATTATGTGCAGTGAGTGTGAACTAAGGAGAATATTTACCATTGCTATTACTGGCTTAGGGAGACGCCTAATTTGGACCTGCAAATGGAAGCAACCAAAACACGAAAGCCTGCTTCATGTGACACTCAAGAAATGGGAGTGCCTTGTTTTGCTTTGCATAAACATGAAAGGCTCCATTAGCAGTCGTTTTATTTATGTTAAAGGCATAGAAATGCATAGTTTTTGAACACTAGGACTGAAAAATATGTATCAGAAAGATTCATGGACTGAGAGAAAGGTGATGCCAGATAGGCAATTGCACCGAAATAGAATGACTATATTGTGCTAGACAAAATTTGGCCAAGTTAACATCATACCTGCAAATCCAGGACATTCAGCCTGCCAACATCATCGGGATCAGCATAACCATTCTTCGTTCTCAAAGCCTGGTCACCACCGCTGCAGAATGCCTTGGTTCCCTAAATATTATATGTGTTGAAGAAACAAAATTAGGCATTGCACGACCCTGAAATTCACTCAACAAACGAGCCACCACATTTTGATGCAGCTTCCACTTTACATGCGAGACATTAACTTCATGAACAAAAGACAATGGAATTTGCAAAAGTTCAAAATTGATCTCTATTTTCAAGACTACCCCATCAAGTTTTCTCAAGACATGAACGAGGAAGGCTAGTTTACTTGGCCTAATTTAACCGCAAACCCAAAATTTTTGCAGCATCAGCCTGCTCTGCTATCACTTTCCAGAAAAGTGCGGATTACAAGAAGAAAATTAAGACATTACAGAAACGAAGAGTACCTTTCCAGTGAGAATGATGACCCCGATCGAAACATCGTCCCTCGCATCGCTAAACGCGCGGCTCAGCTCCTTGATCGTCTTCGGCCTGAACGCATTTCTTCTCTCCGGCCTATTGATCGTAATCTGCACAACACCCATAAAGGAGGAGAAAGGACATTCATAATGAATTCATGATCATTCATTGCAGTGATGTTGACCACACGCTTAAAGAGAGCTTCCGCTCAAACGAAGAACCTTGGCGATTCCTTCGCCGACAGCTTTCTCGTAGATGACGTCGGTGAACTCCGGGCCCGACCCATCGTCCGCGGTCCTCCACACAACCGGATGGTCGGGGACCTCGCCGTGAATGCGCTGGTAGGAGTCCTTCATGGAGCCGCCGCCGCCGCCGCCGCCGCAGGGCCGAGCGGAGACAGAGGACTGCCCCGCCTTCGGGTCGGGAGGGGACAGGTGGTTGGCGACGGCAGCGACCCTCCTCGCGACGGCGTCCATGCCCTCGTCCGACGTAGTTGCCATTGGAGGAGGAGGGGGAAGCAGGCAGTAGCAAGTGAAGCGCTCTCGCTCTCTCTGCGGTTTCTTTGAAAGGGATGGATAAGGGGCTGTTTGTTAACGTTTTTTTTTTTTTTTTTTAAACAGATTTTGTGTTGGAGCAAAAAAAATAACAAACGCGTTTGTTTGTATTTTTGTTCCAAATCTATTTTTTTTTTCGGAAACACTTTTGAAATAGAAGCAAAAAACAAAAAAAACTTTTTTCTTGTTTTTGAACAAAAATTAAAAACACATATTCTCTCTTCTCTCTTTTTCTTCTCTTTTTTTTTTCCTTTCTCTTTTCTCTTTGGCCGGCGACGCTCGGCCTCGCCTTGGCCGGGCGAGGCCGAGCCTCGCCGGTGGCTGGGCGAGCTCAAGGTTGGGCGAGCTCGAGCTCGCCAGATCCGGCGAGCCCGAGCTCGCCCGGCCCACCGGCGAGGCTCGGCCTCGCCGGGCCACCTCCCGGGCCGGCGTCGCCTAGCGATGGCCCGGCGAGGCCGAGCCTCGCCGGATCTGGGCAAGCTCGAGCTCGCCTAGCCAAGGCGAGGCCGCCGGTCGCCGGCCATGGCCGAGGCCGGCGATCGGCCAAAAGAAGAAAAAAAGAAACAAGAAAAAAAAGAAATAAAAGAAATAAAAATTAAAAATTAAAAGAAATAAAAAAAAAAAAAGAATACAAATTTACCAAACGTGTTTCGTTCATTTTTTATTTCCGGATTAAGTTTACCAAACGCGTTTTTTTGTTCAAAAATTGTTCATCGGAACAGAAACACTTTTTTTCTATTTTTGTTCCCTGGAACAATTTTTAAACAGAAGTGTTACCAAACGCACCCTAAGGAGACCATTGTCGACCTGCTGTCTTGTGGATTTTGGATGATTCGATTAGATGATTTTTGTCATCATGTCACTTCGCCGGTGGATCGTGTGAGAAGGGAAACTGGAACAGTGGTCGTGCGTCCACAAACAACAGTAGTCAAACCAAACGAATAGGAACGTGGGATTGAGTTTACTTTGCACTTAGATTCACCGGAAACGATGCAAATGATCCTTGAACATTAATTTCATGTACAATGTAATTTTTTAAAATTTTAATTTTTTCAACGTAATTTCTAAACTTTATCCTAATATGTACTATCTTATCGAAATTTTTAATTTGTTCAATGTGGTATTTTTATCTTATATGAAGATGTTCAATATTTTCTCCGGACTTAAATTAATAGAAGAATAACATTAGCTATCTTCACATAATCTAAAAGCTAATTTGTTTATGGATCATATTGAATAAATTAAAACTTGATGGACGACATTGAACAAATTTTGGTAAAGTTTAAGAATCATATTAAACAAGTTAAAAATTCGGAGACCATATTGCAAGTTGAGTAAAAAATTTAGAGATCATTCATGCCATTTTTCACCTGTCATTAATTATTTGTTTATAGTTTCTTCTTAAGAGCGGCATAAAAGATAATTAATTATCTTGATACTACGATAACGGGGTGTCAATTGTTTGAGTAGGTTTGGGTTACCATCATTCCTGAAATGACTTGAACATGTTTGATATGTGTGTGTTTGCAATACAGATCATACAGTACCCGAATTGAAACACACGATTCGATTCGGGTCGCTTTTAGTTTCTTTTGATTCTCTTTTTCTCAACGTAACCTTTACTTCTGACTATCCCTTTTTCTCTCTCTCCTACCTCCCTCCCTCTGTCTCTCCTCTGCCATGCTCTTTCCTCTCTTGGCAGTCTTTGAATTTGCTTCCTCCATTTGAGTACTCAACTTGCCAAGGACCAACCCCGAACCAAAACCAAATCAGATGCCAGATTCGCCCTCCAGGTATCAAAACATACAGAAAGAGAGATAACTAAGAAATGCCGGAATAAGGATCTATTATTCGCCACTCTTCCTTCGTGCTGATCTTTTCTTTTCATCGGCTGATCCGAGTAACATAGAAAAATCCATCAATTAGAAATAGAACAGACAAGCTGAAAAGGGCCGAAGGGGGTTGGAAAGGCAAATCGCATAAAATGGGCGCCGAGCATGCGTCGGGCTGGCACGACCAGCGCCGAAGACGTGCGAGCCAGCGTTGGGCCTCCACTGCGTAACCGGACGCTGGCCCGGCCTAGCATTTGAGCCCCCCATAGCTTCGCGCCAGGCAATAATCGTGCGCCACGAATTACGCATTTAGTGTCGTGTTGAACAATTCATATTCTGAACAATTATGCATCTAGGAAAGTACACACTAGATATATTTATTTATCATATTTAGAAACACATAAATTGATGGTGAGTGGTGGAAGAGCTAGAACTTTTTACCAGTGGGTGAAACAAAAGCGGTAATATGCTCGGAAAGTTACCGTCAAATCCCCAAATTTGAAATGAAAATCAAGTCCCCAAACTTTCACATATACTCGCTTGCAGTCCATGTACCTAGTTTTTCTTAACATTCTTTACAATTCATACACATAACCAAACTAAATCATGATAAAGCAGTATAAAAATAAATTTATAATGACTTCAGGATATTCATTGCTTTCCAAACTAAGTACGAAAAAATTCAAGAAAATCAAAATCACATGAGAACTCATAAAGTCAGAATATTTGCGATTGGATCATAATGTAACTATGCCCAAAGAGTTCATAAGTAAACCCAAAAATGTACTTGAAATTTAAGTCAAGTGCAAGAATGATGGGATTTAGGTACCATTATCACACAAAAATAAGAATTCGTGGACTACGAGCATTAATATTCTGTGGTCCTTTTCTTCCATTTATGCATATGAAAATTCGAGTGAATTTATATTTTGGACATTTTGAGATCAGTTAGCGTCATATTGGCTAATAAATCTAGTCGAATAGGAATACACACACAAAAAGAAAAAAAAAAGGATCAAAGTGAAACATACTTACAAAATCATTGGTCTAAGTGAAATTTTCTAAATTTTGAGTGGGGTCAAGGCCCATTTGGTTCAGCTTTCCCAAGGGGCTTTGAGCCCTCAAAGCCCCTTGGGAAAATTTTCAGTAGAGGGAAGCTGCCATCGAAGGCGATTGCTACCAATATAATTAATGTTGACTGGTCAGAGCAACTGCTGTTCTATCTAGCCGAAAAATATTCAAACCGAACTGAGTTAGTGTTCCCTGGAATTGATTGACGTTCTCATGCGGATAATACACCTGAAGGTTTTCTTTTTTTGGATGTCTATCTTCACTAATATCAAGGAAAAGATGGTCGAGGTGGTGTTAGATACATTGCAAGGGTATCATTTTAGAGATTGTGAGTTCGGTGACTTGATTACGTTAGATTTCTCTAACGCCATTTCCGTACATTTCTTTTTTATTTTGAAAAGATATTTTGCAAGCAGCTTGAATTGATTTTAATTACCTCCATTGCATGTGAGGTGACCATGCGGGTGCGTAATCCACCAATTTAACACCCAAGAAAATCAATGAATAAATCACGGGACTTACCTCATTGCAACGAAAGCATCTGCAATGTTAGATCAGAATTCACCTCAACAGTCCTAGATATTATTTCTAATTAACACGCAATCACTCAATTTTTGTTTTCACATATTTAATGAGAATCTAATCTATATGCAATGCAATGTTACTAATCTAACATGAAGTGATATGACATAGCAGTATAGCCTAAATTATATGACATGAGTAAAATAATTTTTAAAGAAATACAATAATTAAATGTGCAATCTAAATTAACCTAATGACTTAATTCTAGTGACCTTTCTAATTAAATGGACCTAGCAACAATCACTAAATGACGTGCATTTCATGAACCTAATTCTATATATGTCGCGACCCGATCTCGCCGCCCTTCGAATGTCAAAGGGGGAAAGGTCGGGTTTAGGGATACTTGATCATAAGATCGCGAACTCTCCCAAGCTCGTACCCCGCGTGACAGCGAATTTATTTATACAATCTAGGTATTTAACAACCTAAGAACATACAGGAGTCGCCACTAGCCTTATATATATTTTTTGGAGGTCGGCTAGAAAACCCAATCGAGGATTGGGAGAATTCCCTCGATTCCTATGCAACCAGATATCTAGATTCGGGGACTTGGGTTACGCTAATATAACTATTAGCGCCCTTTCGGTACCTAACAGTATGTTGTGTTTTTCCTAACATGTCCATGCATCTCTTTTTATATTTTCGAGATCACCAATTCTAAGCTAAGTGATCACGCGTGGTGGGTTACTTTTATGCTATTCTATTTCTAGAAGAAAAACAATAAAAGAAATCAATCGAGAAAATTGAAAGTGCAAGACATGACGTAAACAATCAAGAAAAGCAGTAAATCTAATCATGCAATTCTAAAGAATATGAAAGAGAAAACAACTGGGAAAGAAAAGAAACCCGCAACTCGTCGGGTTTTATACAATGTATGAAACCCGAGACATATGTCGGGAAAACAAATGGTACAAGATAATAGTCGGAATGGACATCGACTTCCATCGTCTTCACACCAAAGTCCATCTTTGGAATCCTAATCTAAACCCAATCTAAAAAAAAATGATTCCTTGCCTCATCTTATATGACTAGGACAATGCATTGAAATCATTATTATAACGAATGAACATAGGCATCAGACATGAACACGAATCCAACAAATTCAAGTCACAAACAACAATTATAATATGGCGACAACGTATTATGAACATACATGACATTCATAGCCAAAAATTCAGCATGTTCAGCAAGAACAACAATGAATTCAGTAAACTTGAGCCATGTATGGTAAGAGTAGACATATCTAGCGAGCTCACAATGCAGCAAATATACAAATTCAACAAATAGCACATGTCGAGATGAAGATTATGCAAGCTAATAGTGACTATGTACTTGCACATAAAACCCAAGCAAGATGCACAATAAACTTGCCATATGTAGTTCAAGTGTCGAGAGGGCACTAACATGAACTTTGGCCTCTAAGAGACCCATCAAGTATAAAAAGATGGGCATATATCAAGGCTTCAATTCTGTAACAAGATTTGAGAACATGCATGATTTTGCTCACTAAGAGATAAGCATGAATCTAACCAAAGATGAGTCATATAGAATAAGGGATGACAAACATTTCTCATTTAGAACTCAAAACCTAATTGTGATCACATGGATGATGTGGACAAAATTTTATTGAGGACTCAACTTCAAAATCATCATGCATAAGACCACACAAGAATGGTAAACAGTCAGATTCATAAGGGCAAGACAGCACTGCAGTTCAAGACAAATTCCAGATTTCAAAGCTCGATTCAAAAATGGAGAAGCAAGGCAAATGATGACTAAATCACACATATAATATGTCTATGGAAAGCTTAAGAAGTCTATTACAAATCTCTAGAAGACATTAAGTCCTAATAACATCATCTACCAGTTCGTTCCAGTTAAAACAGAAAACTGCAGTAAGTCAAAACAGCAAATCAACCAAAAAAAACTACTGCAGAATTGACAGATTTTATAGGTGTTTTTCGATGACCGAATGACATCCGTTCAAGGCGTGCGACATATCAAATCGAAGCTTGAGAAGTCTATTTTCTATGTCTAGAAGGGCTCGAGGTCAAAAAACATCTCGAGCATCTCGTTTCAGCCAAAACAGAAAGTGGAATATCAGATATACGAAATTGCACATCAGAGCAGAACATAACAATTTTCCAGAATTACTTCCTAACTTTTAAAGAAAATTTCATGTGGCTAATGATATCAGATCAGGGTGTATCAAGAGCAGAGGTATGTCAACCAACCAAAACAATCTATACAAAAACAGAGCAGCAATTATAGCATACTGATATTCACAAATGGCGTGTATCATGCCAAGAACAGCCGAGAGCAATCCCAACATCATCATCTGCTTAAAAAAAAGCATTCAAATATAACACGAATGGCAGCTTAAATCAAAAGTTATGACCATTAAAATTTGCTGCCAACATATCTGCATCAGAAAAAAATCAGATGCGAATGGGGCCAGCAACTTTTCTGTTTATCTGCATATGTCGCATAGAGAACTATATATGCCAACTGAAAAGTGCACCCATGGAGTTCGCTATCATGACCAGCATGTTGTCACTCGATATTAGCGGCGTGCCATACCATGTGCAAAGCAAACAGTTCAAAAGGCAGCCCAGAGAATTACTCATCTTTATATGCATGTATGTACTGTTGCTATGAAAGAAATATTATCTAAACGGTGGCGATAGACACCGGTGTGATCGAAGAGGTTAGTATACAGTAAGAATATGGAGTCCATGGCGACGTATTATGTATATGCACCAACATGAATCAAATGTAAGTATATATCCAGGTCGAAGTACAAACTTTGTAAGAGGGGCACTGAGTGAAACTGGAAGGCGTTTGTTCGAATGTCAAAAGGCTAAAAGACAGATGCTGAAGGATGACACAAAGTAGAGCTTCAAATTTATCCGAGACCCAAACTTAGATCAACATTAGCACACAATGAACGAGCTAGATTCGGCCTTGACATAGGGACAGCTAGTCTATGCTCAATGCAAACAAAATGACAGCAAGCCTTGATCACAGTAAAGATCATGAACGTGCGTTTAGCTCAAGCATTTTATCAAACACTAAATTGGCGCAAGAAAAACGGGGAGTACCGAGACCGAGCTCGAGTCGAGATTCAAAAACAATCAACATCCAAGACCTCACAACCACAGCATGCACATAGATAAGGCCGAAACTCGCACGAACCGAACAACGGCTGCTCGGTCCGATGAGCCCGAAGCAAGACTCAAGGCGATTGGTCAAGGGTTTTTACCGGCTCAACCGGCCGTTTGAGAGTTAGATCGGGCGCACGAGGGAACGATCAAAAGAGAACGAACGATTCTCGAGTCTTCTTGCGCGCGAAATCACCGGAAGAACAGAATAATGAAACGATCGAGGGCTACGCCGATTGCTACGCTTCGTCTTCTAGGTCCGAGAATGGCGAAAGATGAAGCGGATCTCCGGTCGGCTTCAGATTGGGTCAAATCTAGCGAACAGAACTGCTGGCGTTGTCGTCGCCAAGACCGCCGTCGCCTCCGCTCGATCGAAATCTTCCAAAAACCCTAGCCGTCGAGCCATCGATCCGAAAGCCCCCAACCCGCTCGAGAGAAAACCCCTTTTTTTTCAGAGAGAGAGAGTGCGAGCTTTTTCTCCTTTTTCTCCGAGAGAGGGATCCCCCTTCTCCCCCGAAGGAACCTTCGTCTCCAGAGAGTCCTCAGCGACTCCGTACGTGAGAGAATTTTTAGAGAGCGCGCGGGAGAGAGAGAATCCGTTTTCTCCCCCAAAGAGAATCCTCCCCTTTTTGATTTTGTTTTCTTTTTTCTCTTTCTTTTTTTTTGTTTTCTTTTTCTTTTTTTTTTTCTTCTTCTTTTTTCTTTTTTTTATTGTTTTCTATACATTTTTTTTCTTATCTTTTTTTTTTTAAAATCTTTTTGGCTATTTATTTTTTTATATTTTTGCAAAAAAGAAAGTTTAAAATATCGACAAAAAATCGGGTGTCAACAATATGACATGTGCATGATTTTTCTATTCTCCTAAAGAGCATGCAATCTATCATAATTTGCAATGACGTGCAAAGAATGCCTTAATTCTATATGACATATGCATGATGATTTTTGTGTTTTGTTTTATAAAATTCGAAATTAAAAATTGTCAAATAATTGAACATGCAATCTAAGTTTTTTTTTTTAAAAAAAACAACTAGTGTTGACACCTAAATTTTTGGGGTTGATTTTGCTAAATAAAAAAATAAAAATCACATGGCATATAGTTTAGGAAAATTTTATTTTTTGTTATATTCTGTTAAGATATTTAGGTAATATACACCAGGGGATGCATTTTGCGCAAAAATGGGAATTTTTTTGATGGAATATGCGAAAAATATTTCAACGATATATTTAGGGGTATCGTGCGTAAACAAAATGGAAAAAAGAATATATTGCGAAGATACATTTTTTTGACCTATAAATGACATGGTGCGCGGATCAATTTTGGCGTTCTATTTCCGTTGGGTGAAAAAAAAGCACCAACAAAGCAAAAGTGAAAAAGTAAGGTAAGAGAGAGAAAAAGCAAAAAAAAAAAAAAGAAAAAGAAAAACCCCCATGCGCAACCGTTCATCTTCCTCGCCGAGGGGGAGGGAAGTCGAGATCCCGCTCGTCGCCGCAGCCGAGATCCCGCCGTACCACAGCTGAGTCGTCCTTCCCCGCGTCGTCGCAGCCGCCAGTCTCCATTCGGGATCCACGACGACCTGTGCCGCCCCGACACGTCGCCGTCTCGCCTCTCCCGCACCGCCGCCTCTCTGCAACCTGCGCCGACCTACCGTCGCCGTGCCACCCCGTCGCTCTATCTGTGCTCTGCCCCTGCTGGATCTAGATCCGCGCTGCCCCGACATCGCTTCCACCCGATCTACCCGTGACCCAACGCCGTCGTTCGCTAGCTAAGCCCCGATGTCGCTGCGCCGGAGTTCCCCTTGCGCCCGTGCTGGTCCCCGAAGTCCCTGCTGCTGTGCTGCCATCGCGCCGCTCCCAGCCCTCGTCGGAACCCTAGCCGGCGACCCAACTCCCTCTCACCGGCCGGTCTCCAATTTTTTTTTTCTTTTTTTTGAAAAGAAAGAAAACAAAAGAAAACAAAAGAAAAAAAGAGGAAAAGAAAAACTAGGTAAATTTTTCTTTCTCTTTTCTGTTATTTATTTATCTTTTATTGTTTTTTTAATTATTTTTGATGTTGCATATTATTTGCCATATTTAGTGTAATCATCCTTTTAGTGTAAAATTGAGAGTTCATGTTATGAAATTGCTTGGGAATTAGTAATTGTTAGTCCGATTTTCGCACCCGAAATCCGACTCGCAATTACTTAAGAAAAATCGCTAATCCAATCTCCCGCCCGAGATCCAATTCGTGATTTATGTGAAATTGGCCAACCCGATCTCATGCGCGAGATATGGTTCGTCAATTTGGGTATCAATGTTGCTTGATTTGTTGTGGTGTTATTTAAATTAGTTTTCTTAAAAAAAAAATCAATCAAAAAAGATGTAGGTTAGAATTAGGGTTTGCATGTTTGGAATTGATTTTTTTTTTTTTTTTAAAAAAAAAATAAAAAATCAATTGACTTAGGTTGTTAGTTTTTTTAATTGCATGTTTAATTATTAGGTGATTGTTAATTTCGAAAATTTAAAAAAGAAAAGGAAAATTAGGGTTAGGTTTGCTTTTCTTATTTTGCATGTTTAGAATAGAGATTTCATTTTGAATCATGAAAAAGAAAACAAAAAGAAAGCATATTGATTTGCATGTTAAATTTTAATTTCGAAATTAACAAAAAAAAACAAAAAAAACATCATGTATATATCATATAGGATTAGGGCATCTTTTGCACGTTATTGCATATTAGGGTAAGATTGCATGTTTAATTTTACTTCCTAATTAATTTTGAATTTAGATAGATTTTTTTTAGATAGATTGCATTCTAGGATTATTTGGGTTAAGATAAGATTTTAGTTTAAATTAGGATTTAGTTTAACCTAATTCCTAATATAAATTGAATAGGATCTTAATCTAGCTAGATAATTCTCACATTTTTTAATTCCGAATTTCATATAAAAATACAAAAATGCCTTAGGCTAAATTAGTTTCATTATTTAGGATAGAATGCATTCTTTTAGGAAAAAGAAAAAATATCATATGCACGTCATTAGGATTAGATTCATTGAGATGCATGCCATTTAGTATTTTTACTAGGCCCATTTAATTAGAAATTACGTGTCATTAGAATTAGGTCATTTAGTTAATGTTGCATCGCATATTGCATGATTTTCATCAATTAAGTGAAAAGAAAAATGAAATTGCGTGTTAATTAGAAACCATATCTAGGGTTGTTGATGTGGATTTTAATTTAACATTGCAGATACTTTCGTTGCTTTGAGGTAAGTTTGCGATTTATTTATTGTTTATCTGGGTGTTAAATTGGTGGATTGCGCACCCGCATGATCACTTCACATGTTAGGGAAATAAATTTAAAATCAATCTAAGCTGCCTGTAAAAAAACATTTTTGAAAATAAAAGAATGGTACCGAAATGGCATTAGAGAAATCTAGTGTAACCAAGTCCCCGTACCCATAGTCTCTGGTTCGTAGGAGTAAAGTAAAACTCTCATTATTTTACTTGGGTTTCTAATCGACCCACCAAAAAATAGATTAGTGGTGACTCTTAGATAAAATCCACTTGTATGTTAAAAACTTGAACCTAAGTCGCGAATTGGTATGGGCTTGGGAGAGCCCGAGTTAAGTATAGGCTTAACAATCCATTAGCCAAACCCTAAGTGGTTTACACCCAAAAAATTGGTCGCGACAGCTTGGTGACTCCGTTGGGGACTTGAGTTAAAACACTTAGTGAACTTAGGTCAATTTTTTTTTTTTTTAAATGTTTTTGCTTGGCAGCAAGGATCCCAGGTACGTCCCTAACATTTAAGGTGTTAAATGTTCTTGCAAGATGAGAGGTATAAGGGGAAGTGTTTGCTAACCTTTGTTTTGCAGGGAGGTGTAGGAATGTATGGTTTATTTTCATATACGAAGTGTTGCTTGATATAAACTATCATGCATGCCTTGCATTTACACTACACTTTTGCACACACAACTTGCCGCCGGACCTAGGCTGCATAGGATCATTTAGGATGGTATTGAGATGGATACCACTCCAATCGCATGCTCGCGGTACGAGTCGCCCATCTCAATCTCGAAGTTTCTTTCATGGTGTCAAGAATACCCACCTCGGTCCGCATGCCCGCGACCCGGGTCGGCTCTTTGACTAAGCCGAAGTCATGAGGACCCAACATAGTCCACAAGCCCGTGGCTAGTCCGATCATTCTTGTGGCTCCACCTTGATAAGCCTTATATATTAGAAATCGAGCCACTTACCATGCCCATGTCCATGTGATTGCTCATCATTGGTAAAGTAAGTTTTCTAAATTTTTTACCTTTGCAATTTACTTACTTTATCGCATTATTTTGTCGGTCCATGGCATTAGGATTGTCCTGAGTCTTGATCAATATACAATGGGGACTTCGAACATTCGAATTATTCTCCCTCCGAAGGAAGAGCTTAGCACTTGGTGGGATAAGTTAGATCAAGATGGCCGTCAATTCATAGAGTCGCACATTGGTCACCTACTTCCACTACTGCGCATCAACATCCATGGCGGCCTCATCCAAGCACTCACCCATTGTTGGTGCCTCGAGACCTCTACCTTTTTCTTCGGCGGTAAGCATGAGCTCACTCCCACCTTGGAAGAATATAGCATTGCCATAGGGAAATCCTTGAAAGCTGAATTGATTAGTCCGCCTATCGGAATAGATCCTGTTATGGCCTTATCTGATTTTCTAAGAATTAAGGAAGACGACATAAGAAAGGTTTTAAAGGCTCACCGCAATGCATGTTCTTTATCTCTTCTGAAAGAATGTTTTGAAAAAGGCACCTCATTTCAAATACGTAGGGTTTTTCTTTTAGCTTTCTTTGGGTTTATAGTATTTCCTTACTGCAAGAATGCTATTAACCCTTTGATTGCTCAATTAGTTAGACAAGTGTTGGAAAGAAAAATTTTTGTAAACACTGTCCTGACTGAAACTTTTCTTTCTCTCACTCGATTCAAAGGAGGTGGTGATAAGACTCTCCATTCCTCTCCTGAACTTTTACAAATATGGTTCCTTTCTCATATAAAAGGATTTGGTGGTTTAATGACTATACATGATGTTAGTAATTCAAATCACCCTATTATGAGATTTGAGAACAACCAAAAGCATACACCGGATTACCATTATTCTAGGTGGCTAGCTTTCATGAAAAAACCAACTTCCAAGGGTTTCCTATGTCATGCTAAATGGTTCCAAGTTCGGGTGGCGAGACTCTCGTGTGGAGGTGTTGGCCCAATCCCCCTATTGGGATTCACTAGAGCACTGGAATACTATCAGACTAGAGTGACCCGTCAGTATCAAGTCGTGCAAGAGCTTCCCCCGGTGTTACAAATGGATCCGCTCCAAGTTAGCTTCGTTGATGGAAGCCAAGGCCATGAAGATTCCATTCTCACTATCAAATCAATGTGGGACATGTGCCATCCACGAAAGCTTAAATGGCCCGAGGAAGAGTTGAAGGGTAAAGAAAGGAAGTATTATGCCTCGACTAAGTACATTCAACAACACAAGATTCCTGAGGAGTTGCTTCCAAAGATACCAGAGGTGCCATTGAAGATCACCAATTGTGCTGAGAATAAACGCCTTAAAAGAGTTGCTGAAAAAGCTCAAAAGGAGAATAAACAATTGTGCCGAATGGTGTCCCGAGTGTATATTGATCAAGCCAGATGAAATGCTTAAATCAATCTTGCTATTTCCATGTTTAGATTAATGTTTAGGAAGTTGAGTCATTTACTTTCCTAGTTCATTTGTTTAGAACATTTCAAGTTTCTATTTTGATAGGCTTGTCGAAAGCTCCATTAATGAATAAAGGTTCTAGACTGTCGCCATGGGCCGGCATATATCATATGAGATACTTATTTTTATTCATTTCTTCAAATTAGGTGATAACGGATCCTCCACGCTCACCCATTATTACGCGATTAAGAGCTAGAATGGCTGACCAAACTGAAATGCGTGATCGTATGTCCGCTGTGGAGACTCAATTCCAATAAGTGCTCGCCTCTATACAACTTGTGATGGATCAACTCCAATTCCTCCAAGTAAATCCAACAATTGCACCTGCTCTTCCTAAAATAATTATCCCGAAGCAAACAAATAAGGTTCAAAAGATTGACAATGACATGCCTGGGTTGGACGATGACTCGGTTCTTGTTGGAAAGACCAAGCCTGACAGCGTTCCAAAGATAGATCATGATGAACGCTTCACAAAGCTGGAGGAAAAATTGAAACAACTACAAGAGTCGCAGAATTCACTCCCGTTCGACCTGTCTGTATATGAGAAGGTCAACATGCCAAAGAAGTTCAAAATGCCGAATTTTGAGAAGTACGATGGTAATTCCTGCCCAAAAACTCATTTGCAGATGTACCACGTGCGTATGACCCAATATGTCAAGAACGAGCCCCTCATGATCCAATCGAGTTTTACTGGGCCTGCACTGAACTGGTATGTCATGAAGAATGTGAACCTTCTCGACACCTGGAATGAAGTGACAGACGCATTTCTCAAGCAATACAAGTTCAACATGGATATTGCACATTCCTGAGAGGATCTTGAGAGGATGGAGAAAAAGAGGAACAAGTCGTTCAAAAAGTATGCCGTGAGATGGCGAAATCTGGCAGCTCAAATCACTCCCGAGCTTACTGACAAGGAGTTGATGAAGTTGTTTATCAAAACCCTCCCATCTAAGTTCCGTAATCGGATGGTCAGCACGTACGTTGAAAACTTCAATCAGCTTATTCCAATGGGAGAACAACTCGAGATGGGGATAAGGGAATGATGGTTTACTGAGCCATCTAGTAAAAGATTCACTGCCAAAAAGGAGAAGGAAGCGGCTGTGGATGTGAATGTGGCTTATAGCCAAGAAAATGTTAAACGTACCTCGGCTATCCAAATGAATCCGAGACAGCCACAAACCGTTGGCCATCAACCATTTGCCCAAGCAAATAATAGAAGGCAATTCTCTCCTCTCCCTGGGTCTCCATCCCAAGTGCTGACAATCCTCCGAAAGAAAGGTTTGTTTACTAGTGAACTAAAGCGTCCTAACTGTGAAAGCAATCGTAGTTACGACCCGACGAAGAAATGTGACTACCATAGCGGTGAACTGGGGCATTCAACCGATGAGTGTTTCACCCTCAAGCACAAGATCCAAAACCTCTTAGACATGAAAATCTTTTCGTTTCAAACTACTCGGCCGAATGTCCAGAAGAATCCGCTACCCGAGCATGAGGGTACAATGAATGTTATCCTAGAACCTGAAGTCGGTCGAATCAAGGACTCGAAGGTGCACGTGGCAGATGCTTACAACGGATTGGTGAGAGCTGGATATTATCCAGGTCAAGAAAATGTTTCCCTATCGCTGATGAAGGAAAGAATTGCCCAAATGGTGGATGACGGCATTATCGTATATGCTGACCGTAATTGCGTAGTTTCCACTATTTCCCACATCATCATTGATTAGGAGGAGAAGCAGGCTGCGCTCAATGCTGATAAGGAAGAAGTTGATCCTTTGCTCGCGGGTATGCCTCCGCTAGAAGATGCATCCGTTGAGGAGATTGTGATCGAGATACCTTAACCATATGAGTATGTCAACAACAAAGCAGTGCCTTGGTCTTATGACTTAGATGTCAACCTTGTTACAAGGTTTGGTCGAACCTATGGTCAAGCCAGTGCTCAAACTGCAAAGCCAGTCACTGATGAAAATGCTAAGGAATTTCTGGCTGTGATTAAAGCAAGTGAGTATAATGTGGTGGATCAATTGTGAAAGATGCCTGCTCAGATCTCTTTGCTCGAGCTTCTCCAAACATCCTCTGTGCATCAAAAGTCACTAATGAAGGTGTTGAGTGAAATTCATGTGCCGGAGACAGTTGAGAAGGACAAGTTGGAAGAATTTGTGGGATCGGTCTTTCTCAAGGATTTGATTGCCTTTTCTGATGAAGAATTCCCTCTCGAAGGCCGAGGACATAACAAAGCACTCTACATATCCGTTAAACACAAGTCTTCTCATGTGTCTCGAGTGCTCCTTGATAATGGGTCTACTCTGAACATGTGTCCATTAGCCATTTTGCACCGCCTCAAGGTAGACCCGTCTAGGATACATGCTGCGATGACCTCAGTACGAGCTTTTGATGGCATAAAGAAGGAGGTACTCTTAGAAATCCATCTCGACGTACCAATAGGGCCAGTTGTCTTCAACATTCCATTTCAAGTGTTGGACATCCCTACCGCATTCAATTTCCTGCTGGGTCGTCCCTGGATACACAATGCTGGAGCAGTGCCTTCAAGTCTACATCAAGCTGTGAAATTTGTGATTGAAAGGAAGCTGGTTACCGTGTATGGTGAGGAAGACCACCGGATCTATCATGAGACGGCTATCCCCTATGTAAAGCCGGATTCTGAGCTCAAATCAAGTTACCACTCATTTGAGTTGGTATCCACCATACATGCTTCTCGAGGTTCATCACCGCCCATTCTTGAAGTTTCAAGCGGTGCCCTCATGGTAGGAAGAGTAATGGTTGGAAATGGTTTCGTTCCTGGCAATGGTCTTGGAAGGAATGGTCGAGGCATTCGAAACCCCATTGAAGCTCCTCAGAGGTCCCGTTCTGCTGGTTTAGGGTACCATAGAAGAGGTGGAGGAAATTCAAGAGGACAAAGACAAGGAAGGCATAACCAGTCACTTGGTCAAGGGTGAGGGAGGCAAAACCCGCTACCCCTGAGCATTCATGAGACATTCCCTGGTCCTCCTATAATGATGCAGGATGAAGCAGATACCCTAGGGCAGCCTAGTGGCAAATTTAATTACCTGGTGAAGTATTCGGCCCCTCCCAGCTACTACGTTGATCCTCGTGAGATAGTCCCAGATGGATGGGATAGCATGGATAATCTGATACCCTCGGAGACAGAAAAGCCTGGAGATGCATTGGAAGGAATCACTAGTCTCTTCGATGACGTCTTCATAGGGACCATTGATGAAGGACCTCCGAAGGAAATGGGCTCTGGCCCACGAGAGTAACTCATTTACTGCTTTCTCACATTCCCCTGCGTGGGAATTTTTTATCGCTTTCTAGGGCTTGTTTTTTATTTCTTCTTTTTCGCTTTCTTTTTAGGGCTTGAAAATTGCATTTCCATTCAATAAATGTAATTGATTGATGAATATCAATAAAATTACAAGTTTTATTTTGAGGGCATGATGAGGTACACCAAACCAGCCCGGTGATGATATCTAGTCGATAAAAGAAAAAGAAAATCTAAGGAGAATTCTGAGGCCTAGGCTTCATCATGCTTTCTCATGTCAAAATATTTCAAAAAAAAAAAAATGTTTTTGCCAAAATTCTTTTCAAAAGAAATAATAATTTTTTTTTAAAAAACAAAAGGATGTAGATTACTCTGTTTGTTTTTCTAATTTGTTTACTTCATGTTTCAGGAACAGTCTTGTAGCATACAAAGGTGTAGAAATGGTCCAACCCAATGCAACAAATGCTGACATTGATGACCTCGAGGACTTGATTGAAGATAAGGTGCAGTGAAGCTGGGAACAACATGAAAAAGCCAAGGCTCTTACATCTAAGCAGACTGTCACTATTAATTTAAGTGACGCTGAAGAAGCTAAAGAAGTTAAAATTGGGGCAAATCTCCCTAAAGACGAAGCCAAGCGCCTAATTCAACTACTGAAGGAATATCAGGATGTCTTTGCATGGACCTATGCTGACATGCTTGGTTTAGACCCATCGATTGTCAAGCATTGCTTGCCTACTAATCCGAACGTGCCACCTAAGAAGCAGAGACTGCGGAGAACTAAGCCCGAGCTCTCAAAGAAGATAGAGGAGGAGGTGATGAAGCTTTTAAATGTGGGATTCATTGAAGTCTCACAATACCCTGAATGGGTGGCTAACATTGTGTCGGTAATGAAGAAGGATGGTCAAGTTCGAGTTTGTATTGACTATTGAGATCTGAACAAGGCGAGTCCAAAGGATGATTTCCCACTCCCTCACATTGATGTCCTCGTGGATAGTACCGCCGGGTTCGAACTATTCTTGTTTATGGATGGATTTTCTAGATACAATCAAATAAGGATGAAAGAGGAAGACAATGAGAAGACTACATTTATCACCCCGTGGGGGACCTTTCATTACAAGGTCATGCCCTTCGGACTCAAGAACGCAAGGGCAACTTACCAGCGAGCCATGGTAACACTATTCCATGATATGATGCATCAGGAGATTGAAGTCTATGTTGACGATATGATTGCAAAGACCCGGCCTGGAAGAAGCCATATGGAAACCCTGAAGAAATTATTTGACCGACTTCGTGAATTCAAGCTTCGGCTAAATCCCGCAAAATGCGTGTTTGGGGCAACATCTGGTAAATTACTTGGATTCATTGTTAGCAGTAAGGGGATTGAGATCGACCCATCTAAGGCTAAGGCCATATGTGAGCTGCAACCTCCATTAACGGTGAAAGAAGTTCGGAGTCTTTTGGGAAGACTGAATTACATAGCCCGGTTCATTTATCAACTATCTGAAACTGCCAAGCCATTCTTCAAACTCCTAAAGAAGAATGCACGAATCAACTGGGATGACAAGTGTCGAGAGGCGTTCGACAAGTTGAAGCAGTACTTGATGAATCCACTATTTCTTGTCCCACCATCACCAGGGCATCCCTTGATTCTCTACCTCATCATTCATAGTGAATCATTGGGTGCAATGTTGGCTCAGGAAAGTCCTTTTGATAAAAAAGAATGAGCCATTTACTATCTAAGTAAGAAGTTCACCATATCAGAGTTGAAGTATTCTGATGTTGAGAAGACTTGTGCCGCTTTGGTATGGGTATTGCATAGATTGCGACAATACACATTGCATTACCAGACATTTCTCGTGACAGAAAACGACCCCGTCAAGTACTTACTTGATCGGCCAGCTCTGGTGGGTAAGTTGGCCAAATGGCAAATTTTGATTTCCGAATTTGATGTGCAATTCATGCCACAAAAGTTGGTTAAGGGTCGAGCGATCGCTGATCTATTGGTTGAGAATTCAAGCGTCTCTAACGACGATGATAATTTCCTTGATGACCGTGTCTTGAGTGTAAATGAAGACTCATGAAAGATGTTCTTCGATGGAGCTGTAAACTTGTCTGGTTCTGGTACTAGGGCAGTTCTGATATCCCCAGATGGATAGCACTATCCGGTAGCTGCAAAATTGACATTCTCATGCACCAACAATGTGGCTGAGTATGAATCCTCGGACTTCAAGCCGCAATCGAAATGGGTGTGGCCAAGTTAATGGTATTCGGAGATTCAGCACTAATCATACTACAGACTGTAGGTGAGTGGAAGACCAATGATGTCAAATTGCTCTCGTACCACCGGTATCTAGAAAGTCTCGTGAAGCAACTTAAAGAAATTTTATTTGAATACTTACCAAGGTCTCACAATCAATTTGCTGATGCACTCGTAACTTTGTCATCTATGTTGCAAGCTGCTGACGGATTAGAAGTCGAGCCATTGAAAATAGAAGTTTTGCCGAAGCCGGCTTACTATATGATCATAACTGAAGAACCTGATGGAAAACCATGGTATTACGATATCATGAACTACATTAAAAGGCAGGAATTTCCTAAAAGAAGCACTTCCACTGATAGGAAGTACACCACGAAGATGTCCTCAAAATTCGTCAGTGGCGAGAATCTCTACAAGAGATCATATGATTCAGTCTTGTTGCGATGTGTGGGGACAACAGAAGCCACTCAAATCATGCAAGAAGTGCACGAAGGGATATGTGGCCCTCACATGAATAGGCACATGATGGCTAAGAAGATTATGAGATTAGGCTACTACTGGCTCACATTAGAAAGTGACTCGCATCAAGCATGTACGAATTTGTCACCGCCGCGCATTCATGGTGATAAGATAAATGTTCCTCCAACCGAGTTGCACCAGTTTTCTGAGCCATGGCCTTTCTCGATGTGGGGGATTGATGTGATTGGCCCAATCAATCCTAAGGCTTCAAATGGGCATCGATTCATTTTGGTGGCGATAGACTATTTCTCCAAATAGATCGAAGCTACATCCTTTGTGAATGTCACCGCCCGCAATGTTGTGGAATTCATCAAACGTGACATAATTGCTCGCTATGGCGTCCCTGAAGCAATTGTCACTGACAATGGGACGAACTTGAACAATAAACTCGTTGACGAGTTATTCATCGAGTTCAAGATTAAGCATTTGAATTCGTCCCCTTACTGCCCTCAAATGAATGGAGCTGTTGAAGCAGCTAATAAGAACATTAAGAAGATCTTGGCTAAGACAGCTGAGAATTATCGAGATTGGCATGACAGGTTACCTTTTGCACTAATGGCATACTGAACATCGATCCGCACTTCTACTGGGGCAACCCCTTTTGCTTTGGTGTATGGCATGGAAGCAGTTTTGCCCGTGGAGGTGGAGATTCCTTCTCTGAGAGTTTTATCCCAAGTAGACTTGTCTGAGGCTGAATGGATGCAGCAAAGACTTGAGCAGTTAAACTTGATAGATGAGAAAAGACTAAAAGCTCTTTGTCATGGCCAAACTTATCAGCGGAGAATTGCCAGGTCCTTCAACCGAAAGGTACGACCGAGACATTTTAAGATAAATGATCTTGTTCTGAGAAAGCTGTTGCCAATTTTTCCAGATCCTGGAGGCAAGTTTGCCCCAAATTATGGCGGCCCATATGTGGTGAAGAAGGTACTTCTTGGAGGTGCCCTGATTTTGGCAGAAATGAATGGTTGAGTTTTCCACTCCAGTTAATTCGGATGCTGTCAAAAAGTATTACCCATGATAGAATTTGCCATGTCATGAACTGCAAGTATTTCTATGATGAATAAAATGCCTCAATGAGTTGAATTGTTCAAATTTGTCATAAATCTTGCATTTTTCTTCCTTGATGAATTGTGTGAGATAAATTGAATGTGTCAAATGGAATACCTTGGAATGATGAAAGGCAAGCCTTATTCCATACACTTTTTATACACTAATCCCTAGTGAGCTGTGTGGAAAAATTTCATGTCCGCAAGAAAAAGGGTGATCTCGCAAAGGGTACACCATCCAAGGTGATGAGAAGCAATTTTTTTTCCTCTACCCGAAACACTACAGGTATACCCATCGTTTAGCCCTTTGAGCCCACACGCGTGAAGAGTTTTTAAATCATCCCTATCAAGGATTATCCCACATTGGGACAAAATTTGAGATGAATGATAGGAACTTTCTTACTCACACTTGCATCAATCTTCGAGTATTGCTTTCTCGTTGTAACTCGTACGATAATTTAAAGTGCCCTACGATGATGAAGAGCAGTTATTTCTCCATCCTATACACTTTTATCCATTGCATAGCCCACTTGAGCTTATGAATTCATTCCATATTGAACCCAATTGGTGATCATCCCCCACACCGGGGCAAGACAAAAATATCCAAGTGGAATGAGTTAGAATGCTGAAAAAATGGAGGCTTTGTCCAAAAAAAAGGGGTGCAAAATGAGGCATGAAAAAGTAGTGTGCCTAGTAAAAGCAAGGCCAATGCTCGCAAAAAAAAAAAAAAAATCAAACTCCTACTATAATGAGTCGTATCCTCAACAAGGCGGTACTAAAACTTAAATGCTGTTGCAATCAATGGAGATTTGATGAGGAAAAATCTTTGACAGTGGAGAAGGAAAGTGGTGGAAATGTCAAGATGATCACTAACTTTGATCCTCTAAACACTTTATGAGCCTAATAATCCTTTCATTTCATAGCCCATGAACCAAACCTACGTTACGTCCCTTGCAAAGTCTCTTCAGATTATGGCACTTGAATTAACATAAGAGTTTACATGCTTGAAAGCATCGCTTGAAGAAGTGCGAGTAAGATAATTTCCGCCTCATTTCGTGTGTTTCTTGACTTGTAAATCCCAAGACATTTGCAAAATGTCACCTTTCATTAAGCTTCGACTCAAAGAGTCCCCTTTATTATGCCATTGACCAAGCTGACAGTACGGTCCCTGTTAAAGACCCCTCAGATTGGTGAGGTTGTACCACTTGCGAGATTGCCCAAACCCTTGTCTGGCATGACGATGGTGAGATAGAATGATTGTCAAGATCCTGCATCAAAGGTCAGGATAAAACATCCACTTTTAAAGAAGATGAGTGAAAAGTCCTTTGAGACTGAAGGATCCCTCATTTGACATATCCATGACGCTCATGCGTTCATATTGGAATCATCATTCGAGATCATTCCTATTGAAATTAGTATGATGCATGGTTGATAGAAATCATTACGCATGAACCTTACTTGAATTAATGCATGTCTGTGATTACAAATGCATGTTGCCTCTCCTACGATCATGTTTTGCAGGAAACATGTCCCCAAGGAACAGAGATGTCACCAGGTAAGTATATCTCTATACCTCAAATACTTGTCGTTGCACAGGTATTCCCCTTTTGAATACACTGACACTCAATTGAGTTGTCCCCAAAGATTTTTCTCCAGATTCAGTCTGATTAAGGTGACTGAAGAACGGTTCGGGTCCTAGTCAGATAATTTGTGTTGCAACATGTTGACACCTATTTAAAAAAAAAAAAAAAAAAAAAAAAAAAAAAAAAAAAACCGAAATCGATCGGGCCGGGCCGAATCCAGCCTTGGCCCGACCCACCTCCTTTCCTTTTCTTTCTCCCTGCGTTCGGCCCAGCCCACTTCCTCTTTCAGCCCAACCCGTGAGCGAGCGGGTTGTCTCCCCAACCGGTCTTCGCTGCAAGACCTGCAAAGAAAAAGGAGAAGCAGGGCAGCGACAGAGGATCGGTGGCAGGCGGGCAGCATGATCCGCGGGTTGGGGGTGCAGTCCGGCCAGCAAGCTGGCAACGGTAGAGGCCATGCGCGCTTGCTGGCCGGGGATAAAAACCAGAGAACCGGACAGAGAAAGGGGGGGGATCCGCGCGAAAGAGAGAGAGAGAGAGAGAGAGAAGAGGCGTGCGTCTCTGGGATACCACCACTACCGACTCGCCTCCGAGTCATCGCTTCCGCGGCTAACGTTTCTCCGAGCCGCCGTCGCCGCCGTCGACGTACCTTTAAGCCACCACTCCCGCAGGAACCCAGGTAGGCATTTTTTGAGCATTTGGAGTGCGTTTTTCGAAAACGTTCCGGTCGGAGCTCGTCCCGACCGATTTCGGGCGAGCTTTGGCCACCACCTTCCCGTTGCTTTGTTTGCTGTTCTGGTATGCGTTGTTGAAGGTTCGGATGTGTGCTCGGACTCCGGCTGAGCCGAAATCTCTTAACGTCGTTAGTGCACGCCACATGTTTGTCAAAATGCAAAAATGAAAACCACCCTCGCACCCCAAGATTTGGACTCGATCTCTTGGTGGCCGAAGCACCGCCCCGTCCGCCTAGAAACCGGGCCATTTTCCCCCTCGTCAGACCAAGGCGGCGGCGCCGCGCACGAGCCGGAGAGCCGCTCGGGGCATAGCGTCGTCCCTCCCGTCGTGGCCCGGAAATCACGACCGGGGAGGGAGGCGGGCTAAAACAGCCGGATCGTAGATCCGGCCTGTTCAGCCCTTGCCCCGCAGGCCAACGGCCCAGAAATAGTCTGGGTCGTGGGCCTGTGGGGATCTTTTTTTTTTTTTTGTTTTTATTGTTTCCTTATTTTTTATAAGGGTTGGGCCCGTTCGACTGGCCCAACCCGCAGCTAATTAGAGGCCCGACCATTTGGTCGGGCCTCGCCTCTCTCTTCCCGGATGGGCCGATTAGCTCGGCCCTTCCCCCTTATCGACCGAACTCGGGTCCGGTCGGAGACCGGACCCGATCCACGTTGACCGGACCGGACCCGGTCCGGTCCCTTTTTATTATTTATTATTTTTTATTTATTTTTTTAAACAATTTTGTAAATTCCAAAAAATTATTATTATTATTATTATTATTATTATTATTATTATTATTATTATTATTATTATTATTATATAATTTTTTTAAAAAAAAAATTTCGAAAATCCAAAAAAAAGAATTAAGTATTTATATATATATATATATATATTAAAAAAATTTTAAAAAAATTAATTAAATTAAATTAAATTTCGAAAATCCAAAAATGATGGGGTTTAGTTAGGATTTGTCATGCATTCCCTTTTTAGTGTAATTAGCCCTTCATTTACTTGCATATCAATTATATTGCATGTTTAGTTTACATATTCAATTATATTGAATTGCACGTGCTAATTTTATTGCAATTAGAACTTTGGTAGCTGTGATTTGTTATTTTAATGATTGTGCACCTGCATGATCACCTCTCATGTTAGTGGATAGGCATAAAATTAATCCAAATTGCCTGACAAAAATCATTTTCGTTAAAATGAACAAGATTAGGTACCGAAAGGGCATTAATTGGTTAATTAGTGTAATTGAGTCCCCGATCCTAGACTCTCTGGTTGCGTAGGAAGTGAGGCACGCTCCCATGCCTCACTTGGTTTCTAGCCGACCCCAATAGGCTAGTGGCGACTCCTTTTGTGCAAAATTTTTAAAAAATATATCCCAATGTCACGCGGGGTATGGGCTTGGGAGGGCCCGAGCTTAATTATGGACCTTAGGTCCGTCCTTTAGGCAATACCCCTAAACCTCTTCCCTCCCCCCGAGGGTAGGTCGCGACAGCTTGGCGACTCCGCTGGGGACTTGGTTTTAAACCTTAGAGGACTTAGGCCAAAATTAATCTTGTTCCAAAAAAAAAAAATATTTTTGTTTGGCAGCGAAGACATTATGTGCATCCATAACGTATTGAATGTTGATTGTTTGTTGGAGTTATAAAGGGTGGTGATTTCTAACCTTTATTTTGTAGGGAGTACAAGAGTGAATGGTTTATTTATGTTTGAAGTGCTGATTGTTTTTAAATTGTTATGCATGAGTCCCTTGCATTTGCACTACACTATAGCACGCACTACCTGCCGCCGGACCTGGGCTGCATAGGATCATTTAGGATGGTGTTGAGGTGGATACCACTCCGACTACAAGCATGTAGTACGAGTCGCCCACCTTAACCCCGAAATTTCTTTCTTGATGTCAGAGGTCCCCACCCTGGTCTGCGAGCATGCGACACGGGTCGGTCCTTTGACAAAGCCGGAGTCATGGGTAACACGACCTAGCCACAAGCTTGTTGGTTCAGTCCTGTGATCCCATGGCTTCATTTTGGGCCATCTAGAGTAGAAATCGAACCACTGTCCATGCGCATGTCTATGACATTTTCATCGATGCTCAATGAGTAGGGTAAGTTTTTCTTGAATTCTGTTCTTCGCAATTTACTTATTTGCTTTCATTTTGGTTGGTCCATGACAAATTAGGTTGATCTTACGATGGGGGTACCTGACCTTCGCATCATCTCCGCCCCGAAAGCTGAGCTTCGCGCGTGGTGGGATAAATTGGATCCAACTGGCTGTGATTGGGTGCGATCATATGTTGGACGTTTACTTCCCCTATTAGAAATAGAAATTCATTCTGGTGTAGTACAAGCATTAGCGCATGTTTGGTGCCCCGAAACTTGCACGTTCATACTCGGTGATCACGAACTCACCCCAACCCTGGAAGAATACAGTGTTGCCATCGGAAAGCCCTTGGTGTCGGAGTTAATTGGCCCACCCGTAGGGACTGAGCATGCATCGACCTTATCTGATTTCCTTAGAGTTAAAGAGGATGACGTGAGGAAAGTTTTGAAAGCTAATCGCAAGACCTGCCCATTTTCATTCATAAACGAGCTTTTTCAAAATGCCCCATCTTTTCAAAAGAATAGGATCTTCTGTTAGCTTTCTTCGGGTTCGTGATATTCCCACATTGTAGGAACGCTATTAACCCCTCCGTGGCATGGGTAGTTCGTGAGGTATGTATGGGAAAGGGTTTTGTTAATGCCGTCCCGACTGAAACTTTTCTTTCCCTTACCCGTTTTAAAGAAAACAAAGACAAGGTTTTTCATGCCCCTCCTGAACTCTTGCAAATTTGGTTCTTCTCTCACGTTAAAGGGTTTGGTAATTTGATGACCGTGAACGACATCTCTGACTCTCATCACCCTATCCTGAAGTTTAAAGATAGGAAGACATTTGCTCCCGATTATCATTATTCTGAGTGGTTAGTTTTCATGACCAACCCCGGACCCGAAGATCTCCAATGGCACGCCAAATGGCTCAGAGTTCGAGAAGCGCGGTTCATGTGTGGGCTTACTGGACCTATTCCTTTGTTGGGAATCACCGGAGTCACTGAGTACCACCCGACCCGGGTCACCCGCCAATTCCAAGAGGTTCAACAACTTCCACTGACAATTCAAGAAGACCCGCTCAGGATAGACTTCCTTGACGGATGCCAAGATCACGAAGACTCCGTCGCATTAGTCAAGTCGATGTGGGATATGTGCCACCCTCGGAAGCTGATATGGCCCGAAGAGGAGTTGGAAGGGCAAGAGAAGACCTACTACGCCTCGATGGAATACATCCTTAGGCACAAAATCCCAAAGAGCTTACGCCCGAAGATTCCCGACGTGCCATTAAAGACCACCCATCGAGCCGAGATCAAGCACCTCAAAAGGAAGCTCGAGGAAGCCGAAGAGCGTGCCTCGAAGTTGACCCGAGTTAGCGGGGCTGCCACAAGCGAGAGCTGTCCTCGTTAGTTAGATTGAGTCGAGTGCGATATGTAATGGGCCCATACCCGCGTATGTTACAATGTTAAAGAATTTGTCTTGTGTCGTAATATTGAGAGATAAGAGTCATGATTAGTTTCGTTGTTTAGGTTTCCTCTCTCATGGTTTCTCCTACGTTATGTAGTAACTTTGCTTTCAATGAAACGAACAAATTGGGGCGATTAGATCTTTGTCATGGACCGACCGCATAATCATTACTCCATGCTTATATGTGCTTATCTATCCTAACCAGGTACTAACCGATCGATTGTCTTCTGCTGATCGTCGACACGGCCAAGCGGAGATCCCCGATTCGCACACGCGCAAAAGTTAGAATGGAGAACGAGGATGCCAACGTATGCATGGCCAAGATGGAGGACCAGCTGGCCCAACTCACCTCAATGATGCTTGAAATAAGCCAGAAGCTTAAGGAGCCCCCTACTGTAGCTGTCACGGGAGCATCCACTCCTACGTCATCGGGAGACGCTCCCCTGTCGACTGGAGGTGCGCATGTTGCTGATCTCCCCGGGAAAGAAACTGCCGGAGAGGCCCCTTCTCATCACGCCAATCATCGTCAACTTGGATCCTCCTCCGAAGGAAGACCCAACACCCCGCCTAAGTGAAGAGAGTGAAAAACGTTTGGCAAAGATGGAGGAACGACTATGTGCCTTACAAGGCTACGAGCTGAAAGGAGCTGATAGGCTGTCCCCATACACCAAGACGAACTTCCCTGAGAATTTTCAAGAGCCTGAGTTCACGAGAAAGTATGACGGAACGGGATGCCCCAAGACCCACCTTAGGTATTACATGAGGAAAATGGCTCATTATGCTGACAATGTGCCATTTCTCATACACACATTCCAAGATAGCTTGGAAGGCATTGCCCCGACGTGGTTCATTGCACTTTGGACATTGAAGAATTCACTAGTTGGGAAGACTTAACCAATGAGTTCTTACAGCAATACCGGTTTAATACCGAGCTCGCCCCCACGAGAGAAGAGTTGACCCGTATTGAGAAGAAAAGGAACGAGTCATTTAAGGCCTTCGCGCAAAGATGGAGGACCATGGCCTCACAAGTGAAGCCGGCCTTGAACGAGAGGGAGATGAAACAACTGTTCCTAAAGACATTGCCCCCTGAATTCTTCCAGGGGTTAGTGTTCTCGGGTTGCCAGACATTTTCGCAACTAGTTGAGGTGGGTGAAGGAGTCGAGTGGGCAATGGTTGAGGGAAAGATTTCAACCGGAGGCATGAAGAAATTCCTGGCAAGAAAAGATAAGGAGGCCGCAGTTGAAGTAGCGCTTGTGCAAGAGCCGCCTTTCCCTCAACCGTCCTCAACACCCGCGCGTAAGCCTATAGTGGTCCAAGGCAGCTCGTCACGAGCATATGATAACGGCAAGAGGCCGTTTCGAAAGGATTTTTCCCTTTGCCACGCCCACTTTGTCAAAGTTGTTGCCCATGCTCCTCGAAAAGAGGATGGTCGCAAAGGAAGTACCTAGAGACAATCCCCGAGGTTCGCCAGGTTCGATCTAAACAAGACCTGTGAATATCACATGGGAGAAAGGGGGCATGATGTAGATGACTGTAACGTACTAAGATACAAGGTTCAACAGCTTCTAGACAAAAACATCCTGACTTTCAAGGAGGCTCAGCCTAATGTGCAACAGAACCCTCTACCAGATCATACAGGAGGAGTGAACTCAATTTCCGAGATTACACGGGCAGGTCAACAACCTTTAGCGATGGATGCTTCCAGGTTGTATGAGTCCTTAGTGCTGGCAGGATACTATGGAGGTCAGGAGGATGTGGCACTAGAAGAGAAATTGGAACGCGTCCGTAGGATGGTAGCCATGGGGGTAATCCAACGCGGAGAAGAGGGAGAGAGGGTTGTATCCATGATAATGCCATCGTCATTCCGCTCATCTCCCTGCAATTTTTCTCATGTATCTAGTGCGAGGAAGGTTGCGCCTGGAATTTCGAAGACCTCAGCTTTGTACGAGGAAGGGGTGGTAGCTATGATAACTCCGATGGTGATTGAACTATCCGATGAGGAACCCGCCGGTGATATAGAGATGGAAACCACTTGGACCCACGGTGATCGACCTTATGGTCGAAGAGATGTCGGCAATCGAAGTCACGGGAGCGAACGCAATGCCAGTCACGATAGAATTGCCACCCTGGGAGAAAGATGGAGTGATAGTGTTGGAGAGCCCTCCCAAATTCGATCCCAAAGCTGTACCTTGGGACTATGGAACAACTGAGGTAGACGCTGTCACGCGATCGGCCGCCGTTATGCCCCTGATAATGGAGTAGAAAAGAAGGCCGTGACCGAAGAGGAGGCAAAACAATTCTTAGCTGTAATAAAATCGAGCGAGTTCAATGTGGTGGACCAACTGCGGAAGTTGCCGGCCCAAATCTCCCTCCTAGAGTTGTTTAAATCCTCCGAGAAGCATAGGGATATCTTGTTGAAGGTCCTCAATGAGGTGCACGTACCTGAAACGATCGATGAAGTCCAATTGGAAGAGTTTGTTGGGGCCGTTCTGCTGAAAGACCAAATTTCTTTTACTGATGATGATCTTCCCCCTGATGGTCCTAATCATACTAAAGCGCTACACATCTCGGTGAAGCATGAGAGTACTCTTGTTTGCGAGTATTAATCGACAATGGTTCGGCGCTCAATATATGCCCGTTAGCCACTCTCCACCGTCTCGGCATTGATCTTGGAAAAATCCATACGGCAAGTCAACCGTGCGGGCTTTTGACGGGATGAAGAAGGAGGTGATGGGGGAAATTGAACTCGAGCTGCGATTGGCCCCGTACTTTTCCAAATCTTGTTCCAAGTGTTAGATATACCAAGCGCTTTTAATTTTCTGTTAGGGAGGCCATGGATCCATACGGCGGTGTCTTTGTTGCCTCCGCCTTCATCGAAGATACGATTTGTGGTGGACAACGGGCTCATCACGGTTCATGGGGAGTCCGACTTCAAGATCTACCACGAGACGGCCATACCTTATGTGGAACCCGAATGTACCGAGGAATCCAGCTTTCAAACATTAGAGCTGGTGTCCATGATTCATGTGCCTGCGGGTTCTTTCACGAAGACCCCTAAATTGTCTAAGCCAGCTATAGCCGTGGGAAGGATCATGCTAGCAAGCGGGTATAATCCCGGGGAGGGTCTTGGATCACGTGGCCAGGGGGTGCGAAAACCCATTGAAGCTCATAAAAACTTCAAAAGAAAAGGCTTGGGATATGTCGAGAAACGGGGAGGCCATGATAACCGAGGAGGCCGTGGAAGGTATAGAGGCCGAGGTGCCCGAAGAGGCCGAAATTGGTATAAAAACCAGAGAGAACGCGTTACCCAGACCGAAGAGAACGAGGACGGTCAAAGCCCATTTCTCCCGTTGCTAGAAGAGACGTTTCCAGGGCCCCCAAGGATGTTGTTCGAGGAAGAGGATGATATCTATGGTATGACCGAGCTATTTGAGGAGGACGTCATATGCACCATCCTGGCGTGCAAGGAAGCCAAGTCATCTGAAATCGTGGCTGTCCCTCTAAAGTAGGGCAGTTCTCGTATAGCCTAGTCCTTTGTTTTATGTCTTTTCCCCTACGCGGGATCTCGTAGTTTTCCTTTCTTTGTTTCATGCTTATGTCATTTGTAACTTAAACTATGATCAACCCCGATCTTGAGCCGTTGGTCGAGGGTGGTGTGTGTTAAAATACGGCCTTATCTTTCCTCATTCAATAAAATAGACACATGTTTTATTAAGGACATGTGGAAGCACATCAAACTAGCCCTATGATGGTCACTGAGGCCTAGGCCTCCACATGCTTCCTTATTTGAATGTTTTGCGAGAACGAGGGAATCCGAAGACATGAGGACGAGTTCTTGAAATTTTTACAAAAAATACTTCAAAAACCTTTTGAAAACAACATGCATCGTATTTGTTGTTGACATTACTCTAACTCATCTCATCGCATCCCAGGCATTACATTATGCATAATCATGATAAGGACGCATGTGACTCAGATGTGCATGAAGAGAGTCCCTCAGGTTCCGATGATACCGACGACGACGATCAGAAGGGGATCGAGCGCGAATGGAATCGACACGAAGAATCGAAGCCGTTGACTGAAGAGCGAACGGTCACCATAAATTTGGGTGATGCGGAGAATGTCAGGGAAGTAAAAATCGGGGCATGTCTCTCAGAGTTAGAAGCAGAAAGGATGACTAATCTTCTGAAAGAGTATCAAGATGTGTTCGCCTGGACATATGCCGACATGCCGGGATTGAATCCTGAAATTGTGGAGCATGCTTTGCCGACGAATCCTAGCGTGCAGCCTAAGAAGCAAAGACTTAGGAGAACTAAACCAGAGTTGTCTAAGAAGATCGAAGAGGAAGTGATGAAGTTGCTGAAAGTAGATTTTATCGAAGTGACACGTTACCCTGATTGGGTAGCCAATATCGTGCCAGTAATGAAGAAAGATGGACGAATCAGGGTGTGCGTTGATTATCGCGACTTGAACCGAGCAAGTCCCAAGGACGACTTTCCACTCCCGCACATCGATGTCCTAGTTGACAGCACAGCAGGATTTGAATTATTCTCTTTCATGGACGGTTTTTCTGGATATAACCAAATCCGTATGAAGGAAGAAGACAGGAGCAAAACGTCATTCATAACTCCTTGGGGAACTTTCTGCTATAAAGTGATGCCTTTCGGTCTAAAGAATGCCGGGGCAACGTATCAGAGAGCCATGGTCACGTTATTCCATGACATGATGCACAAGGAAATCGAAGTATACGTGGATGACATGATTGCAAAATCGAAACGGGGTGAGGATCATGTTAAAGTCTTGCAAAAGTTATTCGAACGTCTTCGGAAATTCAAGCTACGCCTCAATCCCGCGAAATGCGTTTTTGGAGCGAGATCTGGGAAGCTGTTGGGGTTCATGGTCAGTGGTAAGGGCATAGAGATTGATCCGTCAAAAGTTAAAGCTATCTGTGATTTACGATCCCCGACTACCACCAGAGAAGTCCGCAGCCTGATGGGACGACTCAATTATGTGGCGAGATTCATCTGTCAACTGTCTGAAATAGCGAAGCCATTCTTTAAGCTCTTGAAAAAGAATGCAAAGGTTGAGTGGGATGTTGAGTGCCAGGGCGCCTTCGAGAAGATAAAACACTATCTCACTCACGCACCAGTCCTAGTGCCCCCTCTCCCTAAAATTCCCCTGATTTTGTACTTAACCATACATAATGAGTCATTGGGAGCCATGTTGGCACGAAAAAAGACCAAACGATGGGAGAGAATGCGCAATATACTACTTGAGCAAGAAGTTCACCATTTCGAGAGGAATTATACGAAGTCGAGAGAACTTGCGTGGCTTTGATTTGGGTTTTGCACAGTGCGGCAATACACACTTCATCACCAAATCCTGTTGGTGACTGAAAATGATCCCGTTAGGTATCTCCTAGAGAAGCCGGCATTGGTTGGCAAGTTGGCCAAGTGGCAAATCTTAATTTCAGAATTTGACGTTCAGAGCCTAGGACAAAAGTCCGTTAAAGGTCGCGCCATAGCAGACATGTTGGCAGAAAGTTCAAAGGGGGCTGGAACATCTGATGAAGATAGTGATGCGAAAGAGAGAATTTTACTTGTATCAAGCGACAAATGGACGATGTACTTCGATGGTGCAGTTAACTTAGCTGGATCTGGTACTGGGGCAGTCCTTATTTCCCCAGACGAACAACACTACCCTGTCGCCGCTAAATTGACGTTCCCTTGTACGAATAACATCGCTGAATACGAAGCGTGCGTGCTTGGCCTCCAAGCTGCCATCGATATGAAGATCCAGAAGTTGCAGGTTTACGGTGATTCAGCCCTTATCATCTTGCAGACCGAAGGTGAATGGCAAACACGGGATTCTAAATTGGTTCCATATCATGAATTCCTGGGGAAGTTGACGAAAGAATTCCAAGAAATATCATTCGAATACTTACCAAGGTCCCAAAATCAGTTCGGCGATGCCCCGCTACCTTGTCTTCAATGTTGCGAGTAACTGGAGGCATGGACATTGAACCATTAAGAATTGAAATCTTTAGACGCCCAGCTTATTGTATGATAATTGAAGAGGAGCCCGATGGAAGGCCGTGGTACAGTGATATCTTGAAGTACCTATAGAAGGGCGAATTCCCTGAAAGAGGTGAAGCAGCAGATAGGAAGCATATCTCGAAGCTGGCATCAAGATTCTTCGCCAGTGGAGACGTCCTTTATAAAAGGTCATTCGACTCGACATTGCTAAGGTGTGTCGACGCTAAAGAAGCTGACCATTTGATGAAAGAGATACATGAAGGGGAGTGCGGTCCTCACATGAACGGACACTTATTGGCGAGAAAGATCATGCGACTCGGTTACTTTTGGCTAACCATGGAGTCCGACTGCATTCAGCATGTACGACGGTGTCGCCAATGCCAGATTTATGGAGACAAGATAAATGCACCTCCAAATGAACTTCACCAAATGTCTCAATCTTGGCCCTTTTCAATGTGGGGAATTGATGTGATCGGGCCCATCAACCCCAAAGCTTCAAACGGGCATCGATTTATCTTAGTGGCAATAGACTACTTTACCAAGTGGGTCGAGGCTAACTCGTATGTTAATGTCACCGCCAAGAATGTGGCTAGGTTCATTCGTCGCGATATTATTGCTCGTTACGGGGTACCAGAGGCGATCATTACTGACAACGGCACTAATTTGAACAACAAGGTCATGGATGGTTTGGTCGGTGAGTTTCGAATTAAACATTTGAACTCATCACCATACCGCCCTCAGATGAATGGAGCAGTGGAGGCGGCGAATAAGAACATAAAGAAAATCTTGTCAAAGACTGCTGAAAATTATCGTGATTGGCACGAGAGACTTCCGTATGCACTAATGGCGTACCGAACTTCTATCCGCACCTCTACAGGGGCAACTCCTTTTTCACTCGTGTACGGGATGGAGGCGGTCCTACCTGTTGAGGTTGAAGTTCCTTCTCTAAGGGTCATTTCCCAATCTAAACTTGATGAGATTGAGTGGATGCAACAAAGGCATGAGCAGCTAAATATGATCGATGAGAAGAGATTGCAAGCTGTATGTCATGGTCAATGCTATCAAAAACGAGTCGCAAAAGCCTTCAATCGAAAGGTGCGTCCTAGACATTTCGAAGTCAACGACCTGGTGCTGAGGAAGGTGCTTCCAATCATACCAGATCCTCGCGGCAAATTCACCCCGAACTACGAAGGACCGTATGTTATTAAGAAGATTCTCCCTGGGGGTGCTATGTTTTTAGTTGAAATGGATGGCAATGAATTGCCTAGACACAAACGCCGATGCGGTCAAGAAGTACTTTCCATGAGTGAAATCAAGGCCGAGTAGCCACTTCATGCACAATTCGAGTCACATGGCATCATGCATAACATTGTAGATATTATGTATATGTTGCATACGCGCACATCTATTTGTGTTTCAGGTACCTTACTGCCTGACGAGGAAATGGTAGAAGAAAGAATTGACTCAAGAATCCATCGAATCCTCGCATAAACGGTTGAATGTCTCTCTTGAGAGGTAATCCGAAATTATCAATAATAAAAAAAAAAAAACAACAAACAAACAAACAAAGAAGAATAAGGACAAAAACAAAAAATGCGTGACATGATTCGCGTGACCTATTCTCTAGTGTCACTATGCGTGCTTCACATCGGTGATCCTCAAAAAAAAAAAAAAAAAAAAAAAAAAAAAAAAAAAAAAGCTCGTTGAAATGACTTTATTCGGGCAAAAGGGTGAAACATTAACCATGCCAAACATGGAGTGCTTAGGAGGAAGAAAGGCAAGCCCATTTCCAAACACGTCATTCAAACACTTTTGAGAGTTGAGTGGAAAATGACCTTCTCTTAGGACGAAGGATTCATTCGCATTGAGCACAAAAATCGAAATGATAAAGGCATTTCCTTCATCAATTCCAAGCACCAAGTTAACATCTTGCTATCCCTTTGGGCCGAAAAAGAAGAAGAGAAAAGATGATACTTCAAAATACCCTCATCGAGAATGACCCTACGTTAGGGCAACATAGGGGGTTATGATCATGCTGTAAAGCGAAAGATTGAGAAAGATTCTATTACTTTCACTTGCATCAATATTCTGATGATAGCTTCAGAGGAATTCTCATTAGGGCTTGACTCATCCCAAGGTGAAGAAGAGCATTTCCTTCTCTACCCAAACACTGATATCCATTGTTCTAACCAATTTGGGCCTGATTATTCGTTTCTGAACCCTGAGCGATGATCATCTCCCTTCACTGGGGCAAGGCATAAGAATTGACCAAATACAATGGACGGTCACGAGAAAATGTGAAGAGCATCTCGAAAGTCATAAGAGCTATAAAAGTTCCCAAAAAAAAAAAAAGAAAGTTCTACAAACTAGGGGGCTTGAAAAAGCAGTGTACCTGGTAAAAGCAAGGCCAATGCCCGTCAAGAAAAAGAAAAGAAAAAAAGAAGCCAAAAGGCTGCATCTTATGTGAAAAAAAAATTGTCAAAGTCGAAGTGCTTGCGTAAAAGAAAATCATCGCAAGTGCAAAGGAAATTAGAAAAATGAGCAAAGCTCCATTGCAAAAATGATTAGTCAAGAGACTTTCGAGATGCGCAGTGTTTCAAAAGCCAAATGCCTTCAAAAGGTCGAGTGACCTGGTCATGATGCCATGATGATCACTGACTCTTAAAAACCCTCTTGAAAATTTTAAGCCTTTCGAGCCTCTCCCGAGCCAACATTACAACCCTTTTCCGAAGCCTCTTCTGATTGGGATGATTTGAGTGAAAATGAGAATACCACAAAGAAGCTATTGCTTGAAGGAGTGGAAGTAATTCTATCTTATCTTATCTTCCAAGCTCTCGACTTGTAAACCTGATGAAGATAGCGACAAATGTTCCTTTATTGGCCTCAAAGCAATAATTCTTTTGTGTAAGCCCGAACCGAGCCTATATTGCGGTCCTTTCAAAAGACATTTTTGATCGATCAGATTGTGCTCATTGCGAATGTTTCTGAAAGCCTTTGACATGGGTTATGTGAGATATCCTCAGCAATTAGTTACTTCCCATGCGAATGGATGGGATCAAGCAGCCATTTTGTCGAGAGTGTGAGAAACCTTTTCTACTAGAAAGCTTTAGTTTGGCATGTTTAATGAATCTTTTTCACGAGTCGTAGTCATTCTGATAAGAACTTGACTCTTGGAGAATTTGATGATTAATGATACATCCCCAAGCAAGATGGCAATTTTGCACCACATGATGCTTGACCCGACATTGAATATTCTTTTCAAAAAAAAAAAAAAAAAAAAAAACGTCGAACTTAGCTTGTTCAATTGATGCTGTAATATTGCCAATACGTCTCTTGATGACGTCTCTAATGACATTTACTCAAGTTGAGTTTGACAGGATTCCTTAGTGAAGCCATGCAGTTTTCAAGGGGTTAGCGGATGCTTCCCTAAAAAAAACAACGGTTCATGGTCAACCTTAAACCATGTCATCTACAAAGGTTCGTTGGTTTTCCTCAAATCATGTATTTTCATATCCGGTTAAAACCCGTTGTTACATGGTGAGACCTCATTCCTTTTTTTATGACCCGGTGGGCTTTCCGTAGCCCGGAGTCCTTCTACCCCCTTTCTTATGACCCGGTGGGCTTTCCGTAGCCCGGAGTCCTTCAACCCCCTTTCTTATGACCCGGTGGGCTTTCCGTAGCCCGGAGTCCTTCAATCCCCTTCTTATGACCCGGTGGGCTTTCCGTAGCCCGGAGTCTTCCTTCAACCCCCCTTTCTATGACCCGGTGGGCTTTCCGTAGCCCGGAGTCCTTCTACCCCCTTTCTTATGACCCGGTGGGCTTTCCGTAGCCCGGAGTCCTTCAACCCTCTTCTTATGACCCGGTGGGCTTCCCGTAGCCCGGAGTCCTTCAACCCTCTTCTTATGACCCGGTGGGCTTCCCGTAGCCCGGAGTCCTTCAACCCCCTTCTTATGACCCGGTGGGCTTTCCGTAGCCCGGAGTCCTTCAACCCCCTTCTTATGACCCGGTGGGCTTCCGTAGCTCGGAGTTTTTCTTCCTCTTATTGAATAGACGCGATTTCATAGTTATGAGTCCTATCCGTCGACCCGATACATGCATGTGCGCCTAGGTTTTCTCTACCGCCGAAGTAAATTAGGTGTCTTCGGTCTTTGAACGCAACCTCTTCGAGAATACATTCAAAGAGGGGCAGCTGTTGACACCTATTTAAAAAAAAAAACCGAAATCGATCGGGTCGGGCCGAATCCAGCCTTGGCCCGACCCACCTCCTTTCCTTTTCTTTCTCCTGCGTTCGGCCCAGCCCACTTCCTCTTTCAGCCCAACCCGTGAGCGAGCGGGTTGTCTCCCCAACCGGTCTTCGCCGCAAGACCCGCAAAGAAAAAGAGAAGCGGGGGGCGACGAGAGGATCGGTGGCGGGCGGGCGCATGATCCGCGGGTCGGGGTGCGGTCGGCCAGCAAGGCGGCAACGGCAGAGGCCATGCGCGCTTGCTGGCCGGGGATAAAAACCAGAGAACCGGACAGAGAAAGAGGGGGGGATCCGCACGAAAGAGAGAGAGAGAGAGAAGAGGCGTGCGTCTCTGGGATACCACCACTACCGACGCGCCTCCGAGTCATCGCTTCCGCGGCTAACGTTTCTCCGAGCCGCCGTCGCCGCCGTCGACGTACCTCTAAGCCACCACTCCCGCAGGAACCCAGGTAGGCATTTTTTGAGCATTTGGAGTGCGTTTTTTTTTTCGAAAACGTTCGGTCGGAGCTCGTCCCGACCGATTTCGGCGAGCTTTGGCCACCACCTTCCCGTTGCTTTGTTTGCTGTTCTGGTATGCGTTGTTGAAGGTTCGGATGTGTGCTCGGACTCCGGCTGAGCCGAAATCTCTTAACGTCGTTAGTGCACGCCACATGTTTGTCAAAATGCAAAAATGAAAACCACCCTCGCACCCCAAGATTTGGACTCGATCTCTTGGTGGCCGAAGCACCGCCCCGTCCGCCTAGAAACCGGGCCATTTTCCCCCTCGTCAGACCAAGGCGGCGGCGCCGCGCACGAGCCGGAGAGCCGCTCGGGGCATAGCGTCGTCCCTCCTGGTCGTGACTAGAAATCACGACCAGGAGGGAGGCGGGCTGAAACAGGCCAGATCGTAGATCCGCCCCGCAGCCCCGAGCCAACGGCCCGAAAATAGTCCGGGTCGTGGGCCTGCGGGGATCTTTTTTTTTTTTTTTGTTTTTATTGTTTCCTTATTTTTTAGAAGGGTTGGGCCCGTTCGACTGGCCCAACCCGCAGCTAATTAGAGGCCCGACCATCTGGTCGGGCCTTGCCTCTCTCTTCCCGGATGGGCCGATTAGCTCGGCCCTTCCCCCTTATCGGACCGAACTCGGGTCCGGTCGGAGACCGGACCCGATCCACGTTGACCGGACCCGACCCGGTCCGGTCCCTTTTTTTTTTTATTTTTTTAAACAATTTTGTAAATTCCAAAAATTATTATTATTATTATTATATATATATATATATAATTTTTTTTTAAAAAAAAAAAAATTCGAAAATCCAAAAAAAAATTAAGTATTTATATATATATATATATTTAAAAAATTTTAAAGAAAAATTAATTAAATTAAATTAAATTTCGAAAATCCAAAAAAATGATGGGGTTTAGTTAGGATTTGTCATGCATTCCCTTTTAGTGTAATTAGCCCTTCATTTACTTGCATATCAATTATATTGCATGTTTAGTTTACATATTCAATTATATTGAATTGCACGTGCTAATTTTATTGCAATTAGAACTTTGGTAGCTGTGATTTGTTATTTTAATGATTGTGCACCTGCATGATCACCTCTCATGTTAGTGGATAGGCATAAAATTAATCCAAATTGCCTGACAAAAATCATTTTCGTTAAAATGAACAAGATTAGGTACCAAAAGGGCATTAATTGGTTAATTAGTGTAATTGAGTCCCCGATCCTAGACTCTCTGGTTGCGTAGGAAGTGAGGCACGCTCCCATGCCTCACTTGGTTTCTAGCCGACCCCAATAGGCTAGTGGCGACTCCTTTTGTGCAAAATTTTTAAAAAATATATCCCAATGTCACGCGGGGTATGGGCTTGGGAGGGCCCGAGCTTAATTATGGACCTTAGGTCCGTCCTTTAGGCAATACCCCTAAACCTCTTCCCTCCCCCCGAGGGTAGGTCGCGACACAACACTGGGCGACCGAAGAATGGTTCGGGTCTTAGCCAAGCAAAATCTCCGTTTAGGCGACTGTAGAATGGTAGGGGTCCTAAACAACATTTATTGCTCTAACAAGCAATCGTAGAACGGTATGGGTCCTGGAAAAGCAATTTTCCCATTCAGGCGACCGTAGAATGGTACGGGTCCTCGACAACACCTATTCCTTATTCAGGCGATCGTAGAATGGTACGGGTTCTGGGAAAGCAATCTTTTCATAAAGTCATGTTACTATTCTAGGCGACCGTAGAATGGTACGGGTCCTGGACATGTAATACCAACTATCTCGAATTACTCTATCCTCCTTGAATGTAGGTTATTCCAAGTAGGTTCATTTATCATTTGCATTAGCATTTCCATGCATCATATAAATTGCATTAAAAAATTGACTTCATTTTCCAACAAAAAAATCATTCATAGTCAAAATTTAGGTCTCAATTTGTCTTTGAAGGCAACCTCTTCGAGCTCACCTTCAAAGAGGGGCAGCTGTTGACACCTAAATTTTTGGGGTTGATTTTGCTAAATAAAAAATAAAAATCACATGGCATATAGTTTAGGAAAATTTTATTTTTTGTTATATTCCGTTAAGATATTTAGGTAATATACACCGGGGGATGCATTTTGCGCAAAAAGGGGAATTTTTTTGATGGAATATGCAAAAAATATTTCAATGATATATTTAGGGGTATCGTGCGCAAACAAAATGGAAAAAGAATATATTGCGAATATACATATTTTTGACCTATAAAAGACATGGTGCGCGGATCAATTTTGGCGTTCTATTTTCGTTGGGTGAAAAAAAGCACCAAAAAAGCAAAAGTGAAAAATTAAGGTAAGAGAGAGAAAAAGAAAAAAAAAAAAAGAAAAAGAAAAACCCCCAAGTGCGACTGTTCATCTTCCTCGTGGGGGGGAGTCTCCGCCGGTGCCGTCGCCCGCGCTGCTGCGTCGCCGTCCCGCTCGCCACCGCAGCCGAGATCCCGCCGTACCACAGTCGAGTCGTCCTTCCCCGCGCCATCGCAGCTGCCGGTCTCCATCCGGGATCCACGACGACCCGTGCCGCCCCAATGCGTCGCCATCTCGCCTCTCCCGCATCGTCGCCTCTTTGCAACCTGCGCTGACCTGCCGTCGCCGTGCCACCCCGTCGCTCTATCTGTGCTCCGCTGTGGCACCCCCCAAAAACCCGGTAGGGTCGCCACAGAAAAGCAAGCGAAAGAAACAGAACGAAAACAAAATATACACTGATGAAAGAAAGATTCAAGCCAACGCTTAGGCGTAAAAATTTTTCTTTTCTTTTCCTTTAAAAAGGCTTTAAGGATTTTGCGCAGCTCATAGCGGAAATTAAGAGGCGAGTCTCACCAACACTTCGCTTCCCTCACGTCAACACAATACACACCAACTATCTTTGATTTAAATGAAAGCATGAGGCCGAACCACTTTTATTTACGTATATAATTACGAAGGGCAACACGGGTCGGTACAAAAGGGTAGGCCAAGACTCATCTAATGCTCGGCCTTTAACCTCAAAAAAAGACACACGACCCTAAAAAATGCGACGTGTAACGATCTCCCTTCGGACTACTCGTGGCGGCCATCCAAAAAGTTGCTAACCCCCACTCCACGTGCGCAGGCCGTCACACCCATCCCGGTGCGTCAGGCGGTGGAGGTGGCAGCATCCCCATCATGACACCGTCGCGGCGGATGTGGACGGAGACGTACTCTGGATGACGGGCCTCCCGGATAAGCCCACGTCATAAGATACGATCGCGCGCACACGTAAAAAAGGTCAGTCCCGGCGGGGTGGGACAGTCTATCTCGGTCACCTCGACCTCCACGTCAGATGGAAGGCCATAGAACACTCCCCGTGTAACAACAGGGAGAGGCATCGTACTAATCTGAAATGTTGGTCCCCGAAGGGGTGAGTATAACCACTCAACAAGTAAAGAGATCCAATCAACACTCAATGCATTTAAACAATACAACAGGTTCCAATACACATGTCATACATACATTGTAATGTACTTACCTCGAAGCCATGTACGTGCCATCATACCTCATCATCACAATCATAGTATATACATAGCATCAATCACAAATGATCATCATCATCATACCATATGATCCATACATGTCATCATGTCATCTTAGTACACATACATGTCATCATCATACCATAGTACACATGTATGTCATCATCATACCATAGTACACATGCATGTCATCATCATACCATAGTACACATACATGTCATCATCATATCATAGTACACATGCATGTCATCATCATGTCATAGTACACATACATGTCATCATCATATCATAGTACACATACATGTCATCATCATGCCATCATGTCACTATATCATAAGTGATTATCATCACATCATATCACATATGCATGATTTAATTTCCACTTTAGTTCTCAATTGATCAACACATCACCCTTTCTCGGGATCATCCATCCCATACTTTACACTCGCACCCTATTCGGGCCTTGCGAAAAACCTCCGGAAATTATGCCAATCATGGCCACCGGGCATCCGGCACCCCCGCATCCCGGGCATCTCGCATCCCAACCGGCATCACGAGGCATCCCCTCGGGCAAAGACCTCCGAGGCTTCCGGCACCCATCTCATTCCGGGCATCCTGATACTCCCAGGGCCATCCGACCATGTATCTCTATACATTCCGGGCATTAACATCTTCCCCCGACAATTACCATGGATCACATTGCCAATTACGTCTCAATTCATCATGCACATGATGTAATGGCAAGACAAGATCATCTTTCTTATACATGTATCATCAAATAATTTCACATACATGCAATAGATGCATCCCCCATAGCAATTAGGTCCACATGCCACTCAAAACAATGTACTTGCCAATTGCATTTAGAATTTATTTAAATCCTAATTTAATTTTTACCTTGCAATTAATTAATTAATTAATCAATTAATTAATCACAAAAATCACTAATTCATGAAATCAAAACACATAATATTGTAATGCCATAAAACAGTGATTTTACCATAGAAAAGCATGGCCAATCAAATTTCTGCACAAAAAACAATATTTTCACAATTCCGTACACATTTTCGGACAAGGGCAGAACGCACAGTTTTCTAAGTAAATAGATTAAAATACCCATACGACCTCAGAAAATTATGAAATTTCACCAGGCTATATTTAAGACATTAAAATAGACTTTTCATGAAGGAACCTAGGCCAAAATCATTATAGATAAATTTTCACAGATCCACGAAGCTTCTGGTTGAGTTACTGAAACGCACAGAGGACTATGTCCGAAATATGGAGATTTGACCCACCTAAACTTCTTTGTTTTCTCTGAAATTTGGATATGTTATACGTCTAAGGATCCCCTACAACTTTCATGAAGGAACTTAGGCCAAACAACCAAAGGAAGACCTCCAAATGGTTCCAAGAAGTCTCGGGTGTCCCACACCGCGACTCCAGTTTCATCGTCTTCAAAATCAGGTTGGTTTCCTAAGCTATACTTGTTCATTTTACTTCAAATTTGAGTATGTTCATCCTTAAGATGTAATTTACAGGTTTCATGAAGAAGTCAAAGAGATATTCTTAGTAAAAACCAACATGCAAACCATAAATCCACCACAAGGTCAGAAAACAACTCCAGATCTAGGGTCTCCGAAACATGAGGCTTTGACCCCTTAAATCTCCATCATTTTTCACGAAATTTCAGTATGTTATAGTTCAAGGTGTTAGCTACAACTTCCATGAAGAGATCCAAGCCAAAATCGAACTCCAAGCATACATGCAAGCCCTCACAAGTTTCTGACTTCATTGGTTCATGCGAAAACAGCATGCATTTTCAACAACCAAACACCCTAGCTTCGGTTTCTAGCTTCCAAACACCCAAAAGATCAATCATCCATACAAAACACACATGCATGAGTAGGATGGAACCTAAACTTGCCTCACACAAGTAAGAACGACGACGAACGGCGGCGGTGGACGGCGGCGTGCGGCGGACGGACGGCGGCTCTCCCTCTCCCCCTCGCGCGAGCCTCCTTCCTTCTTCTCCTTTCTCTCTTTCTCTCTTTCTCTCTTTCCCTCTCTCCTTCTCTCGCACGACACTCCCTCCTCCTCTCTCTCTCTTTTCTCTTTTCTTTCCCCCCTCCTAATCATTACAAGGAGGACTCTAATGCATGGGTGCCAAATGGCCCATGCATTAGGACACTTGGGGAGGGGCATGCATTTGAAACCCTCCCCCTCTCCTCTTCGCACGGCCACAAGGCCCAATGGGCCTTATGGGCTTGGCCCACACGGCCCACTTTAGGCCCTCCATCCATGGGCCTAAAGTCCATGCTATTGGGCCTAAGGTCCAATCCAACTCCCTTTATTTAATTTAAATTAAAATTTACAATTAATTACACCTAATTAAAAACTCATAACATTAATCTATAACAAACATGACATCACATAATTTATACTTATTAAAATACCTTAGGTTTAAATTAAAAACACACGGCACAAAAATACAAAGCCTTAAGAAAGAGTTAAGGCTAAAACACAAACCAATAGGTAAATTCATTACCTATTTAAAAGCTCTAGGGCACCTTAGGACTTGCCCTTAATTTCTAGGATGCCACATCCGCCCCTGTCGGATCTAGATCCGCGCCGCCCTGGCATCGCTTCCTCCCGATCTACCCGCGACCTGACGCCGTCGTTCGCCAGCTAAGCCCCGCTGTCGCTGCGCTGGATTTCCCCTTGCGCTCGTGCTGGTCCTCGAAGTCCTTGCCGCTATGCCGCCATCGCGCCGCTCCCAACCCTCGCCGGAACCTTAGCCGGCGACCCGGCTCCCTCTCACCGGCCGGTCTCCAATTTTTTTTTTTTTTTTGAAAAAAACAAAACAAAACAAAAAAAAAAAAAGAGGAAAAGAAAAATTAGGTAAATTTTTCTTTCTCTTTTCTGTTATTTATTTATCTTTTATTGTTTTTTTAATTATTTTTTATGTTGCATATTATTTGCTATATTTAGTGCAATCATCCTTTTAGTGTAAAATTGAGAGTTCATGTTATGAAATTGATTGGGAATCGGTAATTGTTAGTCCGATTTTCACGCTCGAAATCCGACTCGCAATTACTTAAAAAAAAAATCGCTAATCCAATCTCCCGCCCGAGATCCAATTTGTGATTTATGTGAAATTGGCCAACTCGATCTCATGCGCGAGATATGGTTCGTCAATTTGGGTATCAATGTTGCTTGATTTGCTGTTGTGTTATTTAAATTAGTTTTCTTAAAAAAAAAAAATCAATCAAAAAAGATGTAGGTTAGAATTAGGGTTTGCATGTTTGGAATTGAATTTTTTTTTAAATAAAAAAATTAAAAAAATCAATTGACTTAGGTTGTTAGTTTTTTTTAATTGCATGTTTAATTATTAGGCGATTGTTAATTTCGAAAATTAAAAAAAGAAAAGGAAAATTAGGGTTATGTTTGCTTTTCTTATTTTGCATGTTTAGGATAGAGATTTCATTTTGAATCATGAAAAAGAAAACAAAAAGAAAGCATATTCATTTAGAATGTTAGTTTTATTATTTGATTTGCATGTTAAATTTTAATTTCGAAATTAATAAAAAAAACAAAAAAAAAAACATCATGTATATATTATATAGGATTAGGGCATCTTTTGCACATTATTGCATATTAGGGTAAGATTGTATGTTTAATTTTACTTCCTAATTAATTTTGAGTTTAGATAGATTTTTTTAGATAGATTGCATTCTATGATTATTTGGGTTAAGATAAGATTTTAGTTTAAATTAGGATTTAGTTTAACCTAATACCTAATATAAATTGAATAGGATCTTAATCTAGCTAGATAATTCTCACATTTTTTTAATTCCGAATTTCATATAAAAATACAAAAATGCCTTCGGCTAAATTAGTTTCATTATTTAGGATAGAATGCATTCTTTTAGGAAAAAGAAAAAATATCATATGCACGTCATCAGGGTTAGATTCATTGAGATGCATGCCATTTAGTATTTTTACTAGGCTCATTTAATTAGAAATTACGTGTCATTAGAATTAGATCATTTAGTTAATGTTGCATCGCATATTGCATGATTTTCATCAACTAAGTGAAAAGAAAAAATGAAATTGCATGTTAATTATAAACCATATCTAGAGTTGTTGATGTAGATTTTAATTTAACATTGCAGATGCTTTCGTTGCTTTGAGGTAAGTTTGCGATTTATTTATTGTTTATCTGGGTGTTAAATTGATGGATTGTGCACCCGCATGATCACTTCACATGTTACAGAAATAGATTTAAAATCAATCTAAGCTGCCTGTAAAAAAACATTTTTGAATGGTATCGAAATGGCATTAGAGAAATCTAGTGTAATCAAGCCCCGTACCTATAGTCTCTGGTTCGTAGGAGTAAAGTAAAACTTTTTCTAATCGACCCACCAAAAAATAGATTAGTGGCTACTCCTAGATAAAATCCACTTGCATGTTAAAAACTTGAACCTAAGTCGCGAATTGGTATGGGCTTGGGAGAGCCCGAGTTAAGTTTAGGCTTAACAATCCATTAGCCAAACCTAAGTGGTTCACACCCGAAAAATTGGTCGCGACAACTAGCATCCTAAATTGATTTTTTTTTTATTGTAAAATTTCGAAATAAAATTCATATTCTAAATATGCAAGATAACCCTAAAACAATAAATATTCTAATCCTAACTCAAATATTTTTTTTGGATTTTTTCTTTTACGAAAATAAAATTGATTCAAACACCATGACAGCAAATCAAGCAAGATAAGATTGATATCTAAAACTTGACAAACCATATCTTGCGCATGAGATCGGGTTGGTCGATTTTAAATAAACTGCGAATCGAATCTGTGAGATCGGATTGATGATTTTTCAGGCATTGCGAGTCGAATTTCGGGCACGAAAATTGGACTTTCAATTCATAATTTGAGAGGCTATTTCATGTTGGGAATTTCAATCATACAATAAGGAATAATTCTACTAAAAATAAACAAAATAATAAATAATAAATAAAGTAAATAAAAAAACTACCTAATTTGATTTTTCATTTTTTCCTTTTTTTCTTCCAAGCAAGGCTTGCGCTCGTGGTGGGTCACCGTCGGTCGGAGTGATGGGATGGTCGTTAGGGCTCCGGCAAGGGCAGACTGACAGCGAGCAGGGCGAAGCAGGTCAAAAAGGGGCGGCAGCTGGTGGCAGGGAGCGGACTTGTAGGCGAGGGTACCTAGAACAGAGGCAGCAGCGGTGATGTTCGGATGGAGGGCAGCTCGACGGCAGGGGTGGAGCAGGGTGTCGTGGGTGGAGTTGTCGAGCGAAAAGGTGACGGCAGGCGAGCAAATGCAGGTGCAAGCACTGGGCGTGAGCGAACGGTGCTCCGGCAGCAACAGGGCAGAGGCGGAGCATAGGCGGCATTGCTAGTGCAATGGGTTGCTCGGAGACGCGACGTCAGCAGGAACGATGGCAGACGTGGCGATGGAGCTTGCGGGTGAGGCGGAGCTCC